>JAKCWG010000966.1:0-634781 GCA_021464415.1 Lonicera japonica | reverse complement strand
CGCAAAGGCCACAATTCTCCCAAAAGAAAAAAAAAAGGAAATCATGAAAATAAATTTTTGGCTACTGCTTTGCTTTCATGGGTTGTACTTTATGCACAACCACATGTTGCTTATGATCACATTTAAATGGTGTATACTTGGATCCCAACTTACTACTAGGATCCTCAAGTAACTCCTGCAGTAGACATGTCACAATTTTAATTTGCATGGTCATTGGCCAGTAGATAAAAATGGATACATTTTATAGAATGAAGGCCTCTCAAAATGACCCTTTATCCCTACAAATACCATTTAACCCAAACGCAATGGGTAACAATTCTCCCAAACAAAAAGAAAAGGAAATTAACTTGAAATCATGAAAATAAATATTGGCTACTGGTTTCCTATCTCACTTTCTTTAAGCTTTCATGGGTTGTACTTTATGCACAACCAGTTGCTTATGATCACATTCAAATGGTGTATACTTGGATCCCCACTTATTGCAAGGATCAAGAAACTCCTGCAGTAGACGTGTCACTGACTTTAATTTGCATGTCTCTTTGGCCAGCAAAAGCAAACGGATCGTTCTTAGCCATGTCAGAAAACCCCTCCAGATTTGACTGATGTTGTAAGCTCATCTCCACTTAAACTCTATATATTATGTATGTGTTATATACACATACATATATATATATGTGTGTGTGTGTGTGTATTTACAACATACTAAACTTCCATACTAAGTTTGGGGTGAGCAATTTTAGGGATAAAATGATGAATTTTTTTATGAAACTCGGTGATATGATCTTCATGACTAGTAGATCATCTCCATCAAGTTTCTACAACAAATTTAACTGTGTAGTTAATTAACTAACTATCTAAAATTTCAACGGCTAAAATGCGCATATTATATCACTTTTTTAGTTAACTATCTTTTCGGTTAAAATTTTGGTGAAATTTGATGGATATGATCTACTTACTAATCATGGAGATTATTTTCATCAAATTTCATCAAAAAATTATCCTTTTACCCCTCAAATGGCTCAGCCCGTAAACTTGGTATGTATGGAAAATGTTCCCAATATATAAATAAATATATCAACAAAGCTCGAAATGAAAACTCATCTCTTTAGAAAAAGGGCTGTCAAGTATAAGTGCTAAACATATGATTTTTTTCATTAAATTTATTGGTGGAGATGATATATTCATTAAGAAGACTATCTCGCCACTAAGTTTCATGAAAAAACACATATGTATGTTACCCCTCGAAATAGACTGTTCTTCCTTTTTCTTAAAGAGATTACAACCCCCCTTTAGACTGGCGCTGATATAATATACCAACAGAAATTAACTTAATTTTAAAAATTAACCGAATTTATAAGTTAACAAAATAACTAGTGAAGTAAAATTCACTCACAAAATTATAAATTTATAATGTTTACTCTTCATTTTATATAATGCTTGTGATTAAAAAAATTTATACAAAGTTGACTTAATTGAAATGTTTTAAGAATATCATTATACACGTTATGCCCTTTTAAAAGATTGTAATGGGTTGAGCTTGTAAGTAAAACTTAAAATTTCTTGTACATAAGTTTTATGTTGTAACAAAGAAGATCAATTATTTTCCTGATCAAGATGGGTTGCAAATTCAAACACAAACAATATAAAATATGAAGTGCATATTTCAAATACAACCTAAACATATGGCGTACGTATGTACAAATTAATTCAAAATATCCAAAAAAAAACTTTTGGGTACATGTTTGTTGTGGTGCAGTACAAGAAACTCCAACCAGATCTTGGAAAGTACTGGCCATCTCTTACTACCAGGTGGACCAATGAAAAGTTCTGGGACCATGAATGGACTGATCATGGCAGCTGTTCCAGTAATGTTTTACCTCTCTCCAATATTTCACTGCTGCCATCACACAGAGCAAGAAAACCGTATTAAACAATGGCTTAAGGTTGCAAAACCCAAGGCTATTCAACCATTGACAGTGCCTTATTCAGGCAATCAGATATTGAAAACGCCATCAAAGCTGTAATCGGAAATAATCTCAACATTTATCTCTCTGTAGACAATTCAGCAGGGATGCTAGAAATTATCTCTACGAAATTTACATCTGTCTTGATAAAAACCGCAACGAATTACGTCACATGTCCTGTGAGTAGCCGTTTGACCGTTGTCCTCAGAACAAAGATGATGCACTTATCAAGTGTATCACTATATCTGGCACGAGTAAGTAATGATTGATCGAGCTTTCAATTCATTGACATAATTAAGTTAGTCGAGTTACTATTGATTTCATATATAATGATCATCTTAAAATTCAACGCCTGAAAATGAATATATATATATAATTTTTATTAAACTCATTTGTAGATTGAATTTATTCATTCACTTCTTGAAATGGATGGTATTTCTTTTTCTTAAAGTGGGGACCGTCTTAGCGGTACTATATATAATAACTCTTTGAGAATTTATCAACTTTTCCTAGTCTCTGCTGACTAGCACACGGTTGAATCATCCTTGAAATAAAACACCCAGCTGTCTCTTTGGAGGACGTGAAGGAAACTCGAATTTGAGTTATTTATAATTTACCCCCTTAAAATTTAACAGCTATTACACTTTTACTTTAGTCCAAACCCCCTTTAGTTCATTTTGTTTTATGCACATCCTTAAAGTTTACTCCCATTTTTACTTTAGTCCAAAACCCACCACAGTTAGATTTTGGACAAAAAATGCAGTGTGTCACTTTGTCTTCAAGCCGTGTCAGCTGCACATGACATTTTTCGTCCAAGAAACAAATTGCATTGTTGAATTTTAGACTAAATTGAAAATGAAATCAAACTTTAGAATGAATATGGCACAAAATGAATTTCATCGACGAAACTAAAAAAAATTCAAACTTTATGGACGAAACTGAAAAAGTGGTCAAACTTCATAAAAGGTAGATCTATAATATAAATAACACTTAGAATCTCTTTACCGATTTAATTCAACCAGAGATCTATGAAAGGAGATGAAGTATGAATAGTCGTACACTTTTTGACACTCTCGATTTCGATAAACATTCTAATTTTGTTATGATTATTGTTATATTTTTGTAGGTGTTGACGAAGAATCTCCAAATAAACTCACTCAGAGTCCATAGAGCGCACGCCCATACTTATGCTATAAAATAAAGTGGGGCCAAGCTTCCTTCTGTGCTGTGTATTAAGTTTTGAAATAAATAAATATTTCTCTTTTATATATAAGATCAAAAATGATCAGTTGTATTTGTACTAGTGTATACTACTCATACACCCACTTGTATTTGTACGAATATGAATATAAATATAAATTACCTATGTCGACTAATGTACGTGCACTAAGGTCTAAATGATGATGACATTGCAAATTAAATATCGAGTTGAATATATTTCACTATAATTTTTTAGTAATTCTATTTTGATGGAGGTAAATAGTTCGGGAATATCACGAGTTTACATCCCGGCAAATGGCAGGAGTTTGAATCTCGGCGAGTAGAAAAACCGTTGTGCCTAGTAATAGGCTCATATTCACTAGCAAGAATTAGTGGTGCATTCAATGTAGTGTGCTCAGGTGCAGAACTATGAATTTTATCCAGGAGGGGCCGAAACTACTAGGTTTTTAAGAATTTTTTGCATATACTGTAATAAGTGTGAGAATTCAAATCTTCGACCCATCCTTCTCGGGGTTTCTTCTTTTTCTTGTTTTGAAGGAAAACATGTTTTGTAGAGCCGCCAGTTTGTTTTACTATAAAACAAACAAAAGATCGTACGAAGGATAATTCGAAAAGGAACTATCTTTCATAGTTTAAAAACAGAGATTGATTGAAAATCTTACTTTGCTAGGGTTCGGGAACTACGTTATAAATTGGGAAGGTGTTAGGCACCCAATTTTTCCTTTCAGTCTCTTAATCGATCTTATATCTAATTCCTATTTTAGATATCTTGCAAGTAGTTTGAATCGTTTCCAAAGTAGTCCTTTCAGATGAGTTAAATTAAAAATAATATTTATGAAATCAGACTCGAGATTTGCGAGCGCCTACTTATTCATTCGTAGAATGAAATCAGACTCTCGTAGTTCCACTTGTTTGGAAACTGTTTTCGTATTTTAGTTTGTTTTGAAAAGTGTCAAATAGGATTTTAGTTTTCTCGTAAAACTTAAAAAGGACTGATTTTGAAAGCAACGAACTTCTTTTTGCAAGTTATCTAATTTTATGTATTAAAACTTGTGCAGTAATTAAAATCAAAAGAGTGGTAGAAAGACGTACCTGATGCACTTGAAGAATAAAGACTGCTTGCTTGCTTCTTTCTCTCTCTAGAACTTTCTCTCTAGAACTTGCTCTCTCTAAAAACTCTCTTCCTAATGATCTAGACAGAGTTTTCTCTCTCTAAAACTTACTTGAATGTTGATGCCTAAAATGAGACCCCAAGGATCCTATTTATAAAGAAAAAATGCAGAAAAATGGCCTGGGTAACCATGCGGCTACAAGCCAGTCGTGCGGTTGGGAGGGCTGCGACTAAGGCGTACGGCTAGGGCTTGCGGCTCGGGCATGCGGCTTTAAGACAATCATACGGTTGGGAGCCAACTGTGCGTCTAGGGCATGCGGCTCAGGCGATCCTCATCCTAGTAAGCGAAGTGGCGACTTTGGTTGTGGTAGATTCCTAACGCGCTTGAAAGAAAGGACTTTTCGTAACAGTCTTTTTATGCATGACGACTCAAGACTTGATACGGAATGCTTGTTTTGTATGAAAACCAGGTTCACATGAGGAGTCGTGGATTGGGGTGTTCATAATAAGGCCAAAATCAAAATATTATATTAAAATATTTAACATCATATACGTCAAAAATCAAAGTCACATATTTAGTTACAATACTCCCATTCGAGAGTTCATATTTTGAAAACACTAAATGATATCTTCATTGCCAATAGCTTTAAAAACATCTTTATTAACATATGTAACAAAAAAATTATTCATGAAATTATCTCCTAACCAATCCGGAGATTGGAGCAATTTGATGAATGAGAGTCTTAAATAGAAATTAGAAAAGAAAAAAAAGGGTAGACAAAGACCATATAACAAAAGACAAACATATCAAATAACAAAACAGAAAACCATAAATAAATAATGTATTTGTATCTTTCAAATTGATCAATAACCTATAAATACAAACTTATCCCTAAACTTTTACATTCTATTACGCATACTCCCTCGTTCCCTCCTTCAGTACAATGGTCCACCCCCTAATTACAAACCCCACCCCTGCACGTCTGCAAACAACACCTTGCGCCCCCCCAAACTTACCATATTTGGAAAATAGACCTAAAATTCCAAGGGGGCCACCCCTGGTACCCACGTCCCTCCTCCCGAGTGTGCTAATTCTTTTATATAAATAAATATTGAAGAGTACTGCATTACATTTTTATAATTTGCTTTATAAAGAACCAAAAAATCTAAACAGATGAAATCATTTCAGTTTTTAAAAAGTGAATCTAATTCAATCTAATAAAATGCCATGAATATAATGACCTTGGATTTGCCTTTGAAACACTGGTACCTTTAAACCATTACAAATTAATAGCATCAGGATTAAAGAAAATCTATTAATTTACCAATATAAAATAATCAATAAATTATTAATTATTTTTTTAGTGAGGTTTCTTCATTAAAATTTGCATGACATTTGACTTGGATGTTAACATATATAATTAATAACTTAATCACTACACCTTCCTAATTCTCTTTGTTTTCTTTATTTTCCTGTTTTACCTTATTAAATTGTTTTTACCTTATTTTTCTCTTATGTAATGCCTATATATATAAAAGCTTTCTCATTGTAATGTTGAAACACAATTATTATCAATACAATATCATATTATGAAATTCGACATTGTATCAGAGGGATAAAATTCTCTCGAAGGGCAACAAACCATCACATATCAAAGTCACCATTGTAATGTTGAAACACAATAATTATTAATACAATATCACATTATGAAATTCTACATGGTATCGGAGGGAGAAAATTATCTCGAACATTAACAAACCATCTCATATCAAAGCCACTTGCCCCATCACTCTAAAACATTATATCACCCCCGCCTCGTGCGCGCTCACCACCCACTTGCGAATCGTCAAATTGAAACAGAGCCTTACAAATTTTAAACCCACTTCAAAATCTAACCGAGACACCATCTGATCTGAGCAAATCAGCCACACCCTTTTCTTTTTCACAAATCATCTTCGTCCTAAACAAAGAGTTTCGAAACCATAAAATCTCACCAAATCTCGTCACATCAAAATCTCATCAAAATATTGCCACGCCAAAGTCTTGCCAACATCTCATTAGATTGATTCACATTAATTCAAAGGCTTTTTCTGTGATGCCCTCAAATTTCCCATGAGTAGGCAATCACATATGCCGTTACTAACAACAGAAAAAGAGGAAGTAGCTTAATCGCAAATTTTCAATAATTTAACAATTTTGTAAGTCAATTCTAACTTGATCATAATATTTGCATAGGTGTGTGTGCAATCCAAGTTTCTTTGAATAATTCAACTTGTTGGACAACGCCACAACATGTCAATAGAAATCGTTGATTCACTATGTTACAAGTTATATCCATTATGTGGTGGTAGACTAAAAAGTAACCTAATTATCACCATTTTCCATTAACTTATTGGAACTTCCACGATTGCAATCGCCAGACTGCCTCTTAATTGAAACTACAAATAGGCATATCCATGATCAAATAGCCTTTTTGGATATGTAGGGTTAAAGCTTATTGTAGAGATTTAGTAACATCACCTCCGAAGAACTACCAAGGTCAATTAACACCCATTTCACATCATAATTGCATATATTCACCACCAAAACAAGTGCATCATTGTGTAGGATATCTACCCCATCAAGATCATTCTTGGTAAACATAAGATCATATATTATCTTTTTTTTCTATGTCCCTCTTTTGGGCCAAAACATACATTCCTCAAACAAAGGAACATGTAACCAAAACTGAGCACTAGTAAGCCTGGCTTTAAGAAAATTATTAGTAGAGGGCGATATATCCAACACACCATGTGTGGCCTCAATTGGCTTTCTTTCCCAAATCGGCCTTTTTGCCTGCGGGCTTCACATACTATCTCAAGTGTCCCTATTATATCGATCTTTCTATGAATCATTTCAAAGTCTTGCAATTTTCTATCTTGTGTTTGTGATCCTTGTGGTAGGAACAACGGAGCTTGGTGTCTCTTGAACTTTTGTCATTGCCATCTGATTAAGCCAAAATATTGCATTTTTATATGTATTTAGGTGGCTTAATATGCATGAATTTGATTTTAATTATCCTAAATTGTTAAGAATTGAGATTTAATCATGAAATAGGATAGTATGTTTGTTTCTAGTGCATTATAACCTTTTTACAGGTGAAAAATGAACAAGAACGAATCTAGAAGCAAATTCCCCCAAAGTTAGTCATTGCCAGCCAAATTCAGAGCTGAATTAAGTTCAAGAAGTGAACCGAAAGCAAATTCCAAGCTCAAGCATGAAGGAAGTTGATGGAAGAGACTAAGAGAAGCCAATAGAACAGTCCCAAGTAAAGAAGAGTCATTTGAATCAAACCGAGAAATTTTTGAATGAAGAAGAGATTCACTGCGCGCATTGCCTATGTTCCGGTAATTTTTGGCATTTATCCGTGCAGAATTTGAAGAAAACTCGAGAAATAGAAGTTGTATAGCTCTGAGTTATCTACGCGTAGGCGAAAACCTTGCATCAATCGGAGTTCGGAGTACAAAGTTATAGCATAAATACGATCAGTGCACCAGTGAATTGAGTTTGAGCGCGAAAGAATACCTAATTTTATTATACAGATATTTATTAAATGGGGTCCTTAGCCTAGATGGCAAGTGACCAGCTCTCTACTCATGCTTAGTCCAGCGTTCGAATCCCGCGGTCAACAAGTTTTAATTATTATTTTTAAGCTGACCCGAGAAATTAAGGTGGAAGACTTAGTCTCTCGAGCCAACGACTTGATAGACGACAAAGCTATTTTTAGCTTTTGGATTATTATCTTTATTATTATTTATTTTATTTTATTAATTAGTTTAATTTTTGAATTTTGAAAAAAAAAATTAGTGTCGATGATATTTTAGGTTTTAGGTTAATTTTGAGTAAGAGAAGAACAGTCGTCATTTTATTTTCTTTCATTCTATTTTTTTCTTTAGAGTAGAGGAGAACAGTCGCCATTCTTGTTCTTTAATAATTCCAAATTCCCTTGCTATCAGAGAGATATTTTCATTTGGTTTATGGCTTGTATTGAAGAAGAAACAACGTATAACTCTATTTCAATTTGAGTTTGAGCGAGTCCCATTACAGTTCTTCAATAACTGCGTAACTGTAAGTTTTTCTTTTCATTCAATTTTATTTTTAATTTATTTCAATTAATGCTCATTAATGCTTATATATTTTTAGTTAATTATGTGTTTTGAATGTGATTGATGATTGAAATCCATGCTTAATTTATAATTTTTATTAGATTTTTTTTGTAGATTCCCGCGTAGAACCCTAAAAATATGTGTTTTCTTATTTTAATCGTAACTTGCTCGTTTCTTGGCTGATTTTGATGATCCACCTATCAAAACGACCGCAATCAAATTTTCTGCAAAACCTTACTGTTTTGGGGATCTAAATTCCGAAATTTCCTGAGGACAGTAGGTGATTTTCGTGACTGCCAGTGTGCTATTTTTTCGAAATTTGTTTAAACCATTTTTATTTATTTATTAATCGTTCCTTAGTTTTAATTGCGGTGAAATTTTGTATGCTTATTCAATTATATTTCAGAAATATGTTTAGTCAATTTTTGATTGAATTTATCATGTTTTGCTTAATTTCTATCAATATGCTAGCGTAATTTAGTCGTTAGGGGTCCGTAGCGAAAGTATGACGGACTAGTGTGAGTATATGATTCAATTGTGATTGTAGCTTGAATTTCTCATTGGTTATAGGTCAATTAATAAATCTGGAAAATATAGTAACCTTTCATGCGTTAAAAACATGAATTTTTAAGATTATTTCTCGATTATTCGACAAAAGAACCGAAAAACCTCAAATTACGAATTTTTGTACTAAAACTCTAACGAGGCTGAATAGAGGACGGTCCTTATCCTTTATTGAGCTGAGTTAGTTATCCAAGTAATTTGGGAGTTTCGAGCGCTGTTTTGGTGTCATTCTAAAATCGATACCGAAACAGTGCCAATTTTAGCTTTTAATGACTTTTTAAGAACGGTTTTGACGTATGTCATGCATACGCATAATCAAATCTTAGAAATAAGTTAAGCTTTCGATATTTACTAAAATTGATTAAATCTAGTTTGTTTTTGTCACGCACTAGCATTACTAAGTGAAAATCAATTTTTTGTAAAATAAATTATAAGTTCCCTTATTGAAAACTAAATTTCTATGCAGCTTATATGAGTCTTGTCATGCACTTCTCATGATATGCTCGTGAATTTTAGTATTTAATAATTGGTAAGCTAAGGACATTCGTTTTTAATAGGAACTCAGGTCTACAGTCATCTCTTGAATCGGTTGGTCATACTATCTGTAATGTCGTAGCTATGGATACCCCTAACGCTCTCTTCCTATTTTATTAGACACTTGTTTTAGTTGCTGCTTATTTTATCCTTGCTTTATTTATTTATTTTATTTTTATTTATTTAATTATTTAATTATTTTCTTTTAAGTTTTAAATTTAATTTCTTATTCTATTCTTTCCTATTCTAAAAAAAAATTATTATCTTTTCTTTATTTTATCTTTTCTTTTCTTCTTTCTCCCTGTTGAAAGTTTAGTTAGAATAATAAGATTACCATCCTTCCCTGTGGTTCGACCTGGGACTTCAAAGTAAATATATTATAACTTGACCACCAGCACTTGGGTGTATTAATTACGCGTTTCTGAGCGTAGTCAAGCACCATCTGTTTTGGCCACTTAAAAAATGGCTTCCCTTGAATTTCATATATGGTCTTATGAATTGGTTGATTAATGATTGTGTTAACCCATTTAAAGGCCTAGATTCTCAACTTTCGATCATCATTTTTTGCATCTTTCCTGTTCTTCTTGGACGAACCCTCTTGTTTCATGTCGTTCCTTCAATCTCTCTCTCTTTAATCGGCCCTGTTGGCCGTCAAGTCATCATCCTCAAACCTAGCAAACTCGTCAATATTGGCCATTAGGTCATCAAAGGTCATCGGGGTCTTCTCGTTAAATTTATATATATGCCATCACGATCCCATGGCAATCCATATTTGAGTGCACTGATGGTGAATTTCAAATCACAATCTTCGACCTCCTGAAAGACCTACTAATATCTTGATGAATAATGCCCCAATGTTTTAGGGAACACGTTGAACACTTGAGATAGCATTAGTAATAAAGCAAGGGTAAATTGTTCGACATGTTCCCTAAAACTATCAATTTGCCCTTCGGGCAATTTAGCATACCATCTAAGTGCTGAGTCCTCCAAACTTGTTGGGAACATGCGGCACATCACAACATCATCTGAAAAAAAAAATCAATTATTTTGGTAACAGACATGGTCGGCTGTATCTGATCATTTAAAGTAAACATTGAATTTGGGAGGGCTGAATTTCTTTAATGGTGGTGCATTTGCAATTCATTGTGTGAAGAGAGAGCCCTACTCCACTCCTAAAACTTTTCCTGCCAACTTAATAATAGCTCAAGCATCAGGAACTTTCTTCTCATTAATGGCTAAATAAAAAAAAATTCTCCAATCTTTCTGTCCCCAATTCTTTGGCTGGCTTTCCCTTTGTGCAGTCACTATGCCCCTCAACTGATTAATGTCATTCGGCCGACTAATTGGCTCAAGGAAATCATGCAAACGCTGATTAATGGGAGTACAAAATATGGGCACTTCGGCCACCTTTTTCTTACCTTTGTCATGGGTACTTGATTCATTTATCTCAGGGACTCTCTTTTCTTTGGTAGAAGACACATGCGACCCTTCCTGCATTCTATAAAAAAAATTCTAGCTTCAAGCGTGTGAGCTCTTTGAGCTCGCCTTTTGTGCTATATATATGTCTTGTTAATTGGAATCAAAAGGTGTGGTTGTATGGGTGTTCTCAAGAGAATGGCCAACACTACGGTTTACATTTTGGGTTCTGCCACATAGTTGGTTTTTGAATTTACCACCTTATGGGTTTTTGTCATTATTTCTAATTCCTGGGATTATGGTCAAGATTTTTGGGATTTTGTCTCATAACTATTGGCTATGATTGTGTATTATTTTGCAAATGAATGTGAAGAATAAAATAAAATGATAAGAAATAAATTATAAAGAAAGAAACTAGATATATTGTTATCGGAGCACGGTGGCTATTTGTAGTAGATTCCAACAAACGGTGCCAATTGTCGGTGGTCAAAAGTTATGAAACCCAAAAAGCTGAGAATTAGCCCAATTTGGATGATTGGAAACCAGAAATATGTAGAAAACAACAGTATTATACTATCCCAGCAACCAAAAAATGAATGAGCATAATAGTAACTAAACAGAAAGTAAGAACATAGATACCAAGGGTGAATCTGAGGGAAGGTTCCTCCGGTGGCTCTTACACACAATCCAAAAGTACGTCTTCCCTTTGTGTGTGTATGTTGATTATACTTACTCAAAGTTTAATAATTCAGTACAATGGTGAAATTACAAAGAGATAGTAGTTAGGTTTGAGGATGAAAAGGACGATTATTTGCGGGAGTGAGTGTAAAGATGATATAATTGATTCTCCTGAACTAAGGGTTACTATTTCCTATTTATATGTATATGATAGGGTTACACTAGAGTTTGTGTGCTATGGAAAATACTATAAAGGTCAAATTTGGTCACTACTCCATGATAACGGTTGTTCCTAACTCTATTCACACTTGTATAAGTGGTTATTTTCCATCACTTATCCTCCAACTCATCTTTCCTCTGCTAGTTAACCGACCAACCATGGTCGATCTTCATTGTCTTATTTATTCTGCTCAGTTTAAGTAATTATGGTCGGCCATTTAAATGCATTACTTGGTTAGCTTATACATTTTTCTTCAACGACTTATATATTTTTGAGTCAGTATATATGGTGGGCTTGCACATTGTAGTCCAAGATCCGAACAGAGCATGGGCGATCTGGGTTAGGCCTAGCTAGAAGCCCACGTACAAGTTTTACCTCCCATAGTAACTTATAATTGGTTTGTGCTATGACATAACATTGATAAATTGTATCTTTTTTTTTGCTAAATAAATGTAAAGTTAGTTTGGTGTGCGCTTGCATGGTTTGAAAAGAAAATTTCATTTATTTCCCGCCATTATTTTAAATTGGTAGAATTCATTGGTTCTTTATTAGTTGTTTTCTCTTTTTCCTTTGGATAAATGCATGGATAAATCGAAAATTTTGGTCGAGTAGGAGGGCAAAAAGTTCGAGGAATCTCCAACTAGAAACCATTTGTGTACATGTACCTAACGGTAAGCCTTGAACCACCACAATGCCATGCTAATTTATCTTGTTTATTAGATAGGTAATTGTCAAACTCGTCCGTTATAGTTGTTGCCAATTTGTGAATTATATTAGTATTTGCTTCATGCTACAACTCTAATTATATATGCTTCCATACAAGAAGTAACTCCATGATGCAGATGCCTATTTATCAAACTAATTTTTACTTAGCATTGCATTTGGATTCATATTGGTAGGGAATGCGTCTCAACTGTGTGATTGAAGATTCAATTACTGTATGCTTGGCCTGTGCATTTTTTTCCACCTAATTATCCCCCTTAAATTGTCAAGGCATATGTATTCAAAAAATCATTCTTTATCAATGTGACATTATGTTTGTTAGCTAACACTAATTTTGTTTTGATTTTACCAAATACTGATGTTTTTTTGGAAGGATTAGAAGTTCAAACAGGTGCTTTGTTAACCTGTGTTACTTTCTTTGAGTTATTTATTACATTTATTTTTACAATTTTCAATAAATTTGAAAAGTGAAAATTGTATCAGAGGATTTCACTTATCAATTATCTTACACTTCTGCATCTATGAATAATTCAACTGATAGTAAATTATTACAACTAGAAGGATGGTGAAGGGGAAAGAATGGAATCTTTTTGACCCAAATATGCTTCTAAAGACATTTCTATTTGAATAAATTATCTTAACGACAGTTGTTACATCAAATGTTAATTCTTCAGAGCATGAATTTTGGAATATCATACAAGTGGTTATTATTTGATTAAAATTATATATGTTGTTTTTCAACAGTATTATATATGTTGCATATGCAATTAACCATATCATACAAGGAGTTAATTGCATATCAATGATGTTAGCCTTGGCACATGGAAATGTTGAACTCCTTGATGATTGTGATGCATGTTTGCTGGTTATGACATGCTCAAGATTGTGTTTGGAAAATATTACAATTCAAGTTGAGGTTAATTAAGAGCATTGTCCTCGCAATAATCTTCCTAGAGATGCTGAAAAATCTTGATGAGGAGCTATATTATTTTTATTAAATTTTTTAACTATCAAACATAATAAAAATAATTGTCCAACCACCCGGGCGTCGCACAAGTAGTAACCTAGTTTATTTGGGATTCTTCCCAAACATTATTATTATGTTTTCAATATTGGATGACGCATTAATGATTTAACATATAACTGTATCACTAGCAATAACCTACCTTACTATTATTGGGTGTCTTTGGCCGGCTTTTGTGCACCAAGCTAAATGTTCAGCTTGATTAAAGATAAATCATTCATGTCGAAGTTAGCATATTGACAAAACATTGCCTATATATGGCATCCCCATAAAATTTAAATCCAGAGCTACATGGTTGACAGAAAAAATAAAGAGCATTAGCTAGGCAAATAACAAAATTAAAGAGAAAGCGATTATGTACACACATAGATATATATATATATATATAAACTCTTAGATGTTATTATCATTTACCCTATCTCTGAAAGTAAATGGGTAAGTCCTACTTAGGTTGTGCCTAGAAAATCTAGCATAAGTGTTGTTAACAGTATAAACAGGCAACATTAAAAAAAAAAATTGTTAGCAGATTGATTATTAAATAGAATTTTTTTTTCTACAGTGGGAGGTTTCACTAATGCAATATTAATGCGTGACACTTATTTCGTCAACAGTATAAATGGCTTATATAAACACAATATTAATGGCTTATTTTGTCAAACGTTTCGGTTTTTCACCTCACAACTTCCTCTTTCATTCTCAACATTCCTCGCAAGTGCACAAATCTTCTCACAAAAACTTGTTGTGAATGTTTTAATCAGTCACAAGTGCACGAATCAATATATAGTATAGTTAGGGCAAGTGTGAGGTCGAACATAAGGGACTTGACAGATGGAACGTTTGTTTTTCAATTCAATAATTTTAATTAATTCATATTCTAGCTTAGAAATTAGGTTTGGGTATGGATAAATTGACAAAATAAGAAATAAATAGCAATTAATAAATTCTTAGGGTGTCAGAATCATATATTTAACATCATCTTTCTAGGTATTCACATGCATAACCTCTACTTTTATCTCATAATAATTCGATCTCTCGACTCTATTATTAACGGAACATAAAATAAATTCAATCTTATTAGTCTACAAAATCAAATATAATTGTAATTCTTCTTCAGCCAAACGTGTGTAGAAGATCAAGACACTCACTATATTTGTCAAAACATAATTTATATCTACTTTTAACTAATCATAAACTAAATCAAACAAATCATAAAGATAATCAAACCTTATTTTATCATTTAAAATAGGCATCCAATAAGAAAAAAATATTTTTTTTTAACATTGAAACATTAAAATTGTTAAAGTCTAACCAGCATAAATACGTACAATTGAATCAATTAAATATACTCATCATAACCATATCAAAAATTTATGTTAATATGAAAAGAATTAAATAATTTTTTTTTTTAAAAAAAAAAACCTTACTTGGCATTAAATTAATTGAAAGAGTAAAATTAAAATCTAAATTTTAAAGTACTCGGATGAAAGAAAAAGAAATAAAAGAAAAATTAAAGAGAAGAGGAGGAGGAAAATGCTTGGGATTACCAAAATTGTTCCCTAATTGCATTGTTGCTCTACTTTTATAATGATGCATAATCTCATTTTTAAAATAGGAATAAGGGTTGGGATTTGGCTGCATCGGGTGCTGGCCTTTAAGGCCTTAAAAAAATTAGCCAATTAAAATAGGGTGGTAATATTGGCACTCTAAAAAATACTTATGTGAGAATCCGGACCCGCGACCCGAGAGAGAAGAGCCCTCGTTCTCGGTTTTATTTGAAAACTTGTTTTATAGAGTCGCCAGTTTGTTTTACGAGAAAACAAACAAAAGATCGTACGAAAGATAATTCGAAAACGAACTATCTTTCATACGTTTGAAACCAGAGATTTATTTTGAAAATTTACTTTGCTAGGGTTCGGGAACTACGTTACGAATTGGGAAGGTGTTAGGCACCCAATTCGCCCTTTCGGTCTCTTAATGGATCATGCATCTAATTCCTATTTTAGATATCTTGCAAGTAGTTCGAATGGTTTTCAGAATAGTCCTTTTCGGATAAATTTAGTTTAAAACAGTATTTTGAAATCAGACTCGAGCTTTGCGAGCGCCTACGTATTCATTCGTAGAATGAAATCAGAGTCTCGTAGTTCCTTTCTTTGGAAACTATTTTTGTATTTTTTGTTTGTTTTGAAAACGTGTCAAACGGATTTTAGTTTTCTTGTAAAATTTAGAAATGATTTATTTTGAAAGTAATGAACTTCTTTGCAAGTTATCTAATTTTCTGTATTAAAAGGAATTTAAATACAGTATTGAAATTCATAAAGGTTGTAGAAAGACGTACCTGATGTGCGTGAAGAAGAAATGAGAGCCTTGCCTTGATTGCCTTGCTTGCCTCCTTCTCTCTCTAGAACTTTCTCTCTCTAAAGCTTTCTCTCTCTAGAAACTCTCTCTCAGAAATTCTCTCTCTAAAACTTTCTCTCTCAGAATTTCTCTAAAATGACTCTCTAATAATTTTGACAGAGTTCGTACTTACTAAAAACACTATTCAGTGTTCCTCCCTAAAATGAGAGCCCAAGGGTCCTATTTATAGAGAAAAAATGCAGAAAAATGGCCTGGGTAGCCGCGCGGCTAGGAGCCAGCCGTACGGCTAGGGAGGGAGCGTGCGGCTAGGGCGTGCGGCTCGGGCTTACGGCTCGAAGCCAACCGTACGGTTGGGAGCCAACCGTGCGGCTAGGGTAAGTACCAACCGTGCGGTTGGGGGGCGTGCGGCTAGGAGGCGACTGTGCGGCTAGGGCATGGCCAACCGTACATGCCCGTCCTGGTAAGCGAAGTGGCAACAAGGTTGTGGTTGACTCCTAACGCGCTCGAAAATCAGGGCTTTTCCTAATGGTCTTCTACATGCATGATGATTCAAGACTTGATGCAGAATGCTTGTTAGGTTCACAGGACGAGGGTCGTGGATTGGGGTGTTCACAACTTAATAAAAGTATTTTCAACTGTAATATATAATTTTGATTTGTGTAAAATTTACACGTTTTGTTAAAAAAAAGGTCTCCAGCAGTTTTTAAGAAACTTTGACATCTAGGATTTGTGTAAAAAGGTTGTGTAAAATACAAACCCAATTTACACAACCATGTCAGATAATCTTGCGTCTATTTTCCCTTGTCCCATATCTAGAAATAGATGGATTTGAAAAGCAAGGGAATAAATATAGGACAAGTTCCACTTGTGCGTATCTAATTGATTATTTAATATTTACTCAAAAGTTTAAAACAAACTGTTGAAGTACAAAACGAATTCTTTAATATTTTTGTGTAAATCCCACTTTGACACGTAGGATTTACACAAAATTTATACAAGATGATTGGAGATGCTCTAAGACTCCCACTTTCATTCAGTCATCACAATTGAGTAAGGTATATATACTTGGTTGTAAAGGATCGAGTATAAATTTGATAATGCCTTACTCGATTGTCAAGAACTAAGTATATAGACTTATACTCGCCATCAAGAATTGAATAATAGACACCTTACCTCATTGCAAATGACCAAATGAAAGTGAGTATTACCAAGTATTTTTTGGGATGTCAACATCTCCGCTATTAAAATATGCTACGGCAGGAATAGACTAAGGGTCTAAACTGCAAACATCCGCTATATTTACGATATAATTAATCTCCAGCTTTGACTTATTCTTTTACACATCTATTCTATTCTTTCAATATTGCTGCACTGATTCCCCACTTATTCCTAAACATTCGTTTATTGATAATTCCTTAACGTTTAATCCAAATTGCTCCGTTCAAAAGTCAATTTGCCCCTTTTTTTTCCAAGCAGCTAAAAAGTACTAAAAATACAAAAATAAAATAGAAAATGCTACCCAAACTATAAATTGATTGGATAGAATATACCAACTTCTTGTTACATCAAATAACCCTGAACTTACACTTTGCTACTCCTAGAGCAAAGCTAAAAAAAACTTAAAAAAATAAATAAAAATAAAATCTAATCAGAATTCCAGATTCACTGACGAGAATTAGTCAAACATTTAATGTGGGATACTAATACTCTTATATAAAATAAAAATCAAAATATTGCATTACATGTTTATAATTTTAGTGAGCGTATAACATAAATGCATTTAGATATTTGCTTTCTAACAACCCAAAAATTTAAACAGATGACATACTTTCAATTTTCGAAAAAGTTAATCTAATTCACTCTAATAAAATCTCGTGAATGACCAATTTCTGTTTGCTGTTTAGGTAGGACGGAGCTCACAATAAATGCAATACATTTAAACATCTAAAAATTAATAGTCTCGGGAGTGAAAAATATGTATTAATTTTAGGAATATCAAATAATTGATAAATTAAGAATTATTAATTTATATATTGTCTCCAACTTAACTACGTTTTCACAATTGGGTTTAAATTCAAAAGATCTCGGTACGACTACTTTTACACTTCCGTTCATGAAGTTCATTTTGCATCATGTCTGCCATTAATGTTCGTTGTTGTTTTACACTTTAGTCCAAAATTCAACCCACCAATAAGTTTTAGACAGAAAATGCCACCTGTCACTTTCATCTTCGAGTCACGTTAATTGCATATGGCATTTTTCGTCCAAGAAACAAAATACTCAAATTTTGACATTATCTTTTATTTAAATAAATCATATCCAGAAACAAAATAAAAAATAAAATTTTTTAAATCTGAACCATCTATTTTTTTAATCAATGGTACAAATTACAACTCTCCTTTAAAATTCATTAAAACCTTTCAAATCAAAAAAAGTAAATAAATGTGTACATATATATATCTTAGAATGGGTGTTTTGAAAATTATATATATATATATACATGCATTTTAGGTTGTTGAAAATTTTGATTATCATCTCATCCACTTTTAGGTTGATTTTTTTATGAAATATGGTAGAGGTAATCTACTCATCATGTAGATCATTAGTATAAAATTTTATAAAAAAATTCATCCATTTAAACTTCCAAACTTTCTTTTTAGCCTAACTAATAAATTAATTTAAAAACCACTCACATACTAAATATGCATCAAATCTTAAGTCTTTCTCACTCTCTCCCGCAAACTCCCTACTCCTTCTCATAAACTTTTTAACAAAATTTTAAAATATCATAACATTAAATTTAAAAAACAAAATTCTTAATTTATGAGGGGTGGGTGTGTGTGTGGGGTGTCCCTCTGGACTGCAATTATGCAAGAATAAAAATCACAAGAACACAAAAAAAAAAAAAAAAACGTGTTACAAACATTCATCGAATGACTATAAATACCATTTTAAACCCCCAAAAAGTAGATACATTCATAAATCTGTATCAGAAAAACATAATAAATGACTACAAAAAGTAAGTAAAATCTAGAGGCTATAAATAGTTCTTGATTGATGTCAGCCTTAGTGGTCCATTAAATTGATTTTATGCGCATAAAACTAATATAAAAATCACACACACTAAATATACACTCAAACATGGCTCTTCCTTACCCTCTACCACAAACTCTGCTCCTTCTCACCGTTTTATTAACTAAATTGTAAAATATCATAACTTTAAATTTAAAAAACCAAATATTAAAATATATATATATTTGTAACATACTAATCGATATCTATAAAACAAGAACTATTGTGATTATAAAATTAAATTTAAAATTTTTCAAAAAATAAAAGAGATAAAAATCACAAGAAAAACAAAATTCTTAATCCGTAAGGGGTGGGGGGCTTGACTGCAATGTAGTTTCCCCACTGAATACATTGCACAAAATGTAAATTATGCACGAATAAAAAAACGTGTTATTATAATTACCCACATTGATTTATACTACAACTATATCCTTAATGAAAAAATTCTTAATTTATAAGGTGGTGAGGGTGGGGGGGACCGTTGTCCCACTTGATTGCAGTGTAGTTTCGCTGCGGAATAAGTTGGCACGACAAAGACAAGAATGAAAATCACAAGAAGAAGAAGAAAAAAAAAACGTGTTACCCACATTGATTGAATGAAGGCCTCAAAAATGATCCCTTTATCCGTATAAGTACCAGTTAACCCAAACGAAATGGGTCACAGACTCACAATTCTCCCAAAAGAAACTAGAAATCATGAAAATAATTTTTTGGCTACTGGTTCTTCTGTGAAGATTGGCTCACATTTGTTATTTGGTGGACCATGATCGATCATGGGTATGTCCATGATCGATCATGGAGTCGGCAGAAGTTCCAGTGGGCTTTCATGATCGATCATGGGGTATACCATGATCGATCATGGTTACTGCACTTTGCCTATTTAGTTAGTTTTTGGCTCATTTGTGTAGATAACTTAAAAAGTAAGACTTGAGAGCTAAAAAGTGAGAAATTTTTTCTTGTGTGCTTGTAATCACTCTTTGTTCCAATTATCAATAGAAGCTATCGTCTGTGTGGATTAGTGGCTTTTACGCCGACACCACGGTAAAACCTTGTCTTGCGCTATTTCTTCTTTATTTCCTATTTCTCTATATTGGGTGTGCTTTTTTGTGTCGGTTCTTCTTTCGGTATACCAAGTGAGCTTGTGAGATCCCTCCGCGTTGCGTCGTGCTCGGTTGTGAGCGGTTTGGCGCAACAAATTGGTATCAGAGGCTAAAACGAGAAAGGTGGGATTTGTGTCGCACGCCAAGTGTTTGATAAAATTCCTAACTGAGATTTTTCAATCTTTGTCTCGTTGTTGGTTTGTCAAGTCCATTGGTGATTGAAGATGACTACTTCTAAGACCTCAAAGGTGTCAGCGATTAAGTTTGACGTAGAGAAATTCGACGGAAAGTTGGTCAATTTCGGCATGTGGCAATGCCAAATGCGCGATGTCTTGATCCAACAGGAGTTGCATAAGGCATTGTTGGGTGTGGCAGCTAAGCCCACGACGATGACAGATGTTGAATGGGAAGAGTATGATTTGAAGGCTTGTAGCACTATCCGGTTGCATCTAGCTCAAAATGTGATATACTACGTTATGCGTGAGAAATCCGCGGCTAGCATATGGAAGATACTGGAAGAGAAGTACATGATGAAGAGCATAGAGAACCGTCTCTATCTCAAGAAGAAGCTGTTCCGGTTTGAATATGCTAGAGGTATATCAATGAGTGAGCATGTCGATGAGTTTAACAAGATGATTTCTGATTTGTTAAACTTGAACGAAGATATGAAAGATGAGGATAAGGCTATCTTGTTGCTCAATTCACTTCCGGAATCCTATGACCATTTAAGCACCACTTTGTTATATGGTAAGGATTCAGTGAAATATGAGGACGTTTCTTCGGCACTGCTTGGTAATGAGCAGAGACAGAGGGAGAAATGTAGTACATCGTCCGATGCGTTGGTGACGCGGGGAAGGACAGATGATCGGAAACAAGCAAAGCACAATAACTCTCGGTCCAAGTCACGTACTAAGTACTTGGATAGCATGGAATGTTACAAGTGCAAAAGAAAGGGCATATGAAAAAGAATTGTCCTAACGCTTGGGTAGACAAAGTGAAGAAGAAGAATGCGGACGATACCGCGAATTCTGTTACTTCAGGGGATGATGATTTCGAGAGTATGCTAGTGGTTACTCCTAGGGAAAGCTCAACGGACGAGTGGATTCTAGACTCGGGTTGTTCGTACCACATGTGTCCAAACAAGGACCTTTTCCATACCTTGACGAAGGTGAATGGAGGAACGGTTTTGATGGGCAATGATCACGTTTGTAGGACGGAGGGTATTGGAACGATCAAGTTGAAGCTACATGACGGAGCAGTCAGAACTTTGAATGAAGTCAGGTATATCCCGGATCTGAAGAAGAATTTGATTTCTTTGGGTTCTTTAGATTCCAACGGGTGCAAGATTGTGCTCGAGAATGGAATGCTAAAGGTTACTTCCGGTGCCTTAGTGTTGATGAAGGGAACGAAAGAGGGTAATCTCTATTTCCTTCAAGGTAGTACGGTGACGGCAGCGTTTCAGTTTCTACGGAAGCTGGTGGAGCAAGTACAAGTTCGGATTCGACGAAATTATGGCACATGAGATTGGGACATGCCGGGGAGAAGGCGATGACGGTGTTATGTAAACAAGGTTTGCTCAAGGGTGCGAAGAGCTGCAAGCTAGAGTTTTGCGAGCATTGTGTGCTCGGGAAGCAAACACGGGTAAAGTTTGGGACGGCTATTCATTGCACGAAGGGGTTGCTTGACTACATACACACGGACGTCTGGGGGCCTTCCAAGACGAAATCCTTAGGAGGAAATCATTACTTTGTTACATTTGTAGATGATTTCTCTAGAAGGATTTGGGTATATCTCATGAAGCACAAAGACGAGGTCTTTGGGGTGTTTCTAAGGTGGAAGAAGATGGTCGAAAATCAGCTTGGCAGGAAGATTAAGGTACTTAGATCCGATAACGGCGGAGAGTACACTAGTGATCCGTTTAAGCAGTATTGCCAAGATGAGGGAATTGTTCGCCATTTCACGGTTAGAGGTACACCACAGCAAAACGGAGTAGCTGAGAGGATGAACCGTACCTTACTTGAAAAAGTGAGGTGTATGCTGTCAAATGCAAATTTGGGGAAACAGTATTGGGCGGAGGCCTTATCTTATGCGAGCTACATCGTGAACGTGTTGCCATCTTCAGGGGTCGATTACAAAACTCCTATGGAGGTTTGGACAGGATCTCATGCAAGTTACGATTCATTGCACATATTTGGGTGTCCTGCTTATTATCACGTCCGTGAAGATAAGATTGATCCAAGAGCCCGAAAGGCAATCTTTATGGGTTCAAGAATTGGAGTCAAGGGATACAAGTTATGGTGTCTTCAAGACAAGAAAATGATCGTTAGCAGAGATGTTACATTTGATGAGGCGTCTTTGCTCAAGATGCCTACGGGAGAAAATGTGAAGACTCTCGATGAGAGTGAGAAGAGTGGAGTGGTGCAAACGGAAGTTACTACGCCGGTGGTGACTATTCCGGTGCAATCGGAAGTGACTAATCCGGTTGATTCTTCCGATAGTGATTCGGAGAATGGGGAGATTCCTATTGAGGGGTCTAGTCAACAACAATGAGAGGTACCGTCTTTGGCGAGTGGAAGGGAGCCGAGAGCTCGACGAGCACCACAACGATTTGGCTATGAAGATAGTGTGGCATATGCATTGGTGGTTTATGGCGATGAACCGACTTCTTATCGGGAGGCAGTGACTGATAGTCATTGTGATGAATGGAAGGCGGCCATGGGTGAGGAGATGAATTCTCTTCACAAGAATGAAACCTGGGATCTTTGCAAGTTGCCAAAAGGGAAAAAGTCAATTGGGTGCAAATGGGTGTTTGCCAAGAAAGACGGGGTTCTAGATTCGGATGTTCGGTATAAAGCAAGATTAGTAGCTAAGGGATTTGCACAGAGGGAAGGGGTGGATTATAATGAAGTCTTCTCTCCGGTAGTAAAACACACTTCCATTAGAGTGCTATTAGCTATGGTATCGCAGTTTGACTTAGAGCTTGAACAACTCGACGTCAAGACGGCGTTCTTGCATGGGGATCTAGAGGAGGAGATTTATATATCTCAACCGGAGGGGTTCAAGGTTGTTGGCAAGGAGGAGTGTGTTTGTAAACTGAAGAAGTCCTTGTATGGGTTGAAGCAATCACCTAGACAATGGTACAAGAAGTTTGACACATTCATGATGGCTCAGAAATTCAAGCGGAGTGATTTTGATCATTGCGTTTATTTCAAGAAACTCAAGGGGATTCGTTTATCTACTTACTCTTATATGTTGATGATATGCTTATTTGTTCATCGAGTATGTCTGATATCAACACGGTGAAGGCTCAGTTGAGTCTCGAGTTTGAGATGAAGGACTTGGGTGGAGCTAAGAAGATTCTGGGAATGGAGATAGTAAGGGAGAGAAAGAAGGGAAGATTATGCCTCACTCAGAGGCAATATCTAGAGAAAGTGGTAGTCCGGTTTGGGATGCAGGACTCAAAGCCTGTGTGTGTCCCATTGGCTCCTCACTTCAAGCTCTCGGCAACTATGGCTCCAGAAACAGATGAAGAGGTGGAGTATATGGCTCAAGTTCCGTATGCTAGTGCAGTAGGAAGCTTGATGTATGCCATGGTGTGTACTCGACCGGATATTGCTCAGGCAGTGAGCATTGTGAGTAGATTCATGGCAAATCCGGGGAAACAGCATTGGAATGCCGTTAAGTGGATTTTGCGGTATCTACAAGGAACGAAGAATAAGGGATTGGTGTACCAGAGAACCGAGGGGTCTATTATTTGCGGTTATGTTGATTCGGACTATGCTGGGGATCTTGACAAGCGACGATCGACCACGGGGTATGTTTTCACATTTAGTGGTGGTCCGATTAGCTGGAGGTCGATGTTGCAAGGTGTAGTGGCGTTGTCTACTACGGAAGCAGAGTACATTGCAGCAACAGAGGCAGTCAAGGAAGCATTGTGGCTTCGGGGTTTGATAGGTGATTTGGGGATGGTTCAGGAGAATGTCGATGTACATTGTGATAGCCAAAGCGCTATTCATTTGGCCAAGAACCAGGTTCATCACGGACGGACGAAGCACATCGATGTTCGGTTTCATTTTATACGGGAGATTATCGAGAGTGGTGAAGTAATTTTGAAGAAAATTGGCACCAAGGATAATCCTGCAGATATGATGACGAAGGTGGTACCGACGACCAAGTTTGAGCATTGCTCAACTTTGGTTAACATTCTTCGGTGTTGAGGCCCCATTCAGGGGTAGAGGCTCTTCGGGGCCGGGTGTGATGCTATGGCAGTATTGATGGAGGAACAAGTGGAGTGAGGTAGGCAATTTGCTGGATGAATAGCTGCATGGTTCGCCAAGGTGGAGATTTGTGAAGATTGGCTCACATTTGTTATTTGGTGGACCATGATCGATCATGGGTATGTCCATGATCGATCATGGAGTCGGCAGAAGTTCCAGTGGGCTTTCATGATCGATCATGGGGTATACCATGATCGATCATGGTTACTGCACTTTGCCTATTTAGTTAGTTTTTGGCTCATTTGTGTAGATAACTTAAAAAGTAAGACTTGAGAGCTAAAAAGTGAGAAATTTTTTCTTGTGTGCTTGTAATCACTCTTTGTTCCAATTATCAATAGAAGCTATCGTCTGTGTGGATTAGTGGCTTTTACGCCGACACCACGGTAAAACCTTGTCTTGCGCTATTTCTTCTTTATTTCCTATTTCTCTATATTGGGTGTGCTTTTTTGTGTCGGTTCTTCTTTCGGTATACCAAGTGAGCTTGTGAGATCCCTCCGCGTTGCGTCGTGCTCGGTTGTGAGCGGTTTGGCGCAACATCTTTATCCCTTATTCTTTATGCTTTCGTGGGTTGTACTTTATGCACAACCAGTTCCTTATGATCACATTCAAATGGTGCATACTTGGATTCCCACTTACTGCAAGGATCCAAGTAACTCATGCCGTAGACGTGTCACTAACTTTAATTTGCATGGTCTTTGGCCAGCAAATGCAAGGGGATACGTTCTTGGCCCATGTCAGCTGGATACCCCTCCAGATTTGGCTGATGTTGTAAGCTCATCTTCACTTAAACTCTATATATTATGTAGATCCAAGTACCAAAATACACATGCGCGCACATATATATATATGGAACATTTGTTATACATACTAAACTTGCATGCAAAGTTTACGGATTGAGCTATTTGAAGCGATAAAATGATGAATTTTTTGATGAAACTTGGCAAATATGATCTTCGTGACTAGTAGATCTAACAAATTTTCTCAAAAGTTTTAGTTGAGATGTGAGTTAACTAAATATCTAAAATTTCAACGGACAAAAATGCGTTTATATATTCATTTTTTTAATTAACTCATTTTTTGGTTAATTTTTTTGTGAAATTTAGTGGATATGATCTACTTACTAATCATGGAGATTATTTTCATCAAAAAATTATCCGTTCACCCTTCAAATAGCTTTGTCAGTAAACTTGGTACATATAGAAAATGTTCCCAATATATATATATGGCCAGGATCAGGTGCGGACCGGTCCGTACAGACTAGTCCTTTTTATGACGGTTTTGTGTCATTAAAAACACCCCAAAATCTTTTTATGACAAAAAAACGTCATAAAGGGATCAATCCATAAGGATTGGTCTATACCAAAAACGGACACTATATATATATATATATATATTTATGTATCAGCAACACTTGAAATGAAAAGTCTACCTCTTAGGAAAAAGGACCGTCAAGTATGAGTGGTAAACATATGATTTTTTTCATTAAATTTATTGGTGAAGATGATATATTCATTAGGAAGACCATCCCCGCTACCAAGTTTCACGAAAAAATTCATATGCATGTTTATCCCTCGAAATAGGCAATTCTTCTTTTTTCTTAAAATGATTACAACCCCCTTTAGACTAGCGTTGATATATATACCAACTATACTCATGCCATCCGAGTATTTGACACGGTAAAATAAATTAGATCTAATAATAGGATACAAAATTGTAATTGTAACATATAACAAACATCAATCAGTATATTTTGAGCCCATTGTCTAACATAGTCTAACGTTTTGAACAAGTGAAACATAGACTTAATCCATCTTCATGCTAAAAAAACTAAAAGGAGACTAGATTAGAACGACTCGTTTTAAATTTTTTAAAGAATTAAACTCAAGGCCAGACGTGAAAATAATCCAACCACATATGTCAGTATGATGTGAAAATAGTCCAAAAATTGGATTGATGTACCGTGAACACTCTTAAAAGCGACATACTGAGATGACCAATCAGGTACGAATACATATAATACATCTTTAAATGTTATTCAATAATTTTTCTTGATCTTTTTATTACATATATTTTTAGACATGATGGATCTTTTTAATTGATCTTGATTATTAGATTTCAAATATTAATTATTTATTAAATTTCAAATTTTTTATTTTAAGTTATGGCATTTTTAATGTAGAAAAAATTATTGGTGTATAAGAGTATTGTGTGTTATTATATTTTTATCCTTTTTGGAGAAAGTTATTGTCAAAGATAGCGTTTTGTGACATAGATAGAAATTAACTTAATTTTAAAAATTAACCAAGTTTGTAATTAAAATTAACGAAATAACTTGTAAACTAAAGTTCATAGTTCATGCACAAAATTATAAAATTTACAATGGGTACTGTTAATTCTATATCATGCATGTGATTAAAATAATATATATAATGCAGATTTAATTAAAATGTTTGAAGAATATCATTATAACTTTTAAAACATTGTAATGGATTTAACTTGTAAATAAAACTTGAAATTTCTTGTAAATATGCTTGATGTTATAACAAAGAACATCATTATTTTCTTGATTGAGATGGGTTGCAATTTGCAAATGCCGGCTAAATATGGGTGAATAGTTATAAGGGCATTTTAGTCAACAATGTGGTTCAAACACAAATAATATAAAATATAGAGTACAAACTCAAAATACAACTTAAACCACCCAGTACATATGTACAAATTAATTCAAAATATCCGTATAATACTTTTGGGGTGCATGTTTGATGTGGTGCAGTACAGGGCTCTCCAACCAAATCTTGGAAATTACTGGCCATCTCTTACTACCAGGTGGACCAATGAAAGGTTCTGGGACCATGAATGGACCGATCATGGCAACTGTTCCAGTGACGTTTTACCTCCCCCCGAATATTTCACTGCAGCCATTACACAGAGCAGGAATACTGATATTACACGATGGCTTAGGAATGCAACACCCATGCCTATTCAACCATTGGACAGTGGCTTATTCAGGCAATCGGCTATTGAAAACGCCATCAAAGCTGTAATCGGCGATAATCTCAACATTTATGTCTCGTGTAGACAATTCAGGGGGGATGTTAGATATTATCTCTACGAAATTCACATCTGTCTTGATACAACCGCAGCGAATTATGTCTCATGTCCTGCTAGCAACAGTTTGAGGGGTTGTCCTGCGAACAAAGATGATGCACTTATCAAGTATATCACTATATCTGGCGCAAGTAAGTAATGGTAGATCGAGCTTCAATTCATTGACATAATTAAGTTAGTCGAGTTACTATTTCTTTCATATATAATGATCATTCAAAAATTCAATGTCTAAAAATGAACCACACACATATATATATATATATATGTATATAAAATTTTCATTACACTCACATGTGAATTAAATTTATCCCTTCACTACTTGAAATAGATGGTGTTTCCTTTTATTAAAGTGGGGACCGTCTTAGCGCTACTATATATAACTCTTTAAGAATTTCACAACTCTACCTATTCTCTGCTAATTAGCACGCGGTTGAATCATCCTTGAAATAAAACACCCAAGTCTCTTTGGAGGACGGGAATTAAGGAAACTTGAATCCGAGTTATTTATAATTTACCCCCTTAAAGTTTCACTGCTTTTGGACTTTCATCTAAATGTTTTTGTTTCGCATTATACACCTCCTTAAAGTTTGCTTCCTTTTTTATTTTAGTCCAAAACTCAATCCAAAGTTAGATTTTGGACGGAAAATGCCATGTGTCACTTTACGTATGAGCGTGGCACAAAATGACGTTCATGGACTAAAGTGAAAAAGTAGTCAAACTTTATGGACGAAACTGAAAAAGTGATCAAACTGCATAAAACGTAGATCTAGAATATATATATATATATGACACCTGGAATCACTTTACCGATTTAATTGGACTAAATATACATCTACGAAATGAGATCGTGTATGGATAATCATACACTTTTCGACACTCTTGATTTTGATAAACCATTCTAATTTGTTATGTTTATTATTGTATTTTTTGTAGGTACTGTTGATGAAGAATCTCCAAACGAACTCATTCAGAGTTCATAGAGCACACGCATAGGTGTATGCTATAAAATAAAGTTGGGCCTAGCTTCCTTGTGTGCTGTGTATTAAGTTTTAAAATAAATAAATATTTCTCTTTTATGTATAAGAAAAATGATTTATATTAGTAATAGTGCTTGCTACTCATGCACACACTTGTATTTGTATGAATATAAATTACCTATGTTAGACTAACGTGCTTTAACGTCTAAATGATGTTGACATGCAAACTAAATAAGGAGTTGAATAAATTTCGCTATTTTTTTTTAATAACTCTATTCGATGAAAAAAAGAAAATCACAAGAGGTGGTTAAGTGGTTTGTCTATCAATAGGAGTCTATTGAGGTAAATGGTTTAGGAAACACTAGTAGGCTGCTGTTTAGGTAGGACGAGGAGCTCACAATAAATGCAGTAACTTACCATTACAAATTAATAGCATTGCATGACATTGTTAGAATATGGATGTTAACATATATAATTCATACCTGATTCACTGCACCTTCGTAATTCTCAATGCTTTTTTTTCTTTTTCTGTTTTACCTTATTAAATTGTTCTTACCTTATTTCTCTTTTATGTAATGCCTATATAAAAGTTTTCTCATTGTAACCCAATTATCACCATTTGCCATTAACCTGCCAACATATCCCAAAATGAATTAAAAACACCTATTCACCAGGAATATATAAATAGCCCATAAGTTAAAATAAGAGTGGTCTCTTAATAAAACATAGGATAACATCACAACAGAGTTCAACTTTCCCAACAGTTCTCAAAGTCATTATAATTCCACAAGATTTATAGGAAATTAAACAACATAATACTATCCTAATTACAATATAAAATTTGAAGTACAAAGTCATTCCGTCATGAACAACACTAGAGAAGATATTAGAGGCAACTAAGATTGCTAGCCCTTTCCTCTATCAGCTCTCCCCGAGACCCCAGCTTGTCCTTAGATGAACCTGTGCGGGAAAACTATGAGCCAACAGGGCCCCATGGAAACTACAGAGTTTGATATAAAAATACAAGTAGTCAATCATAAGCATCATGCATCTAAGGAAAATATAAGTATGTGTATATCAAGGACGATATAATTATAAGGTAGTGCTGAGCGTGTCACGTGGAACCCCTCCCAATCTCATATATAGCATATTTAATCAGAGTAAAACAAAATATAGGACATATAAAACAAATTAAATAAACTAATGCGGCACATATATCGTAACCAGACTAGTTCGTTCTCCTAAAGGATGCATAGATCTCTCATGTATGATTTAAGTCAAATGTGCACAGCGATCGCAATGTAAAGCCCAAGGCTAGGTCCCCCATGGATAACCTAGATGGAAGCCCAAAATTAAAGGCTATATTTAAGTAATCATAATCTATCTGGCATGATACGATGCCCAGTTAAGAGTATAGTAATGCTAGTACTAATTCAATAGTACATGTGGAAACCAACAAATAATTCTTGTAGCTTACTAAATTTATATCTAAGTGATATGTAGTCCAAACCTTACTTAAAACCCACTTTAAATCATATTGTAACTATTCAACACCATACTATATGTATTCATATATGCACTAGTGGGTATTTATCAAATCTTGCTTTATACTAGCATGCAAGGAGATTTCCTTATGGGATCATCAGATTAAAATGACATTATGAATAATTCAACAAGAAACAACAACAACGTCGGCCTTAAACCCCATGAATGAGTGATGTGGAAATTAGTATAATTTATCATGCTAGTTTATACTTTACAAAATATATATTATCACTAGTTCTTACATTTTTAGTGTTTTTCAAGTACTAGAAAAGAATCGGAGAAGATTGAGAAAAGTAAGGAAATTAAAGCACGTGATGGCACCTAAAATAGTTCAATGTGATTCTTGAGCCTAATTTGAAAAAAAATTTCAAGAATTACAACTTTGTAGTTCGTCACTTTTCAAATTCAGGCATCTTGGGGTCCAAACTTGCAACGCAAAATTTTGTTGCTTAAAAATGGTGAAAATTTATTGTACTTAAATATGGGGCCAAGCCCATTCCTACATCTATTCTGCTGAGACTTAAAATAAGAAGCACCCAAGCCGTGATGTGGACACAAGGCCCATCTCACAATTATAAAATGAGGTGAAGAGCACATTGCAGGGGATTTATTTTTTGAGTCGTGCACAGTAGCCGACTACTTCCTCTTCTTCTTTTCAAATTTTTTTTTCTTTTATTTTATTTTATTGAAGACTTGAAAATTTGAAGTTTGTTTTATTTAATTAAATTAATGTCGAGTAAATTTACTTTAATTTTATTATTTTTTTTTTATTTAATTTTTTCTATGTTAGCATAAATTTGTGCTATGGATTAGGATGACTATATTTAATTGATTCTCGTATACATGTTCATGCCAATTGACTCTAGTAGTTTAATACTTCAATGTTAAATAAAATTCTTCTTAGTGGATGCCTATTTTAATAGATAAAAAATAAAATTAGCTTCTCATTATTTTTTGTTGAATTCACCTTATGATTTGTTAAGAGCAGATATAGAGTGTGCTTTGATAGATATAGTGACTGCGTTGACTTTATACACAAGTTTAGCTATAAAAGAATTATAGTTCGATTTTATAAATTAATTGAACTTGAATGATTTTATTTCCCACAAATAATAGAGTTGAGAGATCAAATAACTGCGAGACAAAAGTAGAGTTTACGTGCATGAATACGTAGGAATATGATATTAAGTATATGATTATGAAACCCTAGTCAATTAATTCATTAATTTTGTTATATTTTTTAATATTATTTAATTTAGTTCAATTACTTTAGTTTACTTGCTTTGCTTTGTTTTATTTGATTTGTTTGGTTCCTATAAACTTTTCTAGCTAGATTAGAAGTTTAGTGAAAGATTAACAAGATAATTATAAAACATATTGTTTGAGACTCTGTGGGATTGACCTTTCTTGCGCGCTATATTATCAACCGATTCGTGCGTTTGCGAGTATTAAAATTTATCACAACAATGAATATCAAGCTAGATTAGTATGAAACCCCCCCCCCCCACCAATTTGATCTAAAATGAAGCATGCAACACACAAAGCTTTGAAAATAGGTTTAAGTGCTAATGTTCCCACCTCAATGCTAGCTCCAAGCTCCAATGGTGGGTGTTGTGAAAGAGATGAAGAAGATGATGGCTCATACCCTAGATCCTGAATTAATTGAAATAATCATCAAGGATCTCTTAAAATCTCTCTCTATATAAACTTTCACACCTCTCCCTCTCCATTTAAAGTGTATGATCGAAAATGCTGGGTTTAGGGGTGAAAGAGGATAAATATCAAGTCAAAGTATGGTCAAACCTATTCTGTAGGAAGCATAATTGATCATGCCAGTCTACGAATAAATTCCAATGGAAAGGCATTTAGGCATGGCCGATCATGCCTATGACATAGCAGCCCCTAGTTCATATTCATCCGTTTTGACTCCAAACATGTTAAAATTTCAACTTGGGCTTAACACAAAACTTGTAGATCAAAATGAGAAGGTATAGTCGGCTTTGACAGAGACTCGTTTGGGTAAGGGACATAGAAGTTTTAGGATTTTATAAATCATGAAAATTAATCAATTGCGTAAAACCACATAACGCGATTAATGCCATGATTTCTGTTCGGGCCACCTGAAATGTGAAACGATTACTCACGCAAGTTCAAATATACTAATATAACATGTGGATAAAGTCTTAACCGTCTAAACACCCATGGAGCAAGAATCTGCTACTCAAAACAAGGTTAGTGATGAATAACAATAATACGGTGGAATTGGACTTTGAACAAAAAAAATGGGGCATTACATTTTCCCCAACTTTGGCAGCGATTTAAAGGCATATAAAGTTCTTATTATTGAATATTATTAGTTTATTTATAATTTATGTTGTAAGAGATTTTCAACCATATGTGGATCGCATCATTTGGATGTATTTAGAGTAAGTATGGCCTTGTGATGATGGCTTTGTGAAACTTATAAAAATGTGATTTTTCCCAACTTTGGCAATGATTTAGAGGCATATAAAGTACTTATTATTGAATATTATTAATGTATTTACAATCTATGTTGCAAGAGATTTCCAACCATATGTGGCTCGCATCATTTGAATTTGAATCGAGTGAGATATGCCCTTGTGAAATAGCTCCGTGTTCATTTAAATCTAGCCACAGGGGTATGGTATTTTTGGTATTGAAAACGGCATTTAACGGTTTGACTTTTTGATCGAACATAAACCATCCAAATGGATGTCAAAGGAGAATTATTGCAAACTTTGGGTGAAAGTGGAATATGGGTAAATAAACGTGGATCAAAAAGAAAATGACCCACAAAATAAATTAAGGTTTATAGAGAAGAAATGAAATAAGAGTTAGGGTTATAATAATAAAAAAAAATTATAAACTTTTCCTTTGAGTTACCCCAAAGTGCAAATTGGTCATATTGCAAATATATATATGTGTGTGTGTGGTTCCAATAAACGTCAGGGAAATACTCAAAAGATTATAAAACTAGGAAGTTACTCAAATTATATAGGTAAAGCCCTTCTTTATATTATATGAAGGACCCACTTAATTTATACTAATTTTAAAAGTGTAAATGTTGGTGGGTGATTTACACTTTTATCAATTGGTTAGGAATAAGAATAATTTGCACTCTACGTACTTTTTATGTTTTTGTTAAGAATGTCTATTTTTCACAAAATCCTACTACTAAGAATATTTATTTTACTCAAAATCCTACTCCTATGCTCTTCCTTTTTCTTTTTTCTTTTTCTTATATGTAAAAATATGCTGCTACTACTACTATGTTTCTTTTTTTATTGTTGAGTAAAAATCCTACTCCTACTTTAGCTCCCATCGTACTACTATTCTACTACATTTTTATTTTTTTTGTAAAAGTCCTACTATTGCTCCATTGTTTTCTTTTTTGGTTTTTTGGTAAAATATAGCTAAATAACTTTAATATTACAGTTAGAATCTACTAACAAATTTTGTATTGTAATATACAACACAATCCACTAAAATCATATTTCACTAACGAGGTATTCAAAAATATAAATACTACAGACGTTTTTCATATTCTTTGAGGAGCAAGTTATTATTTTTTCTTAGAGTCTCCACATCAAAATTTGTCTTATGCATCTATGGTATGCAAAATTAAACTCTAAAAACAAACAACATTTCTACTATCACAAGAATTAGATAGTAACTTATTTGTTGAAGCAGTTTCGTATTCATTTGTTGACAAGTGTTACACGTAAAACATAATACAGAAACACCTAATACATTATTTGCTTTAGCTAAAAGAAGTTTAACAATATTATTTATATAATTAAATTTTTACTCTAACATGATTAACTCTAAGGGGTCGTTTGGTTTGAGTTTGGAGAATGGAATGGACATCCTAGATTCTTGAAAAAATTTTCTCTCGGCATATAAGTTGTCTTACCAATATTTAGTTTGGACATGAATTCTTCTTTCTTAGAAACGATAAATTATCTCTCTATATTTGGTTCAAACGAGAATATGAGTAAAATAAGTGCAAATTATCAAAACGTTCTTCATTTTATAAAATTAAAAGACAACTCCTAACAATTTTGCCAAAGCAAAATTTATTTTTATTGTTAAGAATTGTGAAAAGTCGTTCTATGTATTTAATAATAAGAAGAAAAAGAAAATTTAAAAAAAAAGTTTAATACAAAAGTTTTTTTCCTTTTAAAAAAATATAAATAAATAAATAAAAGTTGTCTTGATAAGTAGAAGGAATATTTTGGTTTTACGAGATAATCTTAAAAGAAATTCTGAAAGAGAATACTTACAATAATTATATATTCCCATTCACTTAAGAGGGAGAGTTTTAAAAGAATATTTTATTCCTGGAATGATGCATTCTTAATTTAAAACTTGAGCTAAAGATTGGAATTCATCTGAATGGGATGTAACATTTTAAGAATGAATAAAAACTTGAACCAAATGAGCCTTAGAGGAGGGATTATTGTGACATCCCCTATGTTTTTATTGATAAAAATTATATATATATATATTATTTATATGTTGTATGTGTGTCTCGTAGGGTATGGGGAAATTGTATGCTAGGAGGCAAGTTGTCGGAGAAAAAATTAGTGTTACCATTTTTTTAAGCTAAGGTGGCAAGCATTTGTCTGATAGGGCGCATAACTTAAGGTAATATTTTTTTATTATTATTAATATGTCCTCATTGTTATATAATGGAAGAAAGAAAGACAAAACGCTGTCGTGCGAAAATTAATGGAGTTAGTGAACGGTGTATGAAGTGAAGTAGTTGAATTTGTTGAGTTGATCGGTGTTGTGTGAATATTTTATTATTAATAAAATATTTTATTGTGATGCTTTCATTTATATGTATTATGTATTATTGTGAGAATCCGCAAATGCGACCCCCGGGTCTCGTCCCCGTTCGATTGGGCGTCTGAAACGTCGGAACAGATCTCGTCGTTCCATTTGCTGGAGTGTCTATGTTGATTCATATCAGGTGTCCCTATGTTCTATTTCTAGATGCAAAGGGGTTCATTCAGAGTCGCCAGTACGTTTTACGAGAAAACGGACAAAAATGGTTATGTAAGAGGAAAGGCTACAGTTAAGCCTTTCTTTACACGTTTGTCTACGAAACCAGGATTCTATAGGGTTCGAAAACTATATTACGGTTTGGAAAGGTGTTAAGCACCCATTCCGCCCTTTCGGTCTCTAGTGGTCTTATATGTTTATTCTATGTTGAAAAACTTGGATGCTTTTACTGATAGTCTACTACTTTTCCAATGAAAACCCTAATTTCTGGAAAAAACGGGAAAGAGATAGAAACCTTTGTGTTCCGAGATCCGATGTTTTAGTTTTGAGAAATGCAAATACAAGTGACAAAAGTTGTTTTCTTTAGAGATGGAGTTTCCCGTATTACTTCTCGGATAATGCCGGTTTTCTCGAGTTTTGCCTTGTTTTGGAAAACGTTTGGATCTTATAGTGGAACTAATTCAATATGGAATTGGAACACTTGAGGGGAGTTCTACCGGACGTATCACAATCTATGAAACAGATAGGATATACCGGGTTTTTAATTCCTAAATAAGTTTTACCGGTCCGGGTTTTGAAAACAGGATTTTATCCGGATGATAATGTACTTACTCTTCTGGTTTTGCAAATGGTTTTATCAGGGTCTTTTGTTTTGAAACGATAGACTATTTGTAACTTGGCAATAAGTTTATTCAAATAAAACGTGGACAAAACAACGGAAATAAAACAAGTACACGGATATTTAATGTTAAATACTAGAAGAGACTTTCTTTACCTTCCCGACGAGAATAATAATAAAAAAGAAAATATAATACGGCGGAGAGATTTCCGGCGATGATAATCTTTTCCTTCTTCAGATATTTCCGAGAATTTGATTCAAGAGACGGGACACGTCAAGTGTCGAGAATAGATTCGATAATTCTTCCGAAATAAGACGATAATAGAGAATGCTCAATAATAGACTAGAAAATCAGATTTAAAATTTAGAATTCTTCAATCCCAAGTTACTGCCTTGAACCCTTGGGGGTGTTGGCCTATTTATACTGCTCGGGGAAGATTGTCGCGCGACACTTCCCCAAAAAGGGCATATGTCGCGCGACAATGTGTCCAATGTCGCGTGACAAACGGCTGAAGTGATGTTTCTGACAGACTGATGTGTCAGAGAGTGGATGGTCTGGTGCAGAGGGGGATTGTCGCGCGACATAGTGGGATTGTCGCGTGACATATCAGTGATTGTCGCGCGACAATATGATATGTCGTGCGACAATCTCTCTTGAAAATAGGTTTGTTGGCCAACAAACCCTTTCGGGGTAGTTTCGGGTGCTCGGGTGGGTCCCGGGCCCAAAAACAGTAGTTCTCGAAGGTCGTTAGGGTTCTTGCGGGGGTCACGGATCTGTGTGTCTACAGACCCTCTCGACTCAAGCTCCTTTCTTGCAAGGAATTGAGGCGACTAGAAGAGACCATGATCCATGGCTCCGCATGAACTCTAAAGGAGTGTATATGCAAAAAGTGCTCGTGAGTGCTTCTGGAGAGGGCTTGTGTTTGTGTTTTGCCTCCGGAGAGGACTTTCTGTTACTTCATTGCCTCTTTGAGGGCTTTCATTTGCTCTACTTGCCTCAGATGGGAGGACTACCATTGCGCCTCAGGTGGGAGGACTACCGTTGCTACACTGTGCCTCTCTGGGAGGGCTTCGCCTCAGGTGGGAGGACTACCGTTGCCACACTGTGCCTCTCTGTGAGGGCTTCGTTGCTACACTGTGCCTCTCTGGGAGGGCTTCGCCTCAGGTGGGAGGACTACCGTTGCTACACTGTGCCTCTCTGGGAGGGCTTCGCCTCAGGTGGGAGGACTACTGTTGCTACACTGTGCCTCTCTGGGAGGGCTTTTGATCTTCTCGCCTCAGGTGGGAGGACTACCATTGCGCCTCAGATGGGAGGACTACTGTTGCTACACTGTGCATCTCTGGGAGGGCTTTTGATCTGTAAAAAAGAAACAAAATTGCCTATAGGAGGGCTTTTCGTGAGTAATTTTGCCTCTGGAGAGGGCTTGTGTTGGTGATTTGCCTCCAGAGAGGGCTTGTGTTGGTGATTTGCCTCTGACGAGGGCTTGTGATTGTGATTTGCCTCTAACGAGGGCTTGTGTTGGTGATTTGCCTCTGACGAGGGCTTGTGATTGTGATTTGCCTCTCTTTAGACTGCTAGAATGAGAGAGAGAAATTTTTGCAAAGGTGAAAAGAGCTTCACGGGGTCTAAACTTTGTCCGGATGTTCGTTTCCCTGTATCTTTCTAAACTTTACTCTCATGTTTTTCTTGAGTGAAGATACTTCTCTCATAAGGCAGTTTTCGGATTTCTTTTGCTCTCCGCGGAGCGATGGTCCGAGGATTTCCAAACCATCTCTTCTGTATCGTGTTGAAAAGAAAATTTTGTTTGAAAGTTCAATCTCTGATCTCTGTTTTCTTCTTAGTTTTCTCTTTTGGTGGGCCCACATCGTATTCTGTTTTTCGATGCCCTTATTTCTCCCTCTTTTGGGAAAGACTTTTCCTGGCCTTTTCTGTTTTTGACCAGGAGTCTTTTCATCCCTTTGTCGTGATCAGGAGCCTTACTCACCCCAAAACGAAGCCCTGAGCCGATTTTGGCCTAGCTGTCACTTTTGGTATGGCTCTCCCTGTCACTCTTCATTTCTGTTTCTCTCGCTCGCTTTGGGCGCTCATGCGGGTTTCTTCTCTTTTCTACTCTTTCAATTTTTTCTATTCCCGTCTTATCTTGCTATTCTGCTTTTTCTCATTTGATGGTCTCAGTCTTTTCTGGGAGATCAGAGACTGCTTTATTCGTTCGCATTTCGTCCTCGCATTTTTGGAGAGGTGATTTGGAAGTCTTTCCTTGTGTTCTCATCCTAGATGTGCGGTTTTTAGCAATTTTTTCGAAAACTACTTCTCGGAAGTCCTCCTACATGAGATAAAATGAGACAAAGGTCAAAAAATCAGGGGATGGGACTGATTGTCGCGCGACACTTCGGTGTGGGGGTCTTTGTCGCGCGACAATGTGTCAATTTGTCGCGCGACAATCTCCTCTACTATATAAGCCCCTTGTTGAGCTCATTCCACCTCATTCTCTCGTTTTTCTTTCTCTCTCTAGCTCTTTTTTCTCTTCTTTCTCTCTTCTCCAAGCGCGGAAGCCCTGCCGCTTTCCCGATTTTTCTAACTTCTTTGATTTTCTACTCATACTCAGATGGATCCTGCACGGCCAGATAGAGTAGAGGGTGACCAGGAGGAGGTCACCTTTACCGACGCTCAGGGTGTTCTCCGCTGCAGTCCTCATCATGATGATTGGGAGGACCTAGATTGGTACGGCGAGGATGGGGTGGACCGCGGTCGGGTGGTGGTCTACCGAGACGTGACCCGGGCTGCTCCAGTTCCGGACGTTCCTTGGCTCTTGATGGAGCCAGTTTCTCATGAGATCCGTCGATGGTCTCTGGTACGTCTTCCTTTTGTGTATTTATCTATTCTATTATTTCAATCGTTCCCTGCATGTATTTTAAATAATGTTAGTATGTATGTCTGCCTAAAAATAACGTCCAATTTAGTGAACACATACTTATACTTGTGATACCATTTTATGTTTGAAAAATTACATAATTTATCCCTATGACCTTATAACTCTCATAATCACATATAAAAATACCCTCTGGTTTGGAAAATTACATAATTTACCCTTATAACCCTATATCTCTCATAATTACACCACAGTACCCTCAGGTTTTGGAAAATTACATAATTTACCCTTATAACCCTATAACTCTCATAATTACACCAAAGTACCCTCAGGTTTTGGAAAATTACATAATTTACCCTTATAACCCTATATCTCTCATAATTACACCAAAGTACCCTCAGGTTTTGGAAAATTACATAATTTACCCTTATAACCCTATAACTCTCATAATTACACCAAAGTACCCTCAAGTTTTGGAAAATTACATAATTTACCCTTATAACCCTATAACTCTCATAATTACACCAAAGTACCCTCAGGTTTGGAAAATTACATAATTTACCCCTATAACCCTATAACTCTCATAATTACACGAAAGTACCCTCAGGTTTTGGAAAATTACATAATTTACCCTTATAACCCTATATCTCTCATAATTATACCAAAGTACCCTCAGGTTTTGGAAAATTACATAATTACAACAATGTACCCTCAGGTTTTGGAAAATTACATAATTTACCCTTATAACCCTATATCTCTCATAATTACACCAAAGTACCCTCAGGTTTTACCCCTATAACCCTATAACTCTCATAATTACACCAAAGTACCCTCAGGTTTTGGAAAATTACATAATTTACCCCTATAACCCTATAACTCTCATAATTACACCAAAGTACCCTCAGGTTTTGGAAAATTACATAATTTACCCCTATAACCCTATAACTCTCATAATTACACCAAAGTACCCTCAGGTTTTAGAAAATTACATAATTTACCCCTATAACCCTATATCTCTCATAATTACACCGAATTACCCTCAGGTTTTAGAAAATTACATATTTTACCCCTATAACCCTATAACTCTCATAATTACACCAAAGTACCCTCTTAATCCTGTACTCGTTCCTTTTGTTCGTAGTGGGTTGGCCGTGGTTGGGGTTCTCCCAACACCATCTCTTTAGAGTGGCGACAGGCACCGGCCCCTGTCCAGGAGTTGCTTCTTGCGACTCCTTTTGGCTCTCTTTTCGGTGCCCTCCCGGTGCGGGTATCTAGGGCAGCTGTGTTGGTGTCAGCTCTGGCCTGCCATTGGTGGGACACCACTCACACTTTTCACTAGAGCTGGGGGGAGATGACGATGACCCCCCTCGATTTGTTTGCTCTGACCGGGATTCCTTCAAGGGGGTCCCTATACAGATTGATGTCCCCTTGCGTCTGACAGTAGAGGGCATCGTTGGTGCATTAGGATGGTTTTCGGAGCGGCGGAGTTCCGGTGATACGATTCCTCGGGCCGTCTTGGTTACCCGACTAGCCACGGAGAGAGCCCGATTAGCTGCCTCAGGAGCACCGATGACCCGTCAGGAGGCACGTCAGTATGCCCGCGTCCTTCTTCTACTGACGCTCTACGATCTGTTCGAGGCCCGTGGGGGGGGACACGGCCCATCTCTGGTGGCTGCCCTACCTCCGGGACTTCAACATCATGTTCGACTATGATTGGGGCGGTTTTATTCTGACTGTCCTCTATGACGCTATGGACCAGGTTTCCCGCCACTTAGCCCTGAACCTTAAGGGCTTTTTTTTGCTGTGGGAGGTATATATACTTTTGTTCCCTTAACCTCGTTCTAATTCTTTATTTTTTTCCTGTTGATTATTGCTGATACTTTTTATGTCTCTTCTTCAGAGTTGGTTTGTGGCGTATACCCGTCTGGGGCGCGCCCAGGTGGATCTCCTCGTCGAGAACGAGGATTAGTTTCCCTTTCTCTGTCGATTCATCGCGGGGAACTATAGGGCTCCTTATGTATATCGGACTCGAGAGACCGGTGCTGCTGCCGTTCATGACCTGCTGGAGGAGCAGGTAAATATTTTAGTACTCTTTCCTTTCAATAAATAAATGGTAAAATAGAATATATATATATAAATAACTGAAATAAAATTTTGTTCTCCTTGTAGATTGAGTGGGCCCCCTGGGGTGATCTAGGCCTTCATTTCGGGTATGGCCGTGCTCTGACCGCCTCGAGGACCAGGCGGTTGATTAGGGATGAGTACTGCCTTCATTTTTACTTAGGCGAGAGAGTTATTCGCCAGCACACACTGGCCCAGTGGCCTCAAGTTCCACTATTTCCACCGGTTCTGATGAGGCGGACGGGCGAGATTGATCCGGTGACGGTTCAGGCCTTGGTTGACGGGCTCGATTTCCAGACGTTCACTGAGGAGGGAGACTATGCCGCTTTTGTTGCTCGTTATCTGATGAGGGAGCCGAAGGGGACTCGGGGACGGGTCTTCTATGAGAGATATCGGGCATTGGGAGGTGATCCCCATTACATACGGGGACAGGCCCACTTAGCTAGGGCGGTTTCGGGTCATCTGCCACCTGTCCCCGACCAGAAGGACAACATTCTAGATTCCGAGGACGAGGACCCCGAGGGAGAGAGGGACGTTCCTGCTGCTGCCGAGGGTGGTGGTAGGTCAGAGGGTGAGGGAGGTGATACGACAGCGGCTCCGGAGCAGTCACCTCAGACGACACCCGTGGAGGAGCAGCGCGCTGAGGGTTTTGAGTTTCCTACCGGCCCTTCTGTGTCTCCGGAGGTCCTCTTTGCTGCTGCTGAGGCTGTCGAGGGGAGAGCGGGATTTTCTAAGAGGTCCTGGGAGCCTGCGGACCTTGGGGTAGATTACAAGCAGTTTGGGCGGACTCCTCCTGCTGCGGCGACTACTCCTTCTAGTGGGGTACCTCCTTGGAGGGTGACGGCCATGGTGGATCCTCCAGGGGTCCGCACCTACGTTACGTTGACTCCTCTCTCGACGACTGTCATGGGGCCTCCAGCCCGATCTCCAGGTCTTGGCGGCTCATCTTCTCGTCCTCTTTTGTTCCCTATTCGCGAGGAGGGAGGGTCTACTTCTGCAGCTGTTCCGGCGGGGTCGTCTATTCCGTGGGTAGATCTACCCCCAGTCCCCAAAGATATCTCTTATGTCGGCGCCGGTTTACGTCGATATCCTGTCCCGGAGTACCCACTTCTTGAGGATACTTTCGACTATCTGGGTGGTCGCCCTGGTGACGAGGTACCTTCTTTACCTTCTCCTGATTTTATCTGTACTTATTTATTCTCTTGACTGTGCTGACTCTCTTATCTTATGTCTTTTACAGAGGGTGAGTGTGCGGGTGGAAGATCTGCGGGCTTGGCACGCCCAATACCTCTACAGCTGGAACCTGCTCCAGTATGTCGGTCGGGACCCTCCAGCATACATGCGTGACTATCAGAGGGCTATTGACGTCTCTTTACGGCCAGACGACCCCTTGACTTCCTCTCATGCCCGGACGGAGTCTAGGAGGAGTAGCAGTCAGACCTCTAGGCGATCCCGATCCTCGGTGATCCGCCCGACGGCACTGATTCAGTCTACGGGGCCTTCCCAGGCGGCAGTTCCTCCTGTTCCCGGCGTCCCAGTCGTTGATCTTACTCCCGAGGAGGGCTCGGGTTATAGTGGGAGCATGTCAAAATGTGCTCGAGTAGATTAGTTTTCCCTTTCTGTATTTAGTGTTAGTTTGGACAGATATGTATTTATTTCGACATGTTTAGACATATATTTAGTCTTAAAAATTGTTCTTTTATTGGATTTATAAAATATCTTTATCTGTGTCTGATTATACTTTTATTCTCTGTCTGTGAAAGATATATACATATATATATACATGGGTCGGCGTTTTTAGAAGCCATACCTTGTAGCGTAGTGATACTTATGTTTCCTGCAAAAGAATAAAGTGAGAACAAGAAAGCACCCAGAAATGATTCTTTTGGCAAAAATGACTGTTACGTGTAAGGAAAACAAAAATAGGGTGACCCTAGATGGGTTTGTCGCGCGACAATCCCTCCTGGACATGGGTTTGTCGCGCGACAATCCCTCCTGGACATGGGTTTGTCGCGCGACAAACAGGCACAGAACCTTCTTTTTTGCTATAAATACACCCATCTTCCTTCCTTCATCCCCACACCTTTCAAGAAATGTCCTCTTATCGCACAAAATCTGATTTTTCTTACGTCAATGCTCGAGATGCTTTGATATCTTCTAAAAACGGTTTGAACTTCGGTGCTTTTTGTCCTTTAGCGGGCTGGTGCCATCGTCCCGTCGATTTTTCCTTTCTGTTAGGTGCTTTGTATTTCTGGAGTCCTTCGGACCATCTCTTTCGCTTTGGACTAGATGAGCTCTGTCCAACTTATGAGGAGTTCTCTTGGCTGTTGCGTTCGAACGTTCGTCTCCCAATGGCAGTTCCCATAGAAGAAATCGGTCCTCGGGATATGCTGGTTGCTCTGTTAGCCATTCCCCAAGCAGCCTGTGATGGTTTTATTAATGACGGGCTTCTTGATCTCCACAAAATGGTGAAGTTCTTTCATCGTTATGAAGGGAGAGCTTCTTACGGCTTGGGGCGCACTACGGCGGCCCTGATCTGCCTCGTTTCTGATATGTTACTGGTGACGGGCTCTTCCCGTGTTGATCCGACTATCCTGAGTCTGGTTTACCAGGCTAGAAATGGGGAGTCTATAGTGCCGATTGTTCTTGCAGAGACTTTGAATGGTCTTGATGATGTTCAAAGGGGGCTTCACCCTTCTTCAGGGGGAGTCCGCGTTTACTATACATGTGGCTGCTGGAGCGCTTCCGATCGGTTGGTTTCAACGAAATTCGTCTTGATAACCCGACGCACTTTTTCCGTCGTCCTCTCTTTGGTGCTTTGACCATGTCTTCCTCTGATTGGACGGTGTGGTTTTCGGAGAACTTTTGGGCTATCCGGTGGAACATTCCTTGGTGGAAGCTGAGGGAGATGGTGCTTAGTACAGGGGGTCAGAACTATGTCCGGTTTCGCGGGCTTTGGTTTACCTCCTTTTATCTCCCAGGACGTCTTCTTCGGCAGTTTAACGTTCCTCAGTAGGTTCCCCTTGGTCTAAACAACTTATCCTCTGAGTCTAAATTTGTGACCCCGCATGTTTCTTTATCGGTAGAGAGGATGTGGCATGCTCGACTGACTCGTCAGTTCAACTATGCTCGTTTCGGTATTACCCGGCCCCTCCGGGCTGACATTATCTGCTCTTGCTGGCAATCTCTGAAAGGAGAACTGATTGACGACCCCCTTCAAATGGAGTGGTTTTGATTCATGGATACTGAGGCCACTGATGATAACATTGTTTTTGCGTACCAGATTTTGGACGAGGCTCGAATCGATTTGGCTACTAAGGACCTAGTGTGGCCAACCCTTAGGGTTTAGTCTATTATGTATGTCGTATCCCCTTTGTAACTTTCGGTGTTCTGAACCACTGCTTTAATAATATATGAAGGACTGCTTATGGAAAATAAATTTCTTTACAAAGTTTAAACCGGGCCTGAAGTCACTTCTCAGGTTGCTTACGTTCCCCTTTTTGATTTTTTCAAAACAACATAATTTTTGTTGGGGCTCAGGTTTACGTAGTTCTTGTCTATACATGTTACATCTACCGGTAATACTTCTTCAGTCGATCCATGTTGACCGGAGAATGCAGTAACTGTCCATCCAAATCAGCGAGTATAGCGGCACCCCCTGTATCGATTTCTTTGACGATATACGGCCCTGTCCACTTCTGCCCGAACTTACCCCTCGGATCTCTGGCTGGCTCTCGAATTTCTTTCAATACGATATCGTTCTCATTGATATCCCGAGTCCTCACTTTCTGGTTAAATGCTCGAGCGATTCTCTTCTGATACCCTTGATGGTGGTACGCGGCTTTCAATCTCTTTTCATCCAGTAGGGCTAGCTCGTTATAACGTGCCTGGACCCACTCCAGTTCATTGACTTGATTCTCTAGCATTACCCTGAGGGAGGGGACCTCTAACTCAACAGGGAGGACTGCTTCCATCCCGTATGTAAGAGAAAACGGGGTTGCCCCGGTGGAGACCCTCTCGGTGGTGCGGTATCCCCACAATGCATATGGTAATTTCTCCGGCCAGTCCCGGCAGGTGTCGGTCATCTTGCTTAGGATATTCTTCAGATTTTTGTTGGCGGCTTCAACTGCCCCATTGGTTTGTGGCCTGTATGGCGAAGACCTGTGTCGGGTGATACCGTATTCTTCCATGACTGTATTAGCTTCTCCTTCGAAATGGGTGCCATTATCCGAGATGATCTCGTGTGGGACCCCATACCGGCAGACAATATTCCTTTTGATGAATCGGGCAACTTTCTTGGCGTCAAGGGTCTGGAAAGACTCGGCTTCTACCCATTTGGTGAAGTAGTCGATGGCTACTAGTATGAATTCATGGCCGTTGCTGGCTTTGGGCGAGATCTTCCTAATAACGTCGATTCCCCAGGTTGCGAAAGGCCAGGGAGCAGTCATGTTGTACAACTCTTTTGGAGGAAGCTTCTGGGATTTAGCATAAATTTGGCACTTGTGACAACGGCGTACGTGGTTAGCGCAGTCAGTTTGCAGGGTAGACCAGAAATAACCTTGTCTGATGATTTTGCGGGCAAGTGTATGTCCGCTCATATGAGGTCCGCAATCGCCCCCATGTATTTGATCCATCATTCTGACTGATTCTTCTTCGGTGAGACATTGAAGACGAGTCCTGTCGTAGTTCCTCTTATACAATCTTCCGGCACAAAGTATGAACCCTGATGCTAATCTTCTGAGTGTGACCCGCGTTTTCTTGTCTGTTTTCTCAGGATACTGATGGTTCTTCAGCAGGTTCCAGATGTCATAAAACCAAACGGTTGAGTCACCGTCCTTTTCATTCTCTACCTCAAGGGCCATGCTGTGTGCTGGTCCTGATTTCTTTTGTACTGTGAGAGTAATTTCTTCGATTCCCTCCGGAATATCGACCATAGATGCCAGGGTTGCCAGTGCGTCAGCAAAACTGTTCTGAGACCTGGGGACATAGTAAAACTCCGCATGCTCGAACTTTCCCGCGACATCCTCCAGTCGGGCGAGGTAAAGGACTAATTTCTCATCTCTGATCTTCCATTCTTTCAGAACTTGGTGGACCACTAGTGCTGAATCTCCGTATACCTGTATTCTCTTTATACCCCTTTGAAGCGCGATCTCTAACCCGAGTATGCAGGCTTCATATTCGGCCATGTTGTTAGTGCAGAAAAAGTCCAGACGATATGATACTGGGGAGTGAGTTTGGTCCGGAGAGACTAACAGAATGCCTATCCCGTTTCTGTTTCGATTGGCGGCCCCGTCAAAGTACAACTTCCAGTCTTCATCGATCTCGACATTCATGATGGTTTCGTCCGGGAACTCGGCTTCTTTTGGCATGTCTCCCAATATCGGGTTGTGGGCCAGGTAATCAGCTATGATCTTGCCTTTGACTGCCTTCTGGGTCATGTAGGTGATGTCGAATTCGGAGAGTAGAAATAACCATTTTGCCATTCGATTCGAGAGAGCTGGTTTCTCGAAGAGGTATTTCAGCGGATCAATTCGTGATGCCAAGATAACTGAGAAAACTAGCATGTAGTGCCGTAGTTTCTGTGTTCCCCAGACGAGAGCGGTGCATGATTTCTCCAATGGTGTGTAGTTTATCTCAAACGGGGACAGCTTCTTGCTGATGTAATAGATGGCCTGCTCTTTTTGGGTATCGATCAGGTGTTGGGCTAGCATGGCTCCCGCGGCTGAATCAGTGACGGTTAGGTACAAAATTAGTGGTAGTCCGGTTTGTGGTGGGGCTAATACTGGGGGGCTGGAGAGGTAGTCCTTTATCTTATCAAAAGCTTCTTGGCACTGATCGTCCCATTCTCCTGGTGAAGACTTCCTCAGGAGTTTGAAGATGGGTTCGCAAGTTTGAGTAAGCTGAGAGATGAACCTGCTGATGTACTGCAAATTACCCAGAAATCTCCGAACTTCTTTCTCGGTACGAGGCTTGGGCATGTCTTGGATAGCTCGAACTTTGGCAGGGTCTACCTCGATTCCCTTTTTACTGATGACATAGCCCAGGAGTTTTCCCTTGGTTACCCCGAACACACATTTCTGCGGATTGAGTCTCATCTGATATTGGCGGAGCCGATCAAAGAAGGCTCGCAGGGCTGGTATGTGGCCTTCCCTCTCCCTCGATTTGATTATCATGTTGTCCACATACACCTCAACTTCTTTGTGGATCATATCGTGGAAAATAGCGGTAGCTGCCCTCTGATACGTTGCCCCAGCGTTTTTCAGCCCGAATGGCATAACGGTGTAGCAGTATGTTCCCCACGGTGTGAGGAATGCTATTTTCTCCTGGTGATCCGGGTGCATCTTGATCTGGTTATACCCGGCGAAACCATCCACAAATGACTTCAGGGCGTAGTTGGCAGTATTATCTACTATCAAATCGATGTTGGGTAAGGGGAAATCATCTTTTGGGCAAGCTTTGTTAAGATCTCGGTAATCCACACACATGCGAACTTTCCCATTTGTCTTTGGAACGGGCACAATGTTGGCTAACCACGAAGGGTACTCGATCACCCTTAAGAAACCCACACTCAATTGTTTCATCACTTCTTCTTTCACCTTTAAGGACCATTCTGGCGTAAGTTTTCTCAACTTCTGTTTGACGGGCCTAAATTCTGGCTTGGTGTGTATCTCGTGCATGACTATCTGACTGTTCAAACCTGGCATATCCGCATAAGACCAGGCGAAGACATCCACGTACTCTTTCAGAGTTTGTGTGAATTCTTCTCTTTCTGTCTCACTTAGACTTGCCCCAATGCAGACCTCTCTTCTTTCCTCTTCTGTCCCGAGGTTAATTACAAGAGTGTCTCCTTCCTCGCTCTGTATACGCTGCTCCTCCCGTTCAGGGTGTTCATTCAGTCTTTCCAACTCCATATAAGAAATTACAGAATTAAAAATAACAGGATAACGCAAAACAGAGTTTTCTTCATTGATAATAGTGTTTACATGTACAAGTTTAAAAAGTAAATCTAGGAGTTACTCTTCCCTAGCCTTACCCTCACTCTTACCTCTCACCCTTACAATTTCACTCTTTCCCCTTTCTTCTTGGTAGTCTGGATCAGCGTATATCAAGTGTACAGGGTCGTCTCTTAGCTCGTTATCCCCTAGAGTCATGATGTCGAAGAGATCTCCGATCATTTCTTCCTCCTCATCTTTCTTGTCTTCATTTTCTTCCTTCGGCCCGATTGTCAACTTGGTAGAGAAGCTGTGTACGATGTTTTTCTTGATATATAGGTCCTCTTCATAGAAGATTTCCAATCCCGGAAGGTTCTCTCCGTCGTTGTTTCTCCAAGGCTCTTGAAAGCCGCAAAAGGGGAAGTCCTCTCCTTCTTTGACAAAAAACTCGTTCAGAGAGCTGAAACTCGGATACTGATGCCCTCGACCCCTTTTTTCTTGATTGTCTTCTTCAGTGTGTTGGTACCCCAAACCTTCCCTTTCGTATCTCGTTACTGGTTCCAAGGCTTGAAGTAGTCCTGGCTGTCCCATTCCCAGACTGGCTCCAGGTAAGTATTTCATCTTTCTCAGCATATTTGTGATCTTGGTGCTGAGACCGGGGATATTGTCAGGGGGAAGATACTCGATTATCTGGGTGCTGAGAGTTTGTACTTGAGGCTCGTAAGAAAAGCCTCCCAGCTGTATACTCTGACTCCCGATGCCCAAAACAGGTAACTCCAGATCTGCCAAGGTCCTTTCAGGATCTCCTTGGACGGTGATTATGTTCCCTTCAAACGGTATCTTGATCTTTTGGTGTAAGGAGGAAGGGAGTGCTCCTATATCGTGTAGCCATGCCCTTCCCAACAGTAGGTTAAAACTGGAGGGAATATCTATGATTTGAAAGTCGGCTGGAAAGTTTCCAGGACCGACCATGAGATCAAGCTTTAGAGAACCCAAAACGGCTCTCCTGGTGTTATCATAGGCCCTGACGGTTACGGCGGATGGAGAAAGCTCTGAATCCGAGATACCCAAGCATCTGGCGGTCTTCAAGGGGCAGACATTTATGGTTGACCCGTTGTCAATGAGGACTTGCGGCAAGATTTTTCCTCAGGTCCGGACAGTGATATGGAGGGCCAGGCTGTGTTTCCTCCCCAATGGAGATAAGTCTTCATCTGAGAATGACAGACTTTTTTGGATTGTGAGTGACCTAATATGTTTGGCAGTTGTTCTGGCGTGGAATCGGGTGATATGACGGCCTCGTCAAGGAGTTTGATGAAGGCGGTCCTGTGAGGTTTGGAGGCAACCAAGAGGCCCCAAATGGTGATGTGTGCCTGAGTTTTCTTCAACTGTTCCAGTACCCGGTCTTCTCCTATTTCCTTAGGAGGTGGTGTTTTCTCGGCATCCATCGGTGGTGGCTGGTATACCCTTCCTGAGCGGGTAATCTGTTGTATCCAAAGGGATGCTGGGTCTGATCCTTCTGAGATTTCTGATGTCTCTGACTCTTTCGACCAACTGAAAGTCCCGGGGGAGGTTTCTGTCATACAGATTGTCTCCTTAGGGGGGCCTCGTGGTTTCCACGGCTGTCCCTTCTTCTCCTGGGTCCATCCTTTTCCAGATTTTCTGGGATTGGTTTTGATTATGAGTGGTTGCGAGATCCCCTGATTTGTCTTTCTTAAGCCCTGCCTAGGTGGGAAGTTCATCTTGGCCATCCATTGGTCGATTATCGGATTGAGGCCTGGGGCAACTTGTGCTTTTGCCGGTAGTATAACAAGCGCCTTATAGGCTGGGTCATCCCGAATGAGTCCTACGGGGTCAAAGCCTTCTTCACCAGTGGTCAAGGCGTTAATTCCCGCAAGTGGAGCATGATTGGGAAGGGGTTGTTGGTAACATTGGGCCCGCCGGGTGCGGGGATGGTTCCGGCTTCAATAAGGTCCTGGATACTATGACGAAGAGCCAAGCAGCGTTCCGTGTCATGGCCCGCTGCTTGATGGTATGCACAGTTCTCATTCATTCTCCAGGTGCTGGGAATAGGGTTTGGTGGGGGGCGCGGGTTGAGTGGAGTGATTAGTCCGGCCTTTCGGAGTAGTTCCAGGCTTTTGACCAGGGTAGTGGGAAGGGTGCAGAAATTTCTCCTTTTCTTGGCCGCGGTTCTCGAAGAGTCTCCTTGTGCAGGCCAACTCATTGGAGGGACTTGTTGTGACTGTTGAAATGGGTTTTGTTGATACGGGTATGAGCTTAGTTGGTTTACGGCTGGAGTGGCCGTCTTTCTCCCGGTGTAAGATGCTTTCTTGGTATCCGTTTCTGCCTTCTTGGCCAATTCTTCCTCTACTTGTGACCCCATACTCAACAGGGCTCTGAAGTGTGGGAATATATGCTTTTCCATGCAGTTCAATACAACTAGAGTAAAATTCTTCTGTATGATCTCCAACTGCTCTTCTTCATCGGGCCGCTTGGACATTTGGGAGGCCATTCATCTCCAGCGGGTGACAAAGTCGCTGAAGCTCTCTTTCTCACCTTGCTTGGCCATTTCCAGGTGTTTACGGGTAATTTCCAAATTCTCATTGGACCCGTACTTGGTCATGAACTCCTTGACGATATCCCACCAAGTTTTCGTGTGGTGTCTCTCCAGATCAAAAAACCATCTCAGGGCGGCCCCCGTGAGAGTCATGTGAAAGGCCTGAGCCAGCTCCGGCTCTCCACAGCCGAACACTTGCATGGATCTGATGTAGGATTGGAGATGGGTTTTGAGGGGTGTGGTCCCTGTGAATTTGGTGATAAAAGGGAGCTTGAATCCCTGAGGTAGTCTGGCTTCTGGGTAGAGGGAGAAGGCGTTCATATCTGTGATCTTGTCTGCCCCTTTTATCTGAGAAATCCCTCTTTGCAGAACCTTCATCTGCTCTTTCAGTTTCTTCATCTCTTCGCTCTCTCTTGACACCTCGTCAGGCTGTTCCCAAGTTATAACCGATTCTGCATACACTGCCCGGAGTCAGTTGATGTCTGGGTACTCATTGGGATGGGCTATTGGGGCCGGTGGTGGAATAGGTCTTGCGGGGACTTGTGGCCACGGTTGGTATTGGGGATCGAGGCCTTACTGAGGTTGTGGCCAGATGATGGGTGGCTCTTGTTGTTGGTAAGTGGGGCCTAAATCCGGGGCCCATTGGTTCTGATTGTTGGGATCGGTTTGAACGGGACCGGCCATGACGGGGCCCGTTTGGGGGGGATTGGTTCCTGGAACCAGGGAGAGCACTTGCGATGATTGCCCTTGATCTCGATTCGGTGGTAGTCGTTCAAACCCAGGTGGTGCGGTCCGTACGGCTGACAACTCTTTTACTCAGACTCGGGTATTCTGTTGCTCGCTTGTGAGGCTTGCTAGGTTCATGCTGACGGTCGTTAACAGACGGTGCATCTCGGCTAAAGTCGGCTGAGGTGCAGACGCCTCGGCTAGGCTCTAATATGTCTCTCGGTTCTCGCGTTCATCGGCCATTTCAGGTGTGCTTGGCCTTACTAGTCTTCCGGTATGATCTCGACCGGCCCAACCTTCCAGTCTGTCGTCGCTGTAGATGAAACCACGTGGCAAAGATGAAGGAAGATTGTGATGCGACTCGATTTTTGCCAAAAGAACCATTAAAAATTGTCGAGAAGAGCCCCGGATTTTAAAAAGGTGTTGGAAAGTAAGCCGTAAGGTGGTACATCCCCTACGGCTGTTTGACAAGTGTTTTAACTCAACTCGATCTTATATGCAGCGCAGGTGTACGAACATTTAAGGCTTTAGGCTCCCTCCTATTTGGCAAGACCTTGCGATATACCCCAGGGGCGGGTACGTGCAAGAGCCTTTTGATATACTTCCCTGGTACGTGAGTGTTCTCGTCACTCGATATATCTCGGGGGCGTACTTGGCCAAGGAGAGTGGAAGTAAATGCTTTCGATTTATGTTGGCCCAAGCAAGCCAACTCCCTACTCACTTATAATACTTCCGAGGGTTTGGGGTAATCTTCACACTCGTAGAACCAATGCATGATTTGTGAAAGTGCGTGTAAAGTTCGAAAGTTCTGGTTTTACAAATATCATTATCTTGCTTACGTATTTTTGAAAAACTCCCATTCTTAGAAAAAAAATGTTTCTTCTCAATCAATTAACATAAGTAGGGAAAACAGTAAAAGCAAGTATTCAACAGATAAACAAAAGTCCAGATATAAGAGTCTAGTTTTCTAACAGTCCCCAGCAAAGTCGCCACTGTGAGAATCCGCAAATACGACCCCCGGGTCTCGTCCCCGTTAGATTGGGCGTCTGAAACGTCGGAACGGATCTCGTCGTTCCATTTGCTGGAGTGTCTCTGTTGATTCATATCAGGTGTCCCTATGTTCTATTTCTATATGCAAAGCGGTTCATTCAGAGTCGCCAGTACGTTTTACGAAAAAACGGACAAAAATGGTTATGTAAGAGGAAAGGCTACAGTTAATCCTTTCTTTACACGTTTGTCTACGAAACCAGGATTCTATAGGGTTCGGAAACTATATTACGGTTTGGGAAGGTGTTAAGCACCCATTCCGCCCTTTCGGTCTCTAGTGGTCTTATATGTTTATTCTATGTTGAAAAACTTGGATGCTTTTACTGATAGTCTACTACTTTTCCAATGAAAACCCTAATTTCTGGAAAAAACGGGAAAGGGATAGAAACCTTTGTGTTCCGAGATCCGATGTTTTAGTTTTGAGAAATGCAAATACAAGTGACAAAAGTTGTTTTCTTTAGAGATGGAGTTTCCCGTATTACTTCTCGGATAATGCCGGTTTTCTCGAGTCTTGCCTTGTTTTGGAAAACGTTTGGATCTTATAGTGGAACTAATTCAATATGGAATTGGAACTCTTGAGGGGAGTTCTACCGGACGTATCACATCTATTAAACAGATAGGATATACCGGGTTTTTAATTCCTAAATAAGTTTTACCGGTCCGGGTTTTAAAAACAGGATTTTATCCGGATGGTAATGTACTTACTCTTCTGGTTTTGCAAATGGTTTTATCAGGGTCTTTTGTTTTGAAACGATAGACTATTTGTAACTTGGCAATAAGTTTATTCAAATAAAACGTGGACAAAACAACGAAAATAAAACAAGTACGCGGATATTTAATGTTAAATACTAGAAGAGACTTTCTTTACTTTCCCGACGAGAATAATAATAAGAAAGAAAATATAATACAGCGGAGAGATTTCCGGCGATGATAATCTTTTCCTTCTTCAGATATTTCCGAGAATTTGATTCCAGAGACGGGACACGTCGAGTGTCGAGAATAGATTCGATAATTCTTCCGAAATAAGACGATAATAGAGAATGCTCAATAATAGACTAGAAAATCAGATTTAAAATTTAGAATTCTTCAATCCCAAGTTGCTGCCTTGAACCCTTGAGGGTGTTGGCCTATTTATACTGCTCGGGAAAGATTGTCGCGCAACACTTCCCCAAAAAGGGCATATGTCGCGCGAAAATGTGTCTAATGTCGCGCGACAAACGGTTGAAGTGATGTTTCTGACAGACTGATGTGTCAGAGAGTGCATGGTCTGGTGCAGAGGGGGATTGTCGCGCGACATATCAGTGATTGTCGCGCGACAATGTGATATGTCGTGCGACAATCTCTCTTGAAAATAGGTTTGTTGGCCAACAAACCCTTTCGGGGTAGTTTCAGGTGCTCGGGTGGGTCCCGGGCCCAAAACAGTAGTTCTCGAAGGTCGTTAGGGTTCTTGCGGAGGTCACGGATCGGGGTGTCTACAATTATCCCTTTTAATTTACATGGTACATGTGTGAAAGCGGTGTCGGATTGAAATAGTGGGTCGGGCGCGGTCCAGCTACGAGTGCATTTAATTGGATTATTATTTTTATTAGTTTGAGAAGAGAGATGTATAATTTTATTAATTATGAAAGTGAATATATTGTAAGTTGTACTTTTAAAAATTGTACTTTTATAAATTATTTTGATATAAAAACTATATATATATATATTTCTAATTAGGTTTATACGTGGAGGTGACCATGTGAGAAGTTGATGTGTAAATTTAGTATAAATAAATGCAAGTTGGCATAAGTTCAAAGAGGCAAATAAGAGGAATCACCGTTGTATGCAGCGTGGCCACCCAGCCTTTTGCCTTTCTTTTATTAATAATAATACATTTTCTTAAAAAGTAAGGTAGGACGAGAAGTGTAAGAAAAATATGGAAAAGGATTGTATATAACATTCATCTATAACATTCATCTAATGTAAGAAATGTAAGGATGAGAAATGTAAGAAAAAGTAAGGATGTCCTGAGAAATTTAGTGGACATAGTGAGCTATATGTATTATTTAGTAATTTTTGGATTTTTTTTTAAATAAGGGATTGTATATAACATTCATCTAAATATTTAGAGTATTTTTTTATTGTCTTGTTCGTTGTACTTCTTTCGATATCGTGATAATTTTTTGGCTTTTGACATTGGTGTTGATTATTTGTGTTGGCTAAATTGTCGGTGGACTGATTGGTGCATGGTTAATTTTTTTTTTTGTCAAAATGCATAATAAGCCCATAGTTTATGCTTAGAGAGAGAACATTCCATGTGGTGAAAGTGAGGCGAGTTGTTTTTGACATGTTATCAAGAGTGAACGGTGTACGAGGCAAAGTAATTGAATTTATTGAGTTGATTGGTGTTGTGTAAATATTTTATTATTAATAAAATATTTTATTGTGATGCTTATATTTTTGTGTGTTATGTACTGCCCCCTTTAATTTACATGGTACATGAGTGAAAGCGGTGTTAGATTGAAATAGTGGGTCGGGCATGGTCTATGTGCGCGTTTAATTGGATTATTATTTTTGTTGGCCAGAGAAGAGAGGTATAATTTTATTAATTATGAAAGTGGAGATATTGTAAATTGTACTTCTATAAATTATCTTGATATAAAAACTATGTATATATATTTCTAAATAAGTATATATGTGGAGGTGGACCATGTGAGTCGTTGATGTGTAAATTTAGTATAAATGAATGCAAGTTGGCATAAGTTAAAAGAAATAAATAAAAGGAATCAACAATTATATGCACTACACGAGAAATGGCAAATAGGAACAGTTTTACTCCGGGACTGACCGCATCTGGAACGGTTCAAAACCGTGCCTAAAACATGTGTGCTTTTTTTCTTTTTTTTTTTTTTTTTTTTTTTTTTTTTCAGAACGCCGTACTTTATTTTGGTCAAACCATACCCGATTTTCACCAAATTTGGTACTCTTTTGGAATGGCTCTAATTTGTTCCAATACCGTGCAATAATCGATTTTTTTTCCCAATTTCTTATTCATTTGATACGTGTCATTTTTTTATTTGTCCACGTGTGAGCATCGTATTTGTTCCGTGTCAGGTAGACATTAATAGACTTTGACAATTGGCACCAATTTGAAATGGTGTTCAACCGTGCCATAATCATGACAGTTCGAAAATAGAACTTTTTGTCGGCCTATTTTTTGATTCTAGTCATTTTTTTTGGCCTTGTTTTCACCCATTACACACCATCAAATCTCAAATAAAAATCCACAATCTAATCCAAGTTAACACCACCACATATATTTTAATTAAAAATGACAATCTAATCCACATAACAATCACTAAGCCGTAATTAATAATACTACAATGTTCAAAACTCTCGAATTTTAACTACCTTCCATTCACTAACATCATCGCTCGCAAATTCGCTCTTAGATTTGATGTAAACTTCTTCCACGCATCGTTAACATTGTTCAAAAAGTTGCTTCTTGCTTATCATTTACCTCTAAAAATTCATTCAACAAAATATAATGTATAGAATATTATATAAGTTAACAATTCTTATAGAACAATATCAATAAAGGCAAAATAAAAGCAACTTGTGGTTTATACTTAATTCTAGGAGCAAAAACATATTCACATCACCATTATATTTGTTAGGAACCATCTCTCCCAAAATTTTAAGCTGTTAGGTAGTGAGTCAACAATGTATATCATGCTCTTTAACACTCCCCTTCACATGTGATCCCCACTCGCACGCAGAGAGACAAACCAAACAAAAGGTGCACTTTCTGCACAAACAAAAACGTCCATACTAGACAAACACAAAGAGGGAAACAAATGCAAGCGGGAGGATTTGAACCCGAAAGATTGAAGAACCTATGCTTTGATACCACGTTAGGAATCATCCCTCCCAAAAGTTTAAGCTGTTAAATAGTAAGCCAACAATGTATATCATACTCTTCAACAATACTTAGACAAAATTTTGAAGTATATTCTTAGATAGCAAAAATGACAAACCCCATGCCACAAATTATTAATTCTCAATGGCCTCATGACTATTTATATAGAATCAACAACTTTATATATCTATAAGACAAATTAAAAATAAATAAATAAAATTAGTCGTGAATGGTATTAATTTTACTTCAGTACTTTACAACATAATAGCATCAAAGTGTATGACTTCCTCATGTGAGTTTGTTCTTATCTGCAAATGTATTGGACAATCCACAAATCTCACTAAAAAGAATTTAAAATTTGTATTAAAAAAATATAAATTAGAAGAAAGAAAACAAATCAATCCAAAATTCCAAATCAAATTCTCACTCAATAATGACAAGTGAATAAAAAGAATGAATCAAATTCCTATTTATCTAGATTCCCTTTGTTCCAAATTTAAAGTCTTTATATTTTGAACACCCCAAAAAAAATAAAAATAAAAATAAAAATACACCTTTACTTTAAATAGATAGTCTCACTTTAATCACAATATTGTTCTTCATTAATAACCATATTGCTTCTACCCCCTTTCCTGCATGATCAGTTGTCCCGGTGCAAATTGAATGGGTAGGATTTTATGAGCCGGATGGTTTGGTTTTCATAATAAATTCTCTCTTTACTGACAAAAAAATATGAGAGAGAGAGAGATAATTGGCCAACTTTAACTTCTTTGGATATGTTTAATAAACAAAGGGACAATTCAAATGGAATGCAATGAGTAAGCAAGAGGACAATCTATATCGATCATGTTAAGAACATGAGCTATTAGTGTGACCCAATAATCGCACGTGGAGATCAAGTACACAAATTTCGTCCACGTGCACAACTTTTAAATTTTGGATTAACAAATGAAGAATGGGGAGCTTCTAGCAAGAGGCCTAGAACATTAATTTGCCATACACTGAAATCATACAACTAAAAAATAAACAAAGAAAATTGCAAGAAAGTAAAAAACATATTTCTGCAACGTGGCCAAGGAGGGCAGAAACTTACATTGCTTTCTCCACGGACCCAGTTTTGATCTTCTCCAAAAATCTCAGTTTCAACTTCTTGTTTGATTTTCAGAATAGATGCAACGTGGCCAACAATATTTGTAGTGGGCCCCTGTTAGCTTTATGTCGTGAGAAAATTAATGGAGGCAGTGAGCTACGTGTAATAATTAGTAATTTGTGGACCTTTTTAAATAAGGGGCTGTCTATAGTATGTATTTAAATCTCTAAAGTAATTCTATCATTTTAAGATAAGGTGAATGATTATGTGGGTATGTGTATATATATATTAATTTGAGAATTCCTATCCCTAAATATCGGTAATTTTCAAAAGAATTAGTGAAACGTTGGCATGTCAAATATTGTAATAAAAAACAACGGTATGTCCGTTTTTAGTCCTGGCCACGTGATATCTCTACACATGCATGCATTGCAGTAGTAGTACTTATTCCCGCTTGAAAAATTAGTTGTCTTTGACAACCGGTGCTTTCATTAAGAATCAAACCCTTTCAATATAAGAATAGCTTGGTCGCTTCTTTTTTTGTTTTTAAAGAGAGAGAGAGAGAGAGTAGCTTGCTCACTTGAAATGTAAATTGACACTTGTAGTAAACCTTCTGATTGATAGTTGAGTCAAAATAGGTGAAAATTTTAATTGTTTTTCTTAAACTTAATACTACAATTATATCCCTCTTGACTGCACGGTACTTTCGCCGCAGAATGCAAATTTTGCAAGAATAAAAAATCACAAGAACATAATAATAATAATAATAATAATAATAATAATAATAATAATAATAATAATAATAATAATAATAATAATAATGCAATTTAACCCAAACTCAATGGGTCACAATTCTCCCAAAAGGAAAGAAAAAAAAATTAACTAGAAATCATGGAAATAAATTTTTGGCTACTGGTTTCTTATCTCACTTTCTTTATGCTTTCATGACTTTATGCGCAATTACCAATTGCTTATAATCACATTCAAATGGTGTATACTTGGATCCCCACTTACTACAAGGATCCAAGTAACTCCTCCAGTAGACATGTCATTAACTTTAATTTGCATGGTCATTGGCTGGTAGATAAAAATGGATACATTTATAGAATGAAGGCCACTCAAAATGACCCCTTTATCCCTATAAATACCATTTAACCCAAACGCAATGGGTAACAATTCTCCCAAACAAAAAGAAAAGGAAATTAACTTGAAATCATGAAAATAAATATTTGGCTACTGGTTTCCTATCTCACTTTCTTTAAGCTTTCATGGTTTGTACTTTATGCACAACCAGTTGCTTATGATCACATTCAAATGGTGTATACTTGGATCCCCACTTATTGCAAGGATCCGAGTAACTCCTGCAGTAGACGTGTCACTAACTTTAATTTGCATGGTCTTTGGCCAGCAAAAGCAAACGGATACGTTCTTAGCCCATGTCAGAAAACCCCTCCAGATTTGACTGATGTTGTAAGCTCATCTCCACTTAAACTCTATATATTATGTATGTATTATATACACATACATATATGTGTGTGTGTGTGTGTATTTTACACATACTAAACTCCCATACTAAGTTTGGGGATTGAGCAATTTTAGGGGATAAAATGATGATTTTTTTATGAAACTCGGTGAATATGATCTTCATGACTAGTAGATCATCTCTATCAAGTATCTACAACAAATTTAACTGAGTAGTTAATTAACTAACCATTTAAATTTCAACAGCTAAAAATGCAAATATATATAACTTTTTTAGTTAACTCACTTCTCGGTTAAATTTTTGGTGAAATTTGGTGGATATGATGTACTTACTAATCATGGAGATTATTTTCATCAAATTTCATCAAAAAATTATCCTTTTACCTCTCAAATGGCCCGGTCCGTAAACTTGGTATGTATGAAAAATGTTCCCAATATATACATATATGTATCAACAACACTCGAAATGAAAACTTATATCTTAAGAAAAAGGGCCGTCAAGTATAAGTGCTAAACATATGATTTTTTTCATTAAATTTATTGGTGGAGATGATAAATTCATTAAGAAGGTTGTCTTACCACTAAGTTTCATGAAAAAATTCATATGTATGTTTACCCCTCGAAATAGATGGTTCTTCCTTTTTCTTAAAGAGATTACAACCCCCTTTTAGACTAGCGCTGATATATATACCAATAGAAATTAACTTAATTTTAAAAATTAACTAAATTTATAAATTAACAAAATAACTAGTGAAGTAAAATTTATTCACAAAATTATAAAATTTACAATGTTTACTCTTCATTTTATATAATGCTTGTGATTAAAAAAATTTATACAAAGTTGACTTAATTGAAATGTTTTAAGAATATCATTATAGACGTTATGTCCTTTTAAAAGATTGTAATGGGTTGAGCTTGTAAGTAAAACTTAAAATTTATTGTACATAAGTTTTATGTTGTAACAAAGAGCATCAATATTTTCCTGATCAAGATGGGTTGCAAAAACACAAACAGTATAAAATATGAAGTGCATATTCAAAATACAACCTAAACATACGGAGTACAGATGTACAAAATATCCAAAAAAAACTTTTGGGTGCATGTTTAATGTGGTGCAGTACAAGAAACTCCGACCAGATCTTGGAAATTACTGGCCATCTCTTACTACCAGGTGGACCAATGAAAAGTTCTGGGACCATGAATGGTTGGATCATGGTAGCTGTTCCAGTAATGTTTTACCTCATCTCCAATATTTCACTGCTACCATTACACAGAGCAAGAAAACCGATATTAAAAATTGGCTTAGTGTTGCAAAACCCAAGGCTATTCAACCATTGGACAGTGCCTTATTCAGGCAATCGGATATTGAAAACGCCATCAAAGCTGTAATCGGAAATAATCTAAACATTTATGTCTTGTGTAGACGATACAGCGACGGTAGATATTATCTCTACGAAATTTACATATGTCTTGATAAAACCGCAACGAATTATGTCACATGTCCTGCGAGTAGCCGTGCGACCACTTGTCCTCAGAACAAAGATGATGCACTTATCAAGTATATCACTATATCTGGCACGAGTAAGTAATGACATATCAAGCTTCAATTCATTGACATAATTAAGTTAGTCGAGTTGCTATTGATTTCATATATAATGATCATCTTAAAATTCAACAATTGAAAATGGATATATATATAGGGCACATTTCTCCCACGAACTCAATCCGCACGGATTGAGTCCAAAACCGTGGAGGCCCCACAAAAAATATGCTGCCCGTTTTCTTTTGTTTTAACCTATCCTTGTTTCCAAATAGCCACTGATTAAAACTAAAAAAACAAGAAAAAAACACGGTTGAAGCTCAGTGCTCTCTCTCTGCAGTTCATCTCTCTATCTTTTTCTCTCTCTGTGTAACCCATATCATTGAATCCTTGCGAAATTTTATTATAATCGAGATCTAAATATTGCCTTGATCTCGAAAAGAAAATCCAAAACACATCTCGAAGGAAAATCGAAACTGAAAACCAATATGGACATGAAATCCAAAACACATCTCCAAGGTTGGATTTTTCCAAATCAAGCTCAGCCGTGGAGGAAGAGCACAGAGATTGTGTCTACACATTATATATTGTGTATTTCATTCAGATTGAACAATGGAATTCTTATATAAATATATATGTATTTTAAATTGAGCAATGAAGATTTGTGTTACAAGAGATGGACAAATGAAGACTTCTCTGGGTATTAATTTTAGAAATATAGAAAGAAATTTAGTTTTAGATTTTATGGAGTTTCAAATCTGAAGATTAACAATCATGATTTTACTTTGATTCCATGAAATAGAAATCTAGAGAGAGAAAGATGTTAAAGATCTTAGTTCCTTCCTATTTTCTTGTTGACGGTTTTGTTCAAGAAATTGGGTAATAGCAGACATGAAGAAATTGAAATGAGTATGTAAATGGGCTTTTGATTTACTTTAATGGGTTTATGAAACCGATTGGGGAGGGGGGGCGGGTGGAGGGTTTACAGAGAGAAAATGCGTGGAGATGGAGCCATCGGTGGCCAGAGATGAAGTTTGAGAGGAGATTGGAGTACTGGACTGTGTAGAATGAGAGGACTGCGTTGAAACTAGAGAGGAATCTATTTTTTATCTTTTAAAGTTTTAATTGGTGGCTGTTTGGAAATGGGGATAAGTTAAAATAAAAAAGGAGCTAGCATTTTTTTGGTGGGGCCTTCACGGTTTTGGACTCAATCCGTGCGGATTGAGTCCGTGGGAGAAATGTACCCTATATATATATATATATTTATATATATAAATTTTTCATTAAGCTCATTTGTAGATTGAATTTATTCATTCACCTCTTGAAATGGATGGTGTTTTTTTTGTCTTAAAGTGGGGACGGCCTTAGCGGTACTCTACATAACTCTTTGAGAATTTCTCAACGTTACCTCGTCTCTACTGACCCGCACACGGTTGAATCATCCTTGAAATAAAACACCCAATTGTCTCATTGGAGGACTGGTAGGAAACTCGAATTCAAGTTATTTATAATTTATCCACTTAAAATTTGACAGCTTTTATACTTTCATTTAGTTCATTTTGCATTATGCGCGTCCTTAAAGTTTACTCCCATTTTTACTTTAGTCCAAAACCCACCACAGTTAGATTTTGGACAAAAAATGCAGTGTCTCACTTTGTCTTCAAGCCGTGTCAGCTATACATGTCATTTTTCGTCCAAGAAACAAACTACACGTTGAATTTTGGACTAAACTGAAAATGAAATCAAACTTTATGAATAAGTATGGCACAAAATGAATTTCATCGATGAAACTAAAAAAACATTCAAACTTTATGGACGAAACTGAAAAAGTGGTCAAACTTCATAAAAGGTATATCTATAATATAAATAACTCTTGGAATCTCTTTACCGATTTAATTCAACCTGAGATCTAGGAAAGGAGATGAAGTATGAATAGTCGTACACTCTTTGACACTCTCGATTTTGATAAAACATTCTAATTTTGTTATGTTTATTGTTATATTTTTATAGGTGTTGATGAAGAATCTCAAAATAAACTCACTCAGAGCCCATAGAGCGCACGCACAAGCTTATGATATAAAATAAAGTGGGGCCAAGCTTCCTTCTCTGCTGTGTATTAACTTTTAAAATAAATAAATATTTCTCTTTTATATAAAAGATCAAAAATGATCAGTTGTATTTGTACTAATGTGTGCTACTCATACACCCACTTGTATTTGTACGAATATAAATATAAATTACCTATGTCGACTAACGTACGTGCTCTAAAGTCTAAATGACGATGGCATGCAAACTAAATTTCAAGTTGAATATATTTTGCTATAATTTTTTACTAATTCTATTCTGATGAAAAAAAAAAGAAAATCACAAGGGATGGCAAGTGACTTATTTATTATTGGGAGCTTGTTGAGGTAAATAGTTCGGGAATATCACAAGTTTAAATCCTGGCAAGCGGCAGGAGTTTGAACCACGGCAGGTAGAAAAAACCATTGTGCCTAGTGGCAGGCTCATATTTACTAGCAAGAATTAGTGGTGCATTCAATGTAGTGTGCTAATAATTTTATATAAAATAATATTGAAGTACTGCATACATGTTTATAATTTGCTTTCTAAGAACCAAAAAATCTAAACAGATGAAATAATTTCAGTTTTTTAAAAAGTGAATCTAATCCAGTCTAATAAAATCCCGTTAATATAATGACCTTGGATTTGCCTTTGACACGCTAGTAGATTGTTGGATTTGCCTTTGACACACTAGCAGATTGTTGTTTAGGTAGGACGAAGAGCTCACAATAAATCATTACACCAAAAATGGAAAACAGGAATGGTTTTACTCCGTTCCTGATCGCATCTAGAACCGTTCAGAACCGTGCCTAAAAGAGGCGTTCTTTTTTTTTATTATTTTTTTTTCTAGGATGGCTCCAATCCATTCCAATTCAGTGCTTAATTTTAGTCAAATTGTACCAGATTTTCACCAAATCTAGAACTATTTTGGAACGGCTCCATTTTGTTCCAATTCCGTACCCGAGTTTCTTTCTCTCCTCCCTCTCAAGCACCATGCCTCCACCCTAAACCCTAACCCTAACCCTAACCCTTTTCCCCTTTTTCTAATATTTTCTCCTCTTCCTCAAGCGCCATTTTGAATCCTAACCTTTTTTCCTTTTCCCAATTGGGCTCACTGGTCCGCTCACGTAATAATAACATTATTCCTAACTTCAACACTTTTTTGCTACATATGTGGAGTTTTATATTAAAAGATATCGTTACTATATGGCGACACTATCCTATTTGTTAACCATTATTGTGTTCTACAATTTTTCTAGATGGGATTGGTGTGATAATTTTTTATAATCGCAATTGCACGAATCAATTGATAATATAGTGCGCAAAAAAGGTCAATCTCACATAAACTCAAACATTTTATTTTATAATTATCTTGTTAATTTTTTAATAAATTCCTAATCTAAACAGAAAAGTGGTGGAATAAAATAAATAAAACAAAGCAAAGCAAGTAAACTAAATAATATTAAGCAAGATTACAAAATTAATGAATTAACTAACCAGATTTTCGGAGTCATATATTTAATATCATCTTCCTAAGTATTCATGCACATAAACTCTACTCTTGTCTTGCAATAATTTGATCTATCGACTCTATTATTTGTGAAAAATAAAATTATTCAAGTTTAATTAATTTATGAATCCAATTATAATTCTTTCACGGCCAAACTTATGCATTAGATCAAAACATTTATTATATTCGTCAAAACACACATTATATTTACTCTGAACAAATCATAAGGTGTATCCAACAAATCATAATAGAAATCGAGCTTTATTTGTTATCAATTAAAATAGGCATTCAATAGAGAAAAAAATGTATTTAACATTAAACAATTAAATTGGTAGAGTCAACTAGTCTGAATACGTGTAGTAAAATTAATTAAATATACCCATCCTAACTCTAATATAAATTTATATTATCACACAAAGAATTAAATAATAAATAAAAGTATAACAAAAACTACATTAAATTAAAGAAAGAAGAGAGAAAGAAGTTTCCGCAGTGTGCACGGCCCTCACAATTTCTCTGGGCTCCAGCTCACACATGGGCATAGTTTTGGGCCCATAAAACATTTGGGCAGCCATTCCTTTTAAGGCCGACAGCTGTGCAATGGCCCACCATGTTGTTAAAACAAAATTGGTGCAAAGGCTGCTATTGTTCCAAAAAAAAATGTTGTTTTATCCTGCATCAAGTGTAGATACTTGTAGCTGTTGCCACTCAACCTAAAGATTTTGTTTTCAATTATTTTCGCTTATGTTTCTCGAGTCCGAACTGCTGCTCCTTTATTATTATTATGTTTATTATTTTAATTTTATTTTTATTTTTGCTATAACTTTTTCACCTTAAATCCGAATTGTTACGTTCAAGAGACAATATTCTTCATTCCTTTCATATCATATGAGAAATATTAAAAATAGAATAATAGTAATAATATAAGCTCTTTAATATATAAAATACTATATTAAAATATATTAATTTCTTGGTACATCATTGATATTAGTTTGAGTCAACCATTCTAAACAATCTCCACATTGGATCAAATCAGTTCACTTTTGGCTCCACTTTGGACTAATTCCATGCACAACCACCTTGACAGTAGTATTTCGGTGTAGATAGGCTCTATATTAACTCCACCCTTAGTCCTTCGAGTATGACTTTGCCAAAGGCTTCCATCTGAGTTCGGCTACTGGGATGCTTTTCATAAGGAGTCACACATTAGGCTCTCATAAGTCGTCCCAGACTCCACCGAGTCCAACAATATGTACTACTCCAAACTTATGGATTCACCATCATCTTCGATACCAGTTGTTATGCTTAATGGCACATGGGCCTGTGCCCACCGGTCCACGCACATAGTAACGATATTGTTCCCAACTTAAACACCTTTAGGCCACATATTTGGGGTTTCTCTTAAAAGGTCTCGTTACTAATTAGTGGGTCTACCTCGCTTATTAATCTCAAGTTGAACTTTTACTTTTCTGATGTGGGACATGGTATTTGAGCCAACTATTCTCGTTTACATGCGTCTACACAACCTCCACGTGGGGCTGAGACCTCATTGCTGTTGCACTATTCCTTCGAGAGCTCACTTGCTTTATCAAGAGCCACCACCCGGTCTTTTATTGGCACTATGCTGCGACTGCTCTATCAAGTGTCTACCTACTCTATTGAGAGCCACCGTTCTCCATTTGTGGATTATGTTGGTTGGATATTAACCTAGAGAGGCGAATAGGGTTTATGGCAAATATACAGAATTTAAATAATCTAATGGAATATCTTATAAATTAATACTCAAAGAAAAAAATTCAAGGAATCAAAAGAAATAAACTCAACAATAATATATATCAATAATAATCAAGGGGATGAGTTTAATTAGAGAGATTGAACCATAAAGCTAAGTCATTTTGTTTAGGTGATTCAACTATACAACCAAACATCTGCACCCGAGATCGATGCCCGAGAATTTCCACAATAAATCCTTTTACGGCTGAAAAATAAACCAGTTACTAGTTCTTCAAACTCCAATTATGAGAAACACTCACACTCTTCACACAAGATCGTTATCTTGCTATATTATGAGAAAACTTCTTACAAACGAATAAATAAAGTTTTTTTAGTGATGCACACCAATATACAATAACTCTCAAATTTTTAGAGGATATCAGACGAAGCTTGCTCTAGAATTATCAAGATTGATCAAGAATTATAACTCAAAGATGAATAATGATCAAAGATCGATTAACTCCGTTGTTATCCTAAACCCCCTATAAACACGCATGGACGATACACTCCATATCTTTTACACTTGTGTGTATATATATATTAATATACATGTATACTAACTTAGTTTACAAGTTTCTTATTTTGAACTAGCTAGTATATGATATTCTTTTAGTCTATAAAGAATATTTGAAAGTTGTAATAAATAAATTGTTGGTGCTAAAAACTGGAAGGGTATTTTAGTCCACACAGTCAGATGAGTGTACCAAATAATTGGAATGGTAAAGGCGCTGAATTTAAGAGAGTCAAAGATTTAGAGGGGAGGTTGGCCTCATATCAAGATACGGGTTAGTTATCCCATGTGGAATGGAGTTAGGAACTCGGTTTACCTTGTATTGATGATAAACAAATAACTATTACAAGTTCACAAAAAGTCTCTCTAGCTATTATGTTATCACAATATTACAATAAGAGGTATGCTAGGCCACCCACAGTCTAATCTCTCTAGCTCAGGAACTCCGGAGTAAACTGTGGAGCTCTATGTATCTATATCTCACACTCATAGTAATGCTTGATGACTGTTTTTATTCTCTCTCTGATTCTTATTAACCTAAAGCTTAGTAAAAACTTGGTTGTTGAGATAAGTAAATGCCTCTTATGTACATATGACTGGAGGAGACATGTGGCCAGAGCTCCCAGAGCAGGTTTGGGACCATGCTTTGATCAGTACCAACTCTGACCTTACTTTTCCATTAATTTGAGTGCATTAAATGCAGTTGGTGTGTATTTAATAAAGGTGAGGGGAGTTCTGCACACTCTGTGGAGCAAGTGACAGTCGCCCATGCCTCCACTAACCACTCTGGCGTAGTGGTTGGGTGAGAGAGAGCCTCCAGAGCTCACCGAAAGAGCTCTGGAGCCTGAACCTCACAATTCGTCATATGTAACTGACATTAGAGCGGGTACCCAGTTCTGGAGGGGCTCTACCCTTCTCATGATGTTTTAACAGGGTTCCTTCGAGCTCCTTATGCTAAAGCAGGCCTGATAGTTAACGTGGGCAACCACGTGTTAGCTCGAAGTTAGCAGGGTAAATTGGATTAATAATTTGCACTATTAATTGCCCCTTATCCTTGTCATTTAGCTTAGAAGAGCTGACTGGGGAGGATAAATTTTTAAAGGAGGTTTGAATGAGCTCTAATTCTAGGTAATGGAGCTACCCAAGGTTGTGAATTTCTGGCAATTTTTGATGGCACCTGACTTGAACCCACAAACCCTATGGGCCCATTACTTCGGCATTTTTGGAGTTCATTTACCGGGCCATTACCTTTTTGGAAAGATTGTGTGCGTCAGTTCTATTTCCCTTGGAGGACGTATAAACGTGTTGTATCAGGTCTGTGAGTGGACAGTTAAGGATCTGAGTGGACGGTTGGCTTCTCCAACACATCTTATATAAACCCTTTGGACTTAGCAGAATCTCCACTTTGTTCTCCTTAAACCCTAGGCGTCTTTAGAGTTCTGAAAGTCTTAAGTTAATTGTGTTTTCTGCTAATCTGGCATGCAGACCTCCTTTAGACCATTCTTTTAGGAGATTCTTAAGTGTCCCCTTGGTATATTTCATCGAGAATATACCTTACTTCGCAACCTCTACCCCTCTCCATACTCTAGCCATTCTCATGGATCATTTTACTAATCACGGGCGGAACCTAGATGTTCAAGGCATTAGTGAGGTTGGGTCTTCTTCGGGAGCGGCTCCAACTGCTGCCCCTGTATCTCTGACTCTACCCCCACCACTTATCAAAGCCATACGTATGCTTGACAATGACCTAAACGAGGTCGCCATTTGCCTCCCTCCCACTATTGAGAATATTGAGAGTGCTATCGGTGTGTATATGGAGTATCCCGAATGATTGACCCTTTTTTCCATTGCTTCCACCTTCTCGGCATCGGACATCCCTATTTCCAAAGATATGTATCAGATCCTTGATGGGGTGAGGATTAGGGCTCCAGGGCCGGAGGAAAAAGCCTGCTACTTCGTGCCCAGAGAGCTTTGTTTCTATGAGTCCGCTTTCGAGCATGGGCTCAAGTTTTCGATGGAAGACCACTTAAGAGAGCTCTTCGCCTTTTTGGATCTGGCCTCCGTGCAAGTTCCCCCCAACATGTGGAGTTGTCTCATAGGGTCCATTCTGATCTTCAGGGTCATCTCTGTAGGGAGTCACGAGATCTCTGTCGACAAGTTCCTGACCCTGTTCCAGTGTAAGGACGGTGGGGGCAGAAATAGAAGAACCCTGAGCTGCTCTTCAAGGCTGGGAGCTGCCAAAATCATACAAGACCTCCCCACTAGCATCTCCAACTGGAAAAGGAGGTTCTTATTTGTATCCGAAACTGGTTGGGAGCATGAGGTGCAGTGTCTTAGCCTCATTGATCTAAAGATATGGTTCACCGATCTAAACTCCATTCGTAAGTACTCAAGCTCATGAACTGCCGTTTTATATCTTTTCCTTCCTTTGGCCATATATAATTTGTTTATCGGTTTGTGCTGGCTTTTGTAGAGAGGAAACCCGCTTCCATCTCCGACGAATGGATTAAAAATGCCGAGAAGTTTTCGGTGAAGAACTATGCAGCTCTTACTACTCTAGAAATGCTCTGGCACTTTGGCCTGGGTCCTAGGCCCATGGACATGTACTCTGCCATCCAGACCATGGCAGACTTCGAGCTCAATAGGCCGTTTGTGGCATTCCTAGGCACGACCACCTCAACCGCTATGGCCAAGACCTCCAAGGATGGTACCACAGCTCCTCTAGCCATTGAGGAAGTAGAGGAGGTGGAGGAGGTAGAGGAGGTAGGGGGCTTTGAGGAGAAAATCCAAACAGCCAGCAAGTGGTTCAATAAAGGGGACTCCACTGAACATTGCCCTTCTGCGCTAGATCCCTTTCTCACTGCCTCCCAGTAAGTTTCTGACCTCTAAGTTCTTTCGCAATCTACACAGAGCTCTTCTTTTCATGTTCTGACATGTTTTATCTGTCTTTCGTTGATAGACCTCTAGTAATAGATTCAGTGAAAGTGACCAAGAGAAAAATGACTCTTTAGAGAGGTCCTTCGACAAATAAATCTAAGGCTGATGAGGGATCCTCTGTTCCTTCCAAGCAAGCGGACACAGTCGGTTCCAGAGCAGGTCGAGGGAGGGGAAAAGGACATCAACTTGTTTGTGGAGCTGATGACCAACCCTTTTGTAGATCTTCCTCCCCTTAGCTTACAGGATATGGGATTGATGAGACTAGAGGAGCTCCAATATGAGGGTGTCCCGCCTCCTTCAAACGTCTCTCCCATCAAAGCTATTAATAAGCAGGTAGTGTCCGAAGATGATGAGGATGTGTAGGAAATAGATCCCACCACCGCTCATCAGCAATCGGCCTTCGGGAGTGGTCCTACTGCTGATATTCCTGCATCCTCTAGGTCAGACGAAGGACTTTTAAGCAAGATAGATAATGTGCCTCAAGGGAGGTCTTTTAAGAAATTCATAAAAGGTGAATGACCTGTATGATGATAGTAACCTTTTCTAGGTTCTTCGTGTGGAAAAAGGAAATTTGTATTTTTGGATAAGTTTTAAGTAGAATCATACCCCATTTTGACTTAGAAAAATTTTGACAAGTTTTTCTTTTTTTGTTATCAGGTCTGTTTAGTTAAAAAACTGACCTCTTTGTGAGATTTTTTTTTACAGAGTGCAAGTGTGCTTCTTGCAAGCTGAACACTTATTAAACTGACCTCTTTGTGAGAGTTTTTTTTTTTTTGAAGACAGAGTGTAAGTTACAAGTAATGAAGTATCGAACAAAACATTACATATACATTCTTTTAGATGAAACTATTACAAAAATTACAAACTGTTCTAGCTTAAGGATAGTATCTATTGAGGTGTTCTATGTTCCATGGTCTCATGAGTTCCATGCCGTCCACGGTCCTTGAATAATAAGTGCGTGGTCTTCTGACTTTGGTGACCACATAGGGGGCCCCCACTTGGCAGCGAGCTTGCCATGTTCAGAAATTTTTGTTGCTAAGGTGACTTTTCGGAGCACTAAGTCGCCAACATTCATGCCTCGATGTTTGACCCTTTTATTGTAATTTTTGACCATGCTTCTTTTATAGGCCTCTTCCTTAATTCGAGCTTGCTCTCTCTTTTCTTCGAGAAGGTCTAGGTTAGCAAGCAGCTCTTCATTATTGTGAGCTGAGTCGTGATGGTTGATTTTGTAAGTTAGGACTCCCATTTCCACTGGGATGAATGCTTCAGTTCGATAGGTCAGGGAGAAAGGGGTTTGGCCTGTTGGACCTCTGATGGGGGTCCTATAAGCCCATAGTATCGAAGGGAGCTCTTCAGACGAGTTTTTCTTAGCATCAACAAGTCTCTTCTTCAACGAGCTCAGTAATGTTCTGTTGGTGACCTCTGCTTGGCCATTGGCCTGTGAGTGGACGGGTGAGCTGTAGTGGTTGATTTTATGTCCTTCATAAAAATCCCTAAAGAGATCGCAGTCAAACTGCTTTTCATTATCAGTGATCAGCACCTTTGGGAGACCAAAACGATAGATGATATTCCTCCACATAAAATTTTGAATCTTCATGGTGGTGATCGTTGTTAGTGGTTTAGCCTCAGCCTATTTGGTGAAATAATCAATGGCCACAACTAAGAACTTAGTCTGCCCTTTGCCCAGCGGAAAGGCCCCACTATGTCCATGCCCCATTGAGAGAAAGGCCAAGGGCTGCTAATGGGAGTCATAAGTTCTGCTAGGAGCTACTGGATGTTGGCGAATCGCTGGCACTTGTCGCATTTCTTTACCAGTTCCTTTGTGTCTTGTAGGATAGTGGGCCAGAAGTAGCCTTGTCTGCCAACTTTGAGTGCTAGTGAGCGAGCTGCCGGGAGTCCTCTACACAGACCCCCATGAATCTCTAGCAGGGTTGCTTGGGCTTGGTGCGGCTGTAGGCAGAGGAAGAAAGGGAGGACGTACCCCCTCTTATACAATGTTGCTTCGATGACTACATATTTGTTGGACATATACTTTATTCTTTTGGCCATCTTCCTGTCTTTGGGCAGGGCTCCGTCAGTGAAATAGTTCAAAATTGGGTTAATTCAGCATTTGCAGACTTGTACTAGAGTCGTGTCCAGCTCCAGGGGTTCATCTATGGCTTTTCTATCTAGATATTCAATGTGCACCCCACGTGGTAGGTCTGAAGTCATGGAAAGTTTGGCTAGGTGATCTGCCTTATTGTTCTGAGCTCGTGGGACCTTGATGAAAATGAGGTTAGAGTACCTTTGAGTCGCCGCTCTAGCCTTTGTTAAGTAGGCGGCCCTGCGCTCTTCTTTTGCCACATTGTGACTGAGTATTTGGCCGACTACTACTGCGGAGTCATTGTAGACCACCATCTGCTTCGCACCCAGATCACCAGCTATTTTTAGGCCTGAAATGATGGCTTTGTACTCAGCCTCGTTGTTGGAAGCCTTGAATAGGAATTTCAGTGTTATTTTTAGGGTGTTAGCCTTATGAGTTATCAGCACCAAACCAGCTCCGAAACCTTACTGGTTGTAAGCTCCATCGGCGTGCAAGACCTATATGGGTACTCCTGGCAATAGGTTCATTGAGAAGGTAGGGGTTGAAGTGTTTGGGTCTGGGAGCGGCAGTAGTTTTGGCGGCTCGCCAATCTGTTCTTCTGTGTAGGTGAATTTGGCTATGAAGTCTGCCACCACCTGGCCCTTGATCGAGGTTGGAGGCCGGTAATTAATCATGAACTGCCCAAGCTCAATAGCCTATACGGCTAGATGACTTAATTGCTCTGGCTTATCGAGCACTCTTCGCAGAGGCTGATCCGTGAGCACATCTATGGTGTGGGCCTAACAGTATGTGCCTTTGTTGGTGATAAAGGAGGTTTTCTCCTCATCTTCTAAAACCATTCTGACCTAATTGTAGCAGGAGTATGCATCTATGAAACTCAGCATTTCGTGGCCCATAGTTCCGTCCACAAGCTGGTCGATTTGGGAGTGGGAAACTGTCTTTCGGACAGGCTTTATTAAGGTCTTTGAAGTCTATGCACATTATCCACTTTCCATTGTGCTTCTTCACGAGTACTATGTTGGAGAGTCACTTTGGATAGTGGACCTCTCGAATGAAACCAACTCGTAGGAGCTTCTAGACCTCTTCTTTGGCGGCCAAATTCCTTTCTGTGGCAAAATTTCTTTTCTTCCGCCTCAAGGGTTTGAAAGTGAGGTCGGCGTTGAGCCTGTGTACTATGACCTTCGGGTTTAACCCCTTATGTCGTCTTGGGACCATGCGAAGACATCAGCATTAGCTCGTAAGCACTGACAGAGCTATTCTTTGACCTCTGTGCAAAGTTAATCACTGATTTTCAAGACCCTGTCGGGCTATGAGGGGTTCAGAACCAAATATTTAAAGTCTTCCACTGGGTCACCACGGAGCTCTTTCTCTTCATTCCACTTCTTTGTGTCGTCGGGTTGTCCTATCTCCATTAATTCCTTATCAATAGTGACTTCGACCTCAACTACCATTATGTCTGTAGTTTTGACTTCTTTCAATGTTCCGAACTGGCAGCTATGAGCTTTGACTTGGTTTCCTCTGACCTCTCCTACTCTGTGGGGAGTAGGGAATCTAATGGTCAAGCTACAAGTCGAAATGGCAGCCCTAATTTCATTAAAAGTTTCCCTACCAAGGATGGTGTTATAATAGGGAGTTCTATCTAATATCAAGAATTTGGCAACTGTGGCAATCTTCTTCGGAGCTGTTCCCAGGGTCATAGTAAGCTTAATTGTTCCAAGAGACTTAGTGTTTTCCCCTGAAAAACCAACCAGGGTGACCGAGGAAGGGATTAGGTGCTCCGTAGTGAGTCCCATGCCTTTAAGGCACTATAATACATGAGGTTGGAAGTGGCCCCCGTGTCAATGAGGATTCTGTAGAGATTGTGATTGCCCACCATCCCTGTGACTACCAGAGGATCGTCATAAGGGAACTCTATCCCGCTCATATCCTCGTCGGTGAGTACGAGCTCCTTTACATAATATTTCACCATTTTGGTAAGTCTAAAGCTAAAGCATTCCGCCTCCAAGCTCGAGGACTTGGCCTGTCTAATGTGTACCTATTGTTGTTCCTAGAATAGGAGGAGCCCCCTTCAATCATGAAGATCTCATTTTATGGCGCATTTCCTTCGGCTTCTAGGGGAGCCCCCTTCTTTCTATCTACGTATTGTTTGAGTTGCCCTTTCTAAATGAGCTTCTCAATTTTTCCCTTCAGCTTCCAGTAATCGTTGGTTTTGTGGCCGTGGTCCTTATAATATCGAAAATACTTGGTCTTGTCCTTTTTCTTTTCAAGTGTCCTCATCTTCTGAGCCTCTAGGATCTGTCCTAGATCTAACTGGGCATAGACCTCTCCCAAAGGGACTATCAAAAGAGTGAACTGCTGGTGCACCCTGCCATCTTTTGGTTCGGTCCTGTCTATTTCTTTCTTACCCTCTCTTTCTTGACCGCGGGGTGGGCTGTGCCCCCTTTGGCGCTTGATGAGGACAAAATGGTCGACAGGCCCGACGAATTTCTCCCTTGTAGAGTTTTCTCCACCCCGATCTGCTTATTAACCTCAAATAAGAGCTCATACATTGTCTTCGGGGCCATCCTTGCCAGCATCATGAGGTAATATGGGGAGGTTACCCCCTCCATGAAGGTTTCTATAGCCACTCCTTCATTCAGGCCAGTGACCATGAGGCTTTCTTGGTTAAAATAGCGAGCATATTCTTTTAGGCTCTCGGTAGGTCGCTGCTTTATAGTGAAGAGGTGAGTGGAGGTCTTGGACTGCCGCTTGGTTCCTATGACATATGAAATGAACTTGGTACAAAGCTTCTGCGAGCTCGAGATTAACCCTGGCAACAGGCTGTTGCACCATGTTTGGGATGCCCCCTTCAGAGTGGTGATGAAGGCCCTGCATATCACGCCATCTGGGATATTTTGGAGCCCCATCATGTTTTCGTAGTTTTGCTAGTGATCCACAGGGTTAATGGTTTCATCGTATGATTTCATCGCTAGGAGTCTAAATTTTTTCGGGACTGAGTAATTTCAAATGTGATCCAGAAATGGAGATCTGGAGTCCCTAACTAGAGTTGCTGCCGAGCTCCTCGTCATATGACCCACGGTCTTCATCATTTTCTCCATTTGGGCCTCCATATTTTGTTATCAGTCTTTTCTCGACCTCTTAGACCTATTCTCTGTGAAAGATCCTATCAAAAATGAACCCCCTAGGTCTTACTTCCACCTCTCACCCAGGTATTAGATCTGATGGGAGGGTAGGTAGGACTACGCTCGGGCTCCGATGTCGCGAAGCTTCGTCTGAGCGTCTTTCACGAACCATGTTAATCCCTGAGTCTCTTGCCGATGGAGGAGGGAATGAGGCCGAAACTTCTTCGTACAAGGTCTCACAATTAGAGCTGGAGTGGTGGGATGCGAGCTCACCATTCTGCCGCGGTTCACCTCTGATCCTCTGCCACAGCCTCCAAGTCTTTCTCCAATTAGGACTCATGGAGGGATTGGGCGAACACCACCTGATGCGGAGGCTAAAGACGACCTGCTCCTCATGTTGGCTTGGGGACTTTGTCTTTGGGCTAAGAGTGTGTCAATTCGGTTTTGAAGAGCAGCTTGTCGCTCTTGTTTAGAAGACATCGTAAATTTTTGGGAGCTTTTGTAACTTTAGGGGAGGTATGGGACTTTAAGAAACTGTCTTTTTCATAGACGGCGCCAAAATGTTAGTGCTAAAAATTGGAAGGGTATTTTTGTCCACACAGTCTGATGAGTGTACCAAATAATTGGAATGGCAAAGGTGCTGAATTTAAGAGAGTCAAAGATTTATAGAGGAGGTTGGTCTCGTATGAAGATACGGGTTAGTCCTCCCCTGTAGAATGGAGCTAAGAGCTTAGTTTGCCTTGTATTGATGATAAACAAATAACTATTACAAGTTCACAAAAAGCCTTTCTAGCTATTTTGTTCTCACAATATTATAATAAGAGGAATGCTAGGCCACCCGCGGTCTAATCTCTCTAGCTCAGGAGCTCCGGAGTAAACTGTGGAGCTTTATGTATCTATATCTCACACTCATAGTAATGCTTGCTGACTCTTTTTCTTCTCTTTCTAATTGTTGTTAGCCTGAAGCTTAGTAAAAACTTGGTTGATGGGAAAAGTAAATGCCTCTTGTATATATGTGACTGCAGGAGACGTGTGGCCAGAGCTCCTAGGGCAGGTCTCGGACCATGGTCCGATCAGTACCAACTTTGACCTTACTTCTCCATAAATTTTGGTACATTAAATACAGTTGGTGTGCATTTAGTGAAGGTGGGGAGAGTTCTGCACGCTCTGCGGAGTAGGTGACAGTCGCCCATTCTTCTACTAACCATTCTAGCAGAGTGGTTGGGCAAGAGAGAGCCTCCAGAGGTCACCGAAAGAGCTCTAGAGCCTGGACCTGGCAATCCGTCGTATGTAACTTACTCTCGAGCAAGTACCCAGTTCTGGAGGGGCTCTACCCTTCTCATGATCTTTTAACAGGGTTTCTCCGAGCTCCTCACGCTAAAGCAGGCCTGATAGCCGACGTGGACAGCCACGTGTCAGCTCGGGGTTAGCAGGGTAAATTGGATTAACAATTTGCACTATCATAAACAATTGATTGGTTGTGATGATTTGAAAGAATCTTCTATTACTCTATAGTAAAATAGAGGAAGTAGACCATAATTAATGCAATCTTTAATTATTTTTATAAGCAATTCTTTTATCTTCCTTCTTGATTGTTTGGTGTTCTTTCTCTTCACTATTATATCATTGCTCGTTAATAATAGTTATGATAATATATATCTTCAATTACTATATAGTAAAGTGGAGGCGGACGTATAGCACAGTTAATGCAATCTTTAATTACTTTATAAGTAACTCTTATATCTTCTTTCTTGATTGTCTGGCCTTCTTTCATTCAACTATTATAACATTGCTCATTAATAATAGTTATGATAATATATATCTTCTATTACTATATAGGAAAATGGAGGAAGTATAGTATAGTTAATGCAATCTTTAATTACTTTATAAGTAACTCTTATCTTCCTTCTTGATTGTTTGGCACTACAAGAAAATAGGACTTTCATGACACCCTTTTTTTTATGTCGGCCAAGTGTGACGTGTCATAAGAGTTTTTTCCTGGTACTATTTAAGATGGGTTTATAAGTGGTCGACCATTTATTATGCGATTCTAATGATGCGTCATAAAGGCGAGAGTTTAAATATGACAGTTATTTGAAGATTATATTCAAGGGTTTAGATATGACAGTTGTTTGAAAATTATATTTAAGATGGTTACTTAATTAAGACTAACATGAGTCATAATTTCCCAAGTAATAAAGAACTTACATTTTTTTCCTTACTCTTAGTTAAATAAGTGTTTTTCGAAAAAAATTAAATAAAATTGAATAAGGTTTTTTTAGGCATAAAGATAAGCAAGCTTTTAACCGGGGTTAAAAAATAAAAAGGAAAATTTAAATAATTCAGTGGTAAGAATTCCTCCTTTTCTACTTCAATAATAAATTACTTTTTTGCCTTTTGTAATTAGATAATAAAAAATTTATGTTGATAAAAAAGATAAATAACTTTTTCAAGCAAAGATAAATAATATTTTAACTAATTAAAAAAACAAAAGGAAGAAAATAATTAAAACTGGCCTACTTCAACTTTTCTCTTCTTTATAATTAAATAAGGGTTTTAATTTAATCTTTTCCTATTTAAATAAGTCTTTTTAATTTATCAAAAAGATAAGTAAGGCCTTAACTGTATAAATTAAAAGGAAACTAATTAGTCAAAACCCTAGTCCTGCGTACATATGTACGTATGTAGGAAGAAGTCTCAAAATTTGAAATTTCACAAACTCCCTCCCACTCTCATCTTACAAGAGATCGCTGACTAGTTCCTCTGATGAAAGTACTATGACGATAGTTTGTTTCTAGTGTGCGGGGTTGCTTTTATTTGGTGTGTTGTAGAGTTCCATTCAATGATAATGATTTCGGGTGCTCAGGGAATCAAATTCACACAAGTTATAATTAGGGACAACAAATAGGTAATCATTGAACCCTAAGTATTTGTAATTTGATCATTGAAAAAATATCTGATAAATACTTGTTCTTAATTTCTGTTGATAGCCCTATAAATCTTTAAGTAAGATCAACTTGCAATTTTAAACCATGTAGTCCTAACAAAGCAAATATGTTTTCAATCTGCTTGTTATAGAAAAAGTTTGAGAAGTTAGATTTTTGGCTTAAAATTGTCATTTTAGGTGCTACCTTTTATGATGGTTGCTTAAACTTCTTATGACACCCACATATATGACGCATCATTTCTAATTGCTAAGTGTCCTAAAAACACTCTTATGATTCTTATTAGCCGTCACCAAAGGCCTTTTTCCTCTAGTGTGGTCTTCTTTCTTTCAACTATTATAACATTGTTGATTAATAATAGTTATGATAATATATATATATATATGTACTTAGCTTCTCGCTATTTATAATACCATCAATTTCTCTCAACAAGGTATATTAATTATTTTGCAGCAATTCAAGTCTTTTTATACACATCAATTTGTATTTTTATGTTATATAATTGGGTTGTTGAATTGCTTGCTTATTTGTATTTTTTGTAGTTGTATTACATTGGTATCTTTATTTACCATTATACGTTATATTTTTTTCTATATCTATGTAGTTTGAAGCAAATATTATGTTAATTGAGACGCCCACCATAGTGTGTGTTACACACTGTCATATATGTTTGTAATCACGAGTTCAGATTGTTTAGGGAATACAATGCACTCATTACTGGATACTGTCTAAAAACAACCTACAAACCCGCGGAACAATTATTCATAATGTAATCGAGTCCTTCTAGACACATAGTTTATCTGACATAAGAAAATTGACGTTTCAATTTGACTATTATTTATTAACTGAATATATGTCCTTCTAAAATTATTGGTTCTTAATGTGATTAGTTAGCATTTACTATTTGAAAAACTATAATAACAATAATTAAAAAGAGATGGGAAATCCAACAAGATTTTTTTTTCTCGTTGTCTTCGTGAGAACCCTGTCTTTTACTCTGGTCGTTACTTCCCAGTTTTTGTTTTAAAAGAAAACTTGTTTCGTAGAGTCGCCAGTTTGTTTTACAAGAAAACAAACAAAAGAATGTATGAAGGAAACTTCGAAAACGAATTATCTTTCATATGTTTAAAACTAAAGATTCATTTGATAACTTATTTTGCTAGGGTTCGAGAACTACATTACGAATTGGGAAGGTGTTAGGAACCCAATTCGCACTTTCGGTCTCTTAATGAATCATGTATTTAATTCTTATTTTAGATATCTTGCAAGTAGTTTGAATTGCTTTCAGAATAGTCCTTTCGGATACATTTAGCCTACATATTCATTTGTAGAATTAAAATAGTATTTTGAAATCAGACTGAATTTAATAATCGAGCTATTTTAGTTGTGATTTGCGAGTGCCTACATATTCACTTTCGGTCTCTTTGTAGAATAAAATCAAGTAGTTTGAAGAGTCTCGTAGTTCCATTTGTTTATTCCTTTGTTGAAACTGTTTTTGTATTTGGTTTTGTTTTGAAAACGTGTCAAAACGGATTTTAGTTTTCTTGTAAAACTTAGAAAGGACTATTTTTGAAAGTAGTGGACTTCTTTGCAAGTTATCTAATTTTCTGTATTAAAACTCGTATTTAAATGCAATATTAAAATTCAGGAGGATTATAGGAATACGTACCTGATGCACTTGAAGAATAAAGACTATTTGCTTGCTTATTTCTCTCTCTAAAACTTTCTTTCTCTAACTTTCTCTCTCTAGAACTTGCTCTCTCTAAAAAATCTCTTCTTAATAATCTAGATAGAGTTTTCTCTCTCTGAAACTTACTTGAGTGTTGATGATCCCAAATGAGATCCCAAGGTTCCTATTTATAGCAAAATTTCCACCAAAAACACTTCAAAAGAGGCCAGCCGTAGGGGGTAGCCGCAGGGGGTGCGGCTAGGGCGTGCGGCGCGAAGCCAACCGTACGGTTAGGAAGCGTGCGGCTAGCTCTTAAAAAACTCAAATTTTCTAACGGGGCACTGTGGCTACATTGGTTGTGGTATATTCCTGACGCGCTTGAAAGTCAGGATTTTTCCTAACGATCTCCTATATGCATGACAACTCAAGACTTAATGCGGAATGCTTGTTTTATATGAAAATCAGGTTAACACGAGATTCGTGGATTGGGGTGTTCATAGATCCTCTCGTCCTAGGATTCTTGCTCGTAAGGATTCTGGGACGATAATAAGAAGACAACAATTCACGACTCTTGCGTGAATCTCAACTTATTGTTTTATTCATGAAATTCTTTGAATCGAAATGTACCCTTATGGCAGGTGAATTTTGTGGTGCCTTGTGCAATGTGATCTTCGGTTGACCTTCCTCTCGGCCAAGTTATCTCTAATACATCAATTTATTCTCCCGCCTACCCTCAGGGGATCTATCTCAATCCTTCTTCGGATTTTTTGAGCTTATCGATGTTTACCTTCAGCTTATGAGATGCGCCAATCTTACCATTTACCCTCTGAATGGCCCATTTTCTGGAACAGTTCGCGTTATTTAAAAATGTTTTTAAAAAAGCTATTGGAGTTCAGATTCTTTCATAATGACACCTTCTTGACCTCGTCATGATAAAACTTCCTATTCTTCTGGGGAAGAAATGGTTACCAAGAGTAGCGAGGTTTGCTCATATCGCACTATCTTGTTGTCGTAACCATGTGGTAAAATTCCTTAACTTCTGGGGAGAATTTTAGTGGTTACCAAGAGTGGCCAGGTCAGCACCTGTCACACCATCTTGCTAGCATAACCGAGTTTGTCTATCAGGTATATTCCTTTATGATAGTTTTCTAAGAAATGGAACTCTTAGCCATCATCAAAAGGAATGTCATATTAGTGATTGCAAAGAGTGGGGGGTCTGCACCTATCGCACCATCTTGCTGGCACAACCTGAAAAGGTTGAGTTAAGATTGCCAAGAGTGATTGGTCCTCGCAATAGGATGTCATCTTACTGACGAAATCTGGGCTGACTTGTAAATTCCCATGGAACGCATCTAAAAAGGAAAGAAAGGTAAGATATGTTAGCGACTGCCAAGAGTGGGGGGTGTGCACCTGACGCACCATCTTATTGGCACAGCCTAAGGGGTTGTGTTAGAGACTACCAAGAGCGACGGGGTCGGCACCTGTCGCACCGTCTTGCTGACATAGTCTAAGGCTGAAAGTCGGGAGATATTCCCTTATGACAATTTCCAAGAAAGGGCACTCCTGGCCACCCTTAGAAGGTATGACATGTAAGTGACTGCCAAGAGTGTGAACACCCCAAACACTGGTTTTTTATAAAACAAGCATTTTACATTAAGTCTTAAGTCATCATGCATATAGGAGATTGTTAGGAAAGACTCTGACTTTGAATCTGTCAAGAGTCTGATATGACCAATGTTGCCGCTTCGCTTACTAGGACGGGGATCGACCTGCCACCCGCAGCCCCCCAACCATACGGCTACCTGCCAGCCGTACGGCTGGGACCCAACCGCAGGCCATAGCCGCAGTCCCCAACCGCACATGCCAATCGCAGGTACCAACCGCAGGTCCTAGTCGCACGCCCCAACCGCACGTACCAACCGCAGGTCCCAGCCGAACCCTCTGTGGTTACCCCTTGCGACTGGCCTCTTTTGGAGCATTTTTGGCAAAAATTTCTCTATAAATAGGACCCTTGGGGTCTCATTTGGGATCATCAACACTCAATAGAGTTTTTAAAGAGGAGAAACTCTGTCAAGATCATTAGAGAGTCTTTTTTATATATAAAGAGAGAAAGTCTTAGATAGAGAAAGTCTAAAGATAGGAAACTTTTAAAGACAGAAAGTTTTAGAGAGAGAAATGAGCAAGTAAGCGATCCTCGTTCTTCTTCAAGTACATCAGGTACGTCTTTCTACAACCTTTCAGAATTTCAATACTGCATTTAAATACGAGTTTTAATACAGAAAGTTAGATAACTTGCAAAGAAGTTTATTGTTTTCAAAACCAGTATTTCCTAAGTTTTACAAAAAAACTAAAACTTATTTTGACACGTTTTCAAAACAAAACAAAAATACAAAAATGGTTTCCAAACAAATGGAACTACGAGACTCTGATTTCATTCTACGAATGAATACGTAGGCGCTCGCAAAGCTCGAGTATGATTTCATAAATACTGTTTTTAAACTGAATTTATCAGGAAAAGACTATTCTGAATACAATTCAAACTACTTGCAAGATATCTAAAATAGGAATTAAATACATGATATATTAAGAGACCGAAATGGCGAATTGGGTGCCTAACACCTTCCTAATTCGTAACGTAGTTCCCGAACCCTAGCAAAATAAGTTATCAAAATAAATCTCTTATTTCAATCGTATGAAAGATAGTTCATTTTCGAATTATCCTTCGTACGATCTTTTATTTGTTTTCTTAAAAAACAAACTGGCGACTTTATAAAATACATTTTCCTCCAAAACAAGAAATCGAGAGAAGGACGGGCAAGAAGATGCCGGGATTCTCACAGTGGCGACTCTGCTGGGGATGTTGAGAACTAAGCTCTAATATAATAGATCATATATTTAATTCTTGTTATTTACTAGATATAGGTGTGGCAAGCCTTAGTCCTAGGATAATATAGAAGCGATCTAGGGGGATACCCTGATACCTTTATTTGCTAATTATGTGAGAAATTTTTTTTTCACAATTAAAATTATGCAAAATAACGTAACAAACCCTAAAGCATTGATCAATAATGAACCGCTAGATTGTTATTTCGCACGCACTCATGTTTAATCATGCATTTTCGCGAGTGTGAATTTACTCTATCAACCTCGAGACCAGAGTCGTGACTAGGCCGCGGACTTACGGCTCTATACTAGCTAAAAGCGCCTGGGACCACTCTCCTTGGCCAAGTACTAACCGAGGTATATAGAGTGACGAAAACACTCACGTACCGGGGACGTATATTAAAAGGTCCTTACACGTACCTGTGCCCTTGAGATATATCGTAAGACCTGCCAAATAGGAGGGAGCCTTAAACTTTACCCTATTCAACCACGCTTGCATATAGGGGAGTCAGCTTAGAACACAAAGATTTTCTGCATTATTTTAACGATCAACAGTTATGAGAATCTAGTGAGCAAAAGCCCTGCCAATTATACCTTTGTGGTTTGGCAGGTATGGCAGGAGGCTGCCCAACCTCCGTCGTAAAAAATCACGAAAACTGAAAATCTTCGTAATTTTCCTAGCGCTGATTCCATGAATAAAGCTACTCATGAGGAGAGAACTTCCTGTGTTTTTCAAATGATTTTCCTAAAAACTCTTTTCAAGAATGATTTTTCTAACTATAGACGGTAAGGAGAACCCAAGGAATTTTGTTCCTACCCTACCTCTATACGGGGCTCTCAAGTTGTCACTGTTGGTCTGTTTTGATCTCACCTAAAGAAAACTTTGTGCGTGTTAAGTGTCGTCCCAATCGATGTATTTCTATATAAGGTCCAACAATTTCTAAACGATATATTGTTTTTATTTTTCGGGAAAATATACGCAAATGGATTTGTCCTTCTCTCTCGCTTCAGATACCCATTCAATCTGGCCTCAGCGTGGACCGGAAGAGACAGTACCAGACGACTAGTTAGACTAGATTCTTTCAACTCCATGGATCATAATACACCGAATCGGAGTGCAATCAATCAATTGAACCATGCAGCGGATCCGCTGCCCTGTCCATTCTACCCAAACCAAGGTATGACACAGAATAATGCTATGGGAGGCTTACCACCGCATCTAAATACTGATATGAATTTAGCCGGTGCGAGTGAAAGTAGAACGATTATGGTACTTAATCCCGAGGACATGTACCAAATGCTAATGAACCTGAATCAAAAACTGACAATCAAAACACTCATGCCATATTAGGCAAGTTGGTCAAAGGACGCATGGCTAAACCGCTAAAAAGGGCTACCAAAGAAAAATTCGAAAGACCCTTACCGAAATCAGAACGAAAGAATCAAGACCAGATTATTAAGCAACTGAGAAAGGAGAAAAATGCTATAGAAATTCAGAGTGATTATTTTGCTAAAGAGACAGTAAAACTGCTTGAGGAAATATTTCGCTTAAAAATTTGGTCTTTAAGCTAAAGAATCAGTTGGAAGAGGTAAGGTATACCTCAGACACTGATCAACCAGGTCCGTACCTACGCATCAAACCTACCTCACCCACTTCATCAAGCTACTCATCAAGCCAAGAACAAATGAATGACTCTGAATCCATCTCAACCCATTCATAGAATCCATAATATCTTTCCCAAGAAGCCAATAACAATCTGAAGCCAACACCAGAGAATTTCACCAACCCATCCGAAATCTCCTCTTCGACTAAGCACCCACATACATCAGGCTCTCCATGTTCAATTTATCCTCACTCCAAATTCCACATAACTCGAAAAGTCATTTGTAGATTCCTACGAAACATGTCCTGAGATATAAATGCACCAAGAATAGGGGATTTAATCGAGTCAGATTACGGAAAAGAAACTTCCACAACTGCCTAGTCCGTTAAGCAAGGTATACAAGCAGCTGAAGGATGTAGGGGTAATTTATCCACTAAATCCGCGACCTATACCAAATCCAGTTCCCTCTAATTGGAATCTCAATGAAAGATGTGAATACCACCAGGGTATAGGCCACACAACAGACAATTGCAAGGCTCTCCGGCATATTATTCAGGACCTTGTCGAACCAGGAAAGATACCAAACCCATATAATCTAAACCATTGGGAATTGAAGATTGGTAACTAGAGATTGAAGATTTGTAATCAGTGATTGAGAATTTGAAAGTAGTTATTGAAGATTTGTCGCTTGTAATCATGAACTACGGATACCTCAGCCCCATGAGAGAAGGAAAAGTAAAAAGGATTGATAATTTACTGTTTGGGGAAATGCAGGCAACCTGAATAAGACATTCAGGCCTGGTCTATTATTCAAAATAAACGTCATTCATCAACCAAGAAGCACGGGGAAACGAAAAAGGTTTTCATATAACCAAACGCTTCATTACATCATTTCTTACCTACTTCCTACAAATTTTCCTACAAACATCAAACATACCTGGCACTCATCTAAAAAATGCTTTCAACATGAAGCTATACAAATCCTGTAAGTCGGAAAATACCCTAGAAGGGGGGTGAATAGGGATTTTAAAGCAAAATAGGATTTTTAAAATTAATTTAAAAATGTTGTGTCTATATTTATCAAGCAATCAATAATCAAGTAAATAACAAGCACAATAAACAAAATCACAATATAATAGAGTAAAGGATAGAAAGATAGAACCAATCAAAGTCGAGGATTTTTTGTCCACACGGTTCGTCTTGTTCCCCCTACTCCGCGCTCGGTTAGTTCCCCGAGAATTTCCACTATTACCGATCTCCTTCCGGGTGAAGACCAAATCTCTACAAGTGTATTCTTATCACACACTCTCACAAGTATTGAAAACACCTTCAATACTTTCACAAGATAACCCTCTTGCTAAATCTATGAGATACACCTCTCACAAAAATGATTTGAACAAGTTTTGGTGATTAACACCAATGTACAATAGCTCTCGTGTATAAAGAATTACAATTGAAGCTCACACTAAGAGATATCAAAATTGATCAATGAATATTAGCTCAAAGAATGAAAGGATTGATCAATAAATAGCTTATATACTTGAATAATGAAGATATGTGTAAAATGAGTTTCTATAATCATTCAAGTTGTTAAAAATGAGTTTAAGAACTCATATTTATAGGTGGCAAAAGATTGTAGCCGTTTGTAGTGGATAGATAATTAATTGGGCCGAAATTGCACATTTAGCGAAGTTCCAACGGCTAGTTTTGACCTTTGTAGTCGACTCCCCTAGTGTCCATGTAGTCGACTCCCCTGGTGTAGTCGACTACTCCATTAACCATGTAGTCGACTACATGCTTCTGGAGTGGTGGGTTTTGTGCGTTTTTTGATTTTTGCAATTTGACTCCGAAATTGATTTTGATGCTTGGAGAATATCAAAAATAGTTTTCTAAGACTTCTAAAATAGTTTTTGCATCAAAATTCATTCATATGAATTTATAGAGAATTTTCCAAAATGACTAGTTTTCGGTAAAAATCGTTTTCAAAGATAAAACTAGTTATGATCAATCTTAACAAGGTTAAATCATTGTATGAGCTATTTAAATGATCAATGATATCCTTTACATGAAATCTAAGCACTCACTTAATTTATAAAAGTCTTGAGTCTTCGTGATGCTTGATTTTCTTGAATGTATCTTCACTTGATTTAAGTTCTTGATACTTTCTTGTTCTTGAAAGCTTGTAGAGCGTATTGAGATCATTCTTGACTTCGTATAGCATTTGTGAATCTCTATGGTTGATTTCTTGTGAATAAAGGCACTTGTAGAGCTTGTGTGATATTATGATTGCTTCAGTTTGAGTTCACACTTGGTTGGAAGATGTTTCGGTTAAAGTGGCTATTATCAAAGAACAACCGAGTTAAATAACACAATATTAACTTATTGTAATTATCAAAATAAGATTAATTGACTTTAAGGTCAACAATCTCCCCCTTTTTGATGATGACAATAGAGTTAATGTGTGTTTATAAAAAGATAGTAATAATAAGCATATGAATAATATGCTCCCCCTAAATAGGTGCATAGATGAAAATTATACAAGAATTTAATAAAATGAAAAGTACTTGCATAGATAGGATAAGTTCAAACTTAAACATACTTGGTAGTTCTTGATAATCATAAAACAAGCATAGCATAAAAATAAACGATAAAAATGAGTGTGTACCATTCTCACTCATAACACACATAATACTTCTCCCCCTTTTTCTTCATCAAAAAGGAGGGAATCACTCTTGCGGTGGCGGCGGTGGCGGATCCCATGGTTGCCAACCCGGAAAGATATTATCCGGATGATAGTGTTGAAAGGCCGTCTCAATACGATTGAAGCGTTGGTGCATCTCTTGACGTGTGTTGGCCATTTGAATGGATAGATTGTTAATGGCATCCATGAGTTGATCTTGACGAGGACGACCCCTTTGATGTGGAGGAGAAGGCGGGGCTGGTTCATAGGCTTCTTCTTGATCATCTCCTTCTTCTTCATCACTAGCCTCTACGTCATTTGGATCATTAGAGATCCATCTCCCATTGTCTAAGTGGTAGTGCATTTGATGAAATGTCCTTTCGGTGTATAACTCATGTTCGGTTGGTTCTCTTGAATCGGTCTCGTCGTCAAGTGGGATATCATAGAATTTAAATAGGCGAGTAAGAGCCATACCATAACCAAGACCTCGAGCCGAGTGAGACATGATATCTATGAACTTATCAAAAATTAAGCTAGCATAATCAAGCTTGTAGTTGCTAGCAATGGCCCAAGTGAGAAAAATATCATAATTGGTGACATTTGAATAACTTCCACTCTGAGGGACGATGCAACGAGTAATGATGTGATGAATCAATCTAGCATGTAGAGTAAGCATAGAGCAAGAAATTCTTTCATAGGCATTGTTTCTCCTATTTTGATGACGTGCCTTCAAAAGTGGCTTAAGTGCGTCGTAACGAGTGTAGCCAAATAAGGTGTCATAATTGCTAGAAACAATAGTAGTGCCATGACGATTAATCCCAAACATTTGTGCAAGAATGTCTTTTGAAAAGGTGATGAATCTACCTTTTAAATATGTTCTCAAAAGGGATGTGTCGGCTTCTCCATCATCATTTAAAGGATGATGTAAATTTGTATAAAATAATCGAACCAAACGTGGATAAATGTCTTCTTTGATGTCCAAAAAATCTACAATTCCTTGTTGATGAAAAACATTTGTGATACGCAAGCCATTCTCCGAAAATAAAGTGCGATTGAATTGTTTACCTTCCACGATATCTCGGTTGATGAAATCCGAGTTGAAACGAGCTTCTAGCGAAGCATTGATGAAAAGTGGTGGTCCTTGTGGTGGTGGAGAGTTTGATTCTCGAACGCGTCGTCTTGTTGATCTTCTAGAGTGTGAGGCCATGGATTTGAGGAGAGAGAAAACTTAGGTTTAAGGTGGGTTTATGGATTTTTGGTGTAAAAATTGAAATTTGTAAGTTTTGTGAGAGGAATAAGTAGTGTAAGGTGTTTTAGAGTGGTGTAGTAGAGTGATTTTGAGAGAAAATTGAGAAATTTTGGGTGTAGAGGAAGTAATTCGGAAAATGGGTTAGGGTTTGAGAAGAGAGAGAAAGTGTTGAAATGGGTTGATTTAGGGTAGATTTGTAAAGATTTGATGTGTATTTAGGATGGATAAATAATGTAAAGTTGTTGTGGAGCAATGAAAAGCTTGAAGGTGTAAAAATGGTGTATTTTCGTGGGTTTGGGTGTGTGGAAGAAGAAAATAGTTGAAAAGGGGTATAATTCTCGTGGGTCAAGAATGCAGCAAAATAGTGAGTTGACTCACCCATGTAGTCGACTACACTGCCCAGATTTTCTGCAATTTTGTGTATTTTTCTCTCAATGCATTTCAATGTAATTTCTTCAATATACAACTTTCCAAGGCTGCAAAATACTTGTTAATACACATGGTAATATATAAATTAAAGTAAACAAAATTTCTATGAAATAAAAATTAAAATGAAGCATGATAATGTATGCTCATAATTAAGCAATTTTAATTTCTTTTATGAACTTTTTGGAATAAACTAGATGTCACAAGCTCTAGTCATACCGAGTTCACGTCGAATAGTACAAAAGCGATCATCCGAAAGTGGTTTGGTGAAAATATCCGCAAATTGTGATTCGGTGCCAACGAATTCAATATCAACATCACCTTTTTGCACATGATCACGAATAAAATGATATCTTATCTCAATGTGCTTAGTACGTGAGTGTTGTATGGGGTTCTTGGTCAAGCTAATAGCATTTGTGTTGTCACATTTTATGGGAATGTGGCTAAGACTAATTCCAAAGTCCTCTAGTTGTTGTTTAATGTACAAAGTTTGTGCACAACAACTTCCGGCCGCCACATATTCGGCTTCGGCCGTTGAAAGGGCCACCGAATTTTGTTTCTTGCTTGACCAAGATACTAATGCGTGTCTTAGAAAATGACAAGTGCCACTAGTGCTTTTCCTATCGATTTTGCAACCGGCAAAATCCGCGTCGGAACAACTTATTAAGTCAAAGTTATTTTCTCTTGGGTACCACAAACCCAATGAACTAGTATCGGAAAGATAACGTAATATTCGTTTTACGGCTAGTAAGTGTGATTCTTTAGGATCCGCTTGGAATCGTGCACACAGACAAACACTAAACATAATATCCGGCCTAGATGCCGTTAAATATAATAAGCTACCAATCATACCTCGATACTTCTTGATATCCACGCTTTTACCTCTCTCGTCCTTATCTAGCTTCAATGTGGAACTCATAGGAGTGTTCATGGACTTTGCGCCTTTAATGTCGAATTTCTTCAAAAGTTCCTTCACGTACTTCTCTTGATTAATGAAAATGCCTTCTTTGCACTGTTTTACTTGTAATCCGAGAAAGTAGTTCATTTCTCCCATCATGCTCATTTCGAATTCCTTTTGCATGCATGTAGAAAAATCCTTACACAAATTTTCGTTAGTAGAACCAAATATAATATCATCAACATAAATTTGTACAAGTAGCATGTCATTATCATGATTTTTAATAAATAAGGTAGTATCAATCTTACCTCTAACAAAATCATTCTTAATTAGAAATGAACTTAATCTATCATACCATGCTCTAGGTGCTTGTTTTAACCCATATAAATTTTTAGACAATTTAAATACATAATCCGGATAAATATGATTTTCAAAACCGGGAGGTTGTTTCACATAAACTTCTTCTTCAATAAAACCATTCAAGAAAGCACTTTTCACATCCATTTGATATAATTTGAAATTTTTAAAACATGAATAAGCAAGTAGCATGCGAATAGCTTCTAGACGTGCAACGGGTGCATATGTTTCTTCATAATCAATGCCCTCCTCTTGATTGTATCCTTGGGCAACAAGTCTAGCTTTATTTCTAACAATTATGCCACTTTCATCCTTTTTGTTTCGAAATACCCATTTAGTACCAATAATGGTGTGATTTTTAGGTTTGGGAACAAGTGTCCATACTTTGTTTCTTTCAAATTGATTGAGCTCTTCTTGCATAGCCATCATCCAAGATTCATCTTGTTCGGCTTCATTTATGTTTTTAGGCTCATATTGAGAAACAAATGCCACATTATTGCATACATTTCTTAAAGATGATCTAGTCATAACCCTAATAGATGGCTCTCCAAGAATTTGATCAATAGGGTGGTTGGATACAAATTTCCAACTCTTAGGTAAATCATTCGAGTTTTGCTCGGTTGTATTTTCTAATTCCTTAGGAGGAATTTGAGCACTCGAGGTTTCTTCCTTAGATGTATCATTAATTTGAATATCCGAAACTTTTTGGATAATTTCAACATCATCATCGGAACAAACTATGGGTGAAAAAGGATTCGTCTCATCAAATACAACATGCACAGATTCTTGGACAACTAAAATTTTCTTGTTAAAAACTTTATATGCTTTACTATTTGTGGCATATCCAAGAAAAATTCCTTCATCGGATTTAGCATCAAATTTTCCCAAATGATCACGATCATTTAAAATAAAACATTTGCAGCCAAAAACTTTAAAATATGCAATATTTGGTTTCTTGTCATTCCATAACTCATAAGGAGTCTTATCTAACTTTTTACGAATAATAGTACGATTAATCACATAGCATGCGGTGTTAACGGTTTTCGCCCACAAATATTCCGGTAAGGAATGTTCATTTAGCATGGTTCTAGACATCTCTTGAAGAGATCTATTTTTCCTCTCAACAACACCATTTTGTTGAGGAGTTTTAGGTGCCGAAAAATTATGATCAATACCATGCTCATCACAAAAGTTCTCAATATCAACATTGTCAAATTCTCTACCTCTATCACTTCTAACACGCACGATAGAGTCACCTTTTTCATTTTGAACTTTTCTACAAAATTTTGCAAAAACATGTGGAGTTTCACTTTTGTGAGTGAGAAAGAACACCCAAGTAAATCTAGTATAGTCATCAACAATAACAAATGTATATAATTTACCACCCATACTAGCAACCGAAGTTGGACCAAATAGATCAAGATGCAACATATCAAGAGGTCTAGATGTAGTAATATCTTTCTTAGTTTTAAACGAAGATTTATGTTGTTTACCAAGTTGACATGCATCACAAATTTTATCTTTGGCAAATTTGGTTTGAGGCAATCCTCTTACAAGTTCTTTCTTAGACAAATTATGAATTAGGTCCATATTAGCATGTCCTAGTCGTCTATGCCAAAGCCAAGATATATCATTAATGGCGGATAAACATTTAACATCTTGTTGTGATAAATCATCAAGTTCAAGGGTGTATACATTGTTATTTCTATATGCAATAAATAGAATGGAATTATCACTAATATTTTTAATAATACAACGATCGGATTTAAAAATTACTTCATAGCCTTTATCACATAGTTGACTAATGCTAAGCAAATTATGTTTCAAACCATCAACTAACAAAACATTATCAATGCATGTGGAGTACTTACCAACCTTACCTATACCAATGATTTTTCCTTTGGCATTGTCCCCGAAAGTCACATTCCCTCCTTTCTTGGGAATAAGACTTAAGAAGTTGTTCTTGTCTCCCGTCATGTGCTTTGAGCAACCACTATCCAAGAACCACTTCGTTTTGCTTCCTTTTGCTTTCAAGCATACCTACACCATAACTTTAAGTAACTTCTCCTTTGGTACCCAAAATGTGTTGGGTCCCTTCGGGTTAGCAAACATAATGGTTCCTTTTGGAACCCAAGCAAGCATCCTCTTAGGAAAACTTTTATTCCGATAAAAGCAATGATCCACATGATGAGTGTTTCTACCACAATAGGAGCAAAGATGAGTGGGATCATGTGGTGTGTATGTTTTGAAAAAGTTTTTATAATCCTTTTGGTTATCCATTTGGTTATAACCTAAACCGGCTTTGTCGAAAACACACCTTTGCATTCCTAATAATTTATCCAAGTTTTCCTTTCCTTTGGTGAACTTGGCTAAACTATTGGTTAGGTCATCCACTTGATCTTTTAATTTGATATTTTCTAACGCAAGTGTATTTGGAGTTTCTTTCTCCTTTTCTTTCTTCAAAGATTTATTTTCATTTTTCAAAAACATATTTTCCTTCTCAACATTATCATATTTGCTAGCAATAATCAAATTCTCCTTTTTGAGATTTGCATACATTTTAGACAAGTTTTTTAACTTTTTATGCAATTTCTCAAACATATCATATAATTCTTCATAGTCATTTTCATCATGTATATCATTATTAATAGAGGAATTATCATCACTAGATGAGTCGTAAGAAGAATGTACCTCGTCATCTCTTGCCATGAGACAAAGATTTGCCGTTTCCTCGTCGCTTGAATCGGCATTGGATTCACCTTCTTCGGAATCACTCCAAGTGCCTTTGAGTGCATGTCTAACTTGTTTGAAAGCTTTGTCTCTCTTATCTCTTCTTTCTTTCCTTCTAACCGGATAATTTGTTTTGAAATGTCTCGGTTCATGGCAATGGAAGCATTTCTTTTCTTCCTCATTATCAATTTTTGGTTGAGTAGATCGGTCATTGTTTCTTCTTGATGAGGGATCAAAGTTGTTTCCTTTTCCTTGAAACTTTTTCTTCTTGGCTAGAAATTTCATGAATTTTCTAGAGAGAAGAGCCATATCCTCATCTTCTATCATCAATTCCTCGTCATCATCCAATTGAGATGCTTTAAGAGCTAGTGATCTTTTGGCTTTTGATTCACTCTCTTCTTCTCTCGTCAATTCCTTCTCATGGGTTTTAAGTGACCCCAAGAGTTCATCCATGCTTAGCGTTTTGAGGTTTTTGGCTTCTTGAATAGCCATAACTTTCGGTCTCCACTTCTTGGGAAGAGTTCTAAGGATTTTTCGGATCTTGTCTTCATTTGAGTATTCCTTTCCAAGAAGATCTAAAGCATTAGTAATAATAGAGAACCTATTATACATAGAAGCAATTGTTTCATTAGGCTCCATTTTGAATAGTTCATAATCATGAACAAGCATGTTAATATTATCATCTTTAACTTGTGAAGTTCCTTCATAAGTAACTTCTAATTTATCCCAAATTTCCTTGGCGGATTTACAACTAGAGATTTTGTTGTATTCATCTATAGTCAATGCACAATGAAGAGCGTTTAAAGCTTTAGCATTAAATTGGATTTTCCTAATATCATTCTCATCATATTCGGAAATAGATTTGGGTGAAACTTTACCCTTTTCATCGGTTTTGGTGATTTCATAGGGTCCAATTAACGTGACTTTCCATTGTTCAAAATCACTAGCTTGGAGAAAAGTGCACATACGACTTTTCCAATAACTATAGTTTTTGCCATGAAATAGAGGCGGTCTAGTAGTGGAAGATCTTTCGTTGATACCGGTTCCTTGATAAATAGACATGATCGTAAACTCTAAGATCGTTAGATCAAAACAAGAGTACAACCTCTGATACCAATTGTAAGTCGGAAAATACCCTAGAGGGGGGGGGGGTGAATAGGGATTTTAAAGCAAAATAGGATTTTTAAAATTAATTTAAAAATGTTGTGTCTATATTTATCAAGCAATCAATAATCAAGTAAATAACAAGCACAATAAACAAAATCACAATATAATAGAGTAAAGGATAGAAAGATAGAACCAATCAAAGTCGAGGATTTTTTGTCCACACGGTTCGGCTTGTTCCCCCTACTCCGCGCTCGGTTAGTTCCCCGAGAATTTCCACTATTACCGATCTCCTTCCGGTTGAAGACCAAACCTCTACAAGTGTATTCTTATCACACACTCTCACAAGTATTGAAAACACCTTCAATACTTTCACAAGATAACCCTCTTGCTAATTCTATGAGATACACCTCTCACAAAAATGATTTGAACAAGTTTTGGTGATTAACACCAATGTACAATAGCTCTCGTGTATAAAGAATTACAATTGAAGCTCACACTAAGAGATATCAAAATTGATCAATGAATATTAGCTCAAAGAATGAAAGGATTGATCAATAAATAGCTTATATACTTGAATAATGAAGATATGTGTAAAATGAGTTTCTATAATCATTCAAGTTGTTAAAAATGAGTTTAAGAACTCATATTTATAGGTGGCAAAAGATTGTAGCCGTTTGTAGTGGATAGATAATTAATTGGGCCGAAATTGCACATTTAGCGAAGTTCCAACGGCTAGTTTTGACCTTTGTAGTCGACTCCCCTAGTGTCCATGTAGTCGACTCCCCTGGTGTAGTCGACTACTCCATTAACCATGTAGTCGACTACATGCTTCTGGAGTGGTGGGTTTTGTGCGTTTTTCGATTTTTGCAATTTGACTCCGAAATTGATTTTGATGCTTGGAGAATATCAAAAATAGTTTTCTAAGACTTCTAAAATAGTTTTTGCATCAAAATTCATTCATATGAATTTATAGAGAATTTTCCGAAATGACTAGTTTTCGGTAAAAATCGTTTTCAAAGATAAAACTAGTTATGATCAATCTTAACAAGGTTAAATCATTGTATGAGCTATTTAAATGATCAATGATATCCTTTACATGAAATCTAAGCACTCACTTAATTTATAAAAGTCTTGAGTCTTCGTGATGCTTGATTTTCTTGAATGTATCTTCACTTGATTTAAGTTCTTGATACTTTCTTGTTCTTGAAAGCTTGTAGAGCGTCACTAGGCCCAACAAGCTCTTAGGCGACGCACATTGTCCGTCTCCTAAGATAAGTATGTTCGTCTCCTAAGATTCAGTCGACGAGCAAGCCGTCTCCTAAGAGCCGTCGCCTAAGTTGCGTCGCCTAAGCTCTTAGGCGACGTACAAATATAGGTTCGTCCCCTAAGTATCTCTTAAGCGACGGACATAATGTACGTCTCCTAAGTATATCTTATGCGACGCACATAATGTACGTCTCCTAAGTGACCAACTTTGGAGACGCACACTGACTAATGTACGTCTCCTAAGTAAGCACTTAGGCAACGCATATTGATCAATATACGTCTCCTAAGCTTAAAACTTATGAGACGCACATTGGTCAGTGTACGTCTCCTAAGAGGAACACTTAGGCAACGTACATTAGTGAATGTACGTCTCTTAAGTCATACCCTTAGGAGACGTACATTGGTCAATGTACATCTCTTAAGTGTACCCTTAGGAGACGTACATTGACCAATGTGCGTCTTCTAAGATGGGACACAAGGCTTTCTTAGGCGACGTACATAGACCAATGTACGTCTCCTAAGTAAAAGACCATTTTTCCAGAATTGCTATAATTACAATTACCCATGCAGTAAAAGCTGCATTTTATATATCTGTTATCAAGATTTATACCAAAAATAACCTGTAATCCTAAACAACTAATTCCAAAAAACCAAAATTCACAAAATTACAATTCATAAAGCTACATCATGCAATTCACAAAATTACAATTCATAAAGCTACATCATGCAATTCACAAAATTATAATTAAACTGTCAACATATACATTAAGTCTCAAAGTACTTGGGATGGACAAAATTAAATATTTGTTAAAGTCTCAAAATATACAGTCTCAAAATGAACCAAAAAGTTTACTTATGGTTGTTGGCGGGAAGTACTCTCGCCACCGGAAGCACTCCCTCCAAAAAGTAGCCGGAGTCGAGCTTCCATATCTTCCATCTTTTGTTGTTGTTCTTCCATCTTTCGTCGTTGTTCTTCATTTGCTCGTTCTTGTTCGGCCTTGAATCGTCGCATTTCATCGGCCTCTTGTTCTCGTTCCTGTTGCATTCTTGCCATGGTGGACCGGAGCTCCTCGACCTCGGACGGATTCGACGTCCGCACGCCACCCTTTGACTGTGGATCCCTTCTGTGCCCTATTCCCAGACCGCGAATGACCGTCCCTCTCCGAACACCAACCTCTCCCTGAACAATATTAATCTGTGTCTCAATAGGGAGAGTTATTGGTGCTGGAGGGGTCGAGTCTGAGCCGCCTTCCACAGGCGGCGGTGTGGGATTCGAGGCTTCGAAAGAGGAGATGGAAGTCGCAACCGCGGCAGTCATAGCATCCTATAAATAATAAATAATTAATTTATAATTCAATAACAATAAATAAATAATAATAAAGCAACAAACAATTAATAGACTGTTACCGCTGCATCTGGAGCGTTCTTTTTATATACTTCCACCCAAGTATTGGGAATAGGGGCTATATCCCCAGATTCCTTCAGCTTCTTCGCTCGATAGGCGAAAGGGACCGGACCCGAACTGTGGTTCACCTTTTTGTCAGATGCCCTAACCGCCTTCATTTGCTCGGAACGAGCCTGCAATACAATGCAACATTTAAAAACAACTCAGTAGTAGTAGTAGTAGTAGTAGTAGTAGTAGTAGTAGTAGTGGTGGTAGTACTACCACCACTACTACTACCACTACTACTACTACTAATAATAATAATAATAGCGATAGTATAAGTAGTAGAGTAGTAATAGCGATAGTATAAGTAGTAGTAGTACTAATAACAATAATAAAAGTAGTAGAAGTAGTAGTACTAATAATAATAGCGGGCGATAGTATAAGTAGTAGTAGTACTAATAACAATAATAAAAGTAGTAGTAGTAGTAGTACTAATAATAATAGCGATAGTATAAGTAGCAGTAGTACTAATAACAATAATAAAAGTAGTAGTAGTAGTAGTAGTAGTAGTAGTACTAATAACAATAATAAAAGTAGTAGTAGTAGTAGTAGTAGTACTAATAATAATAGCGATAGTATAATTAGTAGTAGTACTAATAACAATAATACGATAGTATAAGTAGTAGTAGTAGTAGTACTAATAACAATAATAAAAGTAGTAGTAGTAGTAGTACTAATAATAATAGCGATAATATAATTAGTAGTAGTACTAATAACAATAATAAAAGTAGTAGTAGTAGTAGTAGTACTAATAATAATAGCGATAATATAATTAGTAGTAGTACTAATAATAACGATAATAAAAATAAAAGTAGTAGTAGTACTAATAACGATAATAAAAATAAAAGTAGTAGTAGTAATAGTATAATAATAATAGTAGTAGTAGTAGTAGTATTTAAGTAGTAGTAATAGTAGTAGTAGTAGTAGTAGTAGTAGTAGTAGTAGTATTTAAGTAGTAGTAGTAGTGGTATTATTATTTAAGTAGTAGTAGTAGTAGTATTAGTAGTATTATTTAAGTATTAGTAGTATTATTTAAGTAGTAGTAGTAGTAGTAGTAGTAGTAGTATTTAAGTAGTAGTAGTAGTGGTATTATTATTAAGTAGTAGTAGTAGTAGTATTAGTAGTATTATTTAAGTAGTAGTAGTAGTAGTATTAGTAGTAGTAGTAGTAGTAGTAGTAGTAGTAGTATTATTTAAGTAGTAGTAGTAGTAGTTACTAGTAGTAGTAGTACTTAGGGTAGTAGTAGTAATACTTAGTAGTCTAGTAGTAGTGATACTAATAATAATAATAGTGCTAGTATTAGTATTAGTAGTAGTACTTAGGGTAGTAGTAGTAGTACTTAGGGTAGTAGTAGTAATACTTAGGGGAGTAGTAGTAGTAGTAGTTACTAGTAGTAGTAATACTTAGGGTAGTAGTAGTAGTACTTAGGGGGGTAGTAGTAGTAGTAGTAGTAATACTTAGGGTAGTAGTAGTAGTAGTAGTAGTAGTAGTAGAAGAATAAGTACAAAGATATTACCTTAGCCTCCTCGGTGGACCAGTGTGCCATGAGCCACGTCCACTCATCCACACGCTCCACAAACTCTACAGGAACGTCTGTGCCGTATGTATTGAAGTGCTCCTTGCACTCCGACATCCAATTATTGAACCGCAAAGATGCCATTTTTTGGATGTATTCGAACAAGGCGATATTCTCGTAGCTGAAGTCATAGTAGGTTTACAAAACAAAATTAACATATGTAAGTCGAATTCAGAAAATTTGAACAAGTATCTAGAAAATAGAAATTAGTTAGTCGCCTTTACCGAGATGTGATTGTAAACAATTTGAAGATGCTCTCTAGGCAGAGCCCAATATGAATGTGCCACCATTGGAACTTTGCCCCTTATGACACTGCCTATGTCGCGTATGAGACGGGCCTGAACCACCTGAGACGACGGCAATTTAAACTCGTCGGACCACTCGAGCTTAATCTTTCCATGCTTTCGTACTTCTTCACTAGTCTTCTTACCCACTACTATGCCTCTCGTGTGGGTGGAGGTGGATGTGGAGGTCGAAGTATCTACAAATTAGAACATACAAAATAATTTATATATATATATAGTTTTAGTAGAAGAAAACAGAAAAGAAAAAAGAAAAAGATATGTAATCACCTCCGCTCTTGCAGCGAATGCTGCGAGGAAACGAACGCCCAGTGGTGAAGGTGCTCGTGGCAGATGAATGCTGGGTAGACGGAACCTGACCCGTAATCAACTGCAACTCTAAAGGTGGCGGTGCAACCTCATGATCGGAAGCTCCTCTAGAGGCTGTAGCAGTTGAGCGTTGTGCAACGCTTTGACGCAGCTGATCCATCGGGCCCCTGCTCATCGGTCTCCTAGATGTCTTAGGAGGCATCTTCGAATACCTGCATAATTAGACACATTAAAGAAATATGATTAGAAGTAGTAGTAGTAGTAGTAGTATAATAGATATAAGTAGTAGAATTTAAGTAGTAGTAGTAATAGTAGTAGTAGAATTTTCTAATAATAGTAGTAGTAGTATTTAAGTAGTAGTAGTAGTAGTAGTAGTAGTAGTATTTAAGAATAAGTATAATAGATATAAGTAGTAGAATTTAAGTAGTAGTAGTAGTAGTAGAATTTTCTAATAATAGTAGTAGTAGTATTTAAGTAGTAGAATTTTCTAATAATAGTAGTAGTAGTATTTAAGTAGTAGTAGAATTTTCTAATAATAGTAGTAGTAGTATTTAAGTAGTAGTAGTAGTAGTAGTAGTAGTAGTAGTAGTATTTAAGAATAAGTATAATAGATATAAGTAGTAGAATTTAAGTAGTAGTAGTAGTAGTAGTAGTAGTAGAATTTTCTAATAATAGTAGTAGTAGTATTTAAGTAGTAGTAGAATTTAAGTAGTAGTAGTAGTAGTAGTAGTAGTAATAGTAAAATTTTCTAATAATAGTAGTAGTAGTATTTAAGTAGTAGTAGAATTTAAGTAGTAGTAGTAGTAGTATAATAGATATAAGTAGAATTTAAGTAGTAGTAGTAGTAGAACAAGTATAATAGATATAAGTAGTAGAATTTAAGTAGTAGTAGTAGTAGTAGTAGTAGTAGTAGTAGAATTTTCTAATAATAGTAGTAGTAGTATTTAAGTAGTAGTAGATATAAGTAGTAGTAGTAGTAGTAGTAGTAGAATTTTCTAGTAGTAGTAGTAGTATAATAGATATAAGTAGAATTTAAGTAGTAGTAGTAGTAGTAGAATAAGTATAATAGATATAAGTAGTAGAATTTAAGTAGTAGTAGTAGTAGAATAAGTATAATAGATATAAGTAGTAGAATTTAAGTAGTAGTAGTAGTAGTAGTAGTAGTAGAATTTTCTAATAATAGTAGTAGTAGTATTTAAGTAGTAGTAGTAGATATAAGTAGTAGAATTTAAGTAGTAGTAGTAGTAGTAGAATTTTCTCATAATAGTAGTAGTAGTATTTAAGTAGTAGTAGTAGTAGTAGTATTTAAGTAGTAGTAGTAGTAGTAGTAGTAGTATTTAAGTAGTAGTAGAATAAGTAGTAGTAGTAGAATTTAAGTAGTAGTAGTATTAAGTAGTAGTAGTAGTAGTAGTAGAATTTTTTAATAATAGTAGTAGTAGTAGTAGTATTGAAGTAGTAGTAATAGTAGTAGAATAAGTATAATAGATACAAGTAGTAGTATAGGCCAACATAATTAAGTAGTAGTAGTAGTATTCTAATAGAATTTAGTAGTAGTAAGTAGTAGTAGTAGTAGTAGTAGTAGTAGTAGTAGTAAGTAGTAGTAGTATTCTAATAGAATTTAGTAGTAGTAAGTAGTAGTAGTAGTAGTATAATAAATATAAGTAGTAGAATTTAAGTAGTAGTAGTAGAATTTAAGTAGTAGTAGTAGTAGTAGTATTTAAGTAGTAGTAGTAGTAGTAGTAGTAGTAGAAAGCAGGACACAAACAGCAAATATAGGACCAACCATAATTAAATATAGGCCAACATAATACACGATTTATTAGACTTGGCATCTAAAAGCAATTGCTGTTTGGTTCCATCTATTGAGTCTGATGAAATCCAATATAGTTGCTGAAGCCAAGGCACTGCGTTAAATTGCCAAGGTCTGATGAAATGTAGGGAGCAGGGGATTTTGCAAGATTGATGTGGAGGTAGATTCACTGATTTTGGTGCATATATTGAATGCCGGTGTGCGAGTCCTTGGTGCATTGTCTATGAAGTGAGGCAGATAAAGCAGGTGATGGGGAGCATGGATTGTAGGTTGATGCACACTTACAGAAAGAACAATGAGTGTGCTGATTATCTTTTATGGCGCACACCCATCCGGTCAAAGAATCTCTTTTTTTCTCTACTACCATTTTTCAGTCAGTTTTTTAATGAGGTACAAATGCGGAATTGTCTTCTCACCTTTAGCTCATGTTGACTCACTTACAATGGTATACGGAACTAATTGAACCAAAAATGAGTTGAAGGGCTAAATTGAAGCTAGTGACAGCTGAAGCCTTTAAGGGCCAAATGGGTAATTTACGCTTAATACAAGTACAAAAATTACATGAAACAGACTTTTACTTGATCTTTGACAAGGAATACACGTACATAAATACTTAGAGCAGCACAATACCAAAACGAAGAGCTCGAAGAACTCGTAGGGGATTATCCAAATGGCTAATGCCCAAACCTCCCTCAACTAGATGCGGAGAAACTGGACTTCAACTACACAAATGATCCCTTGAAGCCAAACTAGAAGGATTTTAAGGAGACAAAGGTCAGACACAGGGAGCCTACACAAGCAAGAAAGGAAAGAAAACATTCCTCCCATCTAATAACCTAAAAATTCTCACTACTACAGAATCCCAAATTAAAGGAGTTAAGCCTAGGATTAACCGGTGATTTCAGGTAGTGCTTTTTTTGAGGAAAGGTGCATAACAACTCCCAGGACCGAAAAGAGCTGCACCTTTGAGATGGAAAATAAGTTGAGAACCCACATGTACCAAGTGAAGCTGAGAAGAAAATTAATGATTAAATCTCACCTCAACTAGCAGTGAAAGCGGAGAGGAGGAAACCGACTGCCGAGGGGAAGAGGGCCGTGCGCTGGTGCGTGGTGCTGTGCGTGGTGCGTGGTGCCGAGGGGAAGAGGGAATCTGGTATTTTGGTGCGTGGTGCTGTGGTGGCTTAGAGAGAGAGAGAGAGAGAGATGGCCGAGCGGCTTGGAGAAAGAGGTGGAGGCGGGTGCGCAGCTTGGAGAAAGAGGTGGAGGCGGGTGCGCAGCTCAGAGAAAGAGGAAAAGGATTTTATTTTAGGGTTAGGTTTTTATCCTAAGTATATATATTTTTTATATAAAATAATATTTTTATATTTTATATATATATATATATATATGTTATCTATAAAATAAGAGTTTGTATATTTAAAATTTAACAATAAAACTTTGTATATTTAAAATAACATTTTTCACATTATTCTTAAAATTATTTTATTTTTTATAGCGGTAATTTTTTATCTATATTATACTCCATAAGATGTGTTCTTTTTCTTTATTTTGTTATTATTAATTAATGGTCAAAATTTGTTTACAAACCAAAAAGAAATGTAAACTCTTTAGATGTCTTTTTAAGATATCAAATTACCCAACTACATAATACTTTTTTATTGTCTTTTTTGAGATTCAAATTTCAAAATTTGAATCACTTTTTTCTCTCACAATTTTTTTATAAATACAAGAACACTCTTTCTCTCTCACCAAATATATATATATATATATTCTCTCTTTCTTAAAAATTTCATGGCTAATCACCTATCAAAATACTTGAGATTTTCTACTATTTTTGTTGTTTACTCTTTTAAAGAATGTAATATTTTGTGATTTACTTTTTTTTTATTTCACTGTGCCGGACAGTACAGGCAATACCTAGTATATATATATATATATATATATGTTCGTCTACTTCATACTGTGTGGTGGAAGCTTCCTCCCTTGCAAGTGCGCTCTCACTGTACGTACCTTTATGGGACATAACATTAACTACTTTCCAACCTGGACTAGCAAACGGATCATCTATGTAAAACACTTGTCTTGCCATTTTGGCAAGAATAAATGGACTATCTTCGTACCAACTGGTCCATGTGTTCACGGATAAAAGACCACGATCTATCTTTATGTTGTCTGGTTCTGCAGGGTCAGTGTTATACCATTTACACTTAAACAACACAACAGACATGCCTTCTGTGTACTTAAGTTCGACGACTGCCTCAAGAACCCCGTAGTAGGAGATGCCATCTGCCTCTACCATAACTCCGTTATTCTGGGTCTTCCGGTTCTGGTCTCGTTGCCATGTAACAAAGTTGATTCCATTTACATCACATTGTGAGTAAACATAGTAACCCTGAGGCTCATATGAAAGAATCTCCAGTTCTGGCATGTAATGAGAGTCCATTTTAACTCGAAGATCAGTCATCTGCGTAATAATATAGAACATCAGTGAAAATTGAAAGAAATATATGCGGCAAATACAGGTAAATTAAGGGTGAGTTCTTACCCAATGACGAAAATGTGGAATAAAGCTTGCAATACGCTGTTCTTCAGTCGCGTGTGGATCTAATATGTTCAGTTGATCTCGGTGACCTGCAATGAACGATTCTGCTTCCCAACAGTTGTCTATGACACACCAGTGAGCCATTGAAAGTTCTTGTTTACTTAGCTTGTAATTTTGGAGGTAACCTTTGGTAATCACAAGTTCGGAGACAACAGATATATTCCACTTAGGTGCATCGGGGATGACTGTATCTCGTGAGGCGTTATCCATATATAATTTGATATACGTCACACACTCATGCATAACGTACCGCTCAGTGATACACCCCTCAGGATAACGTCTGCTGCTTACAAAGTTCGTCTCGTAAGTTAATTTTCAATTTTTAAAAATTTCTAAATTTCGGTGAAAATTGGGTGACTTTAGGCGACGCACATTGGTTAATGTGCGTCTCCTAAGTAAATTTCCAAATTTTCAAAATTCTGTGAAAAATTCAGGTGGGAAAATTAATCTAGGCGACGCACATTGATCAATGTGCGTCTCCTAAGTTAATTTTGAATTTTTAAAAAAATTCAAAATTTCGGTAAAAATTGGGTGGCTTTAGGGGACGCACATTGGCCAATGTGCGTCTCCTAAGTAAATTTCCAAATTTTCAAAATTTCGTGAAAAATTTAGGTGGGAAAATTACTTTAGGCGACGTACATTGAACAAAGTTTGTCTCGTAAGTTAATTTTCAATTTTTAAAATTTCAAAATTTTGGTGACTTTAGGCGACGCACATTGGTCAATGTGCGTCTCCTAAGTAAATTTCCAAATTTTCAAAATTCTGTGAAAAATTCAGGCGGAAAAATTAATCTAGGCGACGCACATTGATCAATGTGCGTCTCGTAAGTTAATTTTGAATTTTTAAAAAAATTCAAAATTTCGGTTAAAATTGGGTGGCTTTAGGGGACGCACATTGGCCAATGTGCGTCTCCTAAGTAAATTTCCAAATTTTCAAAATTCCGTGAAAAATTCAGGCGGGAAAATTTAATTTAGGTGACGCACATTGATCAAAGTGTGTCTCCTAAGTTAATTTTGAATTTTTTAAAAAATTCGTGAAAACTGTGTGGTTTTAGGCGACGCACATTGGCCAATGTGCGTCTCCTAAGTGAATTTCCAAATTTTGAAAAAAAAATTATCAGAAAAAATTACTTTAAGCGACGCACATTGGTCAAATTGCGTCTCCTAAAGGACATTTTAGGTGACGTACATTAATTTGTGTACGTCGCCTATGTCGTATCTTAGGAGACGTACATTACCAATGTACGTCGCCTAAGAAATTTGTCAATTACGCGACGCATTTTACAATGTACATTGCCTAAAGGTTAAGTTTAGGAGACGTATTATATGCGTACGTCGCCTAAGATTGAACTTAGGCGACGCAATCGCTTGTACGTCGCCTAAGTTAAGTCTTAGGAGACGGATGTAATGTTCGTCGCCTAAGGTGTATCTTAGGAGACGAACCTATTTGTGTGCGTCGCCTAAACCCTTTTCTGGCATAGTGCGTATTGAGATCATTCTTGACTTCGTATAGCATTTGTGAATCTCTAAGGTTGATTTCTTGTGAATAAAGGCACTTGTAGAGCTTGTGTGATATTATGATTGCTTCGGTTTGAGTTCACACTTGGTTGGAAGATGTTTCGGTTAAAGTGGCTATTATCAAAGAACAACCGAGTTAAATAACACAATATTAACTTATTGTAATTATCAAAATAAGATTAATTGACTTTAAGGTCAACAAATCCTACCTATCTCAAGAACCAACCATCAAACTATCAATCAGTAGTGGCATACAAAATCCTCTCCCGCTCTAAAGCATGCTGTTGAGATACCTTTTCCTATTCTTGTAGCGCATGTGACTCAAGTCGGATTGACTAGCGGGTTTGGTGCATTTATTTAGTTTATTATTTTTGTGAACAGTGGCGAGATGTTGTATTGTCATTTTGGAGGATTGTAAATATTGTAATTTTACAAATTATTTTGATATATAAATAAAGTTGGATTTTATTTTTATTACGTTTTTGGACACAACAAGATCGGGTAGTTACATATATTTTAATATATTATGTTCCAATATTGTTCTATGATTTCTTATAATATAATTTTTATTTATAAGTTAGAAAATTACAATTAATTTACCAACGTTGAAGATATAGTTCTATATATTATAGTTTTCCGTTATTTTTGTTTTCGCATGAATATTGATTACTATATTATTTCATCTAATTGATTCAGGTAATAACATTGCTTGATTGATTTTGTCAAAAAAATAGACAATCCTTTGGTGGTTTTTTAAAAAATTGATGTATGTAAGATTGATATTTAATTTATTTAACCAAAATTAGTCGAGCCTTTCTTCTTTCAAGGAATTATTTTATATACGTCTAATATTTTGTGTTATGGTGAATAAGATTTTGTGATTTAGAATGATAGAAAAAACTTTAAATTAGACGAATTTGTTAGTGGTGTGTCTAAATTTGATGATACTTTGTGAATGGTAAGAATAAAAAATACAATAATATTATTATATTGTGAAATCAATAAAACTTTTTATAAAAGCAAACACCTTTCAAATCATAAATCACAAAAACTTTCTATAAAACTTTTTACCTAATTCTTTTCAAATCACAAATGCCTTTCAAATCCAGAGAGAGAGAGAGAGAGAGAGAGAGAGAGAGAGAGACCATTGACTTAATTTGTTTATTACTATAATTATTAAAATAATTAAATGCCATAAGCTGTGCCACTCATTAGATGCAGTTCTCTATACAGTCTAAAATATGGTTTGTTAAGATTTGTTGAATTTTCTTTTCTTCTTTCTGAAGAATTGGTCGAGTAATTAAGGTAAACATGCACTACACATATTTTATTAAGAACAAAGAAAAATATATATGAAACTGCATAAAGCTCGTATTTTTATGAACACCATTTTTACTTGTGTACTATTCGAATCAATCACGTAGATAGTAGTAACATGAAAAAAATTTGGTTGAGTTACAATCCAGGTGAACCCAGCCCTGAATTCGCTGTTGCTCCTAAGCTCTTTAATTAGTTTTGATGTTGACAATAAATATGGGCTAAATTATATACAGGTATGTGTAGTCCAAAATATGATTAGTTAGGATTTGATTATAAGAAATAAAAAAAATAAATAATTTCTTAACAATTTTATAGTTAGCTGGTTTACTAATAAATTGATAGAAGCATTATTCCACAGAATTTTGTAGAGAGACCTAACTACATATAATGTAAAAGGTCAGCCTAGTACAGTGTAAATGAGACTGCTAAGCTCCTTGACTTTTGATGTTGATGACGAATATACACTAAATTAGCTACATTTCTATATAATCCAAAATATGATTAGTTATGATATTATTATAAAAAATAAATAGTATTTTTCCTATCAATTAGTTATCTGGTTTACTAATAAATTGATATAAGCATTATTCCATAGAATTTTAAGTGAGAGCTAGGGACTTTGGCTCCTGATCTGTATTACCCCTGGTTCTAATTTCATTGAATGATGTGTAATAAATTTCATTGGCCATCCATGTTAGAGTATGTGTAGGTTAAAGTCTTGTTCCAGTGTAAGTACTAACATGATGCAGAAGATGCGTTACTTTATATAAAAAGATTATAATATTAAAATTGACGCATTTCAGTATATATATATATATAAAATTCCCCATGTTAACATTCCTAAGACATACACATCAAAATGGTTAAGAGTTTTATTATTTTATGCATATTTAAGAGATTTAGTAAATATATCCATACTACCCATTAAACTTTTAGTATTTAAAATGATTTTTAATATTGTTCGAATTTCAATTTAAAATATTTAACTATAACCTTTATCATTTAATTTAGGCATAATATTTCATCCATAATGAAAAGGAACAATTGCTTGAGATAAATTTAAATCTTGATAGAAAATATCTTTATTCATTAATTAAAATTAGAGTACTTTTTTCCTTTTGTAATAGAGTGATAAACGGAATATAAATTTATGTATAAAAGTATACAATTTATTTAATTTTGTACATGGACAAAAAATAATGAAAAAATATATACTCATAAAAATAAAAATAAAATGAAGCACATCTCAATATATATCTCACCACATAAATTAACTTTTTTTTTCTATTTTTCACATAAATCACTTGTTATTTTTATCACTTTCATTTTTTATGGTGTTATCCAACAAAACTTACATAGCTTTTTTACCTTGTTAATAATCTCGTCCACAAACTTAGGATACAGTAGAACATCAACCCTATTATTGGAAGAATTTGTTTTCATTCATCCACTAGATTTATTGGCTGCATAAATGACCAAGACCTTTCTCCGGTCTTCACGTACAGGTCTTTTTTTACTTCTTGGTGCTTTGAGCAACTCAATGCGCTTTGTCCCTGGCCACTTTTTGTTGATTGCCGCCAATTTTCAGTCCTGGATGCATTTTGCTGTTTTGGAGGTTTTTCCGAAGCCTTCTGTTTTTGTCGTAAAGGTGTGAGGGGTCTTTTTGTTCTTATTAAAAAAATAAAATAAATTTAAACATTAATTTTATTTTTTAAGTTTAATCTTAGGGATGGATCCAGACGAAAAAGAAAAATAATCTAATGGATGAATGAAAACAAAATCTTCCAATAATAGCGTTGATGTTTTACTGTATCCTAAGTTTATGGACGAGATTATTAATAAGGTACAAAATCTATGTAGGTTTTGTTGGATAACACAATAAAAATAAAAATGACAGAAATAACAAGTGATTTATGTGAAATATTGAAAAAAAAGTTAATTTATGTGGTGAGATACTGAGATGTGCTTTATTTCATTTTTATTTATATAATTATATATATCTTTCATCTTACATTATTTTTTGTAAATTTTTTTTCTTCCTTATCATTCAAAGAAAATTTTTACATGGAAAAAGCCAACAATTAAGAGATCATCTCACCACATTCTTCAACTTATTCTCTACCCTCTCACATAAAAAAATTAATTTATTTTCCATCTCTTTCATCTTATTATTAAATGGAACCATACATGTTAAAATAAGTTAGGATACTCGTTTTTAAATATACCAAAAGGGATCTTCTTATATTAATATTGAATTAAGATACATTTACCTACTTTAACGATCACCAAGTTCATAGTTCAAAAGATGTGTAATAATTGCATTGGTCATTACACGTTAGAGTACATATAGATTATTAAGGATCGTGTTCTATTGTAAGTGCAAATGTGATGCAAATGCATCACTTTATATAAAAAGAGTATGATACTAAAATTGACACATTTCAATATAAAAAAGGTCCCCCTTTAAACATTCCTAAGAAATACACATCCAAATAGTGATTAATTTTATTAGTTTATCCACATTTAAAAAATTTAGCAAGTATATCCATGATACCCATTAAATTTATTCGACCTACGAGATATACTTAAAATGAAGCATTTAAAATAAATTTTAACGTTGTTCGAATTTTAATTGTAAAAATTTAACTATAACTTTTAGTATTTAATTTGTGCATAATATTCTACCCATACGTGATAAATGAATATAAACTTATGCATAAAAGCATACAATCTACATGATTTTGTGCACGGACATTTTCCTATTTAACGATCAATCCTTATTAACCGGATGAAACTATTCAAAATAACTGTCAAGGGTAATATTTATAAAATTCTGGTATCAAAGAAAAATATGCATAATTAAATAATTAATGGAGGCTAGTGTTAAAATCACCCCTTTTCATACGACGACCAAGAAGACCAAGACATTTCTTTGGTCTTCACGTACGCGTGGCTTGTTTTTTAAAGTTGCCTTGAGCAACTGAATGAATGCATTTAATGCTTTGTCGATTCCCTTTGCTGATTCGAGTCGGTTGTTACGTAAGCAATCTTAATAGTCATTGAGTTTTAAATTATTTTATACGATTAATATAAAAATAGTTAGCTTAAAAATAAGTGTTACTAATGCACACTAAAATATTTTTTAATACTTCAATTTTTTTATTCGTTTTCTAAGAATCAAGTATATGTGCAAATATTTAATATTTATGGACCAAGCTATTGTTAAGTAAAAAAGAAATTACATTGACTAGGACTTTAAGGACCGAGCTAATGTGTACATATACTCAATCCTTAAGGACTGAGTCACTATTAGAGTGTTAGAAAGTGTTTTGGTGTGTATCAATAGTTACCTCCAACTTAACTTAAATTTTTTTTGTTCAATACACACAAAGTTTATTAATGCAAGGAGTTGAAAATACAGCCGAAGCTATTGTACTATTTTCGATAGTTAAGATAAACTATTAAAATTTCGTGTTACAATCTTATCGTTGGGTATTTAATTCTATCTAAGATTACGAATAGTGAAATTTATATTACAATCTAAATTCTACATATCAAATCATCTACAAAATAAAATAAAAGACACACGTGTACAATATGTTTTAAAAAAAATTATAATACAACCATTGTCCAAAAAATTTCTCATTAAAATAGTAAAATTGAGTATATAGCATAATTAAATCAATAAAAAAAAGTGTAACTTTTAGCATATCACTTCAATAACAACAGCTTGGGTGCAGGCTTGATTGAAAGTGTGAGTTTAGTAAATCATCTAGTAATTATTGGGTTGCTCATGGTGGGGTGATATAAATAACGTTGTGAAGTACTAAATTATATGAAATTTGTGGTAATAAATTTACACAACCCACCTTTTTTCCCTTGGTTAATTACCGGGTGTATTTTTATACTATTTACATAAGAAAAAATACTACTCCAAGCAAACATGCATGCCGATTCAAAGCTACTTTGCTACTATTAATTTTTAAAAAAAAATTATAATGCAACCTAAAATAATCAAATTAAGCATATAGCATAATTAAATCAATAAAAAAAAAGTGTAACTTTTAGTATATCACTTCATTAACAACAGCTTGGGCGCAGGCTTGATTGAATTGGAAGTGTGAGTTTAGTAAATGGGATCTAGGAATTATCTCATTATTTTTATACTATTTACATAAGAAAAAAATACTACTCCAAGCAAACATGCCGATTCAAAGCTACTTTGCTACTATTGATTTTCTTATATCTCATTATTTCGTCTTTAACTATTTCAACACATAATCGCGAAATTATCTTGTTTTCGTCAAATGCTAGCAACCCATTTGAACAAAATGGATAAAATGCAACAATTTCAATAATGAAATGAATAATTTAAAACTATGTCAATAGTGGAATGGCAGGTATTTAGTGGGGGAAAAAATATTAGATGTTTGGTTGCGGGTACAGTATACTTTGGTGTTTAACAATTAATAAGCACGCCACGTTTATTTCATTTGGTCCATGTGTCTGTATGTGACAATGAGCCAATATGCACTTGAGGCTGAGTATTTATTTACGCCAGTTGCATTGTAAATATTAACTTTTTTTTAATTTTTTTTGTAAAAATGGATATGTAGCCTATTAATTTTAAAATATATATATATAATACAAAAGTGTATAAAATACACATTTTTTTTTAATCACTGGGCTATATAACGTGTGTTGTCCAAATCATTAATCCAGTAAGACGACACATATTGTATTGCTTAAATGGGTAAAGCAGCAAATGAGTTATTACTCATTATTTGTATGGCATTAACAGCAAATGAAAGCAGCACGTCTTAATTGGGCGACATGTATCATAATTTTTAAAACAATTTATATATAGAGTAGCAGGATTTTAGGTTCTTTCCAAAATAAGTTATAGTGGGTACCTCTCTAAATTTGTACATTTTTATCATATTTAGGAGAAATTATGCGTCAAATATTGTTATATTAACTATATATATGATGATTAATATGATAAGTGCTTGATGTTCTTGCTAACTCGTGGTAAATAATGGTGTAGCATAACTTATTATGGTATGCATGCAAATATCGTAGTGAATAATCTATATCAAATGAAAAATTAAAATAAAAAATTCACAAATTGAATAACTGGTCTTTTTAGCATAATGTAAATATAATTAAAATGTTAAATTACCAGCTCAAATCCTAAAGATGCGTTAATTTAGAGAAGTACCCACTATAACCTATGGCGAAAAATACATACTATTCCATTACACTACATATATATATATATATATATATATATATTTATAAGACCATCTCCAGTGCACTTGTTTAATTTGCAAATTTACCTTTTTTTAACGTACAGCGCGAATGGTATTGGTTAAAATAGGATGCTAAAATGGTAGAGAAATGGTAAAATTGGAGGGCGACAAACATTTCTGACCCGCGATGGATTGAATGCCGCGAGCTACTGACACGTACCCGCGCGATGTTCTGAACATCGCGTGATGTACAGTCATCACCTGACAATGACCCGCGCGATGTTCTGAACATCGCGTGATGTACAGTCATCACCGCGCGATGTTCTGAACATCGTGAGCTACGCTGACGGGGCATGGGCACGGCGTACAGTCCATCGCGAGAAGCGTGATGTGTCTTTTACCCCATACGCACTGCGGAGAGAGAATTGTTAAAATTGTAAATTTTCTTACCATTTTACCTTACACATTGCAGATGGTCTAAGGGACGACATAATACATATCGCTGAAGTGTTGTTATAATAAGACATAACACATTCAATCGCTTAGGTTAAATAATTGTGGAATACCATATTTATCTTAACTTTGAGCCTATACTTTTAACTTTTCAGAGCTACGCTCAATAAACTTTTTTTTCCAAATATATTAACATTTGCAGTGCAGACAGCCTTAAGCCGTCCAGATTTAAAGCTTGTTATTGTCTACCTCCACACTGAATTACTCGAATTTATTTATGACTTGTATGGAAAAGAAAAGTAGAAATTCGAATGTTGATGCATGATTTTCAAGTGCAAAATGTTAAGTATGATATACATTGTGGTTCCTTCTCCTAACAGCTTAAGCTTTTGGGAGAGATAATTCTTAACATGGTATCAGAGCTTGGTTCTCTAGGAGGTTCAAGGTTCAAGCCTTGGCACCTCCATCCCCCATCCCTATCCATTAAACCTACTCTCTACGTGCAAGAATGGGGTTGCACACATCCATCCATCAATCTATCTGCTCTCCACGTGCAAGCTTTTGGGAGGGTGTTAAGCATGATATACATTGTGGTCCCTTCTCCTAACAGCTTAAGCTTTTGGAAGAGATGGTTCTTAACACAAAAAACAAATGATTTGACGTTGAATGTAGCCGGTCCATTTTTGGTCCGAACGGGTTTGTTTAAGGATCAGCCTTTAACATAATTTTTTCATCGCCAATGCACAACGTTTAAATTTCACTCGAGGACATCATAATTAATTTGATAGAAAAAATAGATAATAAATTTAAATGAAAATAATGTTATACACAACTCCAATTATTTTGGAAATAGTTTATCATAAGTTGCAGGTTTTGCGCCATTGACGTTTAGCTTTTACATGTTTCAGTTTTTGGATTCTCTACATACAAGGGGACTATTGAACTAGGACTTAGATTGATTCGAGATAGACATCTCAAAATAAATTTGAGATATTTATCATGTTCTTAATTTTATTTACACCTATTTAAATATTCTCCACACCTCTCCTAATTATTTATTTAAAATTTTATAGAAAAAATGGGTTATATTTTTTTAAAAATATTCCTAAACAAGGCACGCGATATCATTAATTAACAAGATCCGAAATTACAAAGATAATGGAAGATTGCTTTAGCACACTTACTGTGGTCATAAAAAGATAAACCACATCAACAATCTTATAGTATAAGACTTTAGAAAAGCAAGGGATATTGACGCTCCGAAAATACTTTCGTGCTTAGGTACCCAAGTGCAGGTTGTCAAGTTATAATACTTGGTAAGTCCAAGTGTCGAACCACAAGGATAATCGGAAAGACAATGTAGTGATTACGAGTCCAAGGCTTTGTTTAAGAGAATTTGATTGGTTGATTTTAGTTGTTGATTTTAAAGTCTTGCAATAAAAATTAAAATGATGTAATAATGGATGAGAAAAGGCTAAGGCATTATAGAATTCATTTGTTTTGCAAAGTTAAGTAAAATCAATCTCATTCAAAGTTCTCAATACAATTCCTAAGTGTTGAATATTTTACCCATTTCTAAACAAAAGGGTGTGGAGCAAAAGCAACCCATTCCCATATAAATGCCATATAAAGAAAAGGTATAAGCAAATATCAACACAAGTGTATCTCTCATTTTTATCTTGTGATAAAGGGTGTGAAGCAAGTGCAACCCATTCCCATATAATATCAACCAAGATTCAAACTCAAAATACACAAAAAAAAGGCATACATTTAAACTAGGCATTTAAGAACTCATTGTTAGTTTCCCCTAGGCAAATGACTTGATTATGAAAATGGCCAACTACAAGGAGTTTAGCTCGATAAATCATAACATTTCATTTGTCTAAGATTGGGAGGTCTAGGTGGAGGTCAAACCGTCCTATATAGACTTATTTGATAAATACAAATTGAATCCTTAAAATGATTAATGAAGTTGTTTGTCATAAATTTAAAAGATCCTCTTTGGCAATACTTAAACTAAGAAGATGATGAGTCTTAAAATCACATAAAGTGTAGAAAGTACTCAACATATCATTAAAGTATTAAAAGATTAAAATCTCAAATTTATGGTGTTTTCATGAATATCAAAGACTAATCATGCTTGGCAATGAAAAGTATTTCATTCAAAGAAAGAATGGACATAGACTAGTAAGAAATACACAAGTGTATCATTTTTTCATTAATGCTTGAGATCTATGTATACAAAGCATACAAAGTCAAATTATCATATGAAAATTATCTTACTAGCTTATGAATGTTTGAAAAAATGGAGAAGATGAATGATTCAAAAAGTATTTAACAATACTAACAATGGAATGATAATTGAACTTACATAATTAATGCATTGCAAATTTCATCTTTTAGCCTTAGCAAAGAAATTTACTCCATAATAAATGTAGAGACAAGAATTATCAAGTGAACTCCATTTCTCTCTCTAGAAAAAACTATTACAAGCTCTCCATAAATTAAGAAATGAGAAGTAAATAAAGTACTCCTCTCCAAAGCAACAATGAAGACTATAAATAGGAGAGTTGTGTTGGATGCTAAAAAATAAACAATGCTTATTTTATTTTTGGTGGATAAATCCACCATCTTGGATGCTCTTTAATCACATGGAGAATTCCACTTTTTTTCTTTAATCACATGGACATGGAGACTTTCACTCTCTTTGATTCCTTTTGTCCCATGAAAAATTCCACTATTGTATTAAATATAATATCTCTTGAAATTTAAAAAACACAATCACATGGAGATTTCTACTTTCTTGGATGCTCTTTAATCACATGGAGACTTCTACTTTCTTGGATTCTTTTTGTCCAATGAAAAATTCCACCATTGTATTAAATACAATATTTCTTGAAATCTAGAGACACCCAAATAAACACAAAAATTTGCCTTTCCAAGCATTGTTAAATACAAAAGTACTACGAGACTAATCGCGAAATAAGTTGGCAAACCGAGTAGTTTTAGAGAAATAAACATGACAAACAACTCCGAAAATGAGCATATGAATGACAATATTAAGCGTTTATCAGATATAAAAGATAATCAACGACAAAAAATGGAACCTCCAAAAAGAGCTTTTCATCGATGTTTAAATATAACTAGAAAAATAAATTCGAAATACTAAAAATTAATATCCCCTATCTCTTTCACTGACATTTTTCTCCAAAATAATTGATAATTAACATGTTCGCTGCAACATCTAGACTGAATTTTGTAGTCGTTCGCACTTGTGATATCTTGTTTCTGTGCTAAACTTTGATCGAATTTTCTAGTCGTTCACACTTGCAGTGAAAGCTCACGAAAAGAGACAACAATAAATTGATACATATTTTGGGCCCACAAATTTAATTTTGTAGCTAATTGCCCCCAATTTAACTATAGATAGATTACACATGGGGTTTATCTTAAAAGAACTCGGTACAATTTAATTACATCCCTATTAATTTCTTGTTGAACCATTATAGTTCTAATATGAAACTATTAATTTGAGTCAACCATTCTCGATTTTCATCTTAAATCAAATTAATCAAATTTCTGTAGGCCACGGTGAAAATCCTCTGCACGAAATCAACCACGTACTACTCCACCTTCGGACTCCACCACCGGGTCTCCTACTAGGGGTCTCGTGCAGCCCGGAGCTTGAACCACACCTTTGATATAATCATCAGAAGGTTTAAATGTACAATAGGTAGGTTTCTAAAATGAAATTAATAGATAAAAACAATATATATATATATTTTTTAATAATATTGTAAAAGAGTCAAAATGGCATTATTTCAAGAAAAATAGGATCCGGCTATTTAGAAATAACTTTTATTCAAATTCCAAATATTTTAACAAAAAGTCAAAAATTTGAAATAACATATTGCATTATAATTTTGTTTTCTCAGAAGGAGGTTGGATAGAATTTTAATTTCTTTTAATAGCTTGGAAAACTATGAGCGAGGATTTATAAAATATTCAAAATTCACTTTTCAAGTGGGTGGGAGATTTGGCATAAGTAGTACCAAAATCAGGCATTGGATATTACCGTATCAATTACGCACCAATACCATTGGAAATTAGGCATGATTCAAAACCATGCCAAACCTGCATGCCAGTTAACGCGTTTTGGTGTAATGCTAGATTTGAACCAACCATTTTCAATAATATATATATATATACATTTACATGTCACAAACTCAATTTCGAGCTTTAAAATTAGAATTGGAGCAAAATTAGCTTACGTAAATTGTATAGACTAATTTTTCTTCCCATTGAATTCAAAAACTCGGAATTGGCTTTCCACACACACACTTTAAACATCTTCTGGGGAAAATAATGGTTTGGCAGATTCCATATTCTATCCATTGAAATTAGATCATCAAAACTAAAAAAGAATGAATTTGGTTATTATGATAATTGTTAATTTTCACAGATTGAGAAATTGTGGAGCCGGGTTTTACTAGCCGGGCGGTAGTTTCTTGAAAGGTTTATTTGGTATTTGACAAGAATTGGAGTGTACAATTTTTGGAGTATATAGTATAGCCTCTTAAAATAGTATCATGCTCTATCATAGAGATAATTGCATTGGCAATATTAGTAGCCTCGTTTCTAGAACTCTAAAAATATAGTTGTTTATAATTTACCTCCTTAAAGTTTGAAGTATCGCTTTTACACTTTCGTCCATAAAGTTCATTTTGTATCATACTTGTCCTCAAAATTTGCTCCGTTTTCATTGTATTCCAAAATTCAACCTTCCGATAAGTTTTTGGACGGAAAATATATACCATTTGTCACTTTCATTTTTGAGCCACGTTGCTTGTATATGGCATTTTCCATCCAAGAAACAAATGGCATGTTGAACTTGGAACACAAACGGATTTATCGTGGCTAAAAAAAAAAGAAAAAGAAAAAGAAAGAGAAATAAAGAAAAAGAAAGATTTAATTAAATAATAATAATAATAAAAAAGAAAAAGAAAAGTCAAAATGTCATCTCCATTAAATCCAACATGTGGTCTTAAAATGCCTGTGCATTATTAAATGATCAAAGCCACGTGGCAATTTAAGAATGGTTAATTTTTAATGTTCGGTCAATGTTTAAATGGAAAATGATGGTAGACAGGTGTAAACATTTATTTATAACATGTACCAGTTCGACTTGTTTTCCGAGCTCGAAATTGAAACATCAATTTTACATTAGTACACTTTTTTGGTGTTTAGATCGGTCCGCCTTTATTTTTGTGCAATGTATTTTTATCATAATTTTTTTTGGTGTTTAAGTATTTTTTTTTTTTTTTAAAGAGATTTGATCTTTATATTTTTATATAAATAAACTCATAGGATAAATGTTTACACATGTTTTGAGAGAAATTTTTAAATCGTAAAGAAAGATTAAAACTTCAAAACATAAAATCCACTTTTAGGGTTTTAATTCATACAAAAGCAAGCGTTCTTTCTTTAAAAAATATCAAATCCCAAAGTGCATATAATTCGCAAAAGGATTTGAAGAATGGTATAATACCGTGGCGAGTGATTCGTTGTGAACCTGCTTGTGCGATTCAGATAAGAGGACTATACATGTAGAAGGTGAAAACTTTTGCAGGCGGCTTGTGCAATTCAAGTTGTGTAAGTCTGTACAATTTGAGTTTAATTGAGTCTGTAAACTTTTGTTCATACAGTGGGTTGTTGAGAATTAGTATTGCAATACAGGGCTTCTCGTTAATTCTGGTGTTTGCTTATTTGTTTAATTGATTTGTTAATTGATGTATGCTAAAAAAGATTAAACAGGTTTCCTGAATTATAATTAGTTTTTGAGAATCCAATCACCAAATAACAAACCTAAGGTTGATTTATTTGCTTTCGCACGCGCACAAACTAGCTTTTTTAGGATTTTGGATTAAAGTGGGTGAGAATTGAATCAAACTTTACGGATGGCCATGATACAAAATAAACTTCGTGGACGAAGTGAAAAGGGAGTCAAACTTCATGGCCGTAAACTATATATAACTCCCGAAAATATCCTCTTTATTTATGTGATAAGTTTGGAGCGCTAGAAAACTTGTGTAAAGTGCTAATAGCGATATCATAAAAGTTTTATGTTTTTAGTATAAGATGAATGTTTAAATAGGGTATGTATATGTAAGTATAGAGAGATCTTCTCTTTAGAACTGTTCTTAAATTAACTAACTTAAGGTCGTCCATTTTGAGAGGGTAAACAAATAATTTTTTTCGTGAAACTTAGTGGATATAATCTCTATAATGAGTAGATCATCTTCACCAAATTTCATAAAAAACATTTAATTGAAAAATAGGTTAACTGAAAATTTGATATATATATATATCTGTGTGTGCATTTCTAGATGTTGAAATTATAGATTTTTAATGAACCCACTTCAAGGATCGTCCTTAGATGATCTAAGAATTCATTTCCTTAAATATTGGTGATTTCAAAAACATTAGTAAAATGTTGGTGTGTAAAATAATGTTACAAAAAACATAGGTATGTCTTTTTTTTTTTGGTCCTGGCCACGTGATATCTCCACACCTACATTGGAACATAATTTATCCTCAGTTAAAAACTAGTTGTCCCTAACAACCAGTGTTTCCAATGAGAATGTAACCACTTTAGTATAGGAAAAGTAGTTCGCCCACTTCAAACTTAGATTAACACCAGCAATAAACCTTGTGATTGATAGGTGTGTCAAAATAGGTGGAAAATTACTTGTTTTTTTTTCAACTTAATATTGCAATTATAAAAGGGGTGGGGCTGGGGGAGGGGGGGGGGGGGGGGGGTTGGTCCCTCTTGACTGCAATGTAGTTTCACCACCGAATACGTTGCTCAAAATGCAAATTATGCAAGAATAAAAATCTGAAGAAGAACAAAAAAAAACGTGTTCCACACATCTATAGAATGAAGGCCTCACAAAATGACCCCTTTATCCCCTATGAATACCATTTAAACAAAACGCAATGGGTCACAATTCTCCCAAAAAATTAGAAGAAAAATAAATCATGAAAATAAATTTTTGGCTACTCGTTTCTTCTCTCACTTGCTTTATGCTTTCATGGGTTGTATTTCATCCAAAACCAGTTCCTTATGACCACATTCAAATGGTGTATACTTGGATCCCCACTTATTGCAAGAATACAAGTAACTCCTGCTGGACCAATTTACGTATCACTAACTTCAAATTGCACGGTCTTTGGCCAGCAAAGGCAACGGGATACACTCTTGGCCCATGTGAGGAACCCCCCGTCCATTTGGATAATGTTGTAAGCTCATTTCCACTTAAACTCTATATATTATGTAGAACTGGCCAGGAATAAAATACACACACATATCACACACACAGACACACACACATATATATATATATATGGAACATTCACTATACATACTAAACTTCCATGCTAAGTTTACTGATTGAGCTATTTGAGGGTATAAAATGACGATTTTTTTTATCCTTTTATAAAATTTGATGAATATGATCTCCATGACTAGTATATTATCTCCACCAAATATCATTAAAGATTTAACTGAGAAGTGAGTTAATTAAACATCAAAATTTCAACGGCCAGAAATGCACATTTATATTAATTTTTTAGGTAACTCAGTTCACTATGTTCATCAAAAAATTATCCATTTACCCCTAAAGTGGCTCAGTTCATAAACTTGGTATATATGAGAAATGTTCCCTATATTTATACTATATCTATCAACAACACTCGAAACAAAAACTAATCTCTTAGAAAAAGGACGGTCAAGTATAATTGGTAAACATTGATTTTTTTTTCGTTAAATTTATTGGTGGAGACAATATATTCAATAGGAAGACAATTTCTGCAGCCAAGTTTCATGAAAAAATCCATATGCACATTATCCCTCAAAATAGAGGATTCTTCTTTTTTCTTAAAGAGATTACAACCCCCTGTAGACCGTCGCTGATATATATACTAATAAAAATTAACTTGATTTTAAAAATGAACCAAATTTATGAAATAACTAGTAAAATCAATTTCATTGATTCAGTCCCAAAATTATAAAATTTACAGTGTTTACTCATAATTTTATGTAATGCATGTGATTAACAAAAAGATATATAATGCCGATTTAATTGAAATGTTTGAAGGATATCATTACAAACGTTATGTTCTTTTAAAAGATTGTAATGGGTTGAACTTGTAAGTAAAACTTGAAATTTCTTGTACATATGTTTTATGTTGTAACAAAGAATATCATTATTTTCCTGATCAAGATTATTAGCAAATTGCAAACACCGGCCAAAGAGTACTTAATTATAAGGGGCATTTCAGTCAACAGTGCGGTTCAAACACAAACAATATAAAATGTAAACTGAAAACTGAAAACAAGACTTATTTACAAATTAATTCAAAATATCTGTATAATACTTTTGGGTGCATGTTTGATGTGGTGCAGTACAGCTCACTCAGGCAAGATCTAAAAGATTACTGGCCATCTCTCAGTACGACCAATGAAAAGTTTTGGGACCATGAATGGATTAAACATGGCAGCTGTTCCAGTAACGTTTTACCTCCCTTCCAATATTTCACTGCTGCCATCACACAAAGCAAGAAAACTGATATTAAAAAATGGCTTAAGGATGCTAAACCCAGGCCTATTCAACCATTGGACAGTGCCTTATTCAGGCAATCGGCTATTGAAAACGCCATCAAAGCTGTAATCGGAAATAATCTCAACATTTATGTCTGGTGTAGAAAATACAGCGACGGTAGATATTATCTCAACGAAATTTACATCTGTCTTGATAAAACCGCAACGAATTATGTCACATGTCCTGCGAGTAGCCGTGAGACCTATTGTCCTCAGAACAAAGATGATGCACTTATCAAGTATATCACTATATCTGGCACGAGTAAGTAATGACATATCAAACTTCAATTCATTGACATAATTAAGTTAGTTGAGTTGCTATTGATTTCATATATAATGATCATCTTAAAATTCAACGCCCGAAAGTGAACAAATATATATATATATATATATACTATTACACTCACTTGTACGTAGATTGAATGTATACATTCACCTCTTGAAATGGATGGCGTTTCTTTTTCTTAAAGTGGGGACCGTCTTAGTGGTAATATATAACTCTTTAATAATTTCACAACTTTGCCTATTCTCTGTTGACTAGCACACGGTTGAATCATCCTTGAAATAAAACACCCAAGTGTCTCTTTGGAAGACATGAAGGAAACTCAAATCTAAGTTATTTATAATTTACCCTTAACGTTTCACCCCTTTTGGACTTTTTTCTAAATGTTTTAATTTTTCATTATACACGTCCTTAAAGTTTGCTCCCTTTTCTAACTTTTGTCTAAAACTAAATCCACAGTTAGATTTTGGACGGAAAATGCCATGTGTCACTTTGATCTTCAAGTCGCATTAGCTACACATGACATTTTTTGTCCAAGAAACAAACTGCAAGTTGAATTCTAGACGAATTCTAGACTAAAAATGAAAATGAAATCAAACGAGCGTGGCACAAAATGAATTTCATGGACGAAAGTGAAAGAGCAGTCACATGCACTTTTTGGACAAAACTTAAAAATTGGTCAAACTTCATAAAACATAGATCTAGAATATAAATAACATGCACTTAAAATCACTTCACCAATTTAATTCGACCAGATATATATCTACGAAATGAGATTGAGTATGGATAATCGTATAATTTTCAACACTCTTGATTTCCATAAAGCATTCTAATTTTGATATATTTGTTATTGTATTTTTGTAGGTGTCGATGAAGAATCTCCAGACGAACTCATTCAGAGTTCATAGAGCGCACGCACTTGTGTATGCTATAAAATAAAGTTGGGCCTAGCTTCTTTGTGTGCTGTGTATTAAATTTTAAAATAAATAAATATTTCTCTTTTATATATAAGATAAATGAGTTCTATTTGTACTAGTGCATGCTACTCACGCACCCACTTGTATTTGTACAAATGTAAAGTCTAAATGACGATGACATGCAAACTAAATAAGGAGCTGAATATATTTCGCTATACTTTTTTAGTAATTCTATTCCATGATAAAAATAAAATCACAAGAGGTGGTTAAATAGCTTGTTTATTACTGGGAACCTCTTGAGGTAAATGGTTCGGGGACATTCCAAGTTCGAATCCCGATAGGTGGCAGGAATTTGAATCTCAGCAGGTACAAAATCCTTGTGCCTAGCGACATGTTTATATTCATTAGTGAGAATTTGTTATGCATTCAATATAGTGTGCTAATACTTTTATATAAAACAGATATTGAAGTACTGCATTGCATGTTTATAATTTTAGTGAGCGTATAAACATAAATGCATTTCGATATTTGGTTTCTAAGAACCCAAAAATCTAAACTGATGAAATATTTTAAATTTTTGAAAAAGTGAATCTAATTCAATCAAATAAAATCCCGATAATATAATGACCTTGGGTTTGCCTTTGAAGCACTAGTAGATTGTTGTTCAGGAAGGACGAGGAGCACACAATAAATGCAGTACCTTTAAACCATTACAAATTAAGAATATCAGGATTAAAGAAAATCTATTAATTTACCAAATATTAAATAATCGATGAATTAATAATTTAGAGAGGTTGCATCATTAAAAAATTGCATGACAATGTTATAATATGGATTTTAACATATATATATATATAATTCATACCTTATTCACTACACCTTCCTAATTCTCTCTTTTTCTATTTTATCTTATGAAATTGTTTTTACCTTATTTTTCTCTTATGTAATGTCTATATAAAAAGTTTCTCGTTGTAATGTTGAAACACAATTATTATCAATACAATATCATATTATGAAAGTCTACATGATATCAGAGGGATAAAATTCTCTCGAAGGGCAACAAACCATCTCATATCAAAGCCACCTATCCCATCAATCTAAAACACTATTTCACCCCCCCACCTCGATCGTGTACTCTCACCACCCACTTGCGAATCAACAAATTCAAACAAAGCATTCACAAACCCATTTAAAAATCTATCCAAGACACCATCCGATCTGAGCAAATCAGCCACACCCTTTTCTTTTTCTCAAATCACTGCCACCATCCTTTTCGTCCTGAAAAAAGAATTTAGAAACCACAAAATCTCAATTAAAGCAAATTTCATATCCTCTTAAAATTTTCATTTCGACTCGAACAATTATAACGAAAAAAGTGTTTTTGACATCGGAATCAAGCTAACTAAAAATATAAACCTAACACTCCTTCAATTATAGCCACATTATTTTAATCTAATGTCGGAGACTCATCATGTTTTTGTTTCCTTCATGAATGCATGTTGTAGGTGGTGTATTGGTGTACTGAGTTGAACCAGAGTAGATCCGGCCCAAATTGGTAGAGATGGTAATTGAACCAAGCTTGATGATCAATCTATAGCTATAGAGAGAAAGGTTTTTATTGATTTATTCCTCAAGCTCTAATGGCTTCTTTTTGAGAGAGCATCCCCCCTTACTATCAAGCTTCCTCTTCTATTTATAGTATCTTTCGTAATCCCAAAGTTAGATTAGGTCATAAGTAAAATGATTATAAAGGGTATAACTCGTGGTCCTTGTGATCTCCACCCGTTCCTTCCATGTGAGGGGAGCGTATTTGTTGTAACTAACTTCTTGCACTTCATACGTGTCACATCGTCATTCGTTTCTATAGTGAACACTTATCATGCTACATTATCACTGGTGTTACCGTCTTATTGGTTAGGACGCCCATATCGACATTTTCTCCATCTGTGGACCTGAGACCTTTCTTAACTCAATTATGGCTTACTCGGTGCTTGACTACCCTTTACTCGGCATGCTATTATCATTTATTCGGCGCATACCTTGTACTGCCCCTAATATTGTTGGGCCTTATTCATAACCCATTATATTTTTCACGATATATGGACCTTGACTTACGCAGTTGGCCCATAAGGAAATACTGAAATTATGCCCCCCCACACATGTGTTTTTGTTGCCTTTCAAACTGGCCCCTATTTTCAAAGATATTGATTTATTTTGAGGAAAATTAATAATTAGATAAGGAAGGTAAGATAATTTAGGATTTTATTTAATTTGAAATTTGACTTTGATTGGTTGACCATTTTCTATGAATTATCTCTTGTTGCCATATTTATTTGATTATGCTATTATTTTCAGTTTGGATTTTATATATGCATATAGGTGTTCTAGTCTAGTATAGAATATTCTGCTTTATAATATATATATATATATATATACATACAAAAGTGTGTTTTGTTAATAAAAATTGAAGAGGTGTGAGGAAGAAGAAAATAAAGAAATAAGAGACAATAAAAAGAAAAGTGGAAAGAATGAAAAATTAATACAATCTCCCGGCATGTAGAAAATGGGAAAAAGAGAAAGAATGCAAAGAGAAAACAAGAGAGAGAAGAGAATAGGAGGGAAAAAATGTAAAGGTTTGCTCGCCCGGTTTTCTTTCACCATCAATTTGAGGTAGGGGAGAAATACCATATTGAGTTTGTGTTATATTTCATTTTTTTTATTCCAATAATATTCCTATGGACGATATTTTTATGTGCTCATTGCCTTGTGATCTAATATGGCTTTATGAATTGTTTGTTATTCGTTTTTCATGGATCTGTATTATTATATGCATGTTATATATGATTTCGAGTAGAGCTTATGCATTGTCAAGGAACCCATTGAGCTGTATAGCTCACTCCCCACTAGACATTTTTTTTTGCAGATTTGATAGTGTTTGATCTTGAGCATCGGAACGGTGGAATTGTAGTTGTATTATTTACTATATTTTTTGAAGATTTTTGTATCATTACTTGTAATTATTCTTTGATTATATTCGGGAGATGGGATGCATAGATATCCTCTGGTCAATGTACTTTTAAAATCTTACGTATCTCTCTTTTGTTCTTATGAATAAATTTTTGTTCTTTTAATTTAGATGTTGGTAATTCTTTATTTTCTATTAAAGTTTCTCCTATTTTAGTAAAATTAATTAAATCGCGTCTAAAAATTCGGGGCGTGACAGTATATGGTTTCTTTTGGTTCATAGAACACCCCCCCCCCCTCCCAACACGCATGAAAAAAAACCCGTTTCTTTTCTTATATCTCTAGTTGGGGTATGGTTTTTTTATACACTCAATTACTTTTTATATATTCAGAGCTTGGTCAAAGGTTCTTTAATCGTTTTTTCACAACTCTAAAGTATACTGGCAATTGAGTTTATATCATTAACTGTTCCTTTTAAGAACAATGCAGAAATCCCAAAAGCCTTATTCAAGCGTAATTGAAGAAAAGAATAGTTGTAAGACCCGTAAATTTCTAATTTTTACCTTTGTATATATTATATGGGTATTATGGTAATGTTACAACAAGTGTCTACATAATTATAATTACGATTTATTTATTTAATTTCTATTTTCACGAGTTAGTTGGGTTTTATATCATATTATTTTTGTAGTTTCCTATAATGAATTATTGGGTCTTATATTTTAGTTTAATTAGGGTTTTTTTTTTCAATCCAACATATATGGGCCAAGTTTGGTATATAATTAGTGTTTATTAGCCCTAATCTTATAAGAATTAAGTTAAAGCCTTCAACCCATTACTTATTTAATAATAATATATTTAGTTATTTTGGGAGAATGAAAAAAAAAATAACGTACGCAAGAAAAAGGGGGAGAGACGACATGGTCTAGGGCGTAGAAGGAGAAACAGCACGAGCGATTGTTTTTCTTCCTTAGTTTCAAGATATCTTTCTCCATTTAACAATAACTTAAGGTGAGTGATTCTCACCCTCTTTTTGTGGTTTATATTCATGCCCGTTGTTTTGATTTTCTTTTGACCTAATTTATCTGAAAGAGGTTTATGGTATTTTTGTTCAATTTCTTATAAGTTTCTTAATAAAGAATCTCAGTTATATGTTCTTACTAAAATTTGAGAAAAATACATAGAGTATTATTATGAATTAGAATTATTGTGGCTTTCGAATTGAATTAATAGGATTTTTAATTTGGGAGATATAAATTTTACAAAACAAGAGTATTAAGATAATTAATGTCAATCAGATTACTGTCCTACATGTGTATACGGATTCGTTTAGGATATTAAACCTTCGTGTAAAAATATGAAAAAGTTAGAGAAGTTAATATCACGTGTTAGGAGAATCTGGGCTTTGGAATTGATTAAATATGATTTTTATGTTGAGAGATATTGAATTTACAAAAACAGTGCACTGCAGAATCTGATGTTAGACAGATTGTATATCTGTCACTAAAACATTTACAACTCTTAAAATATAAATGATTTTTAGTTGAATCCAATTGGATATGACTCCAGACACATTAGGCTATCTTGTATAATACTTATGGAATTTTTGGATTGTTGAGTAATTCCCAGAATTTATGTGAAGTTGGTGGCTGTGTTGATTATAAGTCATGTTTGTGTTCTTGCTTTGTTTGTGTGCAATTTAACTTATGATTTTGGTATAATTTGATTAGGACTCTTCAAAATCCTTAATTACGCCATTGCTCCCTTGTATGTGGATTTGAGACATGTTATAAAAGAATTGGGTGAGAAAGTCCTGAATGGTTTTTGTTTTGACTTAATAAAATGTTGGTGTATCCAATGAAAATTCTTATGGATTTTTACATACTCATGTGGACTTGATATGTTTGTAAACTCATTCTATTGTTGGTTAGATGAGTGGATAGTTGCAATATTCTTGCAGAAGAGCGAGTGTTTAGCGTGCGAATGTATAATTATCCTTCCGAAGAAAGTTGGAACTTTAGACGATATGCCCGTGCCAGTTTCAGTTCGGAGTGGTCTCTATCTATACAGGGAGACACAGGGTAGGATGATCTGCATATGCCATGGGAGAGTATAGCGAGGTGGTATGTAATTGAGGTGCACACGCTAACCGAAGAGTCTAGTGGATTAGGAATGTATGGCTGTTTTCTTTGTTTAATTTGTATAAAATTATTGGATCTCTAAATGACAATTTTAGCACATGAAATTGGAAGGAAAGTTAATTCTACTCACTTTTCATGTTTTAAGTTTTCTCTGATTCCTTATGGTTTAGAAGTTATGGCATATTCTTGTTTGTCAAAAGTGTTTGTATTGAATCACTGGTTTGGGTATTAAACGGTCAAGCTTTTCAATTTTTTGCGAGTATTTGTAGAAATCATCATTCTAGACATTTTTTGTGTTTTAAGTTTTTCCAATTATGCATAGTTTGGGTAGAAACAAATAATTTTGAATGCAACAATTTATTTTGTGATGTAGAAACTATCTTTGATACTAACTTCTTACGTGCATGAAGGTAGGCCTTTCTAACATTTGTGCAGGGTCGGCCTACCTTAGCATTCTTATAACTATTAATTTAAAGTTTTGTGAATAAATGTGGCAAGAAACTAACTGCCACCTTTTTATCGGGAAACTACGATTTTGTCTCGATAAGTATATGGAACTACATGTCTTGTCTCATGATTATTTCAGTTGAAAGTTTGTATTTATGATAATTGGATGATGGACAAAGTTGGATGAACGAATCAACTCATACTAGTATTTTATACTGACCCAAGTTGTCTTTGTGCTTCTTGGATACGTTCTCCTTATGAGCCTAGCTAAGGGGTTTGCAAGAATTTACGCGCTTCCTGATCGTGATAAGAATTGTACTTGAAGTATGCTTATTTTGTACATTTCTTTTGGTTTAATGTACTTGGGAATTGGGGGCGATTTAGATGTACTCTGGCCAAATAGTTTCTGTAAAGCAAATGTAATTGGACTTTTGTATATATAAGGTTGGACATTTTAATTTTATTTATTCCACAAAATATTTATTTAAAAATAAAAGTTTTTGTTTTATTAAGTTTATATTTTGGTTTTCAAGCATTAGTTTAAAGGTAAATATGGTTTTAAAATTTTCACATTCGGTAGTTGGGATGGCTGAGTACTTGTGGATTAATAGGTACTCAAGGTCCAAAAATCGGGGTGTGACAATAGTGGCCAATATAACTAAAGTAATATGTGGCATGTGATTTGCTGTGTAACCTTTTGGGCATTTCAGCTGGAGCTGTGGGCAAGATCGTTGAGGTGAACATCGGAGGAGCGGAAGGAGCAATTCGTCACCAAATCGTGCAAGTGGTTCGACAAACGCTACAATCAAAGTTTGAAGATCGAATCAACATTTGCGTGATTCAACTTTGTATGTTTGAGTATTTGTAAACGGTTTGTTTATAATGGATTTTATCGGTTGTTCCTAGGGATTAATCGTACTGAAGTACAGATACCTCGTTACATTTGATACGTGTGACTATTCTTATTATTTTGATATTATTGCTTTTACGTGCTAGAAAAGAACAATCGCTTTGTGAATTTAAATTGATTAGACTTAAGATTAATTCTATTATTCACGTTGAATCCACTATAATTTGTTTTGGAGTCAAAAAGGCAAATAATTGACCTAGGCCTGAACTTTCAATTGGTACAAAAGGAGTTCCCTTAATTTGCTAGGGTTAGCAAATTTTTACGTGCTAGATTCTTTTATATATATATAGGATTTATGTCTTTGGCAATCATGAGTTTAGACAAGATGTGTAGGTATTCTAATTCTAATAGAAATGATAATTAATGTTTTGATAATCTTCAAACAAATGATTAATTAATACATGAATGCATTAGCCTTTAAACATTGAATTATAAAGTTTCTGTCAAAGTGGAAGTTTACAAAAAAGAATTGAATGCATTGAGATTGGACAGAAAACTTTTTTTGAACAACCTAAGACTAAAAAAATTTCCCTTTTAGAAGAAGATAAAGCAATAAGAATGTGAGAAATCCAAAATTGTTTGATCAATTGAAAAATTAAATTTGGAATATATTTGAGGAGAAATTTAAAGGCATTAGAAAGAAAATTTTCGACCTAACTTAATAATTTGATAATGCACTACATGTAAAAATTGGTTTAGAGGATAGTTTAAAGAAACTTAAAAACATGCTTTTAAATCAAAAAAGTGGAAAGAACAAAGGATTTGGATTTTCAAGCCATAATACTTGTAGGAAAAATAATATAAGTATCCCATACCTGTATACGCAGCAGATTGATTTGGATCTTGTGCGATTGGCCTTACGATACTCGCGTTGTGTAGCGTTACACGAATGACTACCATTGTGCCCACAACTTCAAGTGCTCTATACAAGGAACTCTAGAATGTGTTTGAGACGAGATGATGGTTGCCTTTAATTATGTTGTGTATTGTGTGTGATTATTTAGGTCTAAAGACCTAAATATATATCACTAGGCTTAAAGATCTTTGAAACCCTAAGGCCCACTATAGGTGTCCCTGTTGGGCTAAACCAACAGGCCCAAAAACCAACATCTCCCACTCGTACATATTGGGCAAATAATCGCATTCTCCCTTGCACCATCCTAGATTCCCCGTTCATACTTAGTAAATGAGCTGTGCGACTGCGAGCCACCTCAAAAAGAAATTTTGGAGTACTATGCTAAATTCCCAAAAAACCAGCATAGAACATCCCCACAGCGTCTCGTTCTGCCCCTGACCTATTTAGCCACATTCAGATTAAGCATCTCTAATCCCTTGGAGTCACATCTCGGATCAATGCTTAAACCTCTTTCGTTTTATTCTCACAGCTACGTCGCTACTCTTATAAAGCGACATAACTTGGTACCAGTGATCATAAAACTTGAACATGCTACCAAACAGTCATCCTTTCGCCCTCATATCACTTGGATTATATTCAATTGCTTTCCCAATGATGTCCCTTTAGGCCGCATCAGTCTTAGCCATAGGATACACACATCAAAGTAGCATACACTGAACTTCCTCTTCATGATACAGTCAAAAGTAACATATGGCAAAAAAAAGTATAAGATCTTATATATCGTATCGATCCATAAGGACTCACATAGTTAAGAAGCAAGGATCATTCTTTCACTTCCTTATATAGGTCGCCAAGCACGTAGTATGACTTACATGTTACGGTGGAGTTCTCTTTCAATAAAGAGCGTATGTCACCATCAAACACTGTACAAATCTTAGTTCAGTCGCTGTCAAGCGCCTAACTTGAAAAATCTACTTGCTCGCTCATCTCAGCGCCTAGTTGAAATTCCGCATCCGGCTATTCACAGAATATATATGGATAGTGGGGTATCCATATTCAGTCTTCGAAAGACTACATATTGGCCCTTTCTAAGTCGGTACTTCAATCAATGTCAGCTCAATTCGCTATGACAGTGCCATAAGCTTAACGTATCTCATCTTTGCTCGCCTTTCGGGCGCCAAAGGCGATCAATCATGTGAGAGAGTTGATCTATACCTGTTGACATACTCATACGATGATATCCCAACCATGGGAAAAGTGTGTGCTAGCAGTCATATTAAAACAATAACATAAGAGCAATAAATTCCAAAAAAAATATTAATAATAATATCAACAACATCAAATATCCTCTATGGTCAGGAAGTAAACAATCACAATCTATGTAACCCTAGACTCTTAACATGAGCCTGGTAAATGTCTCTAACTATAGGCTTTGTCAAGGGGTCTGCAACTATGCAACTAGTATAAATATGCTTAAAGATCACCTTATTTTGCGCAACCATGTCACGAAGAAAAATGGTTGAGTTCCCTTGGAACCTGCTGACAAGACCAACTGCATAACAAATGTCGGGTCGCGTACACATCAATTCTACATCAGGCTAGCAATAACTTTAGCATACAGAACACGAGCCATCTTTTTCTTCTCATCAGGAGTCTTAGGACACATATCCAAACTTAAGGTATTACCCTTCTCAACAGGAGTGTCAATGGGTTTACAAGCTTGCATCTGAAAACGCTCAAGTACATTTCTTATGTAAGTCTCTTGAGATAAACCATGAAGTTTCCTTGATCGATCTCTTAGGATCTTAACTCCGAGCACATAACTTGCCTCTCCCATGTCTTTCATTTGAAAATTTGAAGACAACTACGTTTGTGTGGCGATGACCATCTCCTTGTTGTTTCCAGCTAATAGTATGTCATCTACATACAAAGAGAGAATCAAGAAACTATTCCCAAAACGTTTAACGTACACATAATGGTCCTCCTTGATCATCGTAAACCTATTTGAAGAAATGTCTTGATGGAATCTCATGTACCATTGTCTAGATGACTAGTTCAACCCATAAATGGATAGTTTGCGTTTGCAAACTTTGCGCTCTTTCCCGTTAGCTATAAAACCAACAGATTGATCCATATAGATTTTCTCGTCTAGTTCTCCATTAGGAAATGAAGTTTTAACGTCCATCTGAAAAAGTTCTAAATCCATATGAGCGACAATTGCTAGAATAAAGCGGATTGAGGCAAACCTCACTATCGATGAGAAGGTTTCCTCATAGTCAACACTTTCCTTTTAAGTGTAGCCTTTTGCCACAAGGAGAGCTTTATACCTATCAATGGAACCATCTGCCTTGCGCTTGACTTTTAGAACCCATTTGTTTCCAATAGTCTTTTGCTCTGGTGGAAGATCTATCAAGTCCCAGATATTGTTCTTCCTCATGGACTCCATCTCATCAATCATTGTAACTTTCCATTCAGCCGAAGCACATGAAAGCTGCCCCTAAATCTCAAAACGACGACGTGGGATACTCTCCTGATTGCTCCTACGCAAGTGTGGACTTTGGGAATTATTCTCTAATGGAGGGACACTCCCACTAAGAGGTCGCACACTCCCACTAGGAAGCTAGTCGCTCTCAACATACTCATTCGGACTTGAAACGCCTTCGTTCGATTCAACCATTTCAAACAACTTAATGTTTTTATCCACATCCCCTCTCTTAGGGAATTCCTTCTCTAGGAAATGCACATCTCGTGATTCAATCTCAGAAACAGTTCCATCTTCTTGTATACCAAGTGTCACGTATTTTTTAGATTCCTCAGAATATCTAATGAATATGCATTTATGCGCCCTAGGGCCTAGTTTCCTATGGGAATAAGAACTAGTGTGAGCATATCCTGCCGCTCCCTTTGGGCGCAAATGGCTTAAGTCAGGCTTTCTGCTAGTCCAAAGCTCATAAGGCGTTGATAAAACATATTTATAAGGCACACGGTTGAGGATGTAGGTAGCAGCTAAGATAGCATCCCCCTAGAAAGATATTGGGAGGTTAGCTTGCGTCATCATCGATTTAACCGTATCCAAAAGGGTTATATTCCTTCTCTCCGCTACACCATTTTGTTGCGGAGTATATGAAGTAGTTAACTGCCTCTGAATACCTTTTTCATCATATAGCTGTTTAAATAGCTCAGATAAATACTCACGTTGACGATCAGTACGGAGAGCCTTAATGGTCCTCCCACTTTGATTCTCAAACCAACCTCATAAAATGTGTAAAGCAATCCAATGCTTCAGACTTATGGGAGATCAAATGTACAAAATCGTAACGTGTGTAGTCATCTATAAATGTGATGAAATAGCTAGCACCATGCCTTGCCCTCACATTAATTGGGCTACAAATGTCTGAATGTACTAATTGCAAAGGAAAAGATGCTCTAGTGGCTTTTCCAAATGGTTTTCTAGTTGACTTTCCTACTAAGCAATGCTCACAATTAGGCAAACTAACTTTAGCGAGCTGACCTAATAAGCTCTCTCTAGCTAATCGATTCATTATTCCGTGGCCTACATGACCAAGTCTAGCATGCCAAATTGTAGAATTATCAGTACAAGTCAAAAAAGAAATAGAATTATTATTACTGGAATAACAAATATCGAAAACAAATAATCCATCCGAAATAAAACAATTACCATGAAAAATTGTTCCATTAAAAATGTTAACATTATTGTTCTTGAAAACTACTCGAAATCCTAGCCTAAGCAAAGCAGAAACTGATAAAGGGTTCTGTCGAATATCAGGAGCAAACAATACATCATGGATCACTAGGTCGCGTCCACCACGCATGCACAGCTTATAGGTACTAATACCTATAACCTGAACAGCTTTTCCATTCCCCATGTAAAGTACTCTGCTTCCTACAGGTATTCGGTGGTACTCCACATATCGAACTCTATCCCTCACGACATGTTCGAATGCTCCTGAATCCACAGTCCAATCACAGGAAGGATGAGCTACCATAACATGACTTGTTACATAAATAAAAGGAGAATTATAACTTAAGAGTAATTTCTTCAGCTCAGTGCAGTCACGAGTGAAGTGACCTTCCTTGCCACAGTTAAAGCATGCTTTGTCAGTGTTGCCCTTCTTACCACCACATTTACCCCGCTTGCGTTTGGTAGAGTTTGCCTTCTTAGGTTGTAACACCCCGTGTTCATATTAGTATTAAGTATGTTGTATTATCTTCTTTACGCTCATATGAGTGATCGTTTAGTGATTCGGGTGGTCCGAATCAATTTTGGTTTGTAAATCATGAGTTTTGAACTTACGCAATTTTCTTGTTTTTTAGCCATCTTTGGATTCTTGTAACTTTCTCATCTTTTATCCGATTTGACTATCGTTTATTCATACTTCTAGATTTCATACCATTCTACAACTTTTGTGTTTTGGCCGAAGTTCAATTCGCACTCCTTGTTGATCAAAACAGGGCCTGAAGTAGGTCCATCGCTAAATTCTGGTCATTCGGTAGTGCTTCGGCAGAGCACTGTCTTTAGTGAATTGTTGGGAACGATTGGTCCATAATTTGAGAAAACTTCCTTCTATGAAATTGTAGATATTTGAAATACCTTTCTGTGGACATAAAAAACACTTCAATTGGAGTTCCGAGTCAAAAGTTATGGCCAAAACAAAAATAGTCCATTAGAGCACCAAAATTACGTGTGGACTGGTATGGGGAGTCCAGACTCATGCGCGGACCGGTATGGGCTTTTTCAATACCGGTCCGGCAGTGGGCCAATGTTGGTTTTGATGATTTTTAAGCATTCTTTTAACCCCTTTTTTTCACAACTTTGACCCAAATACTTCTAAACATCCCTAGAGAGTTCTAGAGAGCTCTAGGGAGAGAGAGAAGGAGATTACTACACATCTAACCTCTTAATCCAAGGATTAAAGCTTTAAACCATCCAAATATTCCTCTCCTTCATTATTCATCATATCCTACCTTGTTGTCCACCATAGGAGCTCTAGTTTGAGCGTTGGATACGGGAACGAGGGTTCATATATCATTGGTTCGAAGATCTTGCCATGCTAGGAGCGTGGTAACGTGAGAGATTTGGGATTTCACCAAACATTGATTAGAATATGGATTGATGTCTATGGTTAAGGTATGGAAAGTATTTCATATGCATTCCATAAGCTCTAGAGCTATTCTTTGATAACCGTATTTTTGTATTCATCTTGTGTTGCTTATTCATTGGCTCCGTGACATGTTTGTTGATATTAATTGGTATATGTGATGTGTTTGGCTGGATTGCTTTGGTGATTGATTGGTACATGTTTAACTGCACCTATCGGGGATTTGCCAACAGTCCAATAGCCCGGTTTGTAATGTCCGCGGAGAGGGCGTGGGTGAGGTGAGGCATGAATTGGTATGGTGGTACTTGGCATGTAGCCATGAGAGAGCCGGGTATGAGGCCTTGTATGGTGAAGGGCTTATGCATGTATGTGTATTTGTTATTGTTCTATAATTTTCACAGATTCATTGTTATCCTCTGTATACGGTTTACTTCCCCATACATGTTTTTCAACTACAGGTGCTCGCAGTGACGACGCGGGATGGGACGGTGAGCGTTGGTGGGAGAACTTTAGAGATAGTTTTAGTTTGATAAAGGATTTTTCGTTGTATTTTTGAAATCTATTGTAATTTGTTATGATTTGTATTTTATTTATTGATTTCTTATCGCCCCCAAGGGCGGGGTGTTACATAGGTGCAGGTTCATCATCGTTCCTCTTCCCATTGTTCTGGTTCTTGCGCTTAGACCCAGATGCCTTACGCGAACCAGAGTGAACCATAAGAAAGGAATTATTAACTTTAGCAGCTTCCAAGCACTCAGCCTCTAACTCCAAATGATGCACTAGATCATCAAAAGGTTTGATGTTTTCATTGTGCGTCATATTGACTCTTATATGTTCCCACGAATTAGGTAGAGAACGAATCCCAACTTGAACTTGCTGCTCATCACTCAAGTTGTTCCCAGCTGCCTTGAGCTCGCGAATCATAGTCGACATCTGTCTAAGATGCTGCTTCATCGAGGTATTAGAGCGCATCTTATATGAGTCAAACTTCAAAGTCAACGCCCGCAACCTAGTAGCTGAAGTGGAACCATACTTAGCTTTCAGGGCATCCCACATTTCTCGAGCAGTTTTGCAGTCCTCGAACATGTTGATCAAGCCATTGTGCATGTTGCTAAGCATAACAAAGCGCGCACAACGATCCTTCTTGACCCACTGAATGTAGGCCTCTTGATCGCGCCGATGTTGGGCACCATTGCCATCCTCCGGTGGTGGAGTCAAAGACTGGGTCAAGGTTTCCAAAACATCTTGCTCATCAAGGAGATATTGAATTTTACAATTGTCACCATCCAATTTCTCTCCTTTATTCAAGTCAGCAACAATGCTCTTAGAAGTCATTTAATATGCACAAAAATAAGGATATTTAATAAGGATATTATTATCAGCACAGCACACATAATATTTTGCGGCACAAATCTTAAATAAAATTTAATAGTTCACACATGACACGAGATCGAAAGATCGCTACGCTCAAAATCATCTCCTCCATCATGTGATATTATTAAATTTAAGTTTAAATTATGTGCAAAATTGTATAGGAGCTTTAAGTTACTACTACACTCCCACTATATATAAAACAGGTAAAAACATGCAACACAATTATATATAACAGTGAATAATATCAAAAAATGCATGGTACCATAATAACCCAAACAACTGTTTTTTTTAAATCAAAAACTGTTTTTTTATTTTATTTTTTTATAATCGAAACTGCCCTTTTCTCTTCAAAAACATGCAGAGAAAAAAAACCCCTTCCTAAGATTATATACATATTAACACAGCAGATCATTACCTACGAAAATCATACATACATATATATACAAGAGATTGCACATGCGTGATTGTGTATAAAGACCAATCTTATCCCTTTGATACCAATGTAGGAAAAATAAAACAAGTATCCCATACCTGTATACACAGTGGATTGATTTAGATTTTATGCGATTGGCCTTATGATACTCGCATTGTGTAGCGTTACACGAACGACTACCACTGTGCTCTCTACAAGAAACCCAAGAATGTGCTTAAGAAGAGATGGCGGCTGCCTCTAATTATGTCGTGTATTGTGTGTGATTATTTAGGTCTAAAGACCTAAATATATCACTAGGCTTTAAGGGCTTTGATATATTATTATTAGGCTTAAAGGGCTTTGAAACCCTAAGGCCCACTATGGGTGTTCCTGTTGGGCTAAACCAACAGGCCCAAAAACCAACAGTACAAAAATCCAAACCAAGCCCATCTATTTTGATGCCCCGAATCCAGTTACGAGATTTTCACCTCCGGCACCTAGTTAACCACTAATGCTGATAAACGAATAATATTGTCATGCATAAGCTCTTTCCTGGAGCCACTTGACGAGTTTATTGTTCTAACTTTCCTGAATTATTCGCCTATCTCGAGATTAGTGCCTTAGCGAGTTTTGTATCTAATGTGGCCCAAGTTGGTGTATATTTTATAGTATTCCATGTGTTTATAGGAATGGAATACAATAGTATTGCATAGATTGATCAAGAGCAAGCTTGGAGGCTTGCAAACTGCTGAGTAAAGAGATCCTAGAGTCATGATCGATCATGGGCATAACCATGATTGATCATGGGACCATCTTCCTGATGGCAGTGCACTTCCATGATCGATCATGGGTATAACCATGATCGATCATGGCCTGGCGAGTATAGCCACTACCCACTCCTTTTAGCCTTATTTTGGGGAGTCTTGTATTGGAGATATTTTCCCTTGTATTTTTTTAATTAATTGTTGTGCATTTTTAGCTAGTTTTAGTGTAAGGATTAGAGAAGTAAGGGGGATCTTGTTTTTACACAAAGAAGTTCTAGAGAGAAGGGAGAGCTCAAGTTGTAACCTTACTTCATTTTCTCTTGTAAGTTCTTGATTTGTAGGAATAATTTCTTCTTCTATAATATTTGTTTTTGCATCTATTATTGAGTAATCTTTACTAAGGTTACGAAAGTGAATCACAATTCGGTAATTATTAGCTCAATCCATGTTTAAAGTTTATTAAATACGTGAATCTTTTTCCTCTTTAATAATTTCATCTTATGAGCTTTTTAGGTATTTTTATCTATATATTAGACTTTATATGCCTTGTATATTTAGTTCTTGTTGATTAATGAAAATACAACATAAGTATATGGTTTTAAAAGGTTTATAGCTCATTTCCCCCACCCATGGAACTTTGTTCCTTTTTGTAGAGATTATGAAAAGTTTTTAAAAATTACATGGATGGTTTATAAATTTGTTCAACTAATCTTCGATTCATTTAATGATATTTCGAGTGCTTTTTACACTATATGTGTTATTGAGACTCTTTATTGTCTATCCTAAATGATAATCGATTAGTTGACGATTTAATTCCATAAACTTCGGCTCATTTCATAGTAAAGATTTTCTATCTAATTGTCATTCTTTTAAACCATGAGATTTTATACACATGCTTCATGCTAAATCTTTTACAACGAAATTATCATTTATATTTTGGATTAGCTATATCGGGAATGGGTTGTTTTACTTCACACCTGTTGCTAAGAAATAAACTCGATAACTTCATATTAAGTAGGACTTGGTTATTTTCCTTCTCGATATAGTTGAAGCCGGGGAATGAGTCTCTTTGCTTTGTACCCCTTTGCTATTAAGGAAAAACATCAATTCCTCTACCTTTTAGAAAAGTGTATAAATATCTTTGTATGAGCGAGTAAACACTATTAATTATATCACGAACAACTTCCACTTACCTTAGTGCCTTCTTATTAATTTTCACAACCAATTTTCATTAACGTTGTTCGATAACCAATCCTTTACAAAATCCAGAAAACCGTAAAATCTGTAATCCATTTAATTCCTTTTCCATTATTCCTGTGGACTAATACTCAGACTTCTGAGAATATATTACAACTTGATGTGCCTACACTTGGGCTACCACAATGCACTATTGTAGCGGCGCCAAGTTTTGGTCGCCGTTGCCAGGGATACGACAAAAGAAGGATTATGGGTTTTGTATAAAACCATTTTGTAAATATTTCTCTATTTAATTAATTTAATTTTCACTCTTATTCTTTTTTTTTTGTAAAGTTTTCGAGGAACAATTCTAATAGTTTTCCAAGCCCATGCAAGGGCAATTGTTTGTGGATATTCGAATCGGCCCTCCCCCATCACCAAGAATGGCAAACTAAGGAAAAATGGCAAACCACGAAAGAGATAACGAAAGGGAGGTGCAAACAATGTTCCTCAGGTTTGGACAATGAGAGATTATCTTCAATGCTCTCATACGACTTCTAACTTATGCATCGTGCTTCCCACCGGGCAAGCGAGCGCTTTCTCTTTCAAATTGGGTATGCTTCAGCATATCCCTTCTTTTCATAGTTTGGAGTCAAAAAACCCATACTTGCACTTGAAAGACTTTAATGAAGTCTGCTCCACATTTCATGAGGCAAATACTGACGAGGATGTCTTGCAATTAAAACTCTTTCCTTTCTCCCTAAAAGATAAAGGAAAAAATTGGTTATATGCTCAAAGACAACAATCAATTCGGTCTTTACAAGAGTTTCAAATGGAGTTTTTAAAAAAATTCTTTCCCGTCCATAGAACCAATGCTTTAAGAAGGGTGATATCCAATTTTTCGCCAAAAGATAACGAAAGTTTATACAAGCATTGGGAAAGATACAAAGAGCTTTTAAACGCATGCCCTCACCATGGTCACAAAACTTAGAGCCTTGTTAGTTTTTTCTATGAATCTCCCACCGCTGAAATGCGTACTTTTGTTGAGACCATATATAATGGTCAATTCTTGAGCAAGAACCTGATGAGGCTCGAGTTGTTGAGCAAGAAATAAACTCGATAACTTTATATTAAGTAGGACTTGTTTATTTTCCTTCTCGATATAATTGAAGCCGGGGAATGAGTCGCTTTGCTTCGCACCCCTTTGCTGTTAAGGAAAAACATTAATTCGTCCACCTTTTAGAAAAGTGTATAAATATCTTTGTATGAGGTAGTAAACACCATTAATTATATTGTGAACAACTTCTACTTTCCTTAATGCATTCTTATTAATTTTCACAACCAATTTACATTAACGTTGTTCGATAACCAATCCTTTACAAAATCCATAAAATCGTAAAATATGTAAGCCATTCCATTCCTTTTCCATTATCCCTGTGGATCGATACCCGGACTTCCAAGACTGTATTACAACTTGAAGTGCCTGAACTTGGGCTACCACAATGCACTATTCTAGCAGCGCCAACTTTTTGACGTGCGCGACGTCGTGTTTAAAATATAAAATCACAGCTTATAAAAACTTTTCTTAAATAAAGTAAGCAAAATGACCAAAACTAACAACAAACTTTACCCCGACTTTTACTTAGGTCATTGAACTTTTTTTCGTATCAATCAAAATAACAAATTTTTGGCCGTCTATCAATTACATCCAAACTATAACTTTTGTCCGTTAAATATTAACAGAGTGCTAATGTGGCTAACGAAGTGCTTATGTGGACAACAAAATCTGACGTGGCTTATTAAAAAAATAAAAAATAAAACATCACAAAAAACAAGACCTTCCCCCTATTTCTCTCATACCTTTTTCCCTAAAAAAATCCCCTATCTCTCCTGCCCACCACTCCCTCCCCCTCCTCCTTCCTCTCCTCCTTCCACCAGAAAATGACTTTCTGGCGAAACTACTCATCGTCATATTCTTCGTTTACCTGTTAGCCCCATCTCTATCTGTCGATTTTTTGAGCAAAGTGGTTGTAGTTGTGCATAAAACCCTAGTTTCTCGGTGTGATTGAAGTTGTATCAGTGTTTATTTGGAACATCAATTTCCAATCGATTGCTCAAATTTTCGTAAAAAACATAGATTTTGGAGCAAACTGGCTATAGTTATGTGTAGAACTAGTTTCTTGCGGTAATTGAATCTATACCGACCTTCAATAAGAATAATAATCATTTATTCGATATCTTTAAATTCCCAAAGATATTTTGAATTTTTGAGCAAATTGGATATGGTTCGGTGATTGAACTTGTATCGGTGTTTATTCGGCACATTAATTCGCCGTAGTTGTTTTAAAACCCTACGTTCTTGCGGTGAGTGAAGCTATATGATTGTTCATTTGATGTTCACCATACTATTCTAGAACTAGGTTGTCTTAGTTTGGCTGATCAAAGCTCTGTTTGCTTATTGGAAGTATGAGAAGAATGAATAAACTAATATAATCAACTTCTGCCACATTTCTTCTATCTATTTTAAATCCATGACCCAAAGTGAAGTTCTTATTCTTCATAGCTCGGAGATTCAAGCTAAAATGTTGAATTATTTAGGTTTTTCTTTATGTTTGAGTATATTATCAAAGGTGATGGTGGCGGACGAGCTTGACGGTGATGGGGTCGGAGAGATGGATGGACGAGAGGAAGGAGGAGGGGGATTTTTTGAGCGAAAATAAGAAAGAGATGGAGAGAGAGGGGGAAGGTCTTGTTTTTGTGATGTTTTATTTGAATTTTTTTTAATAAGCCACGTTATATTTTGTTTTTTGGCATAAGCTTTCTATTGTCCACATAACCACTCCGTTAAGATTTAACGGACGGAAGTTACATTTTGGATGTAATTAATAAACGGCCAAAAGTTTGTTATTATAATTGATACGAAGAAAAGCTCAATGACCTAAGTGAAAGGTGTGGTAAAGTTCATTGTTATTTTTGGTCATTTTGCAAATAAAGTATGGTCGAAACAAAATCCCATTTTAGAAAATTTTGGCATATGGAGTTCGTTTAAGTTGCAAACCGCCTTATAAAACCTTTTAACCTTTTTCATCCAAATCAATCCAAATGTTCAACCAAATAGTAAAGCAACTCCACATATAAAAACATATACACAAGTCCCTTTAACATTTGTTATTTAAAAAGTTTCAAAGTCCATTTTTAGTACAACTAGTTTTACATAACAAAGTGATTATACAACCTAGTCCTTTATCTAAGGACTACAAAAGGTCTATAGATATCAGAGGCTTCTAGATGGATATATCACGCTTCAATCCCCCAAGCCTAACTTGCAAAACTGTTAGAAAATGTGATGAATCAAATCCATGCTCAGTGTGAACTATATAATTTTTGAATAGAAAATACACAATGCATGCAAAGGCAAGTGCAACTTTTATAGAGAGTAAGTACTTTAGTAAAATGTAGTGTTACGAAAATAATGCAATGCAATGCAATCCAGCACTCACACATGCATGCCAAACCGCAGTAGGACACTCATGCTAGACACTGTAACCTAATTACCCAACTAACATATTTCAGGCCTAGACGTTCCATAGAATAATCCTCTACAAGTTCCTGTATCACTAGAGGGTCGTCACTAGAAAGCCGTCTCATTTCAATTACTAGCTTCCTAGGGTTCGTCATGTTAAAGTGGACTATTTCGATAAGGTGGATCAACTATATTTACACTACACCATTACGATTCAACGAATATCACTTCTATATAGGGAAGGTTGCTAACTCTAAGCCAAGTACTAGTAATTTTCACTTTAAGTATAGTTTGTTATAAATCCCATACTTAGCCAACTAATAGGCATCAACACTAGATCATTCGTTAGGTATGATGTACATTCACATCCTTATTCTGCCTCCAGGACCAATATCTATTTTATCTTAAGTGTTAGGTTACGGTGCTCTCCCATCTAGCTATTCCATTAACTGTGATTCCCATTTTGATTAATAACATCTTATGCTCATTATAATTCAGCCATTTATTTCCATGCTAGTTTCTACCATGATAATCAAAGCATTATAAACAATATTATATAATAAAATATGATAGACAACAATGATAACAATAATACCAATAGTTGTCCAATCAGCTTTGCATTTCGTGGTCTTTCACCAACGCGGCAGCAGACTCTCGTTAGTTTTCGTCTTCTTAATAATCAACCATAACATCAATAATTGTCCAAGCGTCACCAGGCCTATATTTCATGGCCTTCCACCCACGCAGCAGCAGGGCCTCTCGTTTGTTTTTGTGTACAATTTCAGGTCTTGCAACGAAGAGACTCCGTCCTAACTTTCGATCCCGTCTAATGAGACCATACATAGGACCAATCATGGACTATACAATCTGACCATCAAACTTTATATCAAGATAAGATCCAACAATGAAATATATAATATACATATTACAATGTTCAGACAATCCATCCCATAACAGAATAACAATATAATAATAAGATGTATAACGCGTTTACGTAGCATCGATAAAGCAATTAACATCATTCATTGACATAATTAAGTTAGTCAAGTTACTATTTATTTCATATATATTGATTATCTTAAAATTCAACGCCTGAAAATGAACATATATATATATATATATATATAATTTTTGCATTACACTCACTTGTATGTAAATTGAATTTATACATTCACCTCTTGAAATGGATGGCATTTCTTTTTCTTAAAGTGGGGACCGTCTTAGTGGTGCTATATAACTCTTTAAGAAATTTTCAAGTTTACATATTCTCTACTGACTAGCACACGTACGGTTGAATCATCCTTGAAATAAAACACCCAAGTGTCTCTTTGGAAGACAATAAGGAAACTCGAATCCGAGTTGTTTATAATTTACCCTTAAAGTTTCACCCTTTTTGGATTTTTGTCTAATTGTTTTCGTTTTTCATTATACACATCCTTAAAGTTTGCTCCCTTTTTTTGTTTAGTCTAAAACTCTATCCACAATTAGATTTTGGACGGAAAATGCCATGTGTCACTTTGATCTTCAAGCCGTGTTAGCTGCCCATGACATTTTTCGTCCAAAAAACAAACTGCAAGTTGAATTTTAGACTAAAAATGTAAATGAAATCAAACTTTACATATGAGCGTGGCACAAAATGAATTTCATGGACGAAAGTGGAAAAGCAATCAAACTTTACGGATGAAACTGAAAAAGTGGTCAAACTTCATAAAACGTAGATCTAGAATATAAAAAACACCCATAATCACTTTACTGATTTAATTCGACCAGATATATATCTACAAAATGTGATCGATAATGGATAATCGACAACTTTCGACACTCTTAATTTTGATAAAACATTCTAATCTTTTATATTTATTATTGTATTTTTGAAGGTGTTAATGAAGAATCTCCAAACAAACTCATTCAGAGTTCATAGAGAACACGCACATGCGTATGATATAAAATAAAGTTGGGCCTTGCTTCCTTGTGTGCTGTGTATTAAGTTTTAAAATAAATAAATATTTCTCTTATATATATAAGAGAAATTAGTTGTATTTGTGCTAGTGCCTGATACTCATGCACCCACTTGTATTTGTACGAATGTAAATTACCTATGTTAGACTAACGTACTGCAAAGTCTAAATGATGATGACACACAAATTGAATAATCAGTTAATATATTGCGCTATATCTTTTTAGTAATTCTATTCGATGATAAAAATAAATTCACAAGAGGTGGTTAAATAGCTTGTTTATTACTAGGAACCTCAGAGGCAGACCAAGGATTTTGTTTTGGGGTGGGCTCAATTAAGATAAAATCTCACGATACAAAATTGTCCTAAAGTTAAATATTTGTTCCTTCTTAATTCAAGATTTCAATTTTTTTACTTTTTAACAAAATACTAAGCTCAATAATTTATATTAAAAAAAAGTGTATTTTGAAGCTCAATAATTATAAATAAAAAACGTGTAATTTGAAATCAATGCTTAAACTGAGTGGCTTACATAGGAACTCCACGTAGAAGTCTCAACCACTCTCCTTGTCAGGGACGGAGGAAAGTGGAAGGAAGGGGGACAATTGCCCATCGTTAATTTTAGAAAAAAAATATGGTGAATAATTTTTTAGGGCCTTTGCTTTTAACCGGCTACATTTTAGAAATTAGTAACTGGCCCAAATGAGTGGATAATTACTAAATATGCATTTTATGAATGATTTTATTATTTTTTCTAATATATTTTTCCCATCCTATCCTTTTTTGAATTTTCAAATTTAAATTTATCATTCGCTTAAAATTATATTTCTGTGTTGCTGGAACATATATCTTTTGGGGATTTATATGCTTTAATATGAGGGATGGAAGAATCACCCAAATTTCAGTTGGAAAGGGAATCAAAGTCAGAACCACAACCAATATCATCAAAACCAAAGACAACATTAACCTCAAAACTCTTTTGCTCCACCACAAAACCAAAACCAAAACTTAGAAGCCTTGTTAAGAAATTTTATGGATAAGATGGATCCTGATGTGGGTGAGTTCAAAACCCAAATATCTAAGCTCACCACTGCCCTAGCTACCCAAGAGAAAGGAAAATTCCCATCTCAACCTTTAGTTAACCCTAGAGGTCAAGCTTTGGTTATAGAGGGAGGTGAGCCTAGTACCAAATTTAGGGGAAATCAAATCCATCACGATCCTACGGAGTGGGAAAGTGGTAGATAAGACTGTTGTTCCTAAAACCCCTAAGGTGGCGGACATAGTCGATTCAACGAGTGTTGAAGATATTGAGGTTGAGCAAGTTGTGAGAGAAGAGAAGAAGAAAAAGGAGGAGAAACAAGGAAAGGATGATCTTGAGAAAGTGAAGAATGGAATCAAGGTTCCTTTCTTGAAAAGATTGAGCCAACCATCCAAATCGAATGATGAGATTTTGGACATTTTTCGGCAAGTCAAAATCAACATTCCTTTACTTGATGTTGTTAAGCAAATACCTTCGTATGCTAAGTTCCTCAAGGACTTATGCATGACAAAACAAAGGTCGAATGTTAAGAAGAATGCCTTCTTGGCGGAGCAAGTGAGCTCTATCATGTAAGGCACGAGAGCCCTTAAGTTCAAAAACCCCAGTTGTCCCACAATTTCGTGCGTGATAGGAAATTGTAGGATTAAAAATGCTTTGTTTGATATGGGAGCAAGTGTGAACGTGCTCCCATATTCCGTGTACCAACAATTGGGGTCGAGAGAATTGAAACCTATGAGGGTGATGATTCAATTAGCGGACAGATCTGTTAAGATCCCAAAAGGGGTAGTCGAGGATGTACTTGTTCAAATTAACAAGTTCTATTTTTCTGTTGATTTCATCATATCCTCGACATGCAAGCCATGTCGAATCTTGCTAATGAGATTCTGGTCATCCTTAGACAACTATTTCTTGCCACATCTAATGCTATTATAAATTGCAAGAACGGAATAGTAAAGTTAGCTTTTGAAAACATGACTTTGGAGCTAAACATGTTCTCTTTGAGCAATCAAAGACATGATGATGATAAAAGTGAACACATGAACATGATAGAGTCATGTATCCAAGACCACTTCGTGGAAAATTTTGAATCGGATTTAACGGAAGGTTTTCTAACCACTTCCAATGAACCCGAGGGATGTATGCAAGTGTTTTCTTTGTTTGACAAACAGGATGAACTCCAGAGAAAGAAGAAAACACACCTCCCTCCACCAACAAGCTTGAAGGACAAATGGAACTCAAGCCATTGTCGAGCAACTTAAAGTATGTGTTCTTAGGAGCTTTCAACACTTATCCTGTCATCGTCTCATCCAAACTCTCAAACGAGCAAGATGTAAGGTTAGTTCATTTGCTCGGTATATACAAAAGAAGAAAACATACCTCCCTCAACCAACAAGCTTGAAGGACAAATAGAACTCAATCCGTTGCCGAGCAACTTGAAGTATCTGTTCTTAGGAGCTTCCAGCACTTATCCCGTCATCCTCTCGTTTGAACTCTCGGATGAGCAAGACGTAAGGTTAGTTCGTTTTCTCGGTAAATAAAAAAAATTTGGTTGGACTCTCACTGACCTCCAAAGAATAAGCCTATTAATTTGTATACATAAAATTCACTTGGAGGACAGGGCAAAAACATCAAGGCAATTTCAACGCCGGTTGAATCCGAGCATGCAAAAAGTGGTTAGGAATGAGGTGTTGAAATTATTAGATACAAAGATCATTTATCCAATCTCGTATAGTAAATGGTTAATCCAACTCAAGTGGTACCAAAAAAATCATGTCTTGCGGTAGTTAGGAATGAATCAAACGAATTGGTTCCACAAAAAGGCACCACCAGGTGGCGAATGTGCATTGACTACCGGAAACTCAATGAGGAAACTCGTAAAGATCATTTTCCACTCCCCTTCTTGGATCAACCTCTAGAAAGGGTAGCGGGCCATGAATTTTACTCGTTCCTTGATGGTTTTTTTCGATACAATCAAATCGAGATTGACCTAGATGATCAAGAAAAGACCACCTTTACATGTCTTTTCGGCACCTTCGCTTATCGAAGAATGCCTTTTGGTTTATGTAATGCGGCCACTTTCCAATGGTGTAGTCTAAGTATTTTTACCGATATGGTGGAAAGGACTTTGAAAGTTTTTATGGATGACTTCACCTTCTATGGTAAGTCATTCGACAATTGCTTGACTAAGTTAGAACAGGTTTGGCACGATGTGTTGAGAAACAATTGGTGTTGAATTGGGAGAAGTGCCACTTTATGGTTACCAAGGGTATTGTTTTGGGGCACATCATTTCGTCACAAGGAATTGAAATTGACAAAGCAAAGACCGAATTGATCACCAAGCTTTATACACCTAAGAATTTGAAAGATGTCCGATCCTTTTTGGGACACGTCGGGTTTTATAGGAAGTTTGTCAAGAACTTCAGTTCCATCTCCAAGCTGATATGCAATCTTCTCCTTAAGGATTAACCATTTGAATGGGACGCAAGTGTGAAAAATCTTTTATCTCTCTGAAGTATATGCTCACAACCGCACCGATAATGCAGACACCGGACTGGAGCTTGCCTTTTGAGCTCACGTGTGATGTGAGTGACTATGCGGTTGGAGTGATTCTTGGTCAACGGAAAGACAATAGACCCGGTGTAATTTACTATACAAGTCAAACGTTAAACAATGCCCAAATGAATTATACCACAACTGAGAAAGAGTTTCTGGCAATTGTCTTCGCATCGGACAAGTTTTGATCCCACTTGATAGGATCGTCCATTGTTATCTTCACAAATCATTTGGCTTCTAAGATGGATACTCCTGTTGCAAGAGTTCCATTTAAGCATCAAGGATAAAAAGGGAGTCGAGAATGTGGTGGCTGATCACCTGTCTCGGGTTACTTTTACAAAAAACATCGAGGAAAGCCCGATCTAAGATTCCTTTCTGGACGAGCAACTATTGGCGGTTTCTACACTTCTATGGTATGCGGACATCATAAACTGACAAGATGCCAAAATCGTGGAGTGCACAAGATAGACTGACAAGTGGGTCGTTTCTACTGGAACGAGTCGTATCTATTCAAGTATTGTGTGGATCAAATCATCCGCCGGTGCATCTCGGATGAGGAAGTTGAGAAAGTATTGTCCTTTTGCTACTCGAAAGCCTATGAAGGATATTTCTCGGTAAAGAATACTATCGCCAAAGTTTTGCAAAGCATGTTAGAGATGCCAAATGCTTGGTGGGATCTCCAAGAGGAATATAATGCTGCTCAATCCTATCCTTATGATTGAGATCTTTGATTGCTGGGGCATCGACTTTATGGGACTGTTCCCATCCTCCTATGGTGACCTCTACATTCTAGTTGCCGTATATTATGTTTGAAAATGGGTGGAAGCCTAAGTATGCAAGAAAAATGATCACAAAGTTGTAATCCAATTCTGAAAAGACCACATTCTTGTATGTTTTGGCACACCCAAGGCAATAATAAGCGATGGTGGTACTCACTTTTGCAATAAACCATTTCAATTCTTAATGCAAAAGTATGGTGTAAACCAGAAAGTATCGCTCGCTTATCATCCGCAAACTAACGGTTAAGACGAGTTGTCCAATAGGGAGATCAAACAGATCTTAGAGAAAACGGTAAATTCGAACAACAAGGATTGGTCTTTACGTCTCACCGATGTGCATTGGGATTATCGTACTACTTACAAAACAACTCTAGATATGTCTCCCTATAGGATTGTCTATGAAAAACCATGTCATTTGCCCCTAAAACTAGAACATAAATCATACTTCGCAACTAAGACGGTTAATTTTGATTTGGAAAAAGCCGGGGTTGACCATAAGTTACAAATCGATGAGATCGATGAATTGCGAAGATATGCATATGATAATGCTAAGATAAGCAAAAAACATGCCAAAAATATTCACAATAAATCAATTCTTAGTAAAGAATTTAAACTTGGGCACAAAGTTCTAGTTTATGACATGCATTTGCATCTCTTTCCAGGAAAATTAAAATCTCGTTGGACTGGCCCGTACATTGTTCGACATGTATTCCCTTTTGGAACCGTGAATGTTGAGGATCTCAAAATCGTCTTTGTGTTCAAAGTGAACGGACAACACCTTAGGACGTTTTTGCAATTCCCACCTCGAGATGAGTCCATCCCTCTCGAAGACCCAACCTATGTATGAAAAACATAGGTCAATTTTGTAAATAATATTTCTTGTTATTGTTATTAGATTTTCAGGAATGCTACCGGAGGTTCGGGTCAATTTGGGATTGTTGAGACAAAGTTGCGAGGTGCCATAAGGTGTTCTGGGGTCAAAAGAGAAAATTTTCAAAGGCATGATCGATCATGGTTATACCTATGATCGATCTTGGGAGCAAATTAGCAGGCAGTGGGTTTCCATGATCAATCATGGAAATAAAATAGGGGATCGTAATTTCCCACCCCATTATGCATATCCCTTTCATTTCTTCCTCAACCAAAAACCCTCTTCTCGCATTTCAACACCTCCCAAGCATTCCCCCATCATCAAAACAAATTAATCCCTCCTAAATACACCTCCATCTCACCCCGATCCCTTCCCTAAACCCCAATTCCATCTCAAAATCGCCCATTTCTCCCTCCAAAATCCATTTCGAGCCCTAACCCCCAATTTTGAACTTAATCTCCATTCATCTCAAAATTTCTCTCTACTAATCTCTTCCAAAGCACATCAATCCACATCAATGGCCTCTATTGAGACGGTCACCAAGCTTGAGGTTCTGCAAGCAGGGAGGGGTGGGTATTGTGGGTTCCGAAGCCGATAAGAGCATGATTGGTGGAGATATGCCTTTAATAGTCGGGCTGTTATGATTGAGAGATTGGTTTTCATCGGTGCATTGGACGATTTTTCGAAACTTGGGGCATTTGAAAGACATGAGGGATGGGTACAATATTTGTGACAAACAAGTAACCAATGCTATCTTACTCAATGTCGCTAACTTGTTGCAAGTTTAGTGCGAGTACCGAATGCTTAATATTCATTTGTTTCCCATTTATGTAGGAGAACTGTGCCCTTTAATAACGAGGTAGTTAGTAGAGTCACTGGAATTACGGCATTGCCGGACGATGTGTACGAATTCCCCCATCCATCTAGGATCCCATAACCTGCAGACAATGAATTGGCCACATTTTTGGCTGGCCGTCCTATGACTTGGATTGGCCCTCAATTTGATAGGAATAATCTGGCCTATCAATATAAGACTCTATGGCTCATAGTAGCGAATGCAATAGACCCCACTTCGTATATCTAGCACTTATATTCATACCATGCCTATGTTTTGTATGTCATCGCTCGCAATAGACCCTGTTGCTTGGTTCGCTACATGATACAAAAAATCACCAAAATATACGATACAGTGGCTCATAATTAAATGATAAAATTTGGTGTTTTGCTAACCCGTATCTGTTTAGAAGTTGGTGTCCAAGAAAGGGACACCAATATTAAGAAAATGGAGCGAGCCCCGATCAATAAATCCACTCAAGCTCGAGCCGCCGGCCAATTGAGAAACAGGCCAACTCCTTCTGTTGTTCCACTGAGTGATGATCTAGAGGATTAAGTGCTTGAAGAAGCGGGAACTAATGTTGTGGGTCCTTCGAGGCAGAGGCGCATGGTAGAGACAGGGGTGGTCGACAATAATATGGAGTATATCCGAGTGCAGTTTGAACAGATGAATGCATTGATTCACATGGGTTTTACTTGGATCAACGAGAGGGTCGAGATTTTGATGCTGCGCCAAGACAGGTTGGAGGATGACATTGCAGCTAGGGTGGAAGCTAAAGTTGAGGCACAAATAGCGGCCCAGTAGGAGTTCATACGCTAGCAGATGGCTGCACTGATCGCGACCAAGAAGGAGTTCATATGCCAGCAATTTGAGGCGTTGTATGGTCGATTTCGCCCACCCCACCTCTCGGCCTGAAATTATTGCTTCCTGAAAACTCTATTTATTTATATTTATGCTTAGTTTTACTTTATTTCTTTTGGGTTGTATTAGAATTTAGACATGATGTTAACTTTAGAACTTTGTTTTAATGGTTTAATATTATGATTTTTGCTAATGCTAATTCTAACCCTCTATATTATAGTTATTATTATTTTGTCTCTTCTTTTGTCACATGGAAAGCAAAGCCAAAGAAATCCCTCCATGCATTTCGTGTTCTATTTCCATTGAGACAATGCTTCTTTGAATTTGGAGGGGGGGGGGGAAGGGGGGGGGGAGGGGGGGGGGGTATACATTTCTTTGTTTATATTTATTTGGCTCTCTTTTTGTTTATTTCCATGAGTTGTAGAGTGGTGTTCAAAATTTTTTGAGAAGTTTGAAAGTTGATGAATGAAATTGATTTTGTGATTAAATGAAGACTATTGTTTCATTAGCTTTTGGCATGAATTCTTTGATCTAGATAGGAATTTGAACCATAATCTAAATTGCCTTGCTTCACTTAGACTCATATCCCGATATATTTCATGTTCCATATGCTAGATTTTTTTAGTTGTTTCTAATTTTTGTAATAACACTTAGGTTTATTTTCATTGAGAGAAGAGAAAGTTTTGTCCAAAAATGATGGAAGCTCTTTCGAAAAGATCCTCCAATGTGAGGACAAAAGCATAGCACTTTGAAATCTTGGATAACTTTTATCCTAATATTGACTTAAAGCTTCACTTGATTAAATTTTAAATCTCTTTGTCTAATATTATAGATGGGTAAATGTTACCATATGGGAAAGGGTGAATAGCTTCCTTTAAGCTCAATAATCGAGCACATAATGTAAATATTATATAGTGAGACCTCTACCCCCATAGAGATGAAAACCGCCCTGAACTAATTTAGCGAAAATTCAATGTAAAAGATAAAGAAAGTGTTTAGGATCGACAAATTGAGGAGCTTTTGTTTTTGAAAAAGTTCTCTCTTCCTTCTCAAATGGTTATAACTCTTTGTGTTTATATTGAATTGGTTGATCCGAAGTCTAGTATGTGAGCATTGGGGAATATGGGATTGTGTTCTAAAGGAGATAGGTGAATTATATGATCATTCAAACGTCCATCATTATAGAGATAATGATAGTAATGCCTTTTTCTTTGCAAAATAAAAATTGAAACCTTCATTTCCATCGTTCATCGTGATCAATCTTCTAATGTTTGTAGTTATCATTTTTGAAAACTTTCACGAGATGCAACTTGTCTTCTAAGGGAACTAAGAAGTTAACAACTTTTTGTATAGCATAGTGCTTTTATAATTATTATATATTCTGTCTTGCTAAGGGACTACCAAGAGATAAGTTGAGGGGAGTTGATAAACGCATAATGTTGTCATGCATAAGCTCTTTCTCGGAGCCGAATGACGCGTTTATGTTCTAACTTTGTTGAATTATCCGCTTATCTCGAGATTAATGCCTTAGCGAGTTTTGTATCTAATGTGGCCCAACTTAGTGTATATTTTGTAGTATTACATGTGTTTATATATAGGAATGGAAGACAATAGCATTGCATAGATTGATTAAGAGTAACCTTGGAGGCTTGCAAACTGCTGAGTAAAGATATCCCAGACCCATGATCGATCAAGGGACCAACTTCCTGAGGCCAGTGCACTTCCATGATCGATCATGGGCATAACCATGATCGATCATGGCCTCGCGAGTATAACCACTACCCACTCCTTTTAGCCTTATTTTGGGGAGTCTTGTCTCGGAGATATTTTCCCTTGTATTTTTTTATTAATTGTTGTGCATTTTTAGCTGGTTTTAGTGTAAGGATTAGAGAAGTAAGGGGGATCTTGTTTTTACACATAGAAGTTCTAGAGAGAAGGGAGAGCTCAAGTTGTAACCTTTCTTCATTTTCTCTTGTAAGTTCTTGATTTGTAAGAATAATTTCTTCTTCTATAATATTTGTTTTTGCATCTATTATGGAATAATCTTTACTAAGGTTACGGAAGTGAATCGCAATTCGGTAATTATTAGCTCAATCCATGTTTAAAATTTGTTAAATACGTGAATCTTTTTCCTCTTCAATAATTTCATCTTATGAGCTTTTTAGGTATTTTTATTTATATATTAGACTTTATATGCCTTGTATATTTAGTTCTTGTTGATTAATGAAAATACAACATAAGTATATGGTTTTAAAAAGTTTATAGCTCATTTCCCCCACCCATGGATATTTGTTCCTTTTTGTAGAGATTATGAAAAGTTCTTAAAAATTACATGGATGGTTTATAAATTTGTTCAACTAATCTTTGATTCATTTAATGATATTTTAAGTGCTTCCTACCCAATATGTGTTATTGAGACTCTTTATTGTCTATCCTAAATGATAATCGATTAGTTGACGATTTAATTCCATAAACTTCGGCTCATTTCATAGTAAAGATTTTCTATCTAATTGTCATTCTTTAAACCATAAGATTTTATACACATGCTTCATGCAAAATCTTTTACAATGAAATTGTCATTTAAATTTCGGATTAGCTATATCGGGAATGGGTTGTTTTACTTCACACCCGTTGGTTAGAAATAAACTCGATAACTTTATATTAAGTAAGACTTGGTTATTTTCCTTCTCGATATAATTGAAGCTGGGGAATGAGTCGCTTTGCTTTGCACCCCTTTGCTGTTAAGGAAAAACATTAATTCCTCCACCTTTTAGAAAAGTGTATAAATATCTTTGTATGAGGTAGTAAACACCATTAATTATATCGCGAACAACTTTTACTTTCCTTAGTGCATTCTTATTAATTTTCACAACCAATTTACATTAACGTTGTTCAATAACCAATCCTTTACAAAATCCATAAAATCGTAAAATATGTAAGCCATTCCATTCCTTTTCCACTATCCCCGTGGATCGATACCCGGACTTCCGAGACTGTATTACAACTTGAAGTGCTTGAACTTGGGCTACCACAATGCACTATTCTAGCAGCGCCAACTTTTTGACGTGCGCGACTTCGTGTTTAAAATATAAAATCACAGCTTTCAAAAACTTTTCTTAAATAAAGTAAGCAAAATGACCAAAACTAACAACAAACTTTACCCCGACTTTTACTTAGGTCATTGAACTTTTTTTCGTATTAATCAAAATAACAAACTTTTGGCCGTTTATCAATTACATCCAAACTATAACTTTTGTCCGTTAAATATTAACAGAGTGCTAATGTGGCAAACGAAGTGCTTATGTGGACAACAAAATCTGACGTGGCTTATTAAAAAAAAATAAAAAATAAAACATCACAAAAAACAAGACCTTCCCCTATCTCTCTCACCTTTTCCCTCAAAAAAACCCTTCTCTCTCCTGCCCACCACTCCCTCCCCCTCCTCATTCCTCTCCTCCTTCCACCAGAAAATGACTCTCCGGCAAACTTACTCATCGTCATATTCTTCGTTTACCTATTAGCCCCATCTCTATCTATCGATTTTTTGAGCAAAGTGGTTGTAATTGTGCATAAAATCCTAGTTTCTCGATGTGATTGAAGTTGTATCAGTGTTTATTTGGAACATCAATCTTCCAATCGATTGCTCAAATTTTCGTAAAAACATAGATTTTGGAGCAAACTGGCTATAGTTATGCGTGGAACTAGTTTCTTGCGGTAATTGAGTCTATACCGACCTTCAATCAGAATAACAATAATTTATTCGATATCTTTAAATTCCCAAAGATATTTTGAATTTTTGAGCAAATTGGATATGGTTCGGTGATTGAACTTATATCGGTGTTTATTCGGCACATTAATTCGCCATAGTTGTTTTAAAACCCTACGTTCTTGCGGTGAGTGAAGCTATATGATTGTTCATTTGATGTTCACCATACTATTCTAGAACTGGGTTGTCTTAGTTTGACTGATCAAAGCTCTGTTTTCTTATTGGAAGTATGAGAAGAATGAATAAACTAATATAATCAACTTCTGCCACATTTCTTTTATCTATTTTAAATCCATGACCCAAAGTGAAGTTCTTATTCTTCATAGCTCGGAGATTCAAGCTAAAATGTTGAATTATTTAGGTTTTTCTTTATGTTTGAGTATATTATCGAAGGTGATGGCGGCGGACGAGCATGACGGTGATGGGGTCGGAGAGATAGAGGGAGGAGAGGAAGGAGGTGGGGGATTTTTTGAGGGAAAATAAGAAAGAGAGGGAGAGAGAGGGGGAAGGTCTTGTTTTTTGTGATGTTTTATTTGAATTTTATTTTAATAAGCCACGTTATATTTTGTTTTTCCACATAAGCTTTCTATTGTCCACATAAGCACTCCGTTAAGATTTAATGGACGGAAGTTACATTTTGGATGTAATTGATAAACGGCCAAAAGTTTGTTATTATAATTGATACGAAGAAAAGCTCGATGACCTAAGTGAAAGTTGTGGTAAAGTTCGTTGTTATTTTTGGTCATTTTGCAAATAAAGTATGGTCGAAACAAAATCCCATTTTAGAAAATTTTGGCATATGGAGTTCGTTTAAGTAGCAAACCGCCCTATTAAACCTTTTAACCTTTTTCATCCAAATCAATCCAAATGTTCAACCAAATAGTAAAGCAACTCCACATATAAAAACATATACACAAGTCCCTTTAACATTCGTTATTTAAAAAGTTTCAAAGTCCATTTATAGTACAAGTAGTTTTACATAACAAAGTGATTATACAACCTAGTCCTTTATCTAAGGACTACAAAAGGTCTATAGTATCAGAGGCTTCTAGATGGATATATCACGCTTCAATCCCCAAAGCCTAACTTGCAAAACTGTTAGAAAATGTGATGAATCAAATCCGAGCTCAGTGTAAACTATATAATTTTTTAATAGAAAATACACAATGCATGCAAAGGCAAGTGTAACTTTTATAGAGAGTAAGTACTTTAGTATAATGTAGTGTTATGAAAATAATGCAATGCAATCCAGCACTCACACATGCATGCCAAACCCCACTAGGACACTCATGCTAGACACTGTAAGCTAACTACCCGACTAATATATTTCAGCCCTAGACGTTCCATAGAATAATCCTCTATAAGTTCCTGTATCACTAGAGGGTCGTCAGTAGAAAGCCGTCTCATTTCAATTACTAGCTTCCTAGGGTTCGTCATGTTAAAGTGGACTATTTCGATAAGGTGGATCAACTATATTTACACTACACCATTACGATTCAACGAGTATCACTTCTATATAGGGAAGGTTGCTAACTCTAAGCCAAGTACTAGTAATTTTCACTTTAAGTATAGCTTGTTATAAATCCCATACTTAGCCAACTAATAGGCATCAACACTAGATCATTCGTTAGGTATGATGTACATTCACATCCTTATTCTGCCTCCAGGACCAATATCTATTTTATCTTAAGTGTTACGTTACGGTGCTCACCCATCTAGCTACTCCATTAACTGTGATTCCCAATTTGATTAATAACATCTTATGCTCATTATAATTCAGCCATTTATTTTCATGCTAGTTTCTACCATGATAATCAAAGCATTATAAACAATATTATATAATACGATATGATAGACGACAATGATAACAATAATACCAATAATTGTCCAATCAGCACTGCATTTCGTGGTCATTCACCAACGCGGCAGCAGACTCTCGTTAGTTTTAGTCTTCTTAATAATCAACCATAACATCAATAATCGTCCAAGCGTCACCAGGTCTATATTTCATGGCCTTCCACCCACGCAGTAGCAGGGCCTCTCGTTAGTTTTCATGTACAATTTCAGGTCTTGCAACCAAGAGACTCCGTCCTAACTTTCGATCCCGTCTAATGAGACCATACATAGGACCAATCATGGGCTATACAATCTGACCATCAAACTTTATATCAACATAAGATCTAACAATGAAATATATAATATACATATTATAACGTTCACACAATCCATCCCATAACAGAATAACAATATAATAATAAGATGTATAACGCGTTTACGTAGTGTCGATAAAGCAATTAACATCATTCATTGACATAATAAAGTTAGTCGAGTTACTATTTATTTCATATATAATGATTATCTTAAAATTCAACGCCTGAAAATGAACATATATATATATATAATTTTTTCATTACAGTCACTTGTATGTAAATCGAATTTATACATTCACCTCTTTAAATGGATGGCATTTCTTTTTCTTAAAGTGGGGACCATCTTAGTGGTGCTATATAACTCTTTAAGAAATTTTCAAGTTTACATATTTTCTACTGGCTAGCACACATACGGTTGAATCATCCTTGAAATAAAACACCCAAGTGTCTCTTTGGAAGACAACAAGGAAAATCAAATCCGAGTTGTTTATAATTTACCCTTAAAGTTTCACCCTTTCTGGATTTTTGTCTAATTGTTTTCGTTTTTCATTATACACATCCTTAAAGTTTGCTCCCTTTTTTTGTTTAGTCTAAAACTCTATCCACAATTAGATTTTGGACGGAAAAGGCCATGTGTCACTTCGATCTTCAAGCCGTGTTAGCTGCCCATGACATTTTTTGTCCAAAAAACAAACTGCAAGTTGAATTTTAGACTAAAAATGTAAATGAAATCAAACTTTACATATGAGCATGGCACAAAATGAATTTCATGGACGAAAGTGGAAAAGCAATCAAACTTTACGGATGAAACTGAAAAAGTGGTCAAACTTCATAAAACGTAGATCTAGAATATAAAAAACACCCATAATCACTTTACTGATTTAATTCGACCAGATATATATCTAGAAAATGTGATCGATAATGGATAATCGACAACTTTCGACATTCTTAATTTTGATAAAGCATTCTAATCTTTTATATTTATTATTGTATTTTTTAAGGTGTTAATGAAGAATCTCCAAACAAACTCATTCAGAGTTCATAGAGAACACGCACATGCGTATGATATAAAATAAAGTTGGGCCTTGCTTCCTTGTGTGCTGTGTATTAAGTTTTAAAATAAATAAATATTTCTCTTATATATATAAGAGAAATTAGTTGTATTTGTGCTAGTGCCTGATACTCATGCACCCACTTGAATTTGTACGAATGTAAATTACCTATGTTAGACTAACGCACTGCAAAGTCTAAATGATGATGACACGCAAATTGAATAATCAGTTAATATATTGCGCTATATCTTTTTAGTAATTCTATTCGATGATAAAAATAAATTCACAAGAGGTGGTTAAATAGCTCGTTTATTACTAGGAACCTTAGAGGCAGACCAAGGATTTTGTTTTGGGGTGGGCTCAATTAAGATAAAATCTCACGATACAAAATTGTCCTAAAGTTAAATATTTGTTCCTTCTCAATTCAAGATTTCAATTTTTTTACTTTTTAACAAAATACTAAGCTCAATAATTTATATTAAAAAAAATTGTATTTTGAAGCTCAATAATTATAAATAAAAAACGTATAATTTGAAATCAATGCTTAAACTGAGTGGCTTACATAGGAACTCCACGTAGAAGTCTCAACCACTGTCTTTGTCAGGGACGGAGGAAAGTGGAAGGAAGGGGGACAATTGCCCATCGTTAATTTTAGAAAAAAAAATATGGCGAATAATTTTTTAGGGCCTTTTTTGTTTTAGCCCAGAGAATTCAAATTGCTTTGCTTTTAACCGACTACATTTGAGAAATTAGTAACTGGCCCAAATGAGTGGATAATTACTAAATATGCATTTTATGAATGATTTTATTATTTTTTCTAATATATTTTTCCCATCTTATCCTTTTTTGAATTTTCAAATTTAAATTTATCATTCACTTAAAATTATATTTCTTTGTTGCTAGAATATATATCTTTTAGGGATTTATATACTTTAAAATTCAAATTTCAAAAGATTCAATTTTAAAGTTCGTAAATGTAACTACAAGTGATAACTTTTTGTAATTTTTAATTGTCATAGGATAACTATATATTAGAAAATTAAGAAGTTGACTTACAGTAAATACAAAATATCAAAAATTAAACTTGGAGCATCTACAAGACATATTAAACATAAATATTAAACACAATATACGAAAAAAAATATAGTCATATTAAGAAAGAGATCACACAAGTAAAACTAGAAACGTAGCCATATTAAAAAAAATTACACAGTTAAAAATAAAAATACAGTCATATTAAAAAAGAAATTACACAAGTCAAACTAAAAACACCATCATATTTAAAAGACATTACACAAGTAAAATTAAAAACAGAGTTGTATTAAATATATCAAGATCAAGAATGTTAAATATGAAAGAATGTAAAGAGAGGGGTTCAAAATAGTAGGAAGAAAGAATTTACAGACCATATATTGAATGTTATAACAATCATTATTCGACACCAAATAGATCATTACTGATGGTCCCTTGAATCATATATTGCATGATTGCAACATCACACAAATTCACAATGAAATTTTTGTATATCCCATATTTCGCCACGGAAATTAGACTTTAACGTTACTGATTGATCTCATAAAGATATTTTTTTAATGCAATGTTCATCTTCATAATAGAGAGTATATGCCACCAGAATTATGGGGTCAATCTTCAAATCATTCATAAATAAACAAATAGCAGTCTATAGAGAGAAATGTAGACTTTAATTCATTTGTATTATGTATTATTTAATTAATTTAAAAAGGAATCTTGGTAGAGATATATATACATTTGTCATAAATATCTATTATTAATTGTATTAGAGTTAATGATAAACACTATAGAGATGACAAATATCAATTATTAATTGCATTATATATTGTCTAAAAATAAAGTTGATAACAACCTTATCATTTAATAAGGATAATTTAATTAGATTAATCTTAGAAAAGCTAGAATATTGGAAAAGAAAATTATTTATGAATTTTGGCTAAATAAAAACAATTGGGTTAAATCCTAAAAACTGGGCCATTTACTAATTTTTTAAATGTAATGTGTTTGAGTAAAGATACCCTTAAAATTTTGGGGCAAATCCTAATTTTCTAATTTTTTTTATTTTAGTATTAAATTTGTCCATAAAGTTTTTTTTAAAAAAATTGTGCACTTCAGATAATTTTATCACCTACAATTTTCAAAAAAAGAAAAGAAAATACTAATATTAATTTTGCCTTCGTAATTTTTTTTTATCACACTCTCAATCACTTGTATAAATATGATACAATTTTTATTCATGATATGATACATGAATTTTGTTATAAAAAGTAATAATGCTTTTAATTGAAGACAATGAAAAATAATAATTTTTTAAGAAAACATTTAAAAAGAATTTTAAACTCAAACACTACGTTACATCTTTTAAAATGAGGGGTAGAGGAAATTGAAAGAATTTTTTTTTTGGTTGTGGGTGAGAGAGAGAGAGGTGGAGAGACCGAGGTATAGAAGAAATTTAGAGAATCTTTTAGATGTGAGTCCTAGAGAGAGAGAGAGAGAGAGAGAGAGAGAGAGAGAGAGGTGCTGCTTTAATATTGGGGCGCTGGACAGAATGTATTTCATTTTTTCATGTGTGACAAGTGGTTGATTTTTTCTGGGCTGGGCTGGAGCCCTCTTGGCCCAGCCCTAAATCCGCTTTTGCTCTTGAGGTAAATGGTTTGAGGATAATCTGAGTTCGAATTCCAATAGGTGGCAAGAGTTTGAATCTCAACAAGTACAAAACCATTGTGCCCAACGACATGCTTATCTTCATTAGTGAGAATTAGTCATGCATTTAATATAGTGTGCTAATACTTTTATAAAATAGATATTGAGATACTGCATTACATGTTTATAATTTTAGCGAGCATATAAATATAAATGCATTTCGATATTTGCTTTCTAAGAACCCAAAAATTTAGACCGATGATATAATTTCAATTTTAAAAGTGAATCTAATTCAATCTAGCTAATAAAAATCCCGGGAATGACCTTTCTATTTGCCTTTGAAACTCTAGTAGATTGCTGTTTAGGTAGGACGTGGAGCTGACAATAAATGTAGTACATTTAAACATGCAAAAATTAGTAGTCTCGGGACAAAAAAATATCTATTAATTTAAGGAATATCAAATAATTGATAAATTAATAATTATTAATTTAGAAATTTTTAACTCAAAATGTCTCGGTACAATTTAAGGGATCTTGCTTTTTTGTTAATACCATATACAACTACTAACACTTCTAATGTGGGATTATTGATTTGTGCGAACCATTTCCAACATTGTGTCTATACATATACGCGCACGAACTCATTTTAAACTTTGAAAGCATACAAAATTCATTGCATTGAAATGTCAAAGGGTGATGCTCATATTCAGGCTAATTTTTCTTCCCAGTAAATTTCTAAACTTGAAATTGGGTTTCCAACGCACTTTAATTATCTTCCTGCGAAAATAATGGTATGGCACTCTCCATAGTCTGTCTGTTGAAATTAGAGACCAAAAAAATGATGAATTTTGGTTATTATGATAGGATTGAGAAGTTGTGGAGCTGGATTTTGCCGGCTGGCTTTCTCAAAGGCTTGTTTGGTACTCGACAATAACGTGGGATTTACAACTTTAAAAATATACAATACAATTTTTTAAAATAGTTCATACTCTGTTAAAGAGATAATTATTTCGGCAATATGGATAGCCTTGTTTATAATTTACCCTTTCAAAGTTTGATTGCTTTCACACTTTCGTTCATGAAATTCATTTTGCATCATGTCCATCCTTAATGTTTGCTCTCATTTAAACTTTAGTCCAAAAGTCAACGCACCCTTAGGTTTTTAGACGAAAAATATCATGTAATACCATGTGTCACTTTCGAGTCACGACAATTGCACATGGCATTTTCCGTCCAAGAAACAAAATACTCAAATTTTGACATTATCTTTTGTTTAATTGAGTCATATCTAGAAAAAAAATACTTGTCAAATTTGAACCATCTATTTTTCTAACTAATGTTACAAATTACTAGTACTTGTAATCCATTAAAACCTACCACATCAGAAAAAAGTAAATATATGTGTATATATATCTTAGAATGGGAAGGATTTCCTTATGGTGTAACACTCATATCTCTTCTTCCTTACTAATTTACCCATCAGAGAAGACCTAATTAATGGGTGAATAGATGGCGATGAAAAAAAGAAGTAAATTACAAGTAGATATAGCATGTAATCCCAATTTGTAACAGAGTGGCTGGGTTAGCTTTCATGCACCTCGATAATCTCCATTTGTAAAACAGTGACCACTTGCTAACTATCATAATTTTTTTTCTTCTACAGACTCAATCGACAAAACTTTCAATCAAATATGAAATATGTTAAACTTAATGCGTTACTACTGAATAACTTTTTGGTAATTATTTCAGATGGTATATAGTTCACCTAAAAATACAATGTGGAAGGAACAAAAAATATCTTGACCAAAAGATGTGTTAGAGATGGCTACAGTCCTTGGATTTTTGTTACTATGGTCACAATCATGAATGGTACAAATCCCAACCAATCTACACTCCAAATTGTTGAGCTACTCTCCAAGATGACAATCATAATGATTGACTATAAAAATTAAATAATCTAGGGACTATAAATAATTCTTGACAGGTGTTAATATTTGTGGGTTAATAATGCTATATCTTGTTAGATCCAAATAATTATAAACCCTAGGATCGTTAATGTCGTATCACCAAAAATCAACTAATTAATATGTAGAAGCATACCTGAATCCAGAGCGTGAGATTTGTAGCCGAGTGGTTGGCCTTCCAAATCTATACATATTTCTTTAGAGAATCCTTTAAGATTTATCTATGCTTTCTGTGATGATGGGGGCTCAATAGGGACATAATACGTACGTGCAATCTGGGGACCATAACCACAATATATATAGATATAGTAAATCCTACTATCTTTCATATATTTCTATTTTAGCCGATCATAAAAATAAAAATTATCTTTAAGTATCTACACATTAAAAGCCCACACCATATTAGATACATTTAAGCCTAAATAACTTAAACCTTTTTTGAATACTTTTAAAGTGGGCTTAACCATTCGACAGTCCAGAACACGTAATTATTTTACATATAAGCCCAATGTTAGATTAAGGATCCAACAATCTCCCACTTAGGCTATATGTGTAACCTTATAACATGCATAATAAAATTGAGCTCATTTTTACCGTTTTTACTGAAATAAATATGTATCCTATACAGTCCATCAATCATATCAATATAGGATCAAAGTGGCCTTTGTTACACTTGACGTAACTCGACCCATGAATGGTCACACATGTCGATATAACTGAATGACATAGATCATGATGTGGATGTGTAGCATGCAACATGATCTTAATATGCCTATTTTTAATTGTTCCTCTTGAAACCTTAGTGAGATCAAACCATATCCAAAATCTGAGTGCAAATAAATCAAAACTTTATTTATACATAAAATAACTTTAAGATATCCTTAAACTGAAATAACTGAAACATGTTTATATCATAGGAACACTAAAAATTACAAACTTCCACTAAAACTGAATATCCTGAAAAGACATGACACATATACGAGCAGTGTGCTCATGAAACACTTTGGGTGGCAATCCCTTAGTAAGCGGATCTGCAACTGTAAAGTTGGTACCGATGTGTTTTATAGACACCTATCTACTTTGAACTCTTTTTTTGACAATTAGAAACTTGATTCTATATGCTTAGGCTTAGAGCAGTTGTTGTTCGTGGAATATAAAACTGCTGACTTATTGTCAAAAAACTACTTGAGTGATTTTTCAATACTATCCATTATTCTCAATCCCAGTACAAAATTCTACAGTCATATTATGTGATTGGACGCTTCATAACATGCTATGAACTTTGCCACCATGGTATAAGAGGCTATAAGAGATTGCTTAGCACTCTTCAAGGATGTAGCATCCCCAGCATGTAGGTAAATATAACCAGACAGAGATTTCTTACTATTTTAGCATCCAGCAAAATCAGAGTCAGTATACCCAACAATTTCAAAATGATTTGTCTTCTGATATGTGAGCATGTAGTCTTTTGTTCTTTGTAAGTAACGCAAGTCCCATTTTGTTACTTTCCAATAATCTATTCCTGGATTGCTTAAGTATCTACCTAGCATCCTAATAATGTACGGAATATTGGGACGCGTACATACATGAGCGTACATCAGACTCCCTACTGCTGACGAGTAAAGATTCTTCTTTATTTTCTTTTCCTCAAAATGATTCTTAGGGCACCGACTGAGACTAAACTTATCTCCTTTAGCCACATGAGTATCACCTGGTTTACAATCTTGCATGTCATATCTCTTAAGAACCTTTTCGATATAGCCTTTTTGTGATAATCCTAAAGTATCCTGAAATAGATCTCAGTGTATTTGTATGCCTAACACAAAAGAGGCGTCACCAGGATCTTTCAACTCAAAATTCTTAATCAAAAATATCTTGATTTCGTGCAATATGCATATATTGTTGCTATCAAATAAAATGTCATTGATATATAAAACCAAAAAAATATACTTGCTCCCACATAACTTATGATATACAATCATTGAGCAAATTCATCTTAAAACCAAATGAGATAATTACTTGATGAAACTTGAAATACCAATGTTGAGATACTTGCTTGAGCCCATAGATGTATTTCTTAAGTTTACAAACCATATTCTTTGGGTCTCCTACGACAAAGTTTTCTGGCTGCACCATATAAATCGTCTCATCAATGTTACTATTGAGAAACTTAAGTCCTAAAATTTTATTTTATTTTTGTCCACGCATACTATTGTAACACGCAAAATCCATTCCGGTATGGATATTAGCTGAATTTATATATATGTGATATTTAAATTTATATATCTAAATCATACATTTACTGGGAATCCTTTACTGGGAATTTAGTTATATACATTTATATATGTAAATGTATGCATATATATATATATATATATATGTATATGTATGATTGCCAGTTCTTTGAAATCCTTGAAATCTTTCACCTTGAACCCCCAAAACACTCCTAATCCATTACCATAATTAGCCCTTTCCCTTGATAGACCTTCCCCCTCTGCAAAAATACAAATTTACCTTGGACACCATGGAAAGTCCATTATTGTCATTGCTTACTTTCATACTGGTGTAGCATGCACAGTAATTAACCCAGACATCCTGCCATCCAACCATTGGAAAAAATGTTTTCAAGGATTTAGAGCCGCAAATGGACAATCATTCATTGTTAAACAACTTATCAAGCCAAATATATGTCCAATTCTTCCCAGGATGTGTTCTCCGACATCAAACATATGGAACAAAGTTGCCAGCCAATCCTTATTGGGTTTATTCACCAAATCCTAAATCTCAGATGGTGAAAATAAGGATTAAGCTACAAGAGTTTTCACCTCCTGTGGACTTCCGTTACAAACTTCTACATGGCTGAAACTCTCTGTTGCGATAAATTTTAATACTCAGAAGCACACGAATCAGTTTATATTGTAGCGTGTAAGCGAGGTCGATCCTATAGAAACCCAAACAATATGTTTTATAATTAACTTATTAATTTTTCACTAAACTCCTAATCTAGCCAGAAAAGTTTTACGGGAATCAAATAAATAAAATAAAGTAAATTAAATAAAATAAAGCAAAAAAAATAAATTAAAGTAATGGAACGAAACTAAACAATATCAAGCAAGATAATAAAATTAATGAATTAATTGACTAGGGTTTTGGAGTCATGTATTTAATATCATCTTCCTAAGTATTCATGCGCATGAACTCTACTCTTATCTCGCACTAGTTTGGTCGCTCGACTCTATTAGATGCAGAAAATAAAATCATTCAAGTGTAATTAATTAATAAAATTCAATTGTAATTCTTCCATAGCCAAACTTATGTATAAAATCAAAACACACCCTTTATCCGCTCTTAACAAATCATAAGGTGAATCCAACAAAAAATAATGAGAATCCATCCTTATTTTTAATCAATTAAAATAGGCATTCAATAAGAAGAATTGTATTTAACACTAAAGCATGAAATTAGTAGAGTCAATTGCCATGAACAAGTGCAATAGAATTAATTAAATATACTTATCCTAACCCTACCACAAATTTACGCTAGCATAGGTAAAAATAAATAGCGAATAAAATTAAAAGAAAAATTATTTGGCATTAATTAAATTGAATAACAAAAATTAAACCTTTAATCTTCAAGTTTTCGAATTAATGTAAAAACAAAAGAAGCAAACAAAAATAAAATAAAAAAGAGAGAAGGTATGCTTGGCACTGTTGCTGTGCACGACTGGCTTCCTATGATTGCTATGGCTGCTGCTTTATATAATTGATGAATATGGGTGATGGGCTTTTCTAGGGTATTGATTGATTAAATGGGCTTTGATGGACATTTATTTGGACATGGACTCTTTAGCACTTGGAGTTGGGCCTTTGTGATAGCTGGGCTTGGGTAATATTAATATGAATGGGCCATAATTAACAAAGATTTAGTATTAAAATTGGGCCAACAAATATACCAATTTTCCCCATTGTTAACTGCTGCACTTTGCGTCGCAATTTCAGATCCTGAGATGGATGAATTTGAAAAAGATGCTTTATTGAAAAGTTGTAACTCTTGAAATTGTTTTTAAATTAGGCTCAAGAATCGCATTATTTTAAGTTCTAAGTAAAAAGTTATGCATTCAGAAGTATTGAGCACTTTTAGGTGTCTTCACAAACTTTAATTTCTCTGTTTTTCTCGATCTTCTTAAATTCGTTTCTAACACTTGAAAAGCATTAAAAATATAAATATTAAAAATATTTTACGCTCTCTAAATTATAAGTTAACATAATAAATTATACCAATTTCTTGGTACATCACTCTCTCTGCCACTGTCAACAGTCTAGTTGTTCCCATGAAATCCATTGATCTCACTTTTCTCGAAAACTTTCCCACTGAAGTTAGAGATGTTATTCTTGAAAAACTCATGTCCACTCAAAGCATTAAGCATTTTAGAAAATATCTGAAAATCACCATCTTTCGTCATGGATTAGTTTTTCGTAGAATCAAATTTCGTCCAGATTTCCCATACCTCTCATTGTTCCACATTCATCGACGCTATGATATTCCCAAAGTAGACCTCTGTTTCTTATGGTACATGTGCGATAATTTCACTATTGGTTTCCTATTCAACGCCCCTAGATTGCTAGCCTAACTTAATTCCATTTGGATTGATCATGATGCATATCACATTTTGTACCAAGGTAATAATCCAAATACTTTCAATCTCTCCAAATTCTTGACTTTGTTCAAACACCCAGAACAATGGCGTTATGAGCTTCGGACCCATAATAGAACTTATGTCCTTGTCACTTTTTCACAAGCCACTGAAGCTCTTCCATTAGAATGAAGATGAGGTTCCTACGGATAATCCCACTCAGAATAATGCTCAAATCCAAGCCGGTATAGCTACAATGGCTTGGCCTCTAAGTATGAGTATGTGCACAAATACTCGATTCTTAAGGCTCGGCCTCTTCCTGAGGCACACCAAGCCATCTCCCCGAAGCACACATATCAAGCCCTCTTCTCGAGGCAAACACACACAAAGCCCTTTTCTTGAGGCGTGCACACACACCAAGTCCTTTTCTCAAGGCACGCACACATACCAAGCCCTCTTCTCAAGGCAACCATGCGCCAAAACCCTCTTCCCGAGGCACATACACACACCCAACCCTCGTCCTTTGGCACCCATGCATCGAAACCTTTTCCCCAAGGCACATAAACACATTGTAGCCCTCTTCTTGAGGCACCAAAGGCCCTCTCCCTGAGGCACATACTCACATGAAGCCCTCCTTCAGAGGATCACACACAAAGCCCTCTTCCTGAGGCCCGCACACACACCAAGTCCTCTTATTGAGACACCCACGTACCATGGCCTTCTTCTCAAGAAGCACACATACTAAGACTTCTTTTCGAGGCTCCCATGCACTGAAACCCTCTTCTCAAGGTGCACATATACCAAGCCCTCTTCTAGAGGCAATCATGCACCGAAGCCCTCTACCCGAGGCATATACACACACTGTAGCCCTCTTTCTGAGGCACCCCAAGCCCTATCCCCGAGGCATATACACACACGAAGCCCTCTTCTCGAGGATCACACACCAAACTCTCTTCTCAAGGGACACACCAAGTCCTCTTCTCGAAGCACACATAAAAGCCCTCTCCTTGAGGCATTCACGAAGCCCTCTTCTCGAGGCATTCACAAAGCCCTCTTCTCAAGGTACCCATGCACTGAAGCCATCTTCTCAAGGCATATACACACACTGTAGCCCTCTTCCCGAGGCACCCATTCACAAAGCCCTCTTGGCGAGGCACCCATTCATGCAGCCTCTTGGCGAGGTACACGCCAATTCCTTTTCTAGAGGTGAACACTCGTACACGAGTAATTCCCTTCTCGAGGAACACATGCGCCATCCCTTTTCTCGAGGTGAAGATGCACCAAGCCCTTTTCTTAAAACACATATGCCGAAAGACCTTTTTTCGTGGTGTGCGCACACACATAATCTTCTTCTCGAGGAACAAACTCATAAAGCCCTCTTCTCAAGAAACGCACTCACAAAGCCCTTTTGTCGAGGCACGTACAATCCCTCTTCTCGAGGTGTACACACTTGCGTGAAGACCTCTTCCCAAGCCACATACATATAATTTTTTTCTCGAAGAACACACACACAAAATCCTTTTTCTCGAGGTGTACATACACCAAGCCATTTTCTTAAGGCACGCCCACACCTAATCCTCTTCTCGATGCTCACACACACACACGTAATCGTCTTCTCGAAGAACACACACACGTAATCGTCTTCTCAAAGAACACACACACGTAATCGTCTTCTCGAAGAACACACTCACGAGGCCCTTTTGTTGAAGCACACACGTAACTCGCCTTCTTCCTGAGAGGATATTTTCGTGAACAAAACTTGAGGGTATTCTTGTATGTGTGTAAAATACATAGATAAGAGGGTATTTTCAATAAACCCCGAGGGTATCTTTATATAAATATGTGAGAGATACCTCAAGGTATTTTATATCTGTGAGGTTTGTGGTATTTTGATACGATGAATGAAACCTGAGGGTATGTTTGTTTAGATATAAGGGGATTATAGCTAAGGGGATATTTTTCTTTATAAACTTGAGAGTATTTTTATTAGTGATAAGATAATATAAAGTTTTCGAAAACAAAACCTGAGGCTGCTTTATGGTAAAATTATGTAATTTTCAAAACTTGAGGGTACTTCGTGTAATTACGAGAGTTATGGTGTTTATAGGGTAAAATAATGTAATTTCTAAAATCTGAGGGTACTTTGGTGTGATTATGCGAGTTCTATAAATAAGAGGGTAAAGTTACGTAATTTTTAAAACATGAGGGTACTTTCGGTAATTACGAGAGTTATGAGATTTATAGGATAAAATTATATAATTTTTAAAAACTTGAGGGTACTTTGGGTAATTATGAGAGTTATAGGATTTTTTACTAACATAAGTGCATTTTGTATACTTTATGAGAGTTTTTAAGGTTTGAAAGGTAAAAGAATGTAAGTTCCAAAAATCGGATATTGTTGTTAGATTATGTGAATTAATAAACGTTTGTTTTCATAAACATGCAGGAAACTACGTACGAATCAGGATCACCGAAACAGCATGGAAAGTATCCTTAGCCTATCAAAGTTATCAATTAAAAGCATGCTCAAACACCACTTCACTTATATGAATACATGTATAACATACCTTATCTTTCAATAGATCACCAAACACAAGCATACAAAGTTTTAGCGCGTACATGCATAATATCTTGTAACTGACTAGTGTTAGCTTTTTAAAAAGCATGCCCATGGATCTCATGGGAGACCGACTCCGTGAGAAATCACAGGTTGTCCAAAACTGTTTGACTTATAGCACATCCTGGTAGACCACACTGTGATCACGATATACTTTATCATCCTTGTCATTAGCGTGGGGAATGCATCGAAGAATACCCAGAGCACCCATATATAGGAAAACTCGAGAAAAGAGAAGCTAGAGAGAATAAGAGAATGACAAGGAAAGAACGCGTTCATGGGACAAAACCTCCTCCATCGAACTGTCACATGGCATCCTACCACAATTTTTACATTTTCTCTATAGGGGAACTTAAAGGTGGTTTTTTCTTAACTTTTGTGAAAAAAGAGCACACACTCGCACAATTTATCCAATGCAAAATTCTAAGTCATTTCTTGAAATCACGAGATAGCACAACTTGTAAAGAAATCTCTTATCTCTAGATGACCACAAAACCCAGCAATAAGAATGAGAAAATGGAATAATAAGATGGGAATAGAAAAAATTAAAAGAGTAGAAAAAAGAAAAATCCCGCATGAGCGCCTAGAGCAAGCGAGAGAAACATAAATATATAGAGTGGTAGGGAGAGCCACACCAAGAGTGAGAGCTAGGTCAAACAGGGCCAGGGCTTCATCTTGGGTGAGTAAGGCTCATAATCACGCAAAACAGGAAAAGAAGCTCCTGGCCAAAAACAAAAAAGGCAGGCAAAGCTTCCCCGAGCGAGGGAGAAATAAGGACATCGAAAAACAGAAAATGACGTGGGCCCACAATTTCCTCAAAATAAATAGATAACGTCACAAGATCAGAAACTTCTAAAAAATATATTTCCTTCTTAGCTTGATAAATCAGAAACAACTTAGAAACAAGCAAAAGATTGAATCATCACTATGCACGAACTACGAGGGTCAAGAAAATCCATCTTGAAAATTACTCTTTCGGAATAAAATGACTTACAAAAACAAGTTTTAAAAAAAAAATCAGAGAATGGAGAACTTTTCAGTATAGATAAACACCCAAATGAGCTCTTTTCTCCCCATAGAATTCTCTATATCTCTTATTCTCATTAGATCATTGAAGTTACTATTATAGAGAGCATAATTCCTCAACAGATCACATAAGCCTTCTTTGGAAGCAGTGTAAGCCCTCTGCAGAGGCCAATTGACCATAAGGCCTTTCTACAGGCACAAGCCCTCTGCGGAGGCAATCCATTCACATAAGCCCTGTTTACATGCAAAAAATACTTACAAGTCCTTTCTATAGGCATAAGCCCTCTTCGGAGTCAATCCATTCACCTAAGCCCTCTGCAAAGGCAAACCGATCACAAAGCCCTTTACGGAGGCAATCCATTCACGTAAGCACTTTCTACAGGCAAAATATCATCACAAGCCCTTTTTACAGGCACAAGACCTCTTCAGAGGCATTTTTTGTTCTTTTTCTTTTTTGGAGGAACAAGTCCTCCCAAAGAGGGCAAGTGGAGCAAACAAAGTCCTCCCAGGGAGGCAGGTAGAGCAAACAAAGCCCTCCAAAGAGGCAAGTGGAGTAAATAAAGCCCTCTGAGGCAGGAGAGTGGAGCAAACAAAGTCCTCCCAAAGAGGCACGTGGAGTAAACAAACCCTACGAGGGAGGCAAGTCGAGCAAACAAAGTCCTCCCAGAGAGGCACGTAGATAAAACAAAGCCCTACTAGAGAGGCAAGTGGAGCAAACAAAGCCCGCCCCAAGAGGCACATATAGCAAACAAAGTCCTCCCAGAGAGGCATGTGGAGCAAACAAAGCCCTCCAAAGGGGGCACGTGGAGCAAATAAAGTCCTTTTAGAGAGGCGGTAGAGTGATAAAAGCCTTCTTTTGAGGCAAACCCCTCACTGAGCCCTCTTTAGAGGCACTTAGAAATACTTCTGCATGCATGTACTAGGGTTCTTACGGGAGCCACAAATCGAAGTCTCTTTCAGTCACCTTAATTCCTTGTAAACAAATAGCTTGAGTCGAGACGGTCTATAAACACTCCAATTTGAGACCCTCGCAAGAACTTTTATTTTATTACATGAGAAGGATCATGTAAGAGCTTTTTTTTAGCCACTGAACCAATAATTCTCATTAGTATAAGATTCTCCTACTCTTATAATAAAGATGTCGAGAATTATGCTCTAGTTAATTTTATTATGTCCTTAGAAAATAAGAACCTTTTCAGTATAAAGTTTGCACTTGAAGTGTCAGTCTTTGTCAACGTCGGAGGTCTGTCCGCTTCTCTCGTATTTATAATATCATCGGGAAGATAATCATCTGACCCTTTCTTTTATTTAAGTTTATTAAATGCATGCTTGTCTTATTTTAATTAAGTTTATTATATGCATACTTGTCTTATTTTAATTAGGTTTATTATATGCATACTTGTCCTACTTTAAATTAAGTTTATATGCGTACCTGTTTTAATTTTAGTATATATATATATATCTTTGTTTAAGTTTATTATCTGACTTGTTTAATTAAGTTCATTATATACGTATTTGTTTAATTTCTCGGAAGTATTATAAGTGAGTAGGGAGTTCGCTTACTTGGGCGAACATAAATCGAAAGTATTTACTTTCACTATCATCTGAACTCTTCTTTTAATTAAATTTATTATATGCATACTTGTTTATTATTTTAAATGAGTTTACTATTTGAATACTTGCTTGATTTTAATTAAAGTATTTTTTCTATATTGAACTCCCATATAGTTCACATCGAGTCCAGAACTCGCCCACACACTAGAAACTGCTTTGGAAAGTTTGTTGTCCAAACAAACCTGTTTTTAGAAGGGTTTGTTGCACCACAAACTCCCATTTATCGCACGACAAGTTTCTCAAACACGATCAATCACTTTCTGATACATTAGTATGTCTGAAACATCACTTCAGCCGTTTGTTGTGTGACATATGGCCATTTGCCGCACGACATTTCTATATTCTTGGGGAATGTCGCACGACAAACCCTCTCGAGCACTATAAATAAGCCAACACCCCCATAAGTTCAAGGACCGAGGTTAAGACACCAAAAATCCTTACTCTCTCTCTCTCTCTCATATATGAAATTTTTTAAGCCTTCTTTAGAAGCACATTTGATAATATTTATTTCTGCAAGAGTCTCGGATCTAATCTTGGCACCCCGAGTGCCACCTTTTACAGTTAGGCCACTGGAAATATTTCAAAGAGGAAAGCTGATATCCGCTGGAGGTCTTCTTTATTGTATTATATTTTCTCTCTTTCATTATTTTATATATCGTCGGGAAGGTAACTAAAGTCTCTTATAGTAATCAAATAATATATCTGCATATTGGTCCTATTGTACTTTTTTTAGTAGTTATAGATTTTTTAAATTAAGTTTATCATACATACTTGTTTAATTTCTCGGAAGTATTATTAATGAGTAGGGAGTTGGCTTGCTCGGGCCAACATAAACCTAAAGCATTTACTTCCACTATCCTCGTCTTAAATTGTTTAACTTAGTTATTCATAATGTAGACTTGCTATGTTTGTTGTTCTGTCCACCTTCTAGTTAGATAAATTTATTGTCAATTTACTGATATTCTATCATTTTTAAATAAAATAACTTGATAAAATTATTTGTAAAACCAGAAGAAGTAAAGTCATTATCGTCCGAATAAAACCAAGTTTTCGAAACCCGGGCTGATAAAGTTTACTTAGGAATTAAACTAAGATATATTATGTCTTGCATATAGATTGTAATATATCTTATACACTCTCCTTCAGAGTTCAATTCCATATCGAAACAATTCTGATAAAATTTGATCTCTTCTAAAACTAACCAATTGAGATAATTGATATTGTTATCTAAGGAAACAATACCGAGTCGCTCTCATTTCAAAACATATAAGATAAACTTTTTCTATTAGTAATTAGACTTCGAAAAAACCAAAACATCGGATCACGGAATATAAGATTTTCATCCATTTTCCTGTTTTTCCCAAAATTCAAGTTTTCAAGAGATATTTCCAAAAGGTAGTAGAATATCAGTAAAACCATCCAAGTTTTCGAACATAGAATAAACATATAAGACCACTAGAGACCGAAAAAGAGGAACGGGTGCTTAACGCCTTCCTAATCCGTAACATAATTCCCAAACTTTATAGAATCCTGGTTTCCTAGACAAACGTGTAAGAAAAGGCTTATATGTAGCCTTTTCCCTTACACAACTATTTTTTCTGTTTTCTCGTAAAACGTATTGGTGACTCTGAACGAACCCTCTTGCATCTAAAAATAGGATAGAGGGACACCCGATATGAATTATCAAGACATAAAAGTAAATAGAACAACGAAATCCTTTTCGATGTTTCAGACTCCTAAACTAGAGATTGAGACCTAGGGGTCAAATTTGCAGATTCTCACAATAATATTTAAGGGTAAATATGTAATTATAATTAAATATTTTTAGTCATGTTTGCACATGTTAGTATTCTATTACTCGTAACATAATTGTAATGGAAATGTGTTGACTATAAATACATGTTAGATGAAAGGGTTTTGTAATACCCTGTACTTTAATTTATTTTAAATTGAATATATTGGTTTATTTATACTCATGTGAATGATTGTTTGGTGACTCAGGTGGTCCGAATCGATTTCGGCTGGTAAATAGGAAGTTTTGGTTCTTTACGATTTATGAATTTTGGCTAACTTTGGGTTATCATAATTTCTTCGTTTCTTGTCCGATTAAGATTTCGTTCGTGTATATATCTAATTTTTATACCATTATATAACTTTTGTGATTTGATCAGAAGCTAATTCACACTCCTAGTGGGACAAAACAGGCTGCAAAATAGGCCCATTACAAAATTTTAGTCATTCGGTAGTACTTCGGCAGAGTGCTGTCTTCAGTGAATTACTGGAAAAATATTATTCATAATTTGGGAAAACTTCCTCTTAGGAAGTTGTAAATCTTCGAATTACCTTTTCGTGGACATAAAGATCACCCCAATCTGAGTTTCGAGTAAGGAGTTATGACCAAATTACCAACAGTGGTCAGTGCAGCCAAACTAAAACTTGGAGAGAATGTTTCTAGGATCGGTCCCAGACCCCTGTGTGACGAATTTTTTAGAGATTTCACCCCAATTTCTCATCATTTATCACCTTAACTCACCCAAACTCGACCAAAACCCACACCTATCAACTTGAGGGCTTTAGAGAGAGATAAAGGTAGTTCGTTAAAGGTTTCTTACTCATTTTTCAACACGAATTCGAAATAAAAGCTCCAAATCCCCCGAATCATCCTCCTGGTTGTTATTCATTGTCTTCCTCGCTGGGATTCCTTCGGATAAGGCTTGAACTTTCATATTTCTTCTTCTTTCTCGTTGAGAAGTCGAGGTAGGGGTTTATATGCTCTTAAACTTGAAATTTTGGCATTGTTTTATGAATATCAACATATTTTCACCTCATTTGTCTTAGTCATCTGAAATATGGCCTATAACATCATGTTTTATGATTAAGAAAGATCTAAAAGTGAGGTTTGAGGCAATATATGCTATGTACACTTGATAATATGATTTCATTTTATTAGAAGTGGATAATTTATACATGTATGTTAGCATGTTGATCATATCATTTGATATGGCAAGGTATGCCATATGAACTTGATATTCACATAGTATTTGATATCTACGGGATGTCCCTCAGGTGTATATGTGTTAAGTTGATATGATTGAACTAATAAATGATTTTGGTATACACCAAGGGACAAGTATGATGATTAATGAGCTTTATATGGCATATATTGTTTCTAGCCTGCATTTAGAGCATGTTGTGCATGTTTGCATCATTATTGTGTCAACCCAGCATCTTGATGACCTCGTGGCAAGTACGGAGCCTCCCAATGGCATGTGGCATGTAAATTGTCTCTTGGGAGAATTATATTTCTTCTCCATGATGTGGATGGCATTCTATACTCTTGAGGCATTCTCGAACATGTGATTATCTATCTTCGGGAGTTCTTCATTCGTATGGGGATATATTCTTGGCTATGTTATATGGTGGGATGTTGCCCACGATTATCAGTATCTATGTTTGGGCCTTCTGTCAGTGAAGGGGAATAATTGTGGTTAGTGCTTGCCGGTATGGAAAATAGGCAGGGCCTGGTGCCCTTGGGTTGAAAAGCCCTAAATCTCTGGGGGCTCAGCAAGTCGTAGGCTGTCTAGGGCCAGCGGTGAGCAGTCCGAAAATCTAGAAAACGGCAAGATACTAATATTCTGGTTGAGATGAAAATGAGCTATTAATGTGATGTGGTGGACTATGGTCCAAATTGTTATTATCTATCGATATTCACCCGAGACGGAGAGGCCATATTATGATCTCGATCTTATATCTCTTAGGGGCAGTCAGGCCCATGTTATGAATGTTCATGGATTGATCTTCTGGAGGGGCGGCCAGGCCCATGGTTATTATTACAGTTATGATTCAGCACAAGTATAATTCATGATAAGGACCGGCTATGGTCTTGGATAAGCAGACTCAAATCATTTGGTATCTCGGCTCCCTTATATTCTGGTGAGTCGACGTAACGGTTGACACAAAGGAGGTAATCTGCATTAGCATGAGCATGCATGGTTTTATGAAATTATAATAAGTTACAAATTATGTTTGAATTGTATTATGAAAACGTTTACTTTGTTTAAAGTACCGAATCAAGAAATGTTTTCAAAGTTGTTCCCTTTTTCTCCCCCTACTGAGCGATATACTCACCCCGTTTTTCTAAAACTATATAGGTATTCAGGAATCCAAAGAGGATGTGGATGCCACGGGATCGGGAACGTGTTAGTAGCTCTGATACAGACTCATTTTTGTTATGTATATGTTCTCCCGGGAAGCCACAACTAGCCAAAAGTGTAGTATATTCACTTGGGTTACTTAGTTGGTTGTGTAGCATGAATATGTATCTTCTTGTATGTTTGTGTGCAGTACGAACATCATCGGTATGGTTATGAAGTTGTTGCTTGACTCGCATGATATTACTATTTGTATTTCTTTATGCATTTCCATATATACCCATTTTAGTTAATATAAGATGGGTTAGTAGCACTTCAGGTCTTAATTTTGGGTGTTGTTCTGTAGATTAAGGCGGGGGTGTTACAGGTTTATTGTCGGGTAAAAAATACAGGGAAGCTACCTGCAAACCTGACTAACCATAAAAAAGTTTAATATAATTTGCCTAGTTCATTTGAATTCTACCAAATAAACAATCAAGATTACTATTGCCATTTTGGTAGTACATAGAACTTGTTTGGGTAGTACAATAGAGAAATATCACTTTATTTAAAGATTTAGATTAAATTCTACAAAAATGGACTTCGCATGTCATCATCAATAGGAGCACGTTAGTCTACATTAACTTATATTCACACATCGAGTCACATTAAAATAATAAAAAATAATAACGAAGGACAATATATAAATAATGCTTTTAATAAAGGACAATCTTTTTAAGCTATTACTTTAAAGGACATGTTTAATAGTAAAGGACAATATTTAAAATCAATGGTATACATTTTAACTTTTATTTTCTATTTTTTTTCTTTTTATTTTAAGGTGTAATTACATTACTTTCCCTCCCTTTATTTAAGGAAAACAAACAAATTAATCATCCATAATATATAGCTATTTCAAAAATCTAGCAACATTTTTAAATTTTGAATGACTCTAGATATCCTATTTTAAAAAGTTATTATGATAATCTCTCTAAATTTTATTGTTTTCACAATTGTACACTTTGTTTTCTCTTTACTTGCTTTGAAATTAGGTTTTCGACAGCACATGTAGTGGTGATTACTCATTCGTTCTATGGAGTTCAACTACAGTTGATGGATTTTTAATTGTTAGTTTAATTTTCATAATCTTGTCATCCTTGTTTTTTTCTTAGTTTTCTTGGTTGTCTAGCTTTAAGGTTTATACAAATATGTCTATATATTCATATGTAACGAGCACAACTTTTAACATAGAACAATGTGACCATGAATTTGTAGCTTGTACGTTATATACACCAATATACCGATGCCTATTTATACATTATATAAATTAATAACATAAATCTAGTATGTTAATTAATTGTCCATGGATATTCACCTTAAAATTCAGTTTTATGTCTATATTTTTAGCTATTATGTCTATTGTTGGTATTTCATTTCATTTTTATTTTACTAATGTGCCTATTTAAAAAAAAATAAGTGCATTTTTCTTTTTGGAGATAAGCTAAGTGTATTATTAATATATCTTGCATGGAAGTACTAAGATAATGTTTATATATTCATTGCGTTTGTTATGAAATCTCAATTTAGCTTTGGTTTTATTAGCTATTAATTTAGTAATATAATATGCCTATCTTAGGCTTTAGTTATATTACTTATTAATTTGGTAAACCAATATGCCTATTGTCTCGCCGCAAACAATGCAAGTTACAAACACCAAGTGCAGGTAGTCGGTTAAGTAATAAATACTTGATAAGTCCGATATCGAATCCACAAGGAGGATGTATAGTTTTTAGAGTTAGGAATGTTTCTTTCAAAAATAGAGAGGAGAGACAAAATAAAGAAAATATGATATATGGAGAGAGAGGAAAGATCACTAACTAAATGCAATAAAATTAACCTAAATATGCAACTAATGCAACACCTAAAGGAGCAACACATCATTATGCTGAAAACAACTAAACTATCACAAAACATGTGGAAAAGATAAATAAAATAAATATTAAAAGCAACATACTAAACTAATTAAACATGCAAAAAACTTTAGTTAAAATAAAAAATAAAGAGCGCTACTGGTATCCATAAGTTTCGGGCAATACAACGGGCAATTTGGTGGACTGAGAACCTTTCTAATTTTTTTTCTAGTTAAGGAATCAATTCATTTTACATAATTTTACCGATAACTTATTTATTGAAGTAATGCTTGACACTACAAAATCTTTTACTAAAAGTGAGTTTGGAAAGATTAAGCAAAAAGCACAATTTAATTCAAATTATTTAAAGCATGATTAGATTCAAATTTAAACCAAAACAGGCGATGGAAAAACACAATTGGCGATTTCGCTAACAAAAAATACGTAAGGGTTTAAAACTAGTATCAGAAACAGCATGGTAATTTTTGAGATCTAAAAAGATATATATATATATATATATATAACCAATAGATTTAGAGAATATAGATCGCTCTGTAACTCGATCGGTTAGGATTTAGTGCAAAAAACAATTATACAAACTAGTTTCGATTCTTTTTTCAAAAAGATTCTATTAAATTTGTTATGAACTCATGTGAATAGCATACTAGGATAATAATATAATGAAATCATATTAACCCGCATAAAATTAATTAGAATTGAATTTAGGTCCAGAAAATTACTGTGTCGGCATACCCAGCCCTTATAAACCCCTAACTAGCGAAATAGCTGAACACATGTAATAAATTCATAATCAATAAATTAACCAAACAAAATAGCTTATATATATATGTTTATTAATCGAAAAGCATTTAAAAAAACTATGTGAAGGACTTAAAGTACATACGTAGTCCAATAAAAAGTTTGAAATTAATCTTCAAAATCTTCGTCTCTAACTCCTTATACACTCCAAAAATTAAATAAACAAAAAAAAATATAATACTTAGTGCTCAAAATACAAAAAATAACATAAAGAAGAAGATGAATTCAAATGAGTGTGCCAGCCGTGCACACAGTTGTACGTCTCTGTGGAGTTAAATGTGATGGCTACTATTTGACTCTCGGGCAACTTATATGTTTGAGAAAGCCCTAATTAATTTGGGTGGTGAATCCTCTGGGTCACATATGCATCCAATGAGATGCACCTTCGGCTTCGGCTAAATTTTACTTGATACAAATAAATCTACCTTGGCAACAATGGAACAAAACACACACGAAATCAATCTAGGCTTGGTCCACTTTCAATTAAAATTTGCACATTCAATTTATTTGTTCGTTCACACTGAAATCTGATATTTCGCCATAATTTTGTGCTCAGAATTTTGATTGATGCAAGTATTTCGCCTAAATGCAGCTAATTCGATGATCTACAACTTATGTCTCTGGATATAAATTATATACAGATCAATATGAAAATTGTCTTGAATAAAGGCATTGCGTGTTGTAAATATCCTTTTCATCCAAAAGTTCCTCGGTTTGATTCCATTGAGTTATTCTTTGCTTGAGATTATTCTATTGGCTTCTCTTGAAAATTTTCATTAACTTCCTTCATGCTTGGGCTTGAGATTTTCTTTGGATTCAATTCTTGAACTGAATTTATCTACAAATTAGCTGGTGACGACTAACTTTGGGGTTTTGGCTCCACATTCACTTTTGCTCATTTTTACCCCATAAAAAGGATAAAATGCACTAGAAACAAACATATTATCCAATTTCATGATTAAAACTTAACCTCAACAGTTTCAGATAATTAGAATCAAATTCAAGTATATTGATCCACTTAAAAAGATATAAAATGTAATATTTTGACTCAATCACCTATTTCATTCTTCATTATTATCTACACAGACTTGTGTGTATCATGAGAAAAATAAATAAAATAATCTTAGTAAAGTTTAATACATTTCATTCAAATACATTTATTCCGTTTATTTTATCTTTAGTAAATTTGTTATTGAATTGGATGTTACTAATGCAATCACTAATTACAAATTCAATATTTGAATTCATACAAATCCTAAATTATAGCTTTGGAAAGATTTTTGGAATATTATTTAATTTAGATATTAATCCAAACAGAAGGGCAATTTGGAACATACAAAATACACTAAAACTCTAAATTTTAATTATTTAGACTTAAAAAATTATCTTCGTTTCAAAATTTGCCTTCTAACTAATTGTTCAAAAAGATTGTCCTTTAGTATATAGAGAGTGTGAAGTTTGTCTTTTAGAAAAAAAAAAGCCCTTAAAATAATCCATTGATCTTTTACATCCTTAAAATTATTTGTTTTCTCACTTTGGTCTCTACTTTCATCTAAAATTAGACACCTTTGTTCATTTGAAAAAAATACCCAAAAAAAAATCCATGTATTTTCCATCTAAATAATTGACAATGCATCCAATTTTAAACGAAAGCTAGAAATGGTAACGAATTGGTTCGGGACCAGGTACCAAAACCATATACCTGTCCCCATAGTTGGTTTGGGGGGAAATACTAGAAGTACTAGAAACAACAAAGGATGGATGAGATGCATAGAGAGATTACAACATACAGGTTTAGTTTTGGTTATATGTGCACCGAGTTTTGAAATTGGATTATTCTAATAGATTATATGCAAATAAGTTTATTATGTTGTTCTTATATATAATACATATTCGTTCTTGATACAATGCAATGCTTTTATAACATAGTTTTTTTTATAAAATACTCTTTAAATATAAATCTACAACTACTACAATAAAGGTGGACCAGTAAAGTGATAGTGTTCTAAAAATCGGATTAAATCGGGGATAAATCGGCGATTTATCGGAAATCGGCGAGTTGCCGATCGGATTATCCATAATCGGCTCAAAATATCGACAGCGGAGAAATCGTAAATTTATCGGCAATTTATCGCCGATTTATCAAGATAACTCGTGATCGGCGATAAATTGAATTTTTTTTTTAACGTTTCCAAATTAAATGACATCGTTTACGCCCCCAAACCCTATTCGTTTTCTCTCCTCACTCGACAACTCCCACACCAATAGAACTTGCCGTTCCTCTTTCTCTATCTCTCAATCTCACAGTCTCACTCTACCTCGCCGTTCGCCGTTCGTCTCTCTCTCACTCGACCTCGACCTCAACCTCGCCGTTCCTCTTTCACAATCGACTGCTCTGTTTCTCTCCGTTGCTCTCTACCTCGCCGTTCATCTTTGTTTTTAACTTTTTATTAATATATTAATGTCTATTTTACTACTATTATGTTTAATTTATCATATTGTTACATAATATATTATTTAAAATACTATTTATATGGTGAACAGTGCATATCCGATTTTTTCCGATTTATCCCCGATAAAATGAAAAATCCCCACTCCCCACCTTGCCGATCGATTTCCGATTCGCGATTTTTAGAACATTGCTATCACTACAAGAGTAAAGTAACAAAGGATCTTACAATCACGTTAATATGGGTCGAGCCCAAGACCTCCATGTTACAACTTACAAGTAGAGAAAGTATGTCAACGGACAAGAAGGGCAATGGCTATAATACATTATCTTGGATAGAAGAAACGTAATCAAAACATGCAAGTAATTTTGATATTGGATATACTATGGGTTTACATATAGAACTTACAAGAGAGAGAGAAAGATAAAGAGAGAGAGGACTTACAGGCGTCCACAGTAATGGATATAGGGGGCGAGGGGGGCTAGTCGCCACCCCAAATTATTATTATTTTTAAATAGATTAGATACAGTAGTAATTTTGTATTTATAAAAAAATTATAAAAGCTCGTCCCCCCAAAATTATTTTAAAAGATTTAGTATGGCCCTCTCAATTATTTATTTTTTTAAAAAAGTTAAACACCCGGACTAATATTTAAGATTTACATTTTTTGCTTATAAATTTTATCCTGCAGATTTCACTGAGCAAGAAAAAGTACACTTGAAATTTCAAGTAGAAAATTATAAGTTTGATATTTTGGTCCATCCAGAGTTTCAAAATTTATCAACAATTTCAGAGTTGTGTTAAGTGTTAGTGAAAACTAGAAAGTCGATCATTTATCCTCTTATCGATAGGTTAATTCACCTTATTTTGACGTTGCCAGTTTCAATAGCTACATCTGAACGTGCATTTTTAGTTATGGAAATTGTTAAGACCGCATTTCGCAATAGGATAGAAGATGGTTTTTTAACAAGCTATTTGATCACATATATTGAGAAAGATATTGCTCGTGATTTCGATATTAATGATATTATAGATGCATTGATGCCACGTAAATAATGCACGTGGTGATATCCCAAGTGCAGGCGTGTCAAGTTGTAATAAAATCTCGGAAGTCCGAGTGTCGAACCACAGGGATAGTCGAAAAGGAATGTAATGGATTACAGATTAAATGATTTTCTGATTTTTGTAAGTTGGATTTGTTGTGAAACAACAAAAATGTAAAACGGTTGTGAAAATTAATAAGAAAGCACAAAGGTAAGTGGTGGTTGGTTACGATTTAAGAGACGGTGATCACTAGCTCATACAAAGATTTCAACATAAGGTTTCTCGAGATATGGGGAATATTGGTGTATCCCTCAATAGCAAAGGGTGCGATGCTAGGTGACTCATTCCCGGATTGAAGCTATATCAAGAAAGAGACAACCGACATTCCACCAAAGACGAAGTTATCATTCCTACCTCTTAGGTACGAGTGTGAAGCAAAGCAACCCATTCCCGACGAAGCTAATCCGAGATAGATATGACAAACTCATCATGAAAAGATTGAACATAATGCAAGTGTATGTAATCTCATGGTTTAAAGAATGAAAATTAGAAAGTGAATCCTAAAAATGAAACGGAATGAAGTTTATGGGATAAATTTGTCATCTCATCATTTATCACTTATGGTAGAAAATAAAGAGTCTAAGTATCACATATAGTGTAAGAAGCACTCAATATATCAATAAATGAATCAAAGATAAGCTAAACAAATTTATAATCCATCTATGGAGTTTTATGAACTATTTATAATTTCGACAAAGAGGACAAAAACTCCATGAATGGGGGAAAGAGACTACAAGCTTTCTAGAACCATATAAATATGTTGTATGTTCATTAACAACCAAGACCTAAATATACAAGGCATATAAAGTCTTAACTTAATATGAAAATACCTAGAAAGCTTGAAATAATGGAAGATATGATGAAGAAAAGGATTCACAAATATTTATCAAACTTTAAACATGGATTGAGCCATTAATCACCGAAAATTATATCGCGATTCACCTCCGTAACCTTAGTAATAGACTACTCCATAATAAATGAAAGAACAAATATTATAGAAGAAGAAATCATTCTTACAAATTAAACACTTACAAAGAAAAATGAAGAACAATACTCAAGAGCTCTCCATTCTCTCTAGAACTTGCAAGTGTGTAAAACTAGATTATATCTATCTATCCCTTTCATTAGGCTAAACCTAGCCACAAAAGTCTAAGAAATAATAAAATAAACAAGGGAAAATATCTAGAGACAATAATCCCTCAAAACAGGCTGAAAGGAGCAGGTAGTAGGTGTACTCGCCAGGCCATGATCGATCATGGTTATTTCCATGATCGATCATGGAAGTGTTCTGCCAGAAAAGATGGTTTCATGATAAATCATGGTTATGCCCATGATTGATCATGGAAATGCCCATGATCGATCATGGTTCTTGATAAACGCTTAATATTGCCATTCATACGCTCATTTTCGGAGTTGTTTGACGCGTTTATTTCTCTAAAACTACTCGGTTTGCCAATTTATTTCGCGATTAGTCTCGTAGCACTTTTGTATTTAACAATGCTTGGAGAGGCACATTTTGTGTTTATTTTAGTGTCTTTAGATTTCAAGAAATATTGTATTTAATACAATAGTGGAATTCTCCATGTGACCAAAGAGCATCCAAGAAAGTAGAATTTTTCATGTGATTAAAGAGCATCCAAGAAAGTGAAAGTCTCCATGTCCATGTGATTAAAGAAAGAAAGTAGAATTTTCCATGTGACCAAAGAGCATCCAAGAAAGTGGAATTCTCCAACAAAATTAAAAAAATAAAAATAAAAAGCTTTGTTTAATTTTTAGCATCCAACATAACTCTCCTATTTATAGTCTTCATTGTTGTTTTGGAGATGATACTTTTATTACTTCTCATTTCTCAATTTATAGAAAGCTTGTAATAGTTTTTTCTAGAGAGAGAAATGGAGTTCACTTTTATAATTCTTGTCTCTACATTTATTATGGAGTAATTTCTTTGCCAAGGCTAAAAGATGAAATTTGCAATGCATTAATTATGTAAGTTCAATTCTCATTCCATTGTTAGTATTGTTAAATACTTTTTGAATCATTCATCTTCTCCATTTTTTCAACCATTCATAAGCTAGTAAGATAATTTTCATATGATGATTTGACTTTGTATGCCTTGTATACATAGATCTCAAGCATTAATGAGGAGATGATACACTTGTGTATTTCTTACTAGCCTATGTCCATTCTTTCTTTGAATGAGATACTCTTCATTGCCAAGCATGATTAGTTTTTGAATATTCATGGAAACACCATAAATTTGAGATTTTAATCTTTTAATAGTTTAATGATATGTTGAGTGCTTTCTACACTTTATGTGATTTTAAGACTCATCATCTTCTTATTTAAAGTTTTGCCAAAGGGGATCTTTTAAATTTATTTCATAAACAACTTCATTAATCATTTTAAGGATTCAATTTGTATTTATCAAATGAGTCTATATAGGACGGTTTGACCTCCACCTAGACTTCCCAATCTTAGACAAATGAAATGTTATGATTTACCGAGCTAAACTCCTTGTAGTTGGCCATTTTCATAATCAAGTTATTTGCCTAGGGGAAACTAACAATGAGTTCTTAAATGCCTAGTTTAAATTTACGCCTTTTCTTTTTGTGTATTTTAAGTTTGAATCTTGGTTGATATTATGTGGGAATGGGTTGCACTTGCTTCACACCCTTTGTCACAAGATAAAAATGAGAGATACATTTGTGTTGATATTTGCTTACACCTTTTCTTTATATGGCATTTATATGGGAATGAGTTGCTTTTGCTCCACACCCTTTTGCTTAGAAATGGGTAAAATATTCAACACTTAGGAATTGCATTGAGAACTTTGAATGAGATTGATTTTACTTAACTTTGCAAAACAAATTAATTCCATAATGCCTTAGCCTTTTCTCATCTATTATTACATCATTTTAATTTTTATTGCAAGACTTTAAAATCAACAACTAAAATCAACCGATCAAATTCTCTTAAATAAAGCCTTGGACTCGTAATCACCACATCGTCTTTCCGACTATCCTTGTGGTTCGACACTTGGACTTACCAAGTATTATAACTTGACAACCTGCACTTGGGTACCTAAGCAAGGAAGTATTTTCGGCGCATCAGTTCTGGAATTTCTTCACTCAGCACTTTGCAAGTCTCTAAGCTTACTTTTGATCAATCTATGTAATGCCATTATATTCCAATCCTACAAACACATGAAATATTACAAAATATACACCAACTTGGGCTATGTTAGATACAAAACTCGCTAAGGCACGAATCTCGAGATAAGTGGATAATTTGGCACAATTAAAGCAACAAACGCGTCAAGCGACTCCGGGAAAGAGCTTAAACATGACTATATTATACGTTTATCATGCATTTTATATCATGAAAGAGAGGCAAGCACAACTTCAAATGTCTAAGTTTAATAGATAATTGAAAGAGGGTAGTTGTAGTTATTCTTTTTTGTAAGTCGATGTGTTCAATGTAACTTGCTCACGTGGGTGATCATATGTATATATATATATGTATTTTTTTGTAATTGTATATATATTGACATATTATATATGTTATATTTTTGCGATAACTTGCTTTATTATTTGATGGTAAAATTTAGTTTGAATAATTTTTGTGATAATTATTTCTTGCCATCGGTTCGTTTATATTCTCATCCCCCCAAACCTAAAACGTACATGATAAACGCATAATATTGTCATGCATAAGCTCTTTCCCGGAGTCGCATGACGCGTTTGTTGCTTTAATTCTGCCTAATTATCCACTTATCTCGAAATTAGTGTCTTAGCGAGTTTTGTATCTAACATCGTCCCGCTAGGAGTGCTTTTGTTGTGTTTCTATGTGTTTATAGGCGTAGGATGCAAAGGCCCTCGAAGTATTGATCAAGCGCTAGTGAAAAGCTCGCAAAATGCTTATATGAGGATTTTCCCAGAAGCATGATCGATCATGGGTTCCCCATGATCGACCATGGTGCAAAAATGGGCATTCAGGCAGAAGACCCCATGATCGATCATGGGTTGGCCATGATCGATCATGGCCTGGCGTGAACCCCCACCAACTCCTGTTTTTAGCCTTAAATCGTGGATTGATGTTCCTAGATATTTTCCCTTGCATTGTTTATTAGTTTTTGTACTCCATTAGCTTTAGTTTTAGTCTTGGAGATGATATAGATTATTAATATCAAGTTTTTACACATTTCAAGTTCTAGAGAGAAGGGAGAGCTCTTGTTCTTTGTTCTTCATTTTTCCTTGTAAGTATTTTGATTTGTAAGGATGATTTCTTCTTCTATAATATTTGTTTTTGCATCTATTATGGAGTAGTCTATTACTAAGGTTACGGAGGTTGAGTGCGATATGATTTTTGGTGATTAATGGCTCAATCCATGTTTAAAGTTTGATAAATATTTGTGGATCCTTTTCTTTTTCATCTTATCTTCCATTATTTCATGCTTTCTAGGTATTTTCATATTAAGTCAAGACTTCATATGCCTTGTATATTTAGTTCTTGGAAGATAATGAACTTACAACATATTTATATGGTTCTAGATAGCTTGTAGTCCTTTTCCCCCATTCATGGAGTTTTTGACCTCTTTGTAAGATTTATAAATAGGTCATAAAACTCCATAGATGGATTATAAATTTGTTAGCTTATCTTTGATTCATTTATTGATATATTGAGTGCTTCTTACACTTTATGTGATACTTAGTCTCTTTATTTTCTACCATGAATGACAAACGATGAATTGACGAATTTATCCCATAAACTTCATTATGTCTCATTGTTAGGATTCACGTTATAATTTTCATTCTTTAAATCATGAGATTACTACACTTTCTTTATGTTAAATCTTTTAATGATGAGTTTGTCATATCTATCTCGGATTAGCTTCATTGGGAATGGGTTGCCTTGCTTCACACCCGTAGCTAAGAGTTAGGAATGATAACTTCGTTTTCGGTGGAATGTCGGTTGTCTCTCTCTTGATATAGCTTCAACCCGGGAATGAGTCGCCTAGCGTCGCACCCCTTTGCTATTGAGAGAAACACCTACATTCCCCATATCTCAAGAAATCAAGTGTTGTAATCTTTGTATGAGCTAGTGACCACCGTCTCTTAAATCGTAACTGACCTCCACCTACCTTAGTGCTTTCTTAGCAAGTTTCACAACCATTTTACATTTCCGTTATTTCACAACCAATCCAACTTACAGAAATCAGAAAACCATTTAATCCGTAATCCATTCCATACCTTTTAACTTATCCCTGTGGTTCGACACTCGGACTTCCGAGACTTTATTACAACTTGACGTGCCTGCACTTGGGTTACATCGAAGCGCGTTATTTCTGTTGCGTCAAGTTTTTGGCGCCGTTGCCGGGGATTAAGGCAAAAGGCGGATCTCGGGTTTTGTATAAAACCATTCTCTGTGAGTATCTCTCCATTTAATTAATTTGTTTTTCTCCCTTATTTTAGTTTGATTTTGTAGATTTTCCAAGGAGCTATTCGAATAGTTTTCCAAGCCCATGCAAGGGCAACTGTTCGTGGACATTCGAATAAGCCCTCCTCATTTGCCAAGAATAAGCCCTTTGATTTGTACGCATAAAATTCATTTAGAGGATGGGGCAAAAACATCGAGACAGTTTCAACGCCGGTTGAATCCCAACATGCAAGAAGTGGTTAGGAACGAGGTGTTGAAATTGTTGGATGCAAAGATCATCTATCCGATCTCGGATAGTAAATGGGTTAGTCCAACTCAAGTGGTACCGAAAAAATAAGGTCTTACAGTAGTCAAAAACGAATCAAACGAATTGATTCCGCAAAGAGTCACCACCGGGTGGCGAATGTGTATTGACTACCGTAAACTCAATGAGGCAACTCGTAAAGATCACTTCCCCCTCCCCTTTTTGGATCAAACTCTAGAGAGGGTAGCGGGTCATGAATATTATTCTTTCCTCGATCGTTTCTCCGGGTACAATGAAATTGAGATTGACCTAGATGATCAAGAAAAAACCACCTTTACATGTCCTTTTGGTACCTTCGCTTATCGAAGAATGCCCTTTGGTCTATGTAGTGCACCGGCCACTTTCCAACGGTGTATGCTAAGTATCTTTAGCGATATGGTGGAAAGGACTTTGGAAGTTTTTATGGATGACTTTACCGTCTATGGTAAGTCATTCGACAATTGCTTGGCTAACCTGGAACAGGTCTTGGGAAGATGCGTGGAAAAACAATTGGTATTGAATTGGGAGAAGTGCCATTTTATGGTTACCAAGGGAATTGTTTTGGGGCACATCATTTCGTTAGAAGGAATTGAAGTGGATAAAGCAAAAATCGAGTTGATTGCTAAACTTCCTACACCCAAGAATGTCAAAGATGTTCGATCCTTTCTAGGAGATGCCGGGTTTTATAGGAGGTTTATCAAGAACTTCAGTTCCATTTCCAAGACGATGTGTAGTCTACTTCCCAAGGATGCACCCTTTGAGTGGGATGCCAAGTGCGAGGAAGCCTTCGTCTCTCTGAAGCACATGCTTACTACTGCGCCGATTATGCAAACACCGGACTAGAGCGTGCCATTCGAGCTTATGTGCGATGCAAGCGACTATGCTGTGGGAGCGGTTCTTGGTCAACGGAAAGACAAGAAACCGGGTGTGATATACTATGCAAGTAGGACTTTGAATGATGCACAAATAAATTACACCACGACAGAGAAAGAGCTTCTAGCAATTGTCTTCGCCCTAGACAAGTTTCGATCCTATTTGATAGGATCGCCAATTGTGATTTTCACGGATCACGCGGCATTGAAGTACCTATTCACAAAGAAAGATGCCAAGCCGCAGCTTTTGAGGTGGATACTCCTACTGCAAGAATTTCATTTGAGCATCAAAGACAAAAAGGGAGTCGAGAATGTGGTGGCCGATCATCTGTCTCGTCTCACTTTTACAAACAACATTGAAGAAAGCCCGATCCAGGATTCGTTCCCAGATGAGAAATTGTTGACAATTTCGACACTCCCATGGTATGCCGACATTGTAAATTATCTTGTAACTGACAAGATACCAAAGTCATGGGGCGCACAAGACAGAAAAAGGTTTTTGAGCGAAGTGGGTCGATTCTATTGGGATGAACCGTACCTGTTTAAGTATTGTGCGGATCAGATTATCAGACGGTGCATTCCAGAAGAAGAAGTGGAGAGAGCTCTATCTTTCTGTCATTCTGAGGCTTGCGGAGGACACTTCTCGGCAAAGAAGACCACCGCGAAGATTTTACAAAGTGGATTGTATTGGCCGTCGCTCTTTAAGGACGCGCAACGCTTTTGCAAGGCATGCCAAAGATGCCAAATGCTTGGAGGGATTTCCAAGAGGAACATGATGCCACTCAATCCCATTCTAATGATTGAAATCTTTGATTGCTGGGGCATCGACTTCATGGGACCGTTCCCATCCTCCTACGGTAATCTTTACATTTTAGTTGCCGTAGATTATGTTTCAAAATGGGTGGAAGCCCAAGCATGCAAGAAAAATGATCACAAAGTGGTGATCCGATTTCTGAAAGAACACATTCTTGCACGTTTTGGCACTCCCAAGGCAATAATAAGCGATGGCGGTACTCACTTTTGCAACAAACCATTTCAATCATTAATGCAAAAGTATGGTGTAAACCACAAAGTATCGCTCGCTTATCATCCTCAAACGAATGGTCAAGCCGAGTTGGCAAATAGGGAGATCAAGCAGATTCTAGAGAAAACGGTAAACCCGAATCGCAAGGATTGGTCGTTAAGACTGACCGATGCACTTTGGGCTTACCGTACTGCGTATAAAACAACTCTAGATATGTCTCCTTATCACATTGTGTACGGAAAACCATGTCATTTGCCAGTAGAGTTGGAACACAAATCATACTGGGCAACTAAGACGGTTAACTGTGATTTGGAAAAGGCCGGGCTTGACCGTAAGTTGCAAATTGATGAAATCGAGGAACTGAGAAGAGATGCTTATGTCAATGCAAAGATAAGCAAGGAACGTGCCAAAATTTTTCATGATAAATCCATTTTGAGAAAAGAATTCAAACTTGGGCACAAAGTTCTTGTTTATGATACTCGTCTGCATCTCTTTCCGGGAAAGTTAAAGTCTCGTTGGACCAGTCCCTACATTGTTCATCACGTATTTCCTTTTGGGGCTGTGAATGTTGAGGATCCCAAAACCGGCTACATTTTCAAGGTGAATGGACAACGTCTTAAGCCATTTTTGGAATTCCCAATTCGAGAGGAGTCCACCCGTCTCGAAGACCCGACTTATGCCTAAAAGGCATGGGTCGATTTTGTAAATAATGTTTTTGTTAGTATTTTTGAGTTTCAGGAATCATCATCGGAGAATCGGGTGTCATTAAGTCTGAACGGATCAAGTTGAGGGGAGTAGTAAGGTGTTTGGTGGAAAGAGAGCAAAGAAAGAAAGAAAAAAAAAATTCTGGCAGATTGGTCCATGATCGATCATGCCCTTGCCATTATCGATCATGGTAGAAAATTCCCTCAGGCAGCATAAGGCATGATCGATCATGGTATTCCATGATCGATCATGGAAGAGAAGTTACGCGGGCAGTAGGCAGCATGATCGATCATGGTCACCCCATGATCGATCATTGTACAAATTTTGACTTGGGCAGAATGACCCATGATCGATCATGGGTTACCCATGATCGATCATGGCCCCGTAATAAAACAGGGGAACCGTTTCTCTTCACCCATTCCTTGCTTCTCCTTCTCCCAAATCAACTCCAAACCCTAGCCACTCTTCCCCCATTGATCCAAAACCCTCCCCAAACACCATTTCCAACCTTCCCAACCTAGAATCAACCATCAAATCGTCCCAATTTCAAACCTCAATCATCAAACCCATCCCAAAAATCCCGCTTTCTCTCTCTCCTCACCAATTTCGAGCCCTATCCTAGCAAATCTCGAAATTCTTCATCTCTCCCTCCTCTAAAGCATCACATTACTCTTTCATGGCTTCCTCTAACCCTCCCACCAAGCCACTTGAAATTCAAGCCGCAAGGGGTGGCTACCGCAGTTTTCAAAGCCGCCAAGAATTCGATTGGTGGAATTACGCTTTCAAGACGAGGACGGTAGTCATTGAGAGGCCGGTATATATCGGTATGCTGGACGATTTCCCTCAGCGAGCAACATTTGAGCGCTATCCGGAGTGGATTACTTAATTGCGTCAACAAGGTACTCAATGTAACCTCACAATTTGTCGTGAATTTGTTGCAAGTTTAATTCAAGTTCCAAATACACCATATAGCTATGTTGCTCATGTTCGAGGCAAGACGGTTCATTTTTACCTTGAGGTGTTGAGTGGGATTACGGGAATCCCGGCCTTACCGCCCAATGCTCATGACCTTCCCTATTCGGATGGTACCCCTTATATAGAGCCAACGGCTAATGATTTAGCCGCATTTCTCGTCGGTGAACCTAGGGAATGGATTGGGAACCAATTGGATAGGAATAACATACTTGCGGCCTTTAGGACTCTTTGGCTAGTAATTGCCAACGCTTTGGACCTGACTTCACATACCCAACACTTGTACCCATCTCAAGCGTATGTGCTATACGCCATTGCAACAAACAAGCGCTGTTGCTTGCTTCGCCACATCATTGGGCGAATTGCTAGGATTATAGACTTGGTGGCCCACAACGAAACAATCAAATTTGGGTCTTTGATCACCAAGGTTTGTCTGCAAGCGGGGGTAACTGAGAGAGATGAGGATGTGAAGAAAATGCCTCGAGCACCGCTGAACTGATCCACCCAAACTAGAGCCGCTGGTCAATTAAGGAACCGGCCAAGTACTTCAACCGCAACTCCTCAAGATGAGTCTGAAGAAGACGGGGCAGAAGAAGCCGGAGCAGATCTCCCAGGGCCCTCAAGGCGGAGAAGGCGGGCAAGCTCTGGGCCGGTGGATGACTCTAGGGAATTTTTGAGAGAGCAATTTGAGCAAATGAGTGCCACGATGCATGCTGGGTTTGATGCGCTTAATTCGAGGGTGGATGAGATGCTGGTCCGCCAAGATCATATGGAGGCGGAGATTGTTTCTAGGGTGGAGGTTCATATGGCGGCCCAGCAGGAGTTCATACGCCAGCAGTTCGAGGCGTTATATGGTCGTTTTCCCCCACCCCCACCTCCTGACATGTGATGATACTTGCAAATCCTGAAAACTCTTTAAGTAGTTATATTTAATTTTTTTTTATTTTATTTCTTTTGGGTTGTATTAGATTTCTGACATGATGTTAACTTTAGAACTTGGTTTTAATGGTTAATGTTATGGTTTTTGCTTCTGAATTCTAATTCTAACCCGTTTTGTGAATAGTGGTTGTTTTTCTCTTATTTTTGTCTCATGGAAAGCAAAGCCAAAGTAGCCCTTCCGTGCAATTTTATTGTTCTCTTTCCATTGAGGACAATGTTTCTTTCAAGTTGAGGGGGGTACGTTATTTTGTGTTTATTTTGTTTTGGCTTGCTTCTGTGTTTTTCCATGAGTAGAAGAGATGTGTTCATTTTTTTTGAGAAGTTTGAAATTGATGATTGATTGATTGAGTTTTTGTTCAAATGAAGACTATTGTTTCATTAGCTTTTGGCATGAATTCTTTGATTTGGATAGGAATTTGAATGATAATCTAAATTGCCTTGCTCTGCTTAGTCTCATATCCCGTCATATTTGCCTGTTCCGCATGCTAGAGTGATTTGGTTGTTCCCAATTCGGTTGTAACACGTAGATTTATTTTCATTGAGAGAAGAGGAATTTTTGTCCAAGAATAATGGAAGCTCTTTCGAAAAGATCCTCCAATGAGAGGACAAAAGCATAGCACTTTGATAACTTGGATGACTTTTATCATAATATTGACTTAAAGCTTCACTTGACTAAATCTTAAGTCTCTTTGTCTAATATTATGGATGGGTATAGGTTACCATATGGGAAAGGGTGAATAGCTTCCTTTGAGCTCCAATGAATGAGCAGAATTTTGAGAAAATTTCATAAGTGAGACCGCTGCCCCCCATAGAGATGAAAACCACCCTGATCTAATTTAGCATAAATTTCCAAGAAAAGATAAAGAAAGTGCTTAGAATCGACAAATCTCGGAGCTTTTGTTTTTGAAAAAGTTCTCTCTTCCTTCTCAAATGACTATGACTCTTTGTATTTATATTGAATTGTTTGAATCAAAGTTTAGTATGTGAGCGTTGGAGAATATGGGATTGTGTTCTAAAGGAGATAGGCGAGTTAGATGATCATTCGAAAGTCCGTCGTTCTGGAAAATTGATAGTAATGCCTCTTGCTTTGCAAATTGAAACTTGAATCTTCATTCTCATCATTCATCATGATCAAACTCCTAATGTTTGTAGGTATCATTTCTGAAAACCTTCACGAGATGCAACTCGTCTTCTTTGGGAACTTAGAAGTTAACATCTTTTTGTATATCATATTTTTTGTCTTGCTAAGGGACTAGCAAGAGATAAGTTGAGGGGAGTTGATAAACGCATAATATTATCATGCATAAGCTCTTTCCCGGAGTCGCATGACGCGTTTGTTGCTTTAATTCTGCCTAATTATCCACTTATCTCGAAATTAGTGTCTTAGCGAGTTTTGTATCTAACATCGTCCCGCTAGGAGTGCTTTTGTTGTGTTTCTATGTGTTTATAGGCGTAGGATGCAAAGGCCCTCGAAGTATTGATCAAGCGCTAGTGAAAAGCTCGCAAAATGCTTATATGAGGATTTTCCCAGAAGCATGATCGATCATGGGTTCCCCAAGATCGATCATGGTGCAAAAATGGGCATTCAGGCAGAAGACCCCATGATCGATCATGGGTTGGCCATGATCGATCATGGCCTGGCGTGAACCCCCACCAACTCCTGTTTTTAGCCTTAAATCGTGGATTGATGTTCCTAGATATTTCCCCTTGCATTGTTTATTAGTTTTTGTACTCCATTAGCTTTAGTTTTAGTCTTGGAGATGATATAGATTATTAATATCAAGTTTTTACACATTTCAAGTTCTAGAGAGAAGGGAGAGCTCTTGTTCTTTGTTCTTCATTTTTCCTTGTAAGTATTTTGATTTGTAAGGATGATTTCTTCTTCTATAATATTTGTTTTTGCATCTATTATGGAGTAGTCTATTACTAAGGTTACGGAGGTTGAGTGCGATATGATTTTTGGTGATTAATGGCTCAATCCATGTTTAAAGTTTGATAAATATTTGTGGATCCTTTTCTTTTTCATCTTATCTTCCATTATTTCATGCTTTCTAGGTATTTTCATATTAAGTCAAGACTTCATATGCCTTGTATATTTAGTTCTTGGAAGATAATGAACTTACAACATATTTATATGGTTCTAGATAGCTTGTAGTCCTTTCCCCCATTCATGGAGTTTTTGACCTCTTTGTAAGATTTATAAATAGTTCATAAAACTCCATAGATGGATTATAAATTTGTTAGCTTATCTTTGATTCATTTATTGATATATTGAGTGCTTCTTACACTTTATGTGATACTTAGACTCTTTATTTTCTACCATGAATGACAAACGATGAATTGACGAATTTATCCCATAAACTTCATTTCGTCTCATTGTTAGGATTCACGTTATAATTTTCATTCTTTAAATCATGAGATTACTACACTTTCTTTATGTTAAATCTTTTAATGATGAGTTTGTCATATCTATCTCGGATTAGCTTCATTGGGAATGGGTTGCCTTGCTTCACACCCGTAGCTAAGAGTTAGGAATGATAACTTTGTTTTCGGTGGAATGTCGGTTGTCTCTCTCTTGATATAGCTTCAACCCGGGAATGAGTCGCCTAGCGTCGCACCCCTTTGCTATTGAGAGAAACACCAACATTCCCCATATCTCAAGAAATCAAGTGTTGTAATCTTTGTATGAGCTAGTGACCACCGTCTCTTAAATCGTAACTGACCTCCACCTACCTTAGTGCTTTCTTAGCAAGTTTCACAACCATTTTACATTTCCGTTATTTCACAACCAATCCAACTTACAGAAATCAGAAAACCATTTAATCCGTAATCCATTCCATACCTTTTAACTTATCCCTGTGGTTCGACACTCGGACTTCCGCGAGTTTATTACAACTTGACGTGCCTGCACTTGGGTTACATCGAAGCGCGTTATTTCCGTTGCGTCAGTACATTACAATAAATTTGATCATTTAAGTCTCTTAAAAGGTGACTTAAATGATCATTTAAGTCACTTTCAAATTTGTCCTCGAGTGACTTAATAAGAGGTGTCATAAAAGGTTCGTAAAAGTGACTTAAAAAGATCATATATTAGTGACATAACTGACTTAAAACTAATAAAAAATATATTTTTTGCACCTTCTTATAATATACATAACTATACCACACAATTTCATCAATCAATCCAATTAACAAAGCAATGCATTTTTTAGCTAAAGTTTTATCATTCAAAAATCCAAATCAATACAACACAATTAGATATTGCTTAACACAACTTAATAATCTATGAAAAAGATTCCAAGTAAATCAATACAATGGAAAATGAAACAAAAATAAAGCCACTAAGGATGATTACAATAATCTCGGCCCAATGATTACAATAAAGCCTCTTAGATTTTCAATAGCCTCAATGTCCTTAATCTTATCGATCTCTAGCCATCAACACAACTTTGATCCCATTTGAAGCTAACTTTCTACATATTTTCAATCATATCTTTTATCTTCTTGTCAATACTGCATACCTAAATATAATCAATCATTGGTCTACTTGATTCACTCATATGAAAAACAATTAGGTTATGTGAAAAAAGGTTTTTAATTCGAGACAAGGGGAGAAATATATGTCATTTTTAGTACAGGGGTTATATCATACCTTTTGTACTCGTTGAGGGTTCCAAGTTGGTAGACCTCTTCAGCTCCGGTAAAGCCTAGTCATACCTTTGATGCAAAGAGGGAGTTATGTCACATGTAATCATAAACAAATCGCATATTTATCATAAATCCAACTAATCTAATGGAGGATATGTTTATGCAAATGAAGGTTAACGTAAAGTACCTCGGAAGATACAAAAGAACACTCCACAACTCTGGCATCTCCTCTCAAGTCACGAAGGCATGCATCTTTAAATTTAACGGCATCATATGCCTGCAACATATTTTTTTGTTATTTTCTACTTCCATGAGGTCGCTAGCTAAGATGGAAAAGTTTAGGATTTTATAAAATGAATCTTGCAAGTTGAACAAAAAATTAAATAAAATCGATATGGATAACCATGGATAGGGTTGCAGAGTCGGCCCCAGCTTTTGCCTGCATAAATGTTGATAAATTGATACTCCTGTTGTGTTTGGCTTGTAATCAATGCAAGCAGGTATGGTGCAAAACAATTTTTGCACCAAAATAGTGCATGCGGATTGGGTGCAAAAAGTGTTTTGCACCAGGCAGTTTACCCGTGGATTGGGTGCAAAAGGTCTTTTGCACCAGACAGTGTACTCGGCGGAGGTGCAAAACATGTTTTGCACCAAGTCAGTGTACTCGATAATGGGTGCAAAACGTGTTTTGCACCTGGGCGGGTAAAAACTTTTTACTCTTATTATTCACTTTGTATAAATAGAATGGTTATTTTCTATTTGTGACAAGAGAGACTTGAAAGAGTTGCAAGAGTGCTTTGTAAGAGTGAAGAGAGAGCTTAGCTTGGGTTTAGCTAAGGTGAGAGGTGATCTTTGGAGGTTTGTTCCATTGATCTAGAGCTAGTATTATTGAGAGAGAATTGGGTGTAATTCTTGGTTTATCAATAAAGGAGCTACCTCTTGGTGGAAGACCCAAAGGGTTCCACAAAACTCTCGGTGTGTTCTTTCTCTTTGATTTTCACTTGTTTGTCATTTCTCTTTATCTTCTATCCATTGTTGCTTGTTATTGTGTTGCTATTTCTTGGTTTTTACAACGATCCTATTGCTTGTCGGATTCCGCCCGCCAAGTGTTCGTAGAAATTACCGAAAGGGATTTCTCGGGTTTAATTGTGAGTTTGGAACTAGGTTAATTGTCCCACGTTCACAGCAAGTGGTATCAGAGGATTTGGTTGGTGCCTAGTGTTTGGTATCAAGGTTTGGCTATTGGGTGCAAGGTTTGTGCGCCAAGTGTTCGATAAATGGCCGAAGGGACTCAAACCGGAGTTGTTTCAACACAAGCTAGTTCTTCTACAATTGTAGGTGTTGGAAGCACTATGGAGGTTAAGATAAAGCCTTATGACGAGTTTATCAATTTCGGTATTTGGCAAAGGCGGATGCGGGGGGCACTCGTCCAATCGAATTTGCAAGTTGCATTGCTTGGACTTGAGAAAAAGCCGCAAGATATGTCCGAAGACCAATGGAATGAGATTGATAAGAAAGCTATGTCCGCTATAGAGATGCATGTGACCGACGAAGTGTTGAGAAACTTGATGTCGGAGAAGAATGCAAAGGATATGTGGACTAGAATGGAGGAGATGTACATAGGGAAGTCTATGTCCAACAAGTTGAACCTCCAGAAGCAACTTTTCAAGTTGGAAATGAAAGAGGGGCAAGATTTGAACAAGCACATCAATGTCTTCAAGGCAATAGTGCATGACCTTGAGAGAATTGATGTTGTATTTGATGAGGAGGACCGCGCCTTATTGTTGCTTGCTTCATTGCCGGACTCCTATGATCACTTTGTTACCACATTGATATTTGGCAAGACAACGCTCAAGTTTAATGAGGTTGTCAAGGACCTCCAATCGCACGTGGCCATGAAAAAGGGAGGTAACGGGGCAAGCTCTTCATCAAGTGAGGGCTTGGTTGCCAAGAGTGGTGGTGGTGAACGAAGTGGGCGGTCAAGGTCACGAGGTGCCAAGAATAGAGGCACGGGTCGGTCTCAATCACGAGATCGAAGCAATTGGGAGTGCTTTAAGTGTCACAAGGTAGGCCACATCAAGAAGAATTGCTCGGAGCTAAAAGGTAAGAGGGCGGACGCGCCAAGGGAGGTTGCGGGAGTTGCGACCCAAGAGGTGGACCAAGAGGTTAACACCGATGTTCTTACTTGTTTTTTAGCGGATCAAAGTAGTGGGTGGATTCTTGATTCCGGATGCTCCTATCACATGTGCCCGAATCGTAATTGGTTCGTTGACTATACGAAATGCAATGGAGGGGAAATCTTCATGGGCAACGATGCTACATGCAAAGTTGTTGGTATTGGCACGGTTAAAATAAAGATGTGGGATGGCGTGACCCGCACGCTAAGTGATGTTACACACGTACCCACTCTCAAGAAGAATTTGATCTCCTTAGGCACGCTCGATTCAAAAGGGTGTGTGATTCAAGCCGAAGACGGGGCTATGAAGGTGAAAAAGGGATCAATGGTGATTTTGCGCGGCACAAAGTCATCGAAGAACCTTTATAGGTTGAAAGGAAACACGGTGGTTGGTGGAGCGGCGGTTTCCACGGAAGCAAAAAGGATGAGCTTTTGTTATGGCACATGAGGCTTGGCCACATGAGCCAACGGGGCATGGAGGAGCTTCATCGACGAAAATTGTTGAAGGGGATCCATGGGTGCAAGCTCGATTTCTGCAAGTATTATGTGATGGGCAAGCAAACTAGAGTTCGATTTGATACTGCGGAACACAAAAGCCGATGTATGCTTGATTATATTCACTCCGATGTGTGTGGCCCTTTAGAGGTAGTTTCTTTGGGCGGTTTCAAATATTTTATGACTTTTGTTGATGATTTTTCACGTCGAGTTTGGGTCTACTTCTTGAGGGAAAAATCCGAGGTTTTCGGAAAATTGAAGGAGTGGAAGGCTATGATGGAAAATCAAACGGGTCGGAAAGTAAATTATTTGAGAAGTGACAACGGAGGGGAGTATAAGGATGGAGAATTCGTGAAGTTTTGCAAGAATGCCGGCATCAAAAGGCACTTTACCGTGAAGAAAACTCCACAACAAAATGGAGTTGCGGAGAGAATGAACCGTACCATTATGGATAGGGCGAGAAGTATGAGGATTCATGAGGGTTTGCCGAAAACATTTTGGGCGGCTTGTGTTGATCATGCCGTATACTTGGTCAATAGGTCACCGAATGTGAATCTTGGTTTAAAATGTCCGAAAGAAGTATGGTCGGGGCGAGAAGTGGACTACTCTAAGTTAAGAGTGTTCGGGTGCTCGGTATATGCTCATATTCCTAGCGACGAGAGATCAAAGAATGACCCGAAGGCTCACCGGTGTATCTTTCCCGGTTTTGGGGGAGAGGTGAAAGGGTTCAAGCTTTGGAATCCGATAGCGAGAAAGCTTTTGTTTAGCCGGGATGTGACATTTGATGAGGGGGCTATGCTTAAGGAACGGGAATACGAAGAGATCAATGATAACAGTGGGGTTAATACGGTCAAGATTCCAATTCTAGTTCCAAGTCCGTCGGTTACCGGAAGTGGTGGAGCATCTTCAAGCGGTAGTAGAGATGATTCTCATGAAATTCAACCGAATGACGACGCGGTTGAGGTGGAGCTAGAGGAAGAGGAATCCGAGGAAAGACCGGGTGAGGTGGAGCCGGAACCATCGATAGCACGGGATAGAGCACGACGGGAAATCAAACCACCCTCAAGGTTTGGTTGGGAAGATGAGGTCAACTATGCCCTTATTACAAGTGAGGGTGATCCAACTACTTATAAAGAAGCCATTAGTGTCGAAGACAAGAATAGTTGGATGGGTGCTATGGTAGAGGAAATGGAGGCTTTACGAATGAATTCTGTTTGGGATTTGGTTCCTAGGCCCAAGGACCGGAGCATTATCGGTTCCAAATGGGTATTTAGGAAGAAAGAAGCAATCAACAAAGATGAAGCACCGAAATTCAAGGCACGGTTAGTAGCGAAGGGGTTTTCTCAAAAGGAAGGGGTTGATTATGATGAAATTTTTTCCCCGGTTGTGAGACACACTTCGATATGGGTTTTGCTTGCTATGGTAGCTCAATTTGATTTGGAGCTTGAGCAAATGGATGTAAAAACGGCTTTTCTTCATGGTGATTTGAAGGAAACAATTTACATGGCGCAACCGGAAGGGTTCAAGGAAGTAGGTAAGGAAAAATTTGTTTGTCGACTCAAGAAGTCATTGTATGGACTAAAGCAGTCGCCAAGACAATGGTACCTACGGTTTGACTCATTCATGTTGCGGATTGGTTATCGTCGGTGTGATGGTGATCATTGTGCCTATGTTCGGAACTTTGATGATGGCTCATTTATCTTGTTGATGCTTTATGTGGATGATATGCTTATAGCGTGTCGAGATATGTCAAAGGTGAAGGAGCTCAAGGTGCAATTGGGCCGGGAATTTGACATGAAGGATCTTGGGGCCGCACAAAAGATCCTTGGTATGGAGATTCGGAGAGATAGAAAGGTTGGCAAGTTGTGACTTTCGCAAAAGAAATATATTTCTCATGTCATTGAGAAATTCAATATGTCGAGTGCGAAACCGGTTTCTACTCCGTTAGCTCCTCATTTTGCTTTGTCCGCAAAGCAATGTCCTTCCTCTCTTGATGAGTGTACCGAGATGTCGACAACACCGTATGCTTGCGCGGTTGGTTGTCTAATGTATGCCATGGTGTGTACAAGGCCGGATCTAGGTCACGCGGTTGGAATGGTTAGTAGGTATATGTCGAATCCGGGTAAAGAGCATTGGAATGCGGTTAAATGGGTTCTTTTATATCTACAGGGTACCAAGTCCTTGGGTATAGTGTTTGAGCGAAAAGATGGGGCAGACAGTGTTGCGGGATTCGTAGACTCCGATTATGCGGGGGACCTTGATAAAAGAAGGTCAACCACGGGTTATGTGTTCACTTTGGCAAGTGGGCCGGTTTCGTGGAGATCTATGTTACAAGCAACAAGCTCTTTGTCTACCACAGAGGCAGAGTATATGGCACTCACGGAGGCGTCGAAGGAGGCGGTATGGTTGAAAGGCTTAGTGAGTGAGTTGTGTTTGAAGCATGAGAGTATTTTGCTACGGTGTGATAGTCAAAGTGCGCTTTACTTGGCAAAGAATCAAGTGTATCATGCTCGCACAAAGCACATAGATGTGCGGTATCACCGAGTTCGGGATTGGGTTAATTCCGGGGAAGTCGTCCTAGAAAAGGTGAATACGGATGAGAATGCGGCCGATATGCTCACAAAACCGGTAACCGCGGAGAAGTTTAGGCATTGCCTAAAGCTTCTTAATCTCACTTCATGTTGAAGGAGGAGGGTGTGACCTTGGAGGTGTCGGGATAATCTCTAAGGGGATGCACGGTTCTTATCCCGAGGTGAAGCAATCGAGGTTGGTTTGGGATTACTCGCCAAGGTGGAGATTGTTGTGTTTGGCTTGTAATCAATGCAAGCAGGTATGGTGCAAAACAGTTTTTGCACCAAAACAGTGCATGCGGATTGGGTGCAAAAAGTGTTTTGCACCAGGCAGTTTACCCGTGGATTGGGTGCAAAAGGTCTTTTGCACCAGACAGTGTACTCGGCGGAGGTGCAAAACATGTTTTGCACCAAGTCAGTGTACTCGATAATGGGTGCAAAACGTGTTTTGCACCTGGGCGGGTAAAAACTCTTTACTCTTATTTTTCACTTTGTATAAATAGAATGATTATTTTCTATTTGTGGCAAGAGAGACTTGAAAGAGTTGCAAGAGTGCTTTGTAAGAGTGAAGAGAGAGCTTAGCTTGGGTTTAGCTAAGGTGAGAGGTGATCTTTGGAGGTTTGTTCCATTGATCTAGAGCTAGTATTATTGAGAGAGAATTGGTTGTAATTCTTGGTTTATCAATAAAGAAGCTACCTCTTGGTGGAAGACCCAAAGGGTTCCACAAAACTCTCGGTGTGTTCTTTCTCTTTGATTTGCACTTGTTTGTCATTTCTCTTTATCTTCTATCCATTGTTGCTTGTTATTGTGTTGCTATTTCTTGGTTTGTACAACGATCCTATTGCTTGTCGGATTCCGCCCGCCAAGTGTTCGTAGAAATTACCGAAAGGGATTTTTCGGGTTTAATTGTGAGTTTGGAACTAGGTTAATTGTCCCATGTTCACAGCAACTCCAATGTGATCTAAGTAACTGATCAATTCAATAGAAATAGAAGACTAGAAGTGCAAGTATTAGAATATTTTAATAATACCTTCATTAAGATCTTAGCAGCACACTATGTGATAATTTTTTAGCCTTTTTTACAATTTCTTTTACTGCATAGAAATAAAAATAAACAGTTACCCCTTTATCCTCAGTATGATCCTCTATTGGACACATCTCTGATACATCCGATTGGGTTCGTGACAGTTGAGAACCTATCAATAAGTTACTACCTTGTCAACAAGTAGCTGTAATATATACATAATGGATTTATTGTTTCTTAAAAGATGAACATATAGAGATGAGTAAAGTTAGTAAACAACTGAAACGTAAAAGTGATTTGCACAAGAAGGTAAAAAAGAATTCTGACAAGCATACAACAAATTTTATGTCATTGATATTTGAAGGGATTTTAATCCTTATGACGGGCTATTTACTAATTAATATCTGCGGAGTGTATTAAAAATTATCAGTCAACAATCCAAGGATATAATTAAGGGACGAAGCAAAAGAAATCACCATTATGATGAGGTTTATCCATGAGCAGCCTATTCCCTGGCACACCTGTACTCAAATCAAAAAGGTTCACCATTCTTCCCAGACAACCTGGGAAAGATGGCCTTAGCATTCTAAAATTAACTCCACTGAAGACAATATTTTCTTAAGCTTTTCTATCTAGTTAAAAAAATGCTAAAAGAACATAAATTCTAACACACATATGCAGCAAATAACGAATTCTAAAGCTCCAAATTCCATTACTAAAGCTCTAAGAGCATCTCCAATGGGCATGTGTAAACCATGACACATAGGATTTGTGTAAAATTTACACAATGTGTATAATTTTTGGTACTCCAATGGTGTTGTGTAAAACATACTAATTATTTGGTTTTAGGAATGCCCAAAATTTTGAATGAAACGAGTACTTAAAGTTAAGTGATTTGTATAAACTAAACTTCAAATGTCCATACACTGGCTCAAGCTATACCTGAATGTCCAGCAAGATCCATAGTGACCTTGGTTCTTCACTGGAATAACTATGCCAACTTTCTTCCGGTCTTTCTACAAAAACATAAGATTTGACTTTAATAATATATATAAAAAATATTAGTAATATAGCAGCTCAAATTTGAAGGACTTTTGAAGTATTTGAGAACTAAAGCAGGTGTTGTGTACAAGTACCACTTCAGGAAGTACAACATCAGTAAGCTCGTGATTGCCCTTTGTGGTGGCAGATTTGCTAATTCAGGAAGTACCACTTCAGGAATTAATTTTTTTACGTTGTTCGGGCTTCCATCATTTCACCCATGTATACCCCTCCATTAATGTAATTCAAAAATATAATTATCAGGTAAAAAACTAAAACTAAATACATTTTGGATCATTTAATGATAATATTTAGTATTATTAATAATGTCAACCCAATTATGGCCCAAGCCGAAAGCTTCCTCTATTCCAGCTGCTTTTCAACAAAATAGATAAGAGAAAAGAAGAGATAGGACGGTGATTAATATTAGATTCCCCAATTTATTTGACAACCTTAGTTACTTCCAAACTTACCCATTTCAATTTGCCAGCCTATAATCCTATATATATGTGTGTGTGCGTGCATATGCGTCACCAAACCCGTGTAGAGGTTTTTGTCCCTGCAGGAACAATTTGTTTGTAAATTAATCACTTCTAGTCACAACTATGTATGATCAATCAAAATTCATTTTAACCTTCAGCTTCATCTCAAGTATTTTAATATGAAGTTAATACCATTACGACATTAACACTACATGTATGTTCATCTCTAAAGTATTTAGTTGTGGATGTTTATAACACAAAATGCGTGATTCTTATGCAGCTAGTACTATCAGAAATTCATGAAATAAATACAGTGTCCTTGCATATTAGCCATTTCCCATTGCAAATAAAAGTTTAAGAACTCGTAGAATTCAAAGTTTAAAACATCAAAAACAGAAAAAATAACCATCAATTGAGAGAAATTACATTACACCTAAAACCTTGTGAATGGACTTTCTTCTTTCGAAAAACTGGTAAAGCTTTAATTTACACCTCGAAGAGCTATCATCCTCAAAATCCAATGAAGATGAAGACAAATTGTGTTAGTGCAATTTCTCAACAATCTTCTCCATCATCACCCTGATTTTGAATCCTCGTAAAATTATCTACATTTATCATAGCACGTACATAATAAATGTGGTTTAATTTATTTAATATTCCTATTATTTTCACTTTTTCTAACAATCAATATATCATATCTAAATAAATTTATAATATAATATCTTCCGTAATATCTAATATCTTTTTATAGCAAATCTAATATTTAATTTAATTTTACCTAATAATATCCACTCAATCTGCTAAATATTTAGGCTCCCTCAATATTCAAGAACTTTTTCTTTGAAAATCACCATGTTTTAAAAATATTTTTTAAACGGGTTGGGTTTGTTTTGGCTTTAAATGGGTTGGAATTTGAGCTATTGGGCTCACACATTACTATTTCTATCTTTGTTTCTATTTTTAAATGGGTTGGGCTTTTTGGCTTGTAGACTAATAGCATAACACTTCTATTGGCAGATGCATGCCTGATTCAACCAGTCAAATTGTTTTTGTCCTTTTATTTATTTTTATTTTTTAAATACGTGTCATCACTCTGTCATACTAAATACACCCGGATGTTCTAGCTTGAAGAAGAAGGAAGGCGCAGGACTCGAATTCATAAACATGTGGTTCACTTTTAATATCTTTACCACTTGGAAAGTACCGGCCCTGACTGTTTCTTTGTTAATTTTTTATTTTCCTTCAAGTATGGTAAATGACATGGCAATATTTTAACCATTCGTTATAAATGAAAGGTCGAGATTTAAATAACTATACTGTAGAGCTAATTGCTTCATTTTAAAGGTTTGAAATCTATATTTAACATAGCAATGCTAGATATATTAGGAATTCTTACCACTTATTCTTATTGCTGTGCATTATATGGGTTGTACACTCATAAAATACAACAAGGATATAACCTATTTAATATACCCGATAAGAATAGGTGGTAATATTTGTAGGTAAGAAAAGCATTTTCCTTAAGGTCTATGTTAATTTAGGCTGCCTTAAAAGAGGACGGTCCTCTATTTAAATTGGTGAACTGATATTTATAACGAATAAATTATCTTTGCAAAATTTTATGGAAAAATAAAGCACGAAGTGGGTGAAATGATAATTTAAAGTATATGTTCAATTTATGTTACTGAAATTTTAAATGATTATCTTACTAACTTTTAAAATAAAATTTTTAATAAAATTTGATAGAGATGAACAGTCTTTTTTTTTTTTAAATGGATGTTATCGTCCTCTTTTCTTGTCGCTTTTCTTTTGATATATCACCTTTAAGTTAAAAATGTTAATAATGTTGATTTATGAATTGACATTGAATGTACTAATGCTTCGGTATGTTTGGATTTACATAGGGATGGGTTTTTTACTTTTAGAATTTTTACTCAAAGACAACATAATTAGTTTGAAATAAAAAATAGGTTGATGAAGTTAAATGAAAATAATGTTGTTCACATGTCGAATTATTTTGGAGCCATTAAATCTATATTTTACACATATGTTAATTTAGAGTGCCTTCAAAAAGGACGGTCCTCTATTTAATAATCTATTTAATAAAGTAAAAGAATTGTTCATTTCATAGATTAAACACACTAATTTCTTCATAAAATTTGGTGAAGTGATATTTATAACGAGAAAATTATCTTTGCAAATTTTTACGGAAAAATTCAATCGCTAAGTGGGTGTAATGAAAATTTAATATATCTCCAATTTATGCCATTGAAATTTTAAATAATGATCTCACTGACTTCTAAATTAAATTTTACAATAAAATTTGATAGAAATGAATAATCCATTTTTTAAAGAAACATCGTCATCGTCTTTTCTTCTCACTTTTTTTTTGGATATACCATCTTTAAGTTAAAAAGTTAAAAATGTTGATGTATTAATTGACGTTGAATGTACCAATGCTTTGGTGTGTTTGGATTTATATAGGGATGGGTTTGATGCTTTTTGAATTTTTATTCGAGGACAACATGCATAATTACTTTGAAAGAAAAAATAGATTGACGAAGTTAAATGCAAATAATTAATGTTCTACGCATCTCAAATTGTTTTAAAGACTTTTCTTATGAAAATCAGGTGTTGCTCCATGTTAGATGTTTAGTTCTCTTATATTTTCCAGATTGTAAATTTCCTACACACAAAGGACTAGTGAACTCTGACTCAAATCGATTCGAAATAAATATTTCAAAATAAATTCAAAATATTTAACATTTTCTTTAATATGGATAATAATTTCAAAAGCATTATTGAAAAGTTGGTATGTCAAAAACTTTCATATAAAAAACACAGGTATGTCAAAATGGGTGAAGAATTTACTTGTTTTATTTCTTGAATTTAATGTGACAGTTATATCCTAAAACAAACAAAATTCTTGAAGTAAAAGAAATATATGCGATACTTTTTTTTTAATGATAGATTAGTGGGATGCATGATGCTCTATTTAGTTATAATATTTACTTGTTTTGATACAAGCAATGAGTATGTATGAAGTTTAATGATATGAGGGGTGGGTGAAGAGGTCAAACCTAGTTATTTTGTGTAAGAAATAATGCTTTATGATAAAATTTTGTTTTTACTCTAAAAAAACTGTTTTATGGGTATTTTCACTAGAAAAAACCAATATTTTATCTTGAGGGGGGCAAAAAATTTAGTAATATAGTTTCTTAACAACATGTGGTTTTAGATAATAATTTTAATTTTCCAACTAACTTGCATATATCTTCAGATTAAAATGTGTCGTTCCTCAATGGTAAGAATCTAACCCTTGCAAAGTTATGGAGTAAGTTTAAAACTTGTAAATGGATAGTAATTGTAGAAAATTGTCACTTAATTTTTTTTTCTTAGTTGTGGCTCAATGGTACATCGCTTGTGTGTACAAAATAAATTTTAACTTTGACGTATACTGATAATCATAATTATAATAGAGTCTTAATTTCAGATCGAGGGACTATAAACAATTAAAACCTTTTCTATAATATTAGATATTTCAATAAAACTGGCAGGTTAAGTATTCAAAGTATTTAAGGAGGTCGGTATAATAAAATTCAACTTAAAACTAAATAATAAGACATATGTAACAAAGGAATTTTTATTTTTTTATTTTATTTTGATTTATATGGGTAATTAGCAAAAAAGACCTCCAATGTTTGACCCAAATCTCTCACTCTTCCATAAAGTTCAATTTGTGGTTGAAGCATCCCTAAAGTTTCTAATTTTCCCTCACTCGTCCAAAACTGGATGTCTCGTTAAAAAGATGGATAGAAAGCGCACGTGATTGTCACGAGCCACTCTTTTAAGCAACATTTTTGGATGCTTCAAACGAAATTAAAAACTTTAAGGATACTTTAGCCAAAAATTGAACTTTAGGGATAAGCGAGAGATTTGGGCCAAACTTTAGGAGTCATTTTTTGCTAATTATCCAATTTATATTATATTTTGTGGGGTGGGGGGCTTGACTGTTGTGTAGTTTCACCCGTTACTATTTTGGTATGCGAAAGCCAAGAATGGAAAAAAAGAAATGTGTTACCCCGTTCAATGAATGAATGTTAGTAAGGGTGAGACCGTGACCCCCTTGACTGTATTGTAGTTTTACCCCTGATCGTGAGTATTTTGACATGGAAGCTGAGAATGAAAATCCCAAAAATAAAAAACCAAAAAGTGTTGCCACATTCAATCCTTATAAATCATTACCCCAAACACACTTGGTCACAATATAATTCTCCCGAAAGAAATAAAGAGAAAAAAATTGAAACGAAAATAAATTTTTGTCTGGCGGTTTCTTATCTCATATTCTTTCCTCTTTTATAGGTTGTAATTTATGTACAACCATTTGCTTATGATCACATTCAAATGGTGTATACTTGGATCCCCATTTATTGCAAGGATCCAAGTTGCACGTTGTGAGAATCTGCAAATGCGACCCCAGGGTCTCAGCCTCTAGTTTAGGAGTCTGAAACATTGGAAAAGATTCCGTTGTTCCATTTGTTTCAATGTGTTGATAATTCATATCGGGTATCCCTCTATCTTATTTCTAGATGCAAGAGGGTTCGTTTAGAGTCACCAGTACGTTTTACGAGAAAATGGACAAAATAGTTGTGTAAGAGGAAAGGCTACAGATAAGCCTTTATTTACACGTTTGTCTACGAAACCAAGATTCTATAGGATTCGGGAACTATATTAGGGTTTGGGAAGGTGTTAAGCATCCATTCTGCCCTTTCGGTCTCTAGTGATCTTATATGTTTATTCTATGTTGGAAAACATGGATGCATTTACATATATTCTACTGCTTTCTGGAAATAACTTATGAACACCTGATTTTGAGAAAAACAGGGAAATGGATGAAAACCTTGTATTCCGTGATCCGATATTTTGGTTTTGTTGAAATCTGATTACTAGTGACAAAAGTTTATCTTATCTATTTTTGAAAAGAGAGTGATTCGGTATTGTTTCCTCAGATGACAATATCAATTATCTCGTTTGGTTAATTTAGAAAAGATTGGATCTTATCGGAATTGAACTCTTGAGGAGAGTGTATCAAATACATTATAGTCTATATGGAAGACAAAATATACCTGAGTTTAATTCCAGGTAAGCTTTATCAGTCCGGGTTTTTAAAAATTTATTTTAGTCGGATGATAAATGGTCTTACTTCTTCTGGTTTTACAAATGATTTTATCAAGTTGTTTTGTTTGAAAACGATAGAATATCAATAATTAACAATAAGTTTATCCTGCTAGAAAGTGGACAAAACGACAAATAAAAAGAGTCTACAAAACAACTTAAATTAAAATTGAAACGAGGAGGATGGAAATAAATACTTTCGGATTATGTTGGCCCAAGCAAGCCAACTCCCTACTTACTTATAGCAATTTCGAAAATAACAAGTATGTATATATAGCAAACTTACATAAGAATTAAACAAATCTATAACTACTAAATAAAGTACAATTAAACCAATATGTAGATATGTTATTTGACTACTAGAATAGACTTTAGTTACCTTCCCGACGATATATGGAAGAATAAGAGGGAGAAAATATAATATGGCAGAGAAGATCTCCGGCGGATATCAGCTTTCGTCTTAGAAATATTTTCAGCGGTCTGACTCTAGAAGGTGGCACTTCGGGTGCCAAGACTAGATCCGAGACTCTTGCAGAAATAAATGTTATTAAAGGTGCTTTCGAAGAAGGCTTAAAGATTAGAAATGTAAGAGAGAAATAAGGATTTTCGGTGTCAGAACTGTGTTCTTTGTGGTGGGGAATGGCTGCCTAGAACCTACGGGGGTGTTGGTCTATTTGTAGTACTCAGGGGCGATTGTCATGCGACATTCCTTTAGAGAGGGCTAGTGTCGCGCGACATATACATATGTCATGCGACAAACAGCTAAAGTGATGGTTCCGACAGACTGACGTGTCAGAAAATGGTTGGTCGGTGTTTTGGGGGGATTGTCGCAGGACATGACAAGGTTTGTCGTGCGACAGATGGGTTTGTCGCGCGACAATTTGTATTTGCAATGGGTTTGTCGTGCGACAAACCCATCTAGTAGGGTGCTCTAGTGTGTTGGTGAGTTCCGGATTCGATTTAAATTCTATAGGAGTTTCTAATATAGAAAATAGACCTTTAATTAAAGTTAAACAAGTAATAAACTCGATTAAAATAATAAAGAAGTTTGCATATAATAAACTCAAATAAAAGAAAGGGTTTATGTTGGCCCAAGCAAGCCAACTCTCTACTCACTTAAAGTACTTCCAAGAGAATAAACAAGTACGTATATATGCTACACTTAATTAAACAAGTCTACAGATAATAAACTTAATAAAGACATATATAATAAACTTAAAACAAGTACGTATATAATAAGCTTAATTAAAATAAGACAAGCATGCATATCATAAACTAAAATCAAACAAGTATATATAATAAACTTAATTAAAATAAGACAAGTATGCATATAATAAACTAAAATTAAAAAAGTATATAATAAACTTAAATAATAGAAAGGGGCATATAATTACCTTCCTAATGCTAATATAAATACGAGAGAAGTGGACAAACCTTCGGCGTTGACAAAGACTGACACTCAGAGTACAAACTTTATACTGAAAAGATTCTTATTTTCTAAGAACCTAATAAAATTGACTAGAGCATAATTTTTGACATCTCTAATAAAAGAGGAGGATAATCTTATACTAATGAGAATTATGGGTTCAATGGCTAAAAAAGCTCTTACATGATCCTTCTCATTTTTCTCCTTTTAAAACACATTCCTTAGGCCCTTATTTATAAGGAAACCCAACGCCTCACTTTAGGCTCCCATCCAATGTGGGACAAAAAGTGGGCAAAAACATGGAAAAGGGAAAATAAGCCTAAAAAAGACCAAACTACCAAAACCAAAAATTAAGCTAAAAAATGAAAAATAACTTAGTAAAATAAATAAGGGTTCTTGTGGGGGTCACAAATTGGGGTGTCTACAAACCCTCTCGACTCAAGCTCCTTGCTTGCAAGGAATTGAGGTGACTGGAAGAGACTTCGATTTCTGGCTCCCACAAGAACCCTAAGAGAGTGTATGCATGCAGAAGTTCTTGTGTGCGCCTCCGAAGAGGACTTTGTGTTGGTGTTTTGCCTCCGGAGAGGTCTTCCTTTACTTGACTGCTTTTCGGGAGGACTTTGTTTGCTCTACGTTTCTCTTAGGGAGGGCTTTTTGCTCGACTTGCCTCTCAGGGAGGGCTTTTGCTCCACTTGCCTTCTTGGGAGGGCTTTTGCTCCACGTGCCTCTCTAGGAGGGCTTTTTCCTCCACTTGCCTCTCTGGGAGGGCTTTTGCTCCACTTACCTCTCTAGGAGGGCTTTTTGCTCCATTTGCCTTCTTTGGGAGGGATTTTTGATCCACGTGCCTCTGTGGGAGGGCTTTTGTGCCACTTGCCTCTGTGGGAGGGTTTTTTGCTCCACGTGCCTCTATGGGAGGGCTTTTACCTAAAAAACAAAAGTTTTAACATTGCCTCTGGGGAGGACTTTGTGATTGATGTTTTTCCTATAGAAAGGGCTCATGTGAATGGATTGCCTCTTGAGAGGCTTGTGCTTGTAGAAAGGACTTATGAGTGATGTTTTGCCCGTAGAAAAGGCTTATGTGAATGGATTGCCTCTGGAGAGGGCTTGTGCATGTAGAAAGGACTTATGAGTGATGTTTTGCCTGTAGAAAGGGCTTATTTGAATGAATTGCCTCCGGAGAGGGTTTGTGCCTATAGAAAGGATATATGAGTGATGTTTTGCCTGTAGAAAGGGCTTATGTGAATGGATTGCCTCCGGAGAGGGTTTGTGCCAAAAAAGGGCTTAGTGATTGGATTGCCTCCTCAGAGGGCTTATGTGAATGGATTGCCTCCGGAGAGGGCTTTCCCTTAACAAGGGCTTAGTGATTGGATTGCCTCCACAGAGGGCTTATGTGAATGGATTGCCTCCGGAGAGGGCTTGTGCCTGTAGGAAGGACTTGTGAATGATGTTTTGCTTGTAGAAAGGGTTTATGTGAATGGACTGCCTCCGGAGAGCGCTTGTATGATATGCTGAGGAATCAAGTTCTCTGTAGTAGTAACTTCGATCATCTGATGAGAAGGCAAAATTGAGAGAATTCCCTGAAGAGAAAAGAGCTCATTGGGAGTTTATCTATACTAAAAAGTTCTCCATCATCTAAAAAATTTATTGAAAACTTTTTTTTTGTAAGCCATTTATTTCGAAAGAGTAGTTTCCAAGATGGATTTTCTCAACCCTCGTAGTTCGTGCATAGTGATGACTCAATCTTTTGCTTGTTTCTATGTCATTTCTTCTTTTATCTAGCCGAAAAGAAAATCTTCTTATAGAAATCTCTGATCTCGTAGTATTCATTGGATATTCGGAGAAAAGTGTGGGCCCACACTATGAGAATCCGGACCCGCAACCCGAGAAGAAGAGTCTTCATTCTCGGTTTACTTTGAAGACGTGTTTTGTAGAGTCGCCAGTTTGTTTTACGAGAAAACAAACAAAAGATCGTACGAAGGAGAATTCGAAAATGAACTATCTTTCGTACGTTTGAAACCAAAGTTTAAAAATATACTTTGCTAGGGTTCGGGAACTACGTTACGAATTGGGAAGGTGTTAGGCACCCAATTCGCCCTTTCGGTCTCTTAATGGATCATGTATTCAATTCCTATCTTAGATATCTCGCAAGTAGTTTGAATTGTTTTCAGAATAGTCCTTTCCGGATAAATTCAGCTTAAAACAATATTTTGAAATCAGACTCAAGCTTTGCGAGCACCTACGTATTCATTCGTAGAATGAAATCAGAGTCTCGTAGTTCCTTTCTTTTGGAAACTATTTTTGTATTTTAATTTGTTTTGAAGTCGTGTCAAAACGGATTTTAGATTTCATGTAAAACTTATAAGGGTCTAGTTTAGAAAACAGTGAACTTCTTTGCAAGTTACCTAATTTTTTGTATTAAAAATGAATTTAAATGCAGTATTTGAAATTAGCAGAATGGCAGAAAGACGTACCTGATGCGCCTAAAGAAGAAATAAGAACCTCGCCTTGATCGCCTTGCTTGCCTTCTTTTCTCTCTAAAACTTTCTCTCTCTAAAGTTTTCTCTCACTAACTTTCTCTCACTAGCCTTCTCTCTCTTCTAACTTTCTCTCACTAGAAATTCTCTAAGAGAAGACTCTCTAATGATTTTGACAGAACTTTGCCTTACTGAAAACACTAGTGAGTGTTGATGCCTAAAATAAGAGCACAAAGGTCCTATTTATTGCTAAATTTCTGCAAAAACGCTCCAAAAGAGGCCAACTGTAGGGGGTAGCCACAGGGGGTGCGGCTGGCGTGTGCGGCTGGGGCATGCGGCTAGGTGCCAACCGCACGGCTGGCAGGTAGTCGTACGGTTGGGGCTTGCGGTTAGGGGCTGCGGCTGGCTCACAAAAATGCACAGAAACAATCAGAAAAACCTAATTTTCTAACGGGGTGCTGCCTCGCACCCCGCAACCTGACCGGGCAGGTCAATCCCCGTCCTAGTAAGCGAAGAGGCAACAAAGGTTATTTTAGACTCCCAACGTGTCCGGAATTGGAGTCTATCCTATAAGTCTTCTACATGCATGATGACTCATGATAAAATATGCGAGATATTTGTTTTATAAGAAAACCAGTATTCGCACGAGAGTCGTGGATTGGGGTGTTCACAGACCCTCTCGTCCCGAGATTATTGCCTGCAAGAATTCTAGGACGATCAGAAGACAACGATTCACGACTCCTGGGTGAATCTCAATGCTCTGATACTTGAATCAGAATATACCCTTTCTGACACATGGATTTCGTCGTGCTTCAGGCGATGCAATCCACGATCGCCCTTTTCCTTTCGGCCAGGCAACGTGATACATTAATCTTTTCTTCCGCCTACCCTCAGTGATACATTACCCTCAGTGTATAAGACTTTGAGCGGGGTGTTTTGGCATTTCGCCGAGTCCAAATGATCGTAGTGAAAAAGTGTTTCTCAAAGTCTTCCGATTTCTTAGGGAGAGGTGAGAGAATGTCTTGGTTTTCGAGATATCCCTTCATGGGGCGTGGTGCTAAGAGAAGTTTCCATCTTTGGGAAATGTGAACTATATTCCCTTCGTGGGGAATGTGCGAAGAATTCTTATCTTGGAACAAAGATTCCGATCGAGGGGAATGTGTGGATAAAGTTATTCCCTTTATGGGGAATGCGCGGTAAAGGTTATTTCCTTTCGTGGGGAAAGGGGATCGGAGAAAATTCCCATCGTGGGGAATGCGAAGAATTCCTAACTCTGAGGAATCCGAAAAAATTCCCTTCGTGGGGAACACGTGGAGTCGTTATTTTCCTTCGTGGAAAAAGAGGTTTCGGAGAAATTCCCATCGTGGGGAATGAGAAGAATTCCTGTTTCTGAGGAATCTGAAAAAAAATTCCCTTCGTGGGGAACATGTGGAGTCGTTATTTCCCTTCGTGGGGAAAGGGGTTTCAGAGAAATTCCCATCGTGGGGAATGCGAAGAATTCCTGTCTCTGAGGAATTTGAAAAAATTCCCTTAATATTGCCTTCTTGCCATGGTTCCATTATTCATGCACTACTTTGTTGATTTTTCCAAAAATGATATGTTAAAGAGAAATGCTTGCAAGTGGAAGTGCTTTTTCTTTTTCCATTCCCTTCCACCCTCAGTTTTGACCTTTATTGGGAATCAGACTTCTGAAACAACTTTTCGTAGAAACTCTCGGACCGCTGCGCATGGGTTTTTAGGATTTGGCATCTCCTTACCCTCAGTTTTCCTCCCTTCGGTCATAGGGATGGAATTTCGCCTGGAATTCTCAATAATCCTCAAGCTACCATCTGATTTTTCCACAGGGAAGATGCTGGTCCTGTATCGCTTTCTATTTTTCGATACCCTTATTGCTTCCTCTTTTGATTATCCGGCCTTATATATTTTGGCTTTCGGATTTTTCTTGCCTTTCTTTCTTTGCTTTTTCCAAAATAGGAGCCTTACTCACCTAAGATGTAGCCCTCCGCCTTTTTGGCACAGCTGTCACTCTTAGTGTGGCTCTCCCTGTCGATTTTCTTCATTTCTGTTTTTTTCTTTTTTCTCACTTTTTCCTCTCTTGGACCAACGGGATTTTCCTTTTTCTACTCTTTCAATTTTTTCTGGTACTCGATTCCTCTTTTACACCTTCCCTGTTTATCAATCAGGTTCGAGCTTTTCGGAAAAAAGATTCATCCTTTTGAATTTCGGTTCCTCCACAGACTTTAGAGCGACAAGCTTTGGGTTTCGATCAGCCATCTCGTGTGTGTGTGTGAGTCTTGGTCCTTTCGTATCTCAGGAGAAGTTGATTCACAGCTTTGATCCCCTTTTTTTGTTTGGTCAAACTGGTCAAAATTGATCGGTAGCCGCAAGGGGTAGCCACAGGGTCTGACCCCCCAGCCGTACGGCTAGAAGCCAACCACACGGTTGGGGGCTAGCCGTACGGTTTGCTAGCCTGCGGCTGTCCTCTATTTTCTATAAATAGTGGCCTGTTCGAATCATTCTCGTCACTTCTTCTTGCGATCTCTCTCTCTAGTATATAAATATCTGATTTTCAAAAACATTTACTGAGTATTTGAGATGAGTGTGAGCGATGGCACTTGCGAGACTACTGTCGATCTTTGTTTTCATGATGATGGGAGGCCCACCAGAGGGTGGGGAGGCGCCGGAGCTACTCCCGGGGGATAAGGTGGAGTCTATCACCGCGATGATGGATGGGCGCCTGATCTGCGCGCCGCTTCACGATGACTGGGAGGGTGTGGCCTAGGAGGGGCCACTAGGGGTAGACGGGTCGCTACAGCGGGTGTGAGAATCCGAACCTGTGCGCGACCCTAGAAGAAATGGGTCCTCGTTCTCGGCTTGATTTGAAAATGTGTTTTGTAGAGTCGCCAGTTTCTTTTACAAGAAAACAAACAAAAGATCGTACGAAGGATAATTCGAAAACGAACTATCTTTCATACGTTTGAAACCAGAGTTTAAAATATACTTTGCTAGGGTTCGGGAACTATGTTACGAATTGGGAAGGTGTTAGGCACCCTATTCGCCCTTTCGGTCTCTTAATGGATCATGCATTTAATTCCTATTTTAGATATCTTGCAAGTAGTTCGAATTGTTTTCAGAATAGTCCTTTCCGGATAAATTTAGTTTAAAACAATATTTTAAAATCAGACTCGAGCTTTGCGAGCGCCTACATATTCATTCGTAGAATGAAATAAGAGTCTCGTAGTTCCTTTCTTTGGAAACTATTTTTGTATTTTGTTTTGTTTTGAAAACGTGCCAAAACGGATTTTAGATTTCTTGTAAAATTTAGAAACGATTTATTTTGAAAGCAGTGAACTTCTTTGCAAGTTATCTAACTTTCTGTATTAAAAATGAATTCAAATGCGGAATTAAAATTATTAGAGTGGCAGAATGATGTACTTGATGCGCCTGGAGAAGAAATAAGAACCTTGTCCTGATTACCTTGCTTGCCTTCTTCTCTCTCTAGAACTTTCTCTCTCCAAAGCTTTCTCTTACTAACTTCCTCTCACTAGTCTTCTCTCTCATTAACTTTCTCTCAGAATTTCTCTAAAAATGACTCTCTAAAGACTTTGACAGAGTTCCTACTTACTAAAAATATTATTGAATGTTGATCCCCCTAAATGGGATCCCAAGGGTCCTATTTATAGCTAAAATTCCGCCAAAAAACCCTCTAAAGAGGCTAACCGCAGGGGGTAGCCGCATGGGGTGCGGCTAGGGCGTGCGACAGGGGGTGTGCCAACCGTACAGTTGGGCGTGTGACAGGGGGCTGCGGTTAGGAGGTGCCAACCGTACGGTTAGTAGGTAGCCGTACGGTTGGTGTGTGTGGCTGGGGGGTGCGGCCGGCTCACAAAATGCGCAGGAACACTCGAAAAAAACCAAATTTTCTACCGGGGCGCACCCCCCTAGTAAGCAAAGAGGCAACAAGGGTTATCTTCGACTCCCGACGCGTTCGAAATTGGAGTCTTTCCTATCAGTCTTCTACATGCATGATGACTCATGATAATATGCAAGATACTCGTTTTTAAAAGAAAACCAATATTCGCACGAGAGTTGTGGATTGGGGTGTTCACAGCGGGTGATGTACCAGGACGTGCCCTTGATCTCGCCTGGAGAGGGGCGGGAGTGGCTGCTGATGGAGTCTGCGGCTCACGAGATCCGCCGCCGTATGCGGGTATGCTCTGATTTCTAGTATTTAAATTAAGTGCTTTGTGACAAAAATGCCATGATATGATATGCATGAAATGTGATAAATTTAATAATTACTTGCCAGAATAAACATACTTAACATAGCTCATTTTCTAAAATTTGTATGACCCAGTATTAATTTAAATAGCGAGTCCTGGGAGGGGCGACTGATCTGTGCGCCTCATCACGACGACTGGGAGGGGCCACTAGGGGCAGACGGGTCGCTACAGCGGGCGATGTACCGTGACGTGCCTTTGATCTCGCCGAGAGAGGGGAAAGAGTGGCTACTGATGGAGCCTGCCGCACATGAGATCCGTCGCCGTACACGGGTATTCTCTAATTTTTAGTATTTATATTATGTGGTTTTTTCGAAAAAATGCAATGAAATGATATGCATGAAATATGATAAATTTAATAATTACTTGCCATAATAGACATACTCAACATAATTTATTTTTGAAAAGTGTATTACTAGTATTAATAAATATTAAAATATGTGATGCAACAGAGGATTGGGCGTTGCCGTGGCATCACGCGCACTGCTCCTGAGCTTCGAGACCAGCTACCGCCGTTGGTGAGAGCGTATTTGAGCGCGACCCCATTCGGGAGGTTCATCGGGGTGCTGCCGGGTGGAGAGTTCTAGAGGTCAGTGAGCCTACTGACGGTGTTGGGAGAGAGATGGTGGGATACTACACACACATTCCACTGGAGTTGAGGGGAGATGACATTGACCCCAGAGGACGTGTTCGTGCTGACAGGACTACCATTCGGAGTGGAGGCTCCGGTGCCTAACCCCCGGGTACGCATTACTCTAGACGGTATGGGAGCGGCACTAGGGTGGAGGCCTAGCAGGATTGTGGCGGATGGGATACCCCACACGGCGATGGTGCTGCACATCGAGGCAGAGAGCGAGAGGTTTGGGGATGGACCGATGACGCGGCAGGAGGTCCGACAGTTGTCGCGGTGTTTTCTACTGCTGGTGCTGCACGACTTCTTCTATGCGCAGGGCGGTGACAACCTACGATTATGGTGGCTACCGTTCCTGCGATTCTTCGACCAGCTGTACGCATTTGCATGGGGGGGTTATGTGCTGGCGGTGCTGTACGAGTCGATGGACTTGGTTGGCCGGCACATGGAGCTGAACCACCGCGGGTTGGTCACACTTTGGGAGGTAATTAATAATTTAAACCCTCAATTTATTTTTATAAAAAAACATGCGAAAAGTATGCCGATTTTGATCATTTTAACAAGTGTGATAATTTGTGACAGATGTGGTTTATCGCAGATGAGTTCCCACTTGCACCCGACTTTTGCAGATGAGTTCCCACTTTTTCGATGATACTATAGTGGGAACATAGTTGGGGTGTACCGGTATCTGACCCTGGACGTTAGTGCAGGCGATGTTTCTGGTTTACAGCTAGATCAGGTATGAAATTAAATTAATGAAATTTAAATTATTCGTGGAAAAGTATAGTTAAGTTATTCGTGGTGTATATTCGATATGGCAGGTCCAGTGGAGTCTGTGGCCTGCGTATGTGACGTAGCAGTGGGGGTATGCGGATGCGTAGGCTGCGGCGCGTTCGAGACGGCTATTTGCGCGCAAGTACGGAGGCGCATTCTACCTGGGAGAGCGTGTGGTGCGGCAGCATACTCCCGGGTTAGGTTTCAGGGTTTCGGCCTGGCCTCCAGCGGCGATGAGGCGGCTGATCATGCTTTCTACAGAGGAGCGGGCTTTGTTTTTGGCTGGCATTCCGATCGAGGGCTTGTTGGTGGAAGGGGAGTACGGGACGTTCATGCACCGCTACCTGATGAGGGAGATGAGGGGGGTGCGTGGACGAGTGATCTATGCGAGGTATGCTGCCATCGGGGGGGACCCGATGTTTATCCAGGGGCAGTTATACATCTCATAGCGGGTCCCACAGCAGCCCGCTCCTGCGCTGAACCGGAGGGCCAAGGGGATTGCTGATTCAGATGACAAGAATCCGCATGGCGAGAGGGACGCGGAGCCACAGCAGGTGGAGGAGGAGGATGACGAGGGATCATAGGAGGTGCCTTTAGGAGGCAATGGTGGGGCACCACTAGTTGGGCAGGCGGGGGAGTAGGTGAGGAGCCGATTGTTGCGGGTTCGCCTGGACGAGGTAGGGCGACAAGGGGTGGGAGGAGTCCAGTCGGAGGTCAGAGTCCAGTATCGAGGCCGCCCATTCCACCAGCCATGGCGGGGAGGACACCTCAGTTGTCGTCGGAGGATATTAGGCACATGCTGGAGTCGACGCAAATACCCGAGGGACGCGGGTCGATATCAGGATCATCACCCGTGTATGGGCCAGGAGATATGGATTGGGTTCACCACGTATCGTTCTCGCCATTGCTGCGCACGCCTGTCGGGTCGCCAGGTGCCGAGTCGGTGGGGTTGAGGCCGTACTCTCTGTCTACCCCTTCATCAGGTGCTGCTCGTGGTATCGTCTTCCGGGAGTTAGGAGAGAGGGAGGCTCAGTTAGGGGCGGAGGCAGGCATAGGCCAGGCACTGGTAGGTGAGGGTGGCGACAAAGGGAAGGGGAAGGCGGTGGCGCCCGAGTCGGAGACGGGAGAGGATACCGGGGAGGACATTCCCCCGGTGGGCGGTGTTGGTGGAGTCGGTCCGTCGCAGGCTCCTGCTGGTGGGGTGCCGGCGTTTTACTCGATCTAAGAGTACCCTCGGGATATCCCTTACTTGGATCTCGGTCTACCCAAGCTATACCGGATCCCTGATGTGCCTGTGGACGATGAGCGGATGGGGGCCCTAGCACACGTATCGGACGAAGAGGTATGGTTTTCTTTAAACAATTTGGTATATGTGTTGATTTATGAATGTTACTGACTGGTAATTTGGTTTTGGCAGAGGGGCTCATTCCTGCTTCGCGAGGTGGCTGAGTTGCTGAAGAGCTAGTTTAACATGTATAGATTGCTGACGTTTGCGGCTCCCTTCCCTACGGAGTACATGGGGCGGTATATCAGACGTTTGGCGGGTGACACGACGGCTACCTACCATCCTTCTCCTTCGCGATCTCGGTCGGCGGCGCCTTCCCAGTCAGTCCAGCAGTCGAGATGTACTTCCCGGCTTGTTCCTTCTCCTCAGGGTGAGGGTCGTACGGTGTTGGAGAGTCCAGCGGAGGGTGAGTGCGAAACAGAGGCGAAGCGGCCCCGCACGATGGATCCTCCTCCTTCTCCTCAGCGTTGATAGTTTCTTGATGATTTTGTGTGATGTTTTTGTGAAAAACATTTTAGTCATTAATTAAGATGTCTTGTTGGTTTATAAAAACTTCATTAATTTAGTAGTTAATGTGTTTGTCTTTTGTTTTAAGAAAATGTTGGTTTATTAGTGTGACTGGTTTGTTTTATGAATAAAAGATTTATGTTTTTGGGGAAAGCATGTTTGTGTGTGATGTGATGTGACTATTTTTATGTTATTGTAAATGGTTACATAACAGGTGTTGGCAAAATTATTACTAACATAACTAAAATGAAATGATTAACTGTATGTGTTAGCGAACGTATTAAAAAGTATGCGAAAGTATGAGTAAGAGTGGCTGAATTTTATTTAAAAAAGGTCAAGTACGCGTGTTGGCAAGTGATTATCAAATTTATATGCATGCAATGATGGATCGTTCTTTCTGAACAAAGTCTGGCAACATTCGTATCATGATGTATTTGTGAAAAAAAATTGGAAAATGGAGATTTTGACCGAAAGGGGGAGCCAACCACATGCCCTACCCGTACGGGGTAGCCGTACAGTTGGGAGCCAGCCGCACGGTTGGCCTGTGCAGTTATGCTATAAATAGAGCGCAAATTTGTCCTTTCCTCATCAAGATCACTATACATCCTATCTTTTTAGCCTAAAAATAGTTCTTCTATCTCTATTATCATGTCTACTTTTCATTACACCCACGCTTCTTTCTCCCTTTTAACTGATTTCGTATCTTTGGCCGAGGCCGATTGTGGTCTCAACTGGGGCGACCTGAGCCATCTTCACCGTTGGCGTTCTCATGAGATCAACTGGTCGTTCTTGCTCGATTTTGCTGAGTTCTGGGATGCTGAGGATCACTGCTTCAGCATCGGGTTAGATGAGTTATGCCCGACGATTGAGGAGTTCACACTATTGATGCGCCAGGATGTTTCATGGCCGTTGGCATCTTTGCGGGATCCTAGGAGCCCTCGGGTTATGCTAGCTGACTTTCTAGGTTTGAGGGAGAGTGAGTATCGGCCTATGATAGTAGACGGACGGCTTCACTTACGTCGCCTAGCTGATTTTTTCATGCATCACAGTGATGATCCTGCTTATTATTCAGGTAGGACTTCTACTTGTATGATCTTTACCTTCTCTCAGATGCTTTTGGTTACTAATGATGCTATTATGGTTGACCCCTTGATTATTCGGGTTGTATCTGAGGCTAGACGCGGCCATTTGGTGACTCCCATCTTGCTAGCGGAGACACTGAATGGTTTAGATGCTGTGGTTCAGTCTCGCCTTAGTCACTTTCGAGGTAGCCCATATCTGCTATATATGTGGGTTACTGAGAGATTTCGCCCTGACTATGCTCTGATCCACCGTTTGTCGTCTTATGATTGGGCTGTCCGTTTTTCTGAGTCCTCTTCTTCGATTCGTTGGGACATCCCATGGTGGCGTATGAGGACCATGATTATGAGTATGGGTGGGCAGAACTACCTTAGGTTTCGTGGTTTGAGAAAGACGTCATTCTACATTCCCGGTCGGTTGACGAGGCAGTTCGGTGTTCCCCTGAGTATACCCCTTCCACTGAGAGATTTTTCTTCGGTCGCTCTTCCCATTACCCCGAGATTGGAGACGACCCTACGAGGTCTTTGGTCTACCCGCTTTGTTCGGCGATTTCATGGAGGAGAGGTTGGCATTACCCAGGTGACTCGTTCTGATATTGTGCTGCATATTTGGCGTCGAGTTCATCAGACCATTGAGCATGAGCCTATGATGATGAGGTGGTTTCGGTTTGCAGATTCCCGAGTGACAGAGGAGAGAGTTCTTGCTTCTTATCATACCATGGAGCGAGAGAGGATCTTATATTCTGCTGATGATGGTTAGGTTAGGTTTGGTAGATGGCTTCTTTATAAAAGCATTTTGGGGTTAGATAGGTAGGCGAAAGATATAGGAAAAGTATGTAGGAACTGATGTAGTTATGTTTTTTTTTTTGGGTTGTTTTTGTATGAAAGGACTTTGATTATATATGGAAAATCTTTTTCTGCCTCCTCTTTTGCCTTCAAACGAATGAATATTATTATAAGGAATAGACCGGGCCTGAATGTCCTATTCAGGTTGCCTACGTTTCCCCAAATAGTACATTAGAGATCTTTTTACTTTTGCTTTTGCTCATGGGGCTCAGGTCTCCGTAGTTCATGATTTACAAGTGATAAATCTTCAATAACTATTTTCAACATTCTCAATTACTGATTACAAATCCTCAATCTTCTAGTTACCAATCTTCAATTTCTGATGGTTGAGATGAGATGGGTTTGGTATCTTTCCTACTTCGATAAGGTCCTGAATAGTGTGCCGAAGAGCCTTGCAATCGTCTGTTGTGTGACCTATACCCTGGTGGTATTCACATCTTTCATTAAGATTCCAATTAGAGGGGACTGGATTTGGTATAGGTCGCAGGTTTAGTGGATAGATCATCCCTTCATCCTTTAGCTTCTTGTATACCTTGCTTAATGACCCTAGCAGTTGTGAGAAATCCCTTTTAGCAAATATGGCTTGGTTAAATCCCCTGTTGTTAGTACATTTATATCTCGGAGCATGTTTCGTGGCATGAGGAGTGAGAGGAATCGATAAATGACTTTTCATGGATGGGCCCGATGTGTTTGATGAATATATAGATATGGGTGCACAATCGAAGAAATAATTTTGGATGGGTTAGTGAAATTCTCTGGCATTGGATTTGGACTATTGTTGGTTGCTTGGGAAAGGTATCCTGGATTTGCTGAATTGGTTGAGATAGATTCAAAGTCACTCATTTGTTCCTGGCTTGAGGAATAGCTTGATGGTGTAGGTGAGGTAGGTTCGATGCGTAGGTATGGATCAGATTGATCAGTGTCTAAGATGTACCCCATTTCCTCCAACTGATTCTTTTGCTTAAAGACCACCTTTTCTAAGCGAAAGATTTCCTCATGTAATTTTACTGTCTCTTTAGCGAAGTAATCCCTCTGAATTTCCATAGCACCTTTCTCCTTTCTCAGCTGATCAATGATCTGGTCTTGATTCTTTTGTTCTGATTTCGGTAAGGGTCTTTCATGTTCTTCTTTGATAGCCCTGTTTAACGGTTCAACCGTGCATCCCTTGACCAATTTGTCTACTATGGCACGAGTGTTTTGATTGTCAACTGAGAGCATGGTTAAACTTTGGTTCAGGTTCATTAGCATCTGGTACATTTCCTCGGGGTTGGGTAACGGGACATTCACATTTCCCCTTGTACTAGCCAGGTTTGGATCAACATTCAAAGACGGAGTGTGATGTAGCGGCTGACCCCCAATGGTATTATTCTGAAGCATCCCCTGGTTCGCGTAAAAAGGACCGGGCGGCGGATCCGCTGCATTATTGAATTGATTGTTCACATTCCAGTTTGGTGTGTTCTAATCCATGCTTTTGAAAGAATCTGGTCTGACGAGTCTCCCGGGACTATCTCTTCCCGCCCATGGAGAGGCCAGGATGGAATGAATATCTGATGCCGGAAAAAAGGACAAATTCGATCGCGCGCATTTCCCCAGAAAATAAGAATAATACATCACTTAGAAATTGCCGGACCTTATCCAGAAATACATCTATCGGGACGAAAATAAACACAAAAAGTTTTCTTTAGGCGAGATCAAAAACAGACCAACGGCGACAACTTAAGAGCCCCATATAGCGGTATGGTAGGAATAAAATTCTATGGGTTCCCTGACCGTCTAAAATTTTGGAAAACCAATTTGAAAAGAGTTTTCAGGAAAATCTTTTGAAAACATGGGAAGTTCTCTCCTCATGAGTTGTTTTGTTCATGGAATCAGGGCTTTCGCTCACTAGATTCTCACGACTGTTGGTCATTAAAACAATGCATAAAATCTCGTGTTCTAAGTTGACTCCCTTATATGCAAGCGTGCCTAAAGGGGGTAAAGTTTAAGGCTCCTTCCTATTTGGCAGGTCTTACGATATACCTCAAGAGGGCAGGTACGTGTAAGGACCTTTTGATATACGTCCCGAGTACGTGAGTGTTCTCATCACTCTATATACCTCGGTAAGTACTTGGCTAAGGAGAGTGGTCCCAGGCGCTTTTGGCTAGTGCAGACCCGCAAGTCCATGGCCTAGTCACGACTCTGGTCCCGAGGTTGATAGGGTAAATTCACACTCGCGAAAATGCATGATAAGACGTGAGTGCATGCAAAATAACAATATGGCGTTTCATTATTGATCAATGCTTTAGGGTTTGTTACGATAATTTACACAATTTTAATTATGAAAAAGATTTTCCTCACATAATTAGCAAATAAGGGCAACAGGGTATCCACCTAAATCGCTTCTATGTTATTCTAGGACTAAGGCGTACAAGACCTATATCTAATAAATAACAGGAATTAAATATATGATCCATTATAATAGAGCTTAGTTCTCGACATCCCCAGCAGAGTCGCCACTGTGAGAATCCGGTCCCGCGCTCGACCCGAGAAGAAATGGGTCCTCATTCTCGGCTTGATTTGAAAATGTGTTTTGTAGAGTCACCAGTTTGTTTTACAAGAAAACAAACAAAAGATCGTACGAAGGATAATTCGAAAACGAACTATCTTTCATACATTTGAAACATGAGTTTAAAATATACTTTGCTAGGGTTCGGGAACTACGTTACGAATTGGGAAGGTGTTAGACACCCAATTCGCCCTTTCGGTCTCTTAATGGATCATGCATTTAATTCCTATTTTAGATATCTTGCAAGTAGTTCGAATTGTTTTCAGAATAGTCCTTTCCGGATAAATTTAGTTTAAAACAATATTTTGAAATCAGACTCGAGCTTTGCGAGCGCCTACATATTCATTCGTAGAATGAAATCAAAGTCTCGTAGTTCCTTTCTTTGGAAACTATTTTTGTATTTTGTTTTGCTTTGAAAACGTGTCAAAACAGATTTTAGATTTCTTGTAAAATTTAGAAACGATTTATTTTGAAAGCAGTGAACTTCTTTGCAAGTTATCTAACTTTTTGTATTAAAAATGAATTCAAATGCGGTATTAAAATTAGTAGAGTGGCAGAATGATGTACCTGATGCGCCAGGAGAAGAAATAAGAACCTTGTCCTGATTACCTTGCTTGCCTTCTCTCTCTAGAACTTTCTCCCTCTAAAGCTTTCTCTCACTAACTTCCTCTCACTAGCCTTCTCTCTCACTAGCTTTCTCTCAGAATTTCTCCAAAAATGACTCTCTAAAGACTTTGATAGAGTTCCTACTTACTAAAAATACTATTGAATGTTGATCCCCCTAAATGGGATCCCAAGGGTCCTATTTATAGCTAAAATTCCGCCAAAAAACCCTCTAAAGAGGCTAACTGCAGGGGGTAGCCGCATGGGGTGCGGCTAGGGCGTGCGACAGGGGGTGTGCCAACCGTACGGTTGGCAGGTAGCAGTACGGTTAGGCGTGCGACACGGGGCTGCGGTTAGGAGGTGCCAACCGTACGGTTGGTAGGTAGCCGTACGGTTGGTGTGTGTGGCTGGGGGGTGCGGCCGGCTCACAAAATGCGCAGGAACACTCGGAAAAAACCAAATTTTCTACCGAGGCGCTGCCTCGCACCTTGCGACCTAACCGGGCAAGTCGATCCCCATCCTAGTAAGCAAAGAGGCAACAAGGGTTATCTTCGACTCCCGACGCGTTCGAAATTGGAGACTTTCCTATCAGTCATCTACATGCATGATGACTCATGATAATATGCAAGATGCTCGTTTTTAAAAGAAAACCAATATTCGCACGAGAGTCGTGGATTGGGGTGTTCACAGCGGGTAATGTACCGGGACGTGCCTTTGATCTCGCCTGGAGAGGGGCGGGAGTGGCTGCTGATGGAGCTGCGGCTCACGAGATCCTCCGCTGTACACGGGTATGCTCTGATTTCTAGTATTTAAATTAAGTGCTTTGGGACAAAAATGCCATGATATGATATGCATGAAATGTGATAAATTTAATAGTTACTTGCCAGAATAAACATACTTAACATAGCTCATTTTCTAAAATTTGTATGACCCAGTATTAATTTAAACAGCGAGTCCTGAATTTTATTAAAACATATGATGTGACAGAGGATTGGATGTTGCCGCGGTATCACACGCGCCGCTCCCGAGCTACGAGATCAGCTACCCCCGTTGTTGAGGGCTTACTTGAGCGCGACCCCATTCGGACGATTTATCGAGGTGCTGCCCGGCGGGGAGTTCCAGCGATCAGTGAGTCTGCCGACGGTATTGGGAGAGAGATGGTGGGACACGACACTCACGTTTCATTGGAGTTGGGGAGAGATGACGTTGACCCTAGAGGACGTGTTTGTGCTGACAGGGCTGCCATTTGGAGGGGAGGCTCTGGTACCTAACCCCCGGGTACGCATTACACTAGATGGGATGGGGGCGGCACTAGGGTGGAGGCCTAGCAGGATTGTGGCGGATGGGATACCCCACACAGCGATGGTGCAGCACATCGAGGCAGAGGGTGAGAGATTTGAAGATGGGCTTATGACACGCCAGGAGGTCCGGCAATTGTCGCGGTGTTTCCTACTATTCACTACACCAATATCCCTGTACAGAAAAATACAAATTTCAATAGCTATAAATACAACCAGTTTTAGCGCACACAATACAAATTTTCATATTATGATCTAATGGTATCATGCAAAGCAATATTCATCCAAAAACTAACAAACCAACATTCATCCAAAAAATCAACCCAATATTCTTACAAAAATATATCCATCCACAAATATAAGGTACCAAAATTATCTAACCATACATCAAACATACTTAAACCAAAATGTCCAAGTCAAAATATAAAATACCATCATGTCCAAAAGAGAATACTCAAAAGTGCACATAACAAATATAAAAGTAAACTAGATATACTTCAACCAAGGCTCGAACCAAATTATATAACCCCCAGCAACATAGGCAGAGAAAGTATCATTACCATCTTGCGGGAACCATAATGGAGCATCCGGTTCTAATACTTCATCAATATAGACTTTCTTCTCACCGATACCAACCTTCCTACCATGACAAATTCCAGCCGTTGCATCTGTCACGACGTACCCCTTTCCTAATTCTTTATTTTCTCTATCAATCAATATAACCGGAGGTTTGTCGGACGAATTAGGCCTTTCAACGGGACTCGGGGTGAAAACATTATCTAAATTTTGGGCTAGGTTATGAGAACGATGAACGGAGTTACTAGCAAACTCACTTCTAGGCGTCGTCATCACATGCAGTGAACCACGATTTAAATCAGCCATCATACTTTGCATAGTACCTTGGATTGCTAATTGAAAATCTTGAAATTGTACCTTCACTGCTTCTTGGACGTATGATTTGAATTCATCCTTCAATGCATTAATTCCTTCTTTATCTACTTGATTGGCTTTCTCTTTCGCCTTTGCTATCCCCAAGTGAATCATCTGCTTTTTAGTAACATGCGAACCAGCTCCACGAACTCGTCCCCTTGGATCCTTGCCGAAAACTTCAGACAATTCATCGTTCTCAGTAGTACTACCAGATACCTCTCCACTATTTCTTTTTGCTTTTGCTTCCTTGACTTTATCCTATCCAAGTTACCAGTTAAGAACATTAAAATTCAACCAATACATAATATAAAATCCTATAAAATAGAACTAACACATTACAAATGAAGGTTAAAGTAAAATTCAAAAATACTTACATAAAATGGTTTAGCACTTTCCAACACACAACCATTTTTGTCCTCATGCCCCATCAACCATTTATCTGTTCGGTTATTATATGTTTTAGTAGGGTCCGCTTCCTCCTAAAATTTTAAATACTTAAAAGTTAGATTACATTTATATTTACAAGCCAAAATTTAAGTTATCACTCACCTTTTGATGTACTTTTAGTCCATAGGTACACTGTCCAAGAGTATGAGAATATGTAAGTTGTTTTCGATTTTCAGCATTCTGAAGGTTTTGCTTTTTCTTTTTTGGGTCTCTTTCATTTTCCACAAACTTTTTCCAAATAATTGGGTCCATCCCATCGGGTGGCCCTTCAACCCCACTCTTCAAATGGGCTCATAGTGCAACTTTGCCTGTTCGGAATTTCTGGGGCCATGCCTTCTCCAACAAAGGACGAGCAACCTTCGGAGGAATGTCCAACTCAAATTCAGCCTGTACTTGTTATAAACAATAAATTAAGAAACTACTATTACAAAAATCTAACGAAATTATTGAATTGCAATAAATAAATTAATGTTTACCATTAAGTTCTTCCAGACATCATTTCGAAAATTTTGTGGCACTTGTCTCCAATCTTTATAATGAACAGGTACTATGGTCCTGATAATATCTCCAGTACGAGTACTAAAATTGCTTGCAAATTCTCCAATCACTGTGCCATCCATTTCAACAATAATAGACTTCTTTCCAATTACGGCTTTCTTTGTTGATGATTGAGTTCGGATCGAGGCTGAAGAAGAAGTCGGATTCTTTGACCCTGCATCTGATGACATAATTGATATTTCCTAATAATAGAAAAAGAGAAGCCACCAATGATTAAAAATAGCCAAATGAAATTATATGCATTAAAAATTAAGTATGATAAATTAAATAATATTGTTCAGGATATTCTTTATAAATTAAAGATAATAAAGTACATTACATAAAATAATAGTCCTTGCATATAATAGGAATATATCAATACAAATTATTTACATAAGCAATTTCATTAACTTTTCCAAGTGAGGTTGTTCTTCAAGAGTAGATTGGAAGACAGTAGGGATCTCTAACTCATCAACTCGAGTTGTCAACCTTTTCGGTGAATGTATAACAACCCACCAATTGGGATTTCGAAGATCTCTAGAATAAAACACTTGTGAAGCTTCGGAAGCAAGAATGACTGGTTCGTCTAACACATTATCGATATTCTTGAACTTCTCAAAATTTACCATCACTAAGTTAGAGTCTGTACAATGTTTACATCCATTGGCTTTATCCTCTACCCTTACCCAATCACAATAAAATACTACCTCCTTAAATATCGTGTAGTCTAACTCAATTATTTGTCTAATAACCCCGTACCACATGGTCCAAGCTTCCTTCAAATTCTTATCACTTTTTCTTGCCCTAAACTCTGTCCATGCCTTCATGCAAACACCGCTATCTTGAGTGGAAACCGTATCATCGTGATACTTTGGAGAGAACACATAGCCATTCACCCGATACTTTTTGAATGTTTTAACTTTGTGCTTTGGCCCTTGAACTAACCTCCACAACATTTCCTTTGACTCTGTCTCTTTAGATGACACTAACTATGAAATTTAAACAAAATGTTATTAGAAAGTATTTACTAAGGAAATGATATATAATTCACATGTTAAATAAATATGTGACCTTTTCGTATGCCCAAGGGATGAAAGATGTTTGTTCCTCAATTTTTGACATTTGGATTCCTTTTCCTTTTCCATGAGATGCCAAGTATCGTTTATACTCACTGCATAAAAGTTTAATCTTAGTAGTTATAACATGCATAGAAAATGCGTTATAAGTCACTTTCTTTCTAAAATAAGTCGCACCTATAATATTCATGAAGCCCGTCGACATTAAGTCGAAATAGTACCCATCGACGAATTTATTGAAATTGATTTGCCCCTAAAATCACTGTTTTATCTTCAAGTAAAGAACCTTCATCTGAAAACTCTCCATCTTCATCCAAGAATGCTTCATGAGTATGTTTATGATTCCCTTCTAACGGATTTGGCATATATTCCATACAATATCGCACGGACTCAGCAACGATGTAGGCTTCTGTAATTGACCCTTCGACATATCGCTTATTGCTAGGAATATCTTTAAATTCCTTCATTTGTCTATAATTTAAAGAATTAACATACGTTATTTATCATTTCAATGTAATTGATTTATATACAATTAAGTATAACATAAGAAGTTACCGTTCAAATGGATACATCCATCGATCTCCGGTAGGTCCACAAATTAAAGCTTCATCGGCAAGATGAACAACGAGGTGGATGCTGATGTCAAAGAAAGAAGGTGGAAAATGTTTTTCTAGAATGCACAATGCCTCCGCAACCATATATTTTGCTCTTTGGATGTCCTTTCGAATTAATACTTTTGAGCATAATAAGTTAAAAAATAAGCTTAATTGCTGGACAGCTCTTCTTAAATCTCGGTGCTTTGGAAAGGCATGTTGAAGCAACACAGGTAACAAATATTCCATAATGACGTGATAGTCATGTGACTTCATCGAGTGTAAACCGGGTGGATTGAGAGTAACAATGTTGCTCAAATTAGATGAAAAGCTAGAAGGGAGCTTTAAATCATTCAAAATTTGGCAAAATTCTCTTTTCTCTTGTTTATCTAACAGGAATGATGCTTTCGGCTTCACTTGTTTCCCTGTGCGTACATCTGTTTGCATCCATTGGCCATTATGTATACCTAATTCCTTCATGTCCAGCCACGCATATATTGTGTCCTTTGTCTTGCCTTTATCTTCTAAAATTGTACTTATTAAGTGTTCTGCAACATTTTTCTCCGTGTGCATTACATCAAGGACATGGCGAACTTGATGAAACCTCCAATACTCCAAATCAAAAAGGATTGACCTTTTATACCATGCCTCTCTCACTTCAACTGCCTCATTTAAATCACTTGACTTTCGCTTATTACTTGTGACTTTTGGGACCTTTCCAGTTGTATACTCAAATTCGCTCACCTTCTCTAAAAGTGCATCTCCATTCAATCGTAGTGGAGGCTCTCTGTATTCTGTTGTCTTGAGTCCCAAACTTCCACCATCCCTAAATGGGTGATCCATGTTAAGAAACATACGATAGTTAGTGTAAACTACCTTATGGGAATGATGTAGTCGAATGGAAGGAGTGTGATCACCACAAACAGGACAAGCTTTGTAGCCATGAGTTACGCAACCAGAAAAATTCCCATATGCAGGAAAATCATGGATCCCCCACATAAGCATAGCTCTTAATGTAAAAGACTACATTTCGAACATGTCAAAAGCGGGCACACCTTCTTCCCATAGAATCTTTAATTCTTCTACAAGTGGTTGAAGGAAAACATCTATGTCTTGACCTGGTGCCTTCGGACCAGGTATCAATAAAGATAAGATTTGAAACTCTCTTTTCATGCATAATGATGGTGGAAGATTATATGGAACAACAATGACAGGCCAACAACTATAACTAGAAGATTGAATACCATGGGGATTAAGCCCATAAGTGGCTATTACAAGCCAAACATTATGGCTTTCTTTAGCAAAAGTTGCCCACTTATTCTTAAACATTCTCCATTGGGATGAATCAGATGGGTGGCGTTGATAATCCCAAGAACTAGTAGCTCGATCGTGCCACATAAACTCTCGTGCTATACATGGTACGATAAAAAATCTAACTAGTCTTGGAATTATAGGGAAATGCCTTAACACTTTACGAGGTTCTTTGCGAATTCTCCCCCCTTTTAAGTTGGTTACCACATATCTCGATTCTCCACATTGGGGACATTCCTCCTTATCTTCATTCTCCTTCCAATACAAAAGACAATGATTAGTGCATGCATGAATGAAAGAGGTCTTCATTCCTAAGTCTTTCATCACACTCTTCATTTGGGGATATTTTTCTGGTAGTGTATTCCCTCTCGGGAGCCACTTTTTCAAGATAGACAAAAGTGCCGTCACACTATTTCCCGACCAGCCAAATTGCTTCTTTAAATTGTGTAGCTCCACAATTGCCGAAAGAGTTGTCTTAGGACCCTCACATGATGGGTATAATTTCTCCGCAACTAGTCTTTTATATTCCTCGTATTTGTTATTGGCAACACCGGGTTCTGTAGAAACTTCGGTCTGACCACACGGAGCATCGCCGGAAGTTCCATCATGCACACCATAAGCAGCATCAACAAGATTCTCTATCCCAATCCTTTCATCCCCATTATTATCTGTCAGCTCAATATCTTCTTCTAATTCAGCATGACCCAATGGTGCGTGTTGATCCATTGAAATGAAAGATGGATCCTCACCATGTAAAAGCCATTGAGTGTATGTCTTCGTAATTCCATTCCTAATCAAATGTTTTCGAATATCTATAGCTGGATATCGCGACTTATTTCGACACTTAACGCATGGGCAAAGAATGGTTGACAACTTTAGAACATCATGTGTAATCGCATACTCAATAAACTCTTCAACTCCCTATCTATACACTTGACTTAATCTATTCCTCTCATTCATCCACTCTTTGTTAACTGGCCGAGACATTCTGCAAGAACACGGTATTATAATATGTCCTAAATTAAATTAGGAATATTAATTTGAGATAGGAGTTAAAGTATGCAATGCCATTTCTTATACATGAAGGGGAAGTATAAAATATCTTCCTAAAACAGTCCCTAAACATTCCCCAAAACAGTCCCTAAAACAGTCCCCAAAACAGTACCTAAAACTCCTAAAACACCCCAAAACAGTCTTGTAAATAGTCCCTAAAACAATCCATAAACACCCAAAAAGAGTATAGCTACCAAGGAACAAGACCATCATACATTAGGCTATACTACTTTTGCCTCTTTCCTATGTAATTCAAAAGAGTATAGCTACCAAGGTACAAAACTTTACTTTCTTCTGCCCAAATTCATCTCAAAGCAACCACAAAAATAAGAAGCATATCATGCAAGTGTGGTAGTATCAAAAGGAAAAAATAACTAAATGTGAGCCAAAAGTAATAAAAATAAGCACCCAAAATGACTAATAAAATAAGCACCAATACTAAAAATTTGACTAGTCACTGCTTTTCAACAAAAAAAATCTAGGAGAATTCACTTTCATAAAATGAGATAACACAAAATGCTTAATTATATTTTTGTGATTTTGGTGTATCGTTCAATAGTTCCATGCACCTGTAGGTTTGGAAAAAAACTTCTCAAAACTTTTCACATATATAAGATATTAACACACATAATATGGTAAAAAATAGATAGGTATAAGTTTTACCACTAATTTTTGGTGGACAACAGTTGACACCTAACATAAAAGATTGATATGTATAAATTTTATTACTAACTTTCATGTGTATCGACTAGAGTGTCAATTGTTAACATAATCGTTAAACCGGACTACTTTAATATGTATAAGTTTTAATCAATATACATGAAAGTTAGTCCGGATACTCTTAACATAAACAATGTAAAATTGTAAAATAAAAGACCATGTCAATCTCTAGTTTACTTCTTTTACTTTGGGTTCTCTTTACTGCCGAAATAATAATAAGCAGCTAGTAAATGGTGCGTCGCTCCATCTTTTAAAAAGCTACTCAAAAACATTAATCATCATGGCTACTTTGACGTAATTAAAAAATTAAGAGGGGCACGTACTTTGGTCACTCCAAACTCTTTCTTCCTTTTTTTTTTTTAACTATTTTTAACTTTTTTACTTTATAGAGACAGAAAAGCAAAAAAAAAAAAAAAGGAGGGAAAGGTCACGTGAGGAGAGGAGAAAGGTCACGTGTATGCATCCAAGGTCATCAAAACTTGAAGTTGAGCCATTTAGTCTAAATAATAAAAGGGCCATCACTACTATTGGCAATCTCTCAGCAAAATTTTAATTATTAACACATGCAAACAGAAAAATGCCTTAAAAATATAATGGAATTCTCTTAACCTAATTAAGATAATTAACAAGGTACAAGTGGGAGTGTTCTAATTATAAATTATACTTCTGCCTCTTTTCTGTTTAATTCAAAAGAGTATAGCTACCAAGGTACAAAACTTTACTTTCTTCTGCCCAAATTCATCTCACAGCAACCAAAAAACTAAGAAGCATATCATGCAAGTGTGGTAGTATCAAAAGGAAAAAATAACTAAATGTGAGCCAAAAAGTAATAAAAATAAGCACCCAAACATTTAAATATATATATATATAATTACCTATAAGTTTTGACTATACACGAAAAAGTAGAAGTGGTGGCAAGCAATGATTAATGATAAATGATAAATCTAGCATTAATTTTGAACCCAAACCTATATAAATTAATTAATTAAAAATAAAAGGGTGTTTTTTTATGTGTTGTTTCACTAGCTAGCAATGAAGTGAGAAGAATAAGGAGAGAAAGACACATACATATAGCTAGGCAAAGTGAGACAGATAGAAATGTTTCAACGTTCACATTTTCAGAAAAGCAATCTGGCCATGAACAGAAAAGCAATCTCCCCTTTTAAGAAATCATCACTTTTGCTAGAAAAACAATATCCCCTTTTTAATAAATCACCACTTTTGCTGCTTTAAGAACTCAGTTGGGACCCAATTCTAGCCTGCGACAGAGAAAGGAAATGAACCATGTTAATATCACTATAACACTAATCTCATGCTTTTAATAGCTTACACAAAACACTAAATGGCTTACGCTACACAATTCCATAACTAAAATTAGAGAATTTTGTTATTTTCCAGCAATTACTTTGCTTAATAAACAGTGAGGCTCTCTTTAAACAGAAATAGATCTCTTACTCAAAGAATGAGTTAAGAATTTCACTTTGCAAAAAAAAAAAAATAGAGAAAAACAAATTGATAAAGAGTTAGCAGCAAGTCCATTACCTGTTATACACATTCCCATACCCGCAACCTCATGATCTCTATTCAATTTACAAAGAGTTTTTTTTTCTGAAAGTTTCTAACCAATGTAAATACTCCACCTCGTACAATTAATACTTGTAAAAAATTCAGGATTACTAGCAATGAAATTACTCAACATTGTTTCTATGCTAAGAATTAAAGAAGTAGAAATAGTAGTATTTCGAAACAGAGCATTAATTGTTTCTTGCTTTCCACATGAAAGAGATATAAATGAAGAGAGAAATAGAGATATGAATGAATAGAGAAACACCATTTTTGTTAAGAGAGAAGAAGAAACTTAAATATGTCCGGTCCAATAACCTCATTAGTATATGATAGTGCTAGATTCTTGAAAAATGTTAAAATTAGAGCATAGATTTAGAAATTTACCTGACCGCCTAGAGCTTAGGGGTTGATGCCGAAGAGAGATGAACGGCGGAGAGCAGAACAACAGAGGGAGGAACCTGCAACTTAGAGGTGAAACGCGTCAGAGAAGTGGTGAGAGTATGAAACCAAAGTGAGTATAAGAGAAATGGTGAGAGGAATGTGACAAAGAAGGGGTGAGAGGAATGGCGGCGAGGCGAATGAGGTGAGAGATTTGGTAGCGGCTGCGATGAGAAGAAGGGGGTAACTGTGAGCTAGCTAGGGCTTTTTTGTTTAATTCATTTTTCATTGAGTGTGAGAGAAAAACATTTTTGTGTTTTGATTTTTAGTTTAATTAAAAAAACAAGCGGGTAAAGTGAAATGTTGAGCGGCTTTATTTTTTTTTATTTTTTTTTTGTTTAGTAACAGTTTTGTAACGGAATAATCATTAGACCTCTCATTTTTTTAATTAATAATTATTTAATAGTGGAGAAAATAATATGTGTTTATTAAGTAACGGATATTTTATATTAGTAACGGATTAAACATGTTGCTAGATTTTAATGGATTTAATCCGTTACTAAGTGTAAAAACTGTGTGTTACAAATTTCGCAAAATGGTGTAGTGATTGGTGCTACACGACTTCTTCTACGCACGGGGCGGCGACAACCTGCAGTTGTGGTGGCTGCCTTACTTGCGATTCTTCGACCATCTGTACACGTTCGCCTGGGGAGGATATGTGCTGGCGGTGCTGTACGAGTCGATGGACTTGGTGTGCCGGCATATGGAACTCAACCATCGCGGACTAGTTACGCTTTGGGAGGTAATTACTTAAATTAAAGTCTCAATTAATCCTTTTTATGACTGTTAAATAAAAAGTGACAGTTTAATAATTGTGATACTTTGTGACAGATTTAGTTTATTGCGCATACCCATCAGGGTATTGGTTAGATTCACCTTCACCCGACCTTTGCAGATGAGTTCCCACTCTTCAGACGGTATTATAGCGGGAACATAGTTGGGGTGTACCGGTATCTGACCCCGGATGTTAGTGAAGGCGACGTTTCAGGTCTTCAGCTTGATCAGGTATGAAATTGAGTTAATGAAGTTTAAATCATTTTTGGAAAGGTATAGTTAAGTTATTCATGGCTTATGTTCAACGTGGCTGGTTCAGTGGAGCCCATGGCCTGCATATGTGACGCAGCAGTGGGGATATGAGGATACGTTAGCTACGGCGCGTTCGAGACGGCTATTCGCGCATGAGTATGGTGGGGCATTCTTTCTTGGGGAGCGTGTAGTGCGGCAGCATACTCCCGAGTTAGGCTTCCGGGTACCGGTGTGGCCTCCAGCGGCGATGAGGTGGCCGGTCATACTATCTGCAGAGGAGCGGGCGTTGTTCCTGGCTGGTGTTCTGATCGAGGGCTTGTTGGTTGAGGGGGAGTACAGGACGGTCGCGCACCTCTACCTGATAAGGGAGATGAAGGGGGTGCGTGGCAGGGTGATATACGCGAGGTATGCTGCTATAGGGGGTGATCCGATGTTCATCCGGGGGCAGTTGTACATCTCACAGCGGGTCCTGCATCAGCATGCTCCCGCGCCGAACCTGAGGGCCAAGGGGATTGCTGATTCGGATGACGAGGATCCGCATGGCGAAAGGGACGCAGAACTGCAGCAGGTGGAGGAGGAGGATGATAAAGGTTCGGAGGAGGTGCCTTTGGGAGGAGACAACGGTGGGGCGCCCCCAGTTGGGCCAGGCGGGGGAGTAGGTGAGGAGCCGACTGCTGCGGCTTCGCCTGGACGAGGTAGGGCAACAAGGGGTGGGAGGAGTCCAGTCGGAGGGCGGAGTCCGGTATCGAGGCTGCCCATTCCACCAGCCATGGCAGGGAGGACGCCTCAATTGTCATCAGAAGACATTAGGCAGTTGCTGGAGTCGGCACAGACCCCAGAGGGACGTGGATCGATGTCAGGATCATCACCCGTGTATGGGTCCGCGAGATGGATTGGGTTCAGCATGTATCGTTCTCGCCGCTGCTTCGTACACCTATTGGGTCATCAGGTGCCGGGTCGGTGGTATTGAGGCTATACTATTTGTCTACCCCTTCATCAGGCGCTGCTCGGGGCATTGTCTTCTAGGAGTTAGGAGAGAGGAAGGCGCAATTAGGGGTGGAGGCAGGCATAGGCCAGGCTCCGGCAGGTGAGGGTGGTGACAAAGGGAAGGCAAAAGCGGTGGCACCCGAGTCGGAGACGAGAGAGGATACCGGAGAGGACATTCCCCCGGTGGGCGGTGCTGGTGGAGCTAGTCCATCCCAGGCTGGTGGGGCGTCGACGTCCTACTCTATCCCGGATTACCCTCGGGATATCCCTTACTTGGATCTTGGCCTACCTAAGCGATACCGGATCCCTGATGTGCCTGTGGACGATTAGAGGATGGGGGCCTTGGCGCATGTCTTGGATGAGGAGGTATGGTTCTCTTTAAACAATTTGGTACTTGTGTTAATTTATGAATGTTACTGACTGGTAATTTGGTTTTGACAGAGGGGCTCATTCCTGCTTCGTGAGGTGGCTGAGTTACTGAGGAGCTAATTCAACATGTACTGATTGCTAACGTTCGCGGCTCCCTTCCCGACGGAGTACATGGGGCGGTATAGCAGACGTTTGGCGGGCGATACGACGGCTACCTATCATCCTTCTCGCTCGCGATCTCAATTGGCGGCGCCCTCTCAGTCCGTTCAGCAGTCGGGGCGTACTTCCAGGCTGGCTCCTCTTCGTCAAGGTCACGGTCGCTCGGCTTCGGAGAGCTCGGCAGAAGGCGTTGGCGAGACGGAGGCGAAGCGCCCGCGGACGATGGATCCTCCCCCTTCCCTACAGCGTTGATGGTTTCTTGAGTGATGTTTTTGTTTAGGTTTTATTTAGAAAAACCTTGTAATTGAAGTAGTTATTTTAGACGTATTTTGTTTTGAAAAAGACTTTGTTAATTTAGTGGTTAATTTTAAATGTGTTTGTCTTTTTAGAAAAATATTAGTTTATTAGCGTGATTGGTTTTAATTTTATGAATAAAGTATTTATGTTTTTGGAAAATATGTTTGCGTGTGATGTGAATATTTTTTTTGTAAATGTAGTTGAAAAGTGGTTATGTAATATGTGTTGGCAAATTTATTAGTCATTTGATTATAAAAAAGTTAATGGTACGCGTTGAAAGAATGTGATTAAGTGTAATTTTATTGCAAATTAAATTGCGAAAACGGTTAAGTACATATGTTGGCAAGTAGTTATCAAATCTATATGCATGCAATGATGGATCATTCTTCCTGAACAAAGTCTGGCAATATTCGTGTCATGATGTATTGTGAAGAAAATTTGGAAAATGAAGATTTTGACCAAGGGGGGAGATCCAACCGCACGCTCCACCCGCATGGGGTAGCCGTACGGTTGGCAGCCAGCCGCACTGTTGGTGCCCAGCCGTGCGGTTGGCCTGTGCAGTTATGCTATAAATAGCGCGAATTTGTCCTTTTTTTCCTCATCAAGATCACTATTCATCCTATCTTTTTAGCCTAAAACAAAGTTCTTCTTTCTCCATCATCATGTCTACTTTTCGCACCCACGCTTCTTTCTCCCTTTTGTCCGATTTTGTGTCCTTAGCCTAGGCCGACTGTGGCCTCAACTGGGGCGATCTGAGCCATCTTCACCGCTGGTGTTCTCATGAGATTAATTGGTCTTTTTTGCTCGGTATTGCTGAGTTCTGGGATCCTGAGGACCACTGTTTTCGCATCGGGTTAGACGAGTTATGTCCGACGATTGAGGAGTGTACACTACTGATGCGCCAGGATGTTTCATGGCCGCTGGCGTCCCTGCGGGATGCTAGGAGTCCTCAGGTTATGCTGGCCGAGCTACTGGGTTTGTGGGAGAGTGAGTGCCAGCCTATGATAGTCGACGGTCGGCTCCACCTGCGTCACTTGGCATATTTTTTCATTCATCACGGTGACGATCCGGCTTACTATTCAGGTTGGACTTCTGCTTGTATGATTTTTGCTTTTTCTCAAATGCTTTTGGTTACCGATGATGCTATTATGGTAGACCCCTTGATTATCCGAGTCGTGGCTGAGGCTAGACGTGGTCATTTAGTGACGCCCATTTTGCTAGCAGAGACGTTGAATGGTTTAGATGCCCTGATTCAGTCTCGGGTTGACCATTTTCGGGGTAGCCCCTATCTGTTATATATGTGGGTTACTGAGAGATTTTGGTATCTGGAGACCTGTCTTCCCTGGGATTCTCGGGACTTCGTTCTGTGCCCTGATTATGCCCGGATTCACCGTCTGTCATCATATGATTGGGCAGTCCGTTTTTTTTAGTCCTCTTCTTCGATTCGTTGGGAGGTTCCGTGGTGGCGTATGAGGACTATGATTGTGAGCATGGGTGGGCAGAACTACCTTCGATTTTGCGGTTTGAGAGAGATATCATTCTATATACCCGAGTGGCTAACGAGACAGTTTGGTGTTCCTCTGAGTATACCCCTTCCATTGAGAGAATTTTCTTCGGTGGCTTTTCCTATTACCCCGAGATTGGAGACTACGCTGCGAGGCTTGTGGTCTACCCGCTGTGTTCAACGCTTCCGTGCAGGAGAGGTTGGTATTACCCAGGCGACTCAGTCTGATGTCGTGTTGCATATCTAGCGTCGGGTTTGCCAGACCATTGAGCATGAGCCTATGATGATGAGATGGTTTTGGTTTGCAGATTCCCGAGTGACAGATGAGACAGTTCTTGCTTCTTATCATACCATGGAGTGAGAGAGGATCTTATATTCTACGACTGACTGATGGGTTTGATGGTTTTTTGGTTAGGCTCAATAGATGGCTTCTTTATGAAAACGTTTTGGGGTTAGGTAAGTAGGTGAATGGTATAAGGAAAGTATGTAGGAAATGATGTAAGCATGTTTGATATAGGTTGTTTTGTATAAAAGAACATTGGTTATATATATGGAAAATCTCTTTCTGCCTCTTTTCCCTCCAAACGAATGAATATTATTATAAGGAATAGACCGGGTCTGAAGCTTTAATTCAGGTTGCCTACGTTTCCCCTGATGAAATTTTTTTTTTTTTGGGCTCAGGTCTTCGTAGTTCATGAATACAACTTTTTACTAGTAGTATTTCTTTAACCGATCGAGGTTGACTTGTGAGTTGAACTCTTGGCCATCAATGTCGGTAAGGAAAACGGCACCCCCGGATAGTATCTTAGTAACAATGTAAGGGCCTGTCCATTTTGGAGAAAATTTTCCTCGTGGGTCTCGAGCCGGTTCACTAATCTCTTTGAGTCTCCAATTACGATGCCTCTTTCTCGAATTTTCTTATTAAAGGCTTTTGCAACACGCCTTTGGTATCCTTGATGTTGATATGAAGCTTTCAATCGTTTTTCATCAATCATTGCCAACTCTTCATACCGAGCTTTTATCCAATCACTTTCGGTGACTTGATTTTCCAAGACAACCCGTAAAGAGGGTATTTCCATTTCCACTGGCAGAACCGCTTCCATTCCGTATGTGAGGGAGAAAGGTGTTGACCCTGTAGAGACTCTTTCAGTAGTTCGATATCCCCAAAGTGCATACGGGATTTTTTCAGGCCAATCTCTACCGGATTTTACCATCTCACTAATGATGTTCTTTAAATTCTTGTTGGCAGCCTCAACAGCCCCGTTAGTTTGCGGATGGTACGGGGAGGATTTGTGACGTTTGATTCCATATTCTTCCATGAGCTCGTTGGCTTCACCCTCAAAATGTGTCCCATTATCGGATATTATCTCATGTGGTACCCCGTATCGACATATGATGTTGTGTTGGATGAACCGAGCTACCTTCTTGGCATTTAAATCTTTGTAGGATTCGACGTCAACCCATTTGGTGACGTAGTCGATAGCAACCAGAATGTATTCATGCCCATTGCTTCCTTTTGGCGAGATCTTACCAATTATGTCGATACCCCATATGGAAAACGGCCAAGGAGATGTCATGGGATACAATTCTTTTGGTGGGAGCTTCTGTGCTTTGGCGTATATTTGGCATTGATGACACCCTTTGACATAGTCAAAACAATCTTTCTACATTGTCAACCAATAATACCCTTGACGAACTATCTTTCGTGCCAATGTATGACCGCTCATATGTGGACAGCACTCTCCACTGTGGATTTTTTCCATCATTGCTCGGGATTGTTCCTCGCCAAGGCATTGAAGATGTATACCATCGTCATTTCTTCAGTATAATTTCTCCGCGCAAATGATAAATCGGGATGCAAGTCGGCGAAGTGTGACCCGAGTGGTTTTATCTGTATTTGGTGGATATTCATTGTGCTTGAGTAATTGCCAGATATCATAATACCAAACACTTTTGTCAACCCTGCTTCCACTTTCAACATCGAGTGATAGGAAAAATACTGGATTTGCCCGTTTTTGAATTTGGATTTAGATCTCTTCTTTCTCCCCCGGAATTTCGACCATCGAGGCTAGAGTGGCCAATGCATCGGCAAAATTGTTTTGTGTTCTTGGGATATAAACGAATTCAATACAATTAAATTTCTCAGAGGTTTCTTCGAGTTGGGCTAAAAAGGGTACAAGTTTTTCCTCTTTGATCTTCCCCTTTTTCAAGATCTGATGAATAATGTGGGCGGAGTCCCCAAATACCTGGATTTTACGAACCCCTTTCTGCAAAGCGATCTCTAACCCAACAATACATGCCTCGTATTCCGCGATGTTGTTAGTACAGGGAAATTCCAAGCGGAAAGACATAGGGGCGTGAGTCTGATTTGGTGAAATCAATAAGATCCCGATTCCATTTCCATTTTGGTTGCAAGCACCATCGAAGTACATTTTCCATTCCTCATCTTTCATAATTTCCATGATACCCTCATCAGGAAATTCAAACTCTTCTAACTCGGTATCGATGATGGGGTTTCCAGCCAGGTGATCTGTGGGAAGTGAGCGATTCCCTGGTTTCGCTTTCCGAGCCCCAAACCTGGTATAAACTGCATTTGCTCCATCCAGCCCATAACTTTTGGGTTGACTATCTCTTGCGATTGAAGAGTAGAGATCTCATTGACACAAAATTCCAATAAGGTTTCATCTTTAGTTTCCTCAACAATTTTCTGGGATCTTGTAGGAGTGCGTTGGATAATCGCAGGTGAAAGCTTTGGACAGCGAAATTTCAATACTTCAACATTTTTTGCATCCTTGGTAGGTTTAATCAAAAACACAGGATCTTGGAAATCCAAATCTTCCTCGATGGCATTAATTCGATGATTAGGAAGGGGATTTCTTGTGACATTTGGGGCTGATGGATCTGGAATTCTTTTGCTATCAATTAGATTTTGGATAGCATGTCGCAGGGCCATACAACTGTCGGTGGTGTGCCCAAACCCCTGGTGGTACTCACAATGTTCATTCATATTCCAATGAGGCGGTATTTGTTGGGGTAACGGCCTCGGGTTCATAGGATACATAATCCCAGCTTCTTTAATTGTTCAAAAACCTTTCCCAAAGGTCCCAGCAGTTGTGAAAAATGTCTATCTCGTGAGCGATTCTGATCGAACACCCTGGGGTTATTGTTGTTGCGATATCCCAGTGTAGAATAGTTCCCAATGTTCTTCGCAGAGTTTTGATCATAGGGATTGTTGGAATATCCCCTACCATAGGACCCATAAGAGGAGACTTGGTTGATGGCTGAAGTAGAATTCTTTTTGTATTGGGATGCGGACTTCTTGGTTTCTGTGAGAATCCGCAAATGCGATCCCCGGGTCTCGTCCCCGTTCGTTGGGCGTCTGAAACGTCGGAACGGATTCCGTCATTCCATTTGCTGGAGTAATTCATATTGGGTGTCCCTACGTCTATTCTAGATGCAAAGGGGTTCATTCAGAGTCGCCAGTAAGTTTTACGAGAAAACGGACAAAAGGGGTCGTGTAAGAGGAAAGGCTACAGATAAGCCTTTCTTTACACGTTTGTCTACGAAACCAGGATTCTATAGGGTTCGGGAACTATATTACGGTTTGGGAAGGTGTTAAGCACCCATTTCGCCCTTTCGGTCTCTAGTGGTCTTATATGTTTATTTTATGTTGAAAAACTTGGATGCTTTTGCTGACAGTTTACTACTTTTTAAATGAAAACCCTAATTTTTGGGGGAAAACGGGAAAGGGGTAGAAACCTTTGTGTTCCGAGATCCGATGTTTTTATTATTGAAAGATGTAAATACAAATGACAAAACCTTTTATGTTGAAAAAGTGTCCCGTATTATTTTCTCAGATAATGACGGTTTTCTCGTGTTGTGATTACTTTTGTAAAAGTTTGGATTTTGAGGATAGTCTACTTATTCTTCTGGTTTTGCAAATGGTTTTATCAGGGTCTTTTGTTTTGAAGATGGTAGACTATTTATAACTTGGAAATAAGTTTATTCAAATAAAACGTGGACAAAACAACAAAAATAAAACAAGTACACAGACAAACCTGATTTTCCAGCGCGTTAGGAACCTAGCACAACCATATTGCCACTTCGCTTACTAGAAAAAACGAGTTCTAAAAGTCTACAATAAAACTAATATGCAAATATCTTATTTAATTACTAGAAGAAACTTTATTTACCTTCTTGACGAGAATAATAATAAGAAAGAGAATATAATACGGCAGAGAGATCTCCGGCGATAATAATCTTCTCCTTCTTCAGATATTTCCGAGAATTCGATTCCCGAGACCGGACAAGTCGACTGTCGAGAATAGATTCAATAATTCTTCAGAAATAAGACGATAATAGAAAATACTTGATGAAAGATCAGAAAATCAGATCATAAACCCGCAATTCTGCTCTAAAATTGATGTTTTTTGCTCTGTTGTTGGTGTCCCTAATCCTTGGGAGGTGTTGGCTTATTTATAGTGACGAAAGGGCATATGTTGCGCGACATTTGGGTGTATGTCGCGCGACAATCTTGACTTTCGCGCGACATTTACTTTAATGATGATGTGGTGGGGTGTTTGTCGCGCGACATGTCCCTACAGGGGGGGATTGTCGCACGACATACTTGAATGTCGTGCGACATTTCACTTTAAAACATGTTTGTTTGGCCAACAAACCCTTTCGAGGCAGTCCCGGACTCAAAAACTGCAGTTCTCAAAGGTTGTTAGGGTTCTTGTGGGGGTCACAGATCGGGGTGTCAACAGTTTCAGCCTGCTTGGCTAGCTCTTCCTCAATTTCATTGCCGACGTGGAGCAAAGCCTTGAACCTACCAAAGAAATGGTGTCCCATTTGTGTCCAAATTTCTGGCTTCAGGTTTTTAACAATCATTCCCAATTGTTCCTCTTCATTGATATGTTCCACCATTTGGGCCACTAATTCCCTCCATCTTGTCACGAATTCACTAAAGCTTTCATTTTCCTTTTGCTTGTCCATCTCCAGATGTTTTCTTGTAACCTTGAGCTCTTCGTTGGTTTTATACTGTGATACAAATTCTTGAACAATGGTGGACCATGATCTGACGCGGTGCTTTTCGAGATTCAAAAACCAACTCTGGGCCGGTCCTGCCAGAGTGAGATGAAAGGAATTGGCCAATTCAGCCTCGCCGATATCGTAAATCCTCATTGATCGGACATAGGATTTCAGATGGAGTTCTGTCGGTGTGGTCCCTGTGAAATTTGGAATAGAAGGCATTTTGAAGCCCACCGGATAACGAGCCTCGGGGTATAAATTGTAGCTTTGCATCTGGGTTAAGTTATTTGTGCTTTCAGCCATCTTTTGGGTGAGTGCCTTCACTTGTTCCTTAAGCTCATATAGATCTGTATTTCCCTGGGAGATCTCCATTGGTGACGGGCCTTCCCCTTGAATACTCATGGGCCTTCTTATCGGTTCATAATATGGATCCTGGTATGCTTCATGGATCGGTTGTATCTGCGGAGGGCCTTGATTGATAGGGTCTTGTTGTAGCCAATTACCGACTGGATCATGTATGGCCTTTGGTGGGTTCAGTTGTTCAAACTATGGTGGTGCCTCGGTATGAACTGAGAGTGGGGGAGGTGGTGGAATAGTCAGAGCTTCCCTTGGTGGCTCTGTCATGCGCACTTTGGATAATTCGTCCAGTTTGGCACGCGTATTCTAATTGTCACTTAATAACATGGCCATGCTTTAATTCAAATTCATCAACATCCGATACATATCTTCGGGGTTTGGTAACGGAACATTCATGTTTCCACTTGTACTGGCCAGATTTGGATCAGCATTAAGAGATGTAGTGTAATGCTATGGCTGACCCCCAATGGAATTATTCTGAGGCATCCCCGGGTTTGGGTAAAAAGGACCGGGCAGCAGATCCGCTGCACTGTTCAATTGGTTGTTCACATTCTGGTTCGGGGTAATCTGGTGCATGTTTTCAGAGGAATCTGGTCTGACAAGTCTCCTGATGATATCTCTTCCAGCCCACGCAGAGACCAGGATGAATATCTGATGTCGAAAAAAAGGACAAATTTGACCGCGCATATTTCCCGGAAAATAACAACAATATATCATTTAGAACTCGCCGGACTTTATCCAGAAATAAATCGATCGGGACAAAAATAAACACACAAAAAGTTTTCTTTAGGTGAGATCAAAAGCAGACCAACAGCGACAATTTAAGAGCCCCGTATAGCGGTAGGGTAGGAATAGAATTCCATGGGTTCCCTGAACGTCTATAGTTTTGGAAAATTATTTTGAAAAGAGTTTTCTGAGTAATCATTTGAAAACACGGGAAGTTATCTCCTCATGAGTTGCTTTGTTCATGGAATCAGGGCTTTCGCTCACTAGATTCTCACGACTGTTGGTCATTAAAATAATGCACAAAATCTTGTGTTCTAAGCTGACTCCCCTGTATGCAAGCGTGGTTGAAAAGGGTAAGGTTTAAGGCTCCCTCTTATTTGGCAGGTCTTACGATATACCTCAAGAGTGCAGGTACGTGTAAGACCTTTTGATATACGTCCCGAGTACTTGAGTGTTCTCGTCACTCTATATACCACGGTAAGTACTTGGCCAAGAAGAGTGGTCCCAGGCGCTTTTGGCTAGTGCAGACCCGCAAGTCCACGGCCTAGTCATGACTCTGGTCCCGAGGTTGATAGGGTAAATTCACACTCGCGAAAATGCATGATAGGGCGTGAGTGCGTGCAAAAAAACAATATGACGGTTCATTATTGATCAATGCTTTAGGGTTTATTATGATAATTTACAAAATTTTAATTACGAAAAACATTTTCCACACATAATTAGCAAATAATGGCATCAGGGTATCCACCTAGATCGCTTCTATGTTATCCTAGGACTAAGGCTTACAAGACCTATATCTAATAAATAGCAGGAACTAAATATATGATCCATTATATAAGAGCTTAGTTCTCGAGCATCCCCAGCGAAGTCGCCACTGTGAGAATCTGGACCCGCAACCCGAGAAGAAGAGTCTTCATTCTCGGTTTACTTTGAAGACGTGTTTTGTAGAGTCGCCAGTTTGTTTTACGAGAAAACAAATGAAAGATCGTACGAAGGATAATTCGAAAACGAACTATCTTTCGTACATTTGAAACAAAAGTTTAAAAATATACTTTGCTAGGGTTCAGGAACTACGTTACGAATTGGGAAGGTATTAGGCACCCAATTCGCCCTTTTGGTCTTTTAATGGATCATGTATTCAATTCCTATCTTAGACATCTCGCAAGTAGTTTGAATTGTTTTCAGAATAGTCCTTTTCGGATAAATTCAGCTTAAAACAATATTTTGAAATCAGACTTGAGCTTTGCGAGCGCCTACGTATTCATTCGTAGAATGAAATCAGAGTCTCGTAGTTCCTTTCTTTTGGAAACTATTTTTGTATTTTAATTTGTTTTGAAGACGTGTCAAAACGGATTTTAGATTTCTTGTAAAACTTATAAGGGTCTAGTTTAGAAAGCAGTGAACTTCTTTGCAAGTTACCTAATTTTTTGTATTAAAAATGAATTTAAATGCAGTATTTGAAATTAGCAGAATGGCAGAAAGACGTACCTGATGCGCCTAAAGAAGAAATAAGAACCTCGCCTTGATCGCCTTGCTTACCTTCTTTTCTCTCTAAAGCTTTCTCTCTCTAAAGTTTTCTCTCACTAACTTTCTCTCACTAGAAATTCTCTAAGAGAAAACTCTCTAATGATTTTGACAGAACTTTGCCTTACTGAAAACACTAGTGAGTGTTGATGCCTAAAATAAGAGCACAAAGGTCCTATTTATAGCTAAATTTCTGCCAAAAATGCTCCAAAAGAGGCCAACCGTAGGGGGTAGCCGCAGGGGGTGCGGCTGGCGCGTGCGGTTGAAGGCTGCGGTTGGGGCATGCGGCTAGGTGCCAACCGCACGGCTGACAGGTAGCCATACGGTTGGGGCTTGCGGTTAGGGGCTGCGACTGGCTCACAAAAACGCACAGAAACAATCAGAAAAAACCTAATTTTCTAACGGGGCGCTGCCTCGCACCCCGCAACCTAACCAGGCAGGTCAATCCCCGTCCTAGTAAGCAAAGAGGCAACAAAGGTTATCTTAGACTCCCAACGTGTCCGGAATTGGAGTCTTTCCTATCAGTCTTCTACATGCATGATGACTCATGATAAAATATGCGAGATGCTTGTTTTATAAGAAAACTAGTATTCGCACGAGTCGTGGATTGGGGTGTTCACACACACCGTTCTTTGTTTTTCGATGTCCTTATTTCTCCTTCATTCGGGGAAGCATTTCTCTCTTTTTCTGTTTTTGGTCAAGAGCTTTTTTTCCCTTTTGGCATGATCAGGAGCCACACTTACCCAAGACGAAGCCTTGTGCCGGTTTGGCCTAGCTGTCACTCTTGGTGTGGCTCTCCCTGCCACTCTACATTTATGTTTCTCTCACTTGCTCTTGGCACTCATGCGGGATTTTTCTCTTTTCTACTCTTTCAATTTTTTCTATCCTCGTCTTATTATGATATTTTCTCATTCTCATTGCTGGTTTTCAGTCCTCTAGAAATCAGAGATTTCTTTGCAGGTTGTGCTCTCTCGTGATTTTGAAGAAATGACTTAGAATCTTGCATTGGATGTTATCGTGCGTATGTCTATTTTCTACATAAAGGTCAAGAAAAACCGCTTTGAAGTTCCCCTATTTGGAAAATGCCAAAATTTGTGGTAGGATTGTCATATAACAGTTCAATGGAGTAGGTTTTGTCCCAAAAGCGAGCTCTTTTCTTCTGATTCTCTTATTCTCTCTCTAGCCTCTCTTTTCTCTAATTTTCCCGTATCTGGATGCTCAAGGTGTCCTTCGATGCAGTTCCCATGCTAATGACAAGGATAACAGGGTAGATTGTGACCGTGGTGTGGTCTACTAAGATATGGCATGCCCTAAAGCTGTGCATGCTTGTGTTTGGTGATCTATTGAAAGATAATGTACGCTATACATGTATTAGTGAAGTGGTGTTTAAGCATGCTTTCTGTTGATAACTTGATATGTAAAAGTATTGCTTGTAGGCTAAGGATACTTTTCATGCTATTTTGTTGATCTTCATTCGTGGTTTCCTGCATGTTTAAACAAACATTCATTAATTCACATAATCATCTCAACAATAACATCCGATTTTTGGAACTTACATACTTTTACCTTTTAAACCTTAGAAACTCTCATGACATATGCACTTAGGTTAATACATAATTTACTCTAAAAACCCTATAACTCTCATAGCTACCCAAAAGTACCTTCAAGTTTTTTAAAATTACATAATTTTATCCTATAAACCCCATAACTCTCGTAATTACCCAAAGTACCCTTAGGTTTTTAAAAATTACATAATTTTATCCTGTAAACACTATAACTCTGATAATTACCAAAAAGTACCGTCAGGTTTTGAAAATTACATAATTTTACCTGTAGACCCTATAACTCTCATAACTACCCAAAAGTACCCTCAGGTTTTGAAAATTACATAATTTTACCCTCATATAATCATACCAAAGTACCCGCAAGTTTTTGGAAATTACATAATTTAACCTCGTAAATCCTATAATTATCATATTTTCACCAAAGTACCTTCAGGTTTTGAAAATTACATAATTTTACCCTCTTATCACATATTTGTATAAAAATACCCTCAGGTTTCTATTATCAATAAAACTTAAATATTTACATAAAAATACCCTCAGTTTATAAATGAGAATATATACTTCTCATATTTACACAAAACATACCCTCTGGTTTCATTGATTACATAAAAATACTCTACATATCTCTCATATATAAAAATACCCTGAGGTTTCTCTCACATATTTATAGATAAAAATACCCTCGGGTTTATTCTCAATGAAAATACCATATTTTTCATATGTTTTACACATAAATAAAAGTACCCTCTGGCTTTGTTCAGGAAAATATCCTCTTAGGAAGAGGGTGGGTTACGTGTGTGCTTCAATAAAAAGGATGCGTGGGTGCATTTCTCGAGAAGAGGATTACATGTATGCGCGCCTTGAGGAGAGGGCTTGGTGTATGTATGCCTCGGGAAGAGGGATTGGCATGTGTGCCTCGATAAGAAGACTTCGGGGTTGTTGTAATTCTGTCAGAATCTCTTAAATAAATCCAGCAGCGACTGGAGAATGATATCGACCTGAGTTTCCCCATCGATTTCAACTCTAAAGATCTCTTAGTTCATTTCAGAAGACTGATCATCTTAAAAACAAGATCTTTAACTCGGGTTCCTTCAGTAATAGTCGTGTTCATGAGGCATTTCGTCGAAACATACCATGCGACATGATCCTGATCCTCAAAAATATCTTTGAGGTTCAGCATTATGTCGTAGGCGGTGGCACAAGACTAATGCTAATGTTGTAGCACATTTGACAAAAATGCCAGAATGTAAAACCACGCCATCTCATCAGCCTTTTTTCACCTCCGGCAAGCCTGGGTTTCCTTATCGGTCTTCCCCTTACCAGGTTTTGCTGGACCAGACTCAATGAGCACAAACTTGTACTCTTTAACAGTAAGCACAATATTCAAGTTCCCTTTTTAGTCAATATAATTAGGTCCAATCAATTTGTTTTAGTTGAGAATGATTAAAAGTGGATTGAATGAGTTTGCCATTTTAAAACTTGAGAATCACTTACAAATTATGATGGACAACAATAACTTTGAACACATATTTTAAATATGGTACCCTCTACCATTTCAAAAAGCGTTCGCCAGCAGCCTAAGACATTGAACAATATGCCCCGTTAATGAGGTCGTCTATTATTCATTATTTCTTAGACAGATGTAAACCTATTAAATTTTACTATCTAGACAATCCTTTATCGTCAAGCAATAAATACTATCTTAGACAATCCTTTATTGTCAAGTAAAATTTAAATAGCCGACTTCCTTTGGTCCTACAAATAGTAGTAGAGACTCAGTTGGAGAGCATACTATTATTTATATCTAAGTGTATACCATCATTTAATTTAGTCCAATGATTCTGCAATTTATTCTCTCCGATATGGAGGTGAGCACTAAAACCCACACGAAAAATAAATCACATCATTTAAAATTATCAGTCAGTGAAATTTGTACAATGATTCCGCAATCTATTCTTTCCGATATGGAGGTGAGCACTATAACACACACGAAGAATAAATTACATCATCTACAAATCAATGATGGAGACCGTGGGATTTTTATGTGAAAAAATCCCTCACCCACTTAGTATTTTAAAACATTATTTTATGAGGGTTAAGAAAATTTTATATTAAATTCTAGTCAACTAAAATACAAGGGTATGAAATATAAAAGACATGTACGTGTAATAAAATTATTTTGCTGCCCTTTTTTTTAAAAAAAAAAACTTATATTTTTCAATTACGCAAATTTATATTTATATACGCTTTTTTAATTTGACAAGAACTAAACATAAAATAAAAGGTGATCTAGGTATGGTCATGTATCCATGTTGTCCAAAATTATAAGGAAACCTAATAATTAAACACATATGACCAACACATAATCACACAAAGCATTAAACCATTCAATAATAAGAATAATTAAATCCCTGCTATTATGGTCCAAGCTTCATCATCCCTAGTCTGTTGAAAAACCTGTCATGACCTACGTCGCTACTTCATTGACTATGTCGGGAATCAACCTTGGTGGAAACGCCTTCTTCAACGTTCTTTGTTAAAGAAACTGCAATCTTAGATACAAAGGTCCTATGCCTCCATTTAAGGAGTTCACACATAAACTATTATATCTAAACTGTAAATAAAATTACATAGATCCTATGCCTCCTTTTAAGGAGTTCACAAATCTGATCTAAATTTAATTTACAACCATGAATAAAACCCAAATCATCATGCACATTAAAATTAACCACGAATAAAAAAATCGTGGGATCCAATCACATAATTATGTGACCATAATAGCGGGACAAGAACACTGCAAAACAAGGGTTAGCGAGTTCTACGTTTTATCCAACAATAACATGCATTAATAAATTTAACTGGACATCATGGCTAGTTTAATCCGTACGCAGTATCAAAGAAAACCAATCCCTCTGATACCAATTGATGGAGACATAAATATAGGATCATTTGATATTGCGTATAGATTGAACAAAAAAAAACCTTATGCTAAAACCCTATAAGAATAAAGGGATTTCACCTTTGTGGATCATGTAGAGGATCCATATGAGGAGACTAGGGTTTGAATTAGCTTTATTCGTTGTTCGAACTTCTTAAAGAATTCTAAGCAGTTGAGGAACTCCTTGGTAAGCTGGCTAGTACTCTAGTGGCTGAGAAAGCTTCAACTTCTATGCCCAAAAGCAAGAAACAAAAAAGAAGAATGCATAAGCTGCAGTCCCACAAAGAGCAGTACATGCAGCAGTCACTGAACCTTTAGGAGGAGTGAAAAAGCCTATGGGGCAATGTTTTCACTATCAGTAGAAAGTGCATTTGAAGAAAGATTGTCCCTGTTTCCTAAACCGTTATAACAACATATGTAAATTTCATCTATTTGTTGTTCTATCTTGTTTAGTGGTCCGATCTACCAATACCTGGTGTGTAGATTCGGGAGCCACTAATCACGTCTGCAATACTTTGCAAGAGTTCCAGGAAACTAGACAACTTAAAAATAGGGAAAATTTACATATGGGCAGCTACGAATGTGACAACAGTTGCAGTAGAAGATATTTATCTTCAGTTTAGTCAGAATAGGATATTAATGATTAAGTAATGTCTATATGTATCTTCCATTAGAAGGAATTTGATTTCTATATCTAGATTGGTTGAGGACAAATATTTTATTTATTTTAATGATAAATCAGTTATCATTAGAAAAAATAAATAGTTTGTTTGTTCTGGTACATTAGTGATTGATCTTTACATTATTAAATCCTAACTTGTCAGTACTACCACTGAGTGAATTGAATAGCATTAATAATTTACCAATTAAGAGAAAGGAACCTTCAAAATGAACCAAATGTATTTTTGGCATTTACGCCTTGGTCATATTAATCTAAAAAGAATTCAAAAACTGGTCGAAAATGGGCCATTAGGTTCATTGGAAGTGGAGGCACTTCCAGTTTGTGAATCCTGTTTAAAAGTAAAATGACTAAGAGATCATTCTCAGCAAAAGGCTATAGTGCTAAAGAATAGTTAAAACTGGTTCACTCTGATTTGTATGGTCACATGAATGTCTAGACTAGAGGAGGCTTTGAGTATTCATCACATTTGTAGATGATTATTTAAAGTATAGATACATTTACTTAATGCGACGTAAGTCTGAAGTCTTTGAAAAATTCAAAGAATTCAAGACAGAAACGGAGAAGCATCTAGAAAAATGTATCAAGGCACTACAATCAGATCGTGGTGGTGAATACCTCTTGGGATAGTTCAAGGAATACTTATTAGAGAATGGGATTGCATCCCAGTTGTCTGCACCAAGGATGCCACAGCATGATGGTGTAGCAGAAAGAAAGAATAAAACTCTTATAGAAATGGTAAGATCTATGACGAGTTATTCAGACCTATCTAATTCCTTTTGGGGATATGCTTTAGAAATAGTTGTATATATTCTGAACTTGGTACCATCAAAGTCAGTACCTACTATACCCATAGAATTGCGGGCTGGGCGTAAGCCTAGTCTGCGGTATATTCAGGTATGGGGTAGTCCAGCACATGTGCTGAAAGGTAATGCGAATTTGTTGGAATCAAGAATATAAGTGTATTTCTTTGTTATGTATCCAAAATGAATCAATGGTGGTTTATTTTATAATCCTCGAGAATTTAAGGTTATTGTTATCAATGTCAGATTCTTAGAAGAGGATTATATCATAGACCATAAGCCCAGAAGTAATGTTGTTGTAGTGGAAATAAGAGGAGAGAAAAACAGGGCACAATTCGTCTATACCTTTAGTACAAAAGGAAATACCACAGTAAATGGATATCGACATTCCATTACCTAGTTGTAGTGGGAGGATTGCCGATACTTGTGCACATCTTGAACAAATCACTAATACGTAGGTTCTTGAACCAGCACAACGTGTGGATAGTGAGTTAGTATGTTCAATATTTGCACAATGTACACAAACACAAGTAGTGCCTCATCGTAGTGGGAGGGTTGTTCGTTAACCTGGTCGTTTTATGTTCTTGGGAGAGTCTTATGACAAGGTCCCTGATTAATAAGAAACGAACCATATTTAACTACAATGAAGTACTTCAAGATAAAGATACAGAAAATGGCAAAGGGTTATGAAATCTGAAATAGAGTCCATCTACTCTAACAAAGTCTGGGATCTTATAAAACCACCCGAAGGGATAAAACCTATTGGATGCAAGTGGGTATATAAGAGATAGAGAGGATTAGATGGGCTTAAATCAAGGCTTGTTGCTAAAAGGGATCACTCAAAGAGAAGGGGATCGATTATGATGAAACCTTTTTGCCGGTAACCATGCCAAAGTCTATTCAGATTCTCTTATCCATTGCGGCTCATCTTAATTACGAGATTTGGCAAGCGGATGTCAAGACATATTTCCTTAATGGAAGTCTTGATAAAAGCATTTATGATGCAACCAGAAGGATTCATAGCAAAGGGCCAAGAGCACATGTTGTGCAAGCTGAAGAAGCCCATTTATGGGCTTAAGCAAGTGTCTAGATCTTGAAACATCTGTTTTGACCATGAAATCAAATCTTTTGGTTTTGATCAATGTTCAGATGAGTCTTGTGTGTACAAAAGGCACAGCCGAAGCGCGGTGGTATTTTAGGTATTGTATGTGGATAATATCTTACTTATTGGAAGCGATACGTGAATATTATCTTCAGTGAGGGTATGGCTAACAAGTCAGTTCGATATGAAGGGCTTAGGAGAAACCAGTCACATCCTTGGTATTAAGCTTATGCGAGATTGGAAAAATAGGATGTTAGGCTTATCCAAAGTACTTACGTCGATACAATTCTTGCCAGAGTTAGTATACAAGATTCCAAGAAAGGGTTTCTCCCTTTTTAGGTATGGAATCACTCTATCCAAGATCAATGTCATAAGACACATGATAAGATAGAGAGGATAAGGGGAGTTCCTTATGCTTCGGCAATGGGAAGCCTCATGTATGCTATATTGTGTACTAGACCAGACATTTGCTTTACCATTGATATGGTTAGCAGATATCAGTCTAATCCAGGGAAAGAACACTAGATTGTGGTAAAACATATACTTAAGTACCTTAACAGGACTCAAGTTTTTATGTTGGTTTACCAGGCAAACAGTCTAGTACATGTTGGATACACATATAAGGATTTTTAGTCAGAAGTTAAAATTCCAGAAAGTCAACTTCAGGTTATGTGTTTACTCTAAGGGGTAGAGTCATTGGTTGGAGGAGTAACAAGCAGTCAGGCATTGTTGACTCCACCATGAAATCTGAATATGTGGCTGCTTTAAAAGCAACTAAGGCAGCGTTTGGCTCAGGAACTTCCATATGAATCTAGATGTGGCACCTTCAGCGTTATAAGCTATTTCACTTTATTTTGATAATAGTGAAACAGTTGTGAACTCAAAAGAGCCAAGGATTCATTAGAAGGGAAAACACATAGAGTGTTCACGTTGAGGGAATGGGAGTGAGATGCATAGCTGCATGGCTTTGAGTCTAAGTGGGAGATTGTTAGAGTGATATACTAAAAGCCATAATTTTCTTGTTGGTTTTGATATGTTATAAACTTGGTTTTGCTTTTTTAATGAGAATCTGTATGGGCAATGGTTGCATTATATAAATATTGTGCATGTGTGTCTTTTATTCCATATAGTAGATGATTTGGTGTGTAGAGTATAGCTTACACACAGAAGATCTTATCATCGGTTCTTGTGGAATATAAGTTTAATGGTTCACAGTCTTAGATGGAATTGGACACCCATCGGTAGGATTGTAACACAAGTTTTAGTAGTTTATCTTAACTACAGGAAACGGTATAGTTTTAACTCGTTGTGCTAGTACACTTTGTGTGTATTGAATAGGACCACTTTGGGTTAATTGTTTTTATACTGACTATATAAAACAATTTAAAACCCCATGGTTATTATGATTACTTATGCTCTTAATCTTGAAATAATTAATAGACATATATATGTAGTGTTTGTTGTTTTGACTCATTGAAAGTGAGATTCATTTATGGATCAATAATCTTTGTGAATTGGATGACGATACTATATATATAATGAATATTAATTATTGACGGAATCCACGTCCCAGTATAGGGATTGATGATAGCCCCTTGAGAAGCTTATAAGTTTTGATCATGTCAAACCCTGCAGGTGGATTATGTTAATCCGACATGTCAAATAAGTTAAGTGGTAAGCTCAAGGATTAAGAAGTCATTTAAATATAATTGTCAGTAATTTAATTTAAGTGACGGTTATCTGTAATCTTAACGTGGGGAGAATAATAAGTATTTAATAATAAGGAGCTCGAAATATAATTTTGAGATAAGGATGGGAGTACAATTATAATTCTTTAGTGGTGTTAATTATAATTTATGGAAGGAACTAATTCATAGTGGAATTAGGATTCCAACTTTCCATACGAAGCCCAAACACTTATTTCTCCTTAAGGTCCCTATCGTAGCCTTATATATACGCTGACCTAGTCTCCTCTCATGATAACAATAATTCTTATGAGTTAGGGTTTGTTCTATTGAGAGAGGAGAAAATCTTGGTGATACCGTAGCCCACACTCGGTGCAAGATTTGATGGCGGAAGGAATACGATAGAAGATCTTTAGGTTTTTCGGCACAGCAGTCGTAAATCAATCCTAACTTTTGATCCCACAGTTGGATCGGGCTGATTTTTGGATATGTGGTTCGGAACGCAAAGCTACTTGTATTGCGCGAAAAATCAGGACGATCAGAAGTCGTTTCGGTGGTGAAAAAAATTAATTTTCGCAGCCCAGCGAGAATTAAAAAAATCTGACCAAATCGCAATCTGATGCTTTCAAACCCTAGTCTCCTCATATAGATCCTCTACATGATCCACAAAGGTGAAATCCCTTTATTCTTATAGGGTTTTAGCATAAGTTTTTTTTTTGTTCAATCTATACGCAATATTAAACGATCCTATATTTATGTCTCCATCAGGGGTGTGTTCCTCGAGAAGAGAATTACGTGTGTGCGAGCCTCGAGAAGAGGGATTGACGTGTGTGCCTCTAGAAGAGGGCTTGGTGTTTCTGTCCCTCGAGAATAGGGCTTCAATGTGTGTTCCTTGAAAAGAGAATTACATGTGTGTGCCTCAAGAAGAGGGCTTAATGTATGTGTTCCTCGAGAAGAGAATTATGTGGGTGTTTGTTCACCTCAAGAAGAGGGATTGGTGTGTGCCTTGAAAAGAAGGTTTCATGATTGGGTGCCTTGATAAGAGGGTTTCGTGTTTGTGTGCCTCGAGAAGAGGGCTTCGGTGCACCGGTACCTCGAGAAGAGGGTTTGTTGTGTATGGGTGCCTCAGGAAGAGGGCTTCATGAATGGTTGCCTCAAGAAGATAGCTACAATGTGCGTATGTGCCTCAGAAAGAGGGCTTCGGTGTGGGTATGTGCCTCGAGAAGAAGGCTTCGATACATGGGTGCCTTGATAAAAGTGCTACAGTGTGCATATATGCCTTAGGAAAAGGGCTTTATGAATGGTTGCCTCGAGAAGAGAGCTACAATGTGCGTATGTGCCTCGAAAAGAGGGCTTTGTGAATGCCTCGGGAAAAGGGCCTTGTGTTTAGGTGTTTCCAAAAAAGGGCTACCGTGTGTGTATGTACCTCAGGACGAGGGCTTAGATGCGTGGGTCCCTCAAGAAGAAGGCTTGGTATGTGTAAGTGCCTCTAGAAGAGGTCTTTAATGCATGGGTGCCTCGGGGAGAGGGCTTCGTGTGTGAGTGTGCCTCAAGAAGAGGACTTGGTGTGTGTAAGTGCCTCGAGAAAAGTGCTTGGTGAATGCCTCAGGGAAAGGGCTTCCTGTGTGTGTCTCGAGAAGAGGGCTTCGGTGTGTGGGTACCTCTGAAAGAGGGCTTCAATGCATGGGTGGCTTAGAAAAAGGGTTTTGTATTTGGGTGCCTTAGAAAAAATTGGCAAGTGGGTGCCTCAGAAAGAGGACTACCGTGTGTGTATTTACCTCGGGACGAGGGCTTCGTTGCGTGGGTGCCTCAAGAAGAGGTCTTGGTGTGTGCCTCGAGGAGAGGGCTTCGTGTGTGAGTGTGCCTCAGAAAGAGGGCCTTTGTGTTTGGGTGCCTCAAAAAAAGGGCTACCATGTGTGTATGTGCCTCGGGATAAGGGCTTAAATGCGTGGGTACCTCAAGAAGAGGGCTTGGTATGTGTAAGTGCCTCGAGAAGAGGGCTTTAATGCATGGGTACCTCGGGGAGAGGGCTTCTTATTTGGGTGCCTCAGAAAAAGGGCTTCGCTAATGTATAGCTCAGGGAGAGGTCTTCAATGTATGAGTGTGCCTTAAGAAGAGTGTTTCTATGAGTGGGTGCCTCGAGAAGAGGACTTCGACCCGTGGGTGCCTTGGGAAGAGGGCTTCGGTGGGTAGGTTCCTCGAGAAGAGGTCTACCGTGTGTGTATGTGCCTTAGGACGAGGGTATCGATACGTGGGTGCCTCGAGAAGAGGGCTTGGTGAAAGCCTCGGGGAAAGGGCTTCATGTGTATGAGTGTGCCTCGGGAAGAGGGCCTTATGTTTGGGTGCCTTGAAAAAAGGTCTTTGATACTTACGGTAGTAGCCATAGTCTAGTCATCAAATCTTTTGTCCTAACTGGCCCGGATTGCTTTTTATAAAACCTAAGGGAGCAACTTGAGGTGCTTTTTCTCATCCCTGGTGGTCCGATGGTTACGAAAGCTGAAAAACCTATACTCTAATGTGACCGGTAATTCTGACTTAGATTTTGGATTAAAAATTTTATACTCAAAACCCAAGAACTGCCCTGTTGGCCGATTTAAACCTTATCGAATCCGATGGTGATCAAGGGAGATTGTGTACAATTATTTGCTCACTGAAAACAACAACAATTTTGATATGTCTGGTGCAGGTGTTGATGGTCTTGTCTAGCTTTAAAGTAATTAGAGTCCTTGGCGGCTTAGTCTGATCTAAAATCGATAGAAGCCTTGTGGTCCTACCAAAGCCGGTGGTGGTCTTAATGGCCCTGCCCGATCCTAGGTATGTATAGAGGCCCCGTCGGTCGTAATTGAAACATGGTCGATGGAGGCCTTGGTCGGTTTTGTTCGATCTGATGTTTGGTAGAGTTCTTGACGATTCTGTCTGAACTGAAGCCAACAAAAGTTTTAATGACCTGCTCGATCTGAGGTTTAATGAAGGCCTTGGTAGCCCTGCCTGAAGCATGGTCGATGGATGCCCTGGTGGGTTTGTCTGATCTGATGTTGGTAGAGTTCTTGATGACTCTGTTTGATCCCTGTCTGATCTGTGGTTAATGGAAGTCTTAACTACTTTGTTTGATTTGAGGGCGATGGAGGCATTGGCGGTCTTATCTTGCTAATAGAGGCTTTGGTGGCTTTGCCTGAATTCGATGTTGATAGTTTTTGACGAAGTAGTTCATTCTATTACCAGTGGAGGTCTTAACGGCCCTGCCTGAAACAGGTTTGACGGAGGCCCTGGTAGGTTTATATGATATAAATGTTGGTGGAGTTCTCGATGAACCTGCTCGATCTATAGCAAGTGGAGGTCTTAACGGCCTTGCCCAATTTGAAGTCGATAGGAGCCCTTATGGCCGTATTCGATTTATGGTCTGTGGAGGCCCTGGTGGCTTTATCTAATCCGTGGTTTATCGAGCCCTGGGTGGCCTTTTCTGTTTTGAGGTTGATGGAGGCTTTGGCAGCAATAAAGGTCCTAGCGGCTTTATCTAATTTGTGGTTGACTAATGCTTTGGTATCCCTGTTGGATTCGGTGGTGGTTTTGATATCGTTATTAGACCTGAAGTTTGTGGAGCCCTTGGTGGCATCTCTGATTGTTAGTGAAAAGAGGCTCTAAGAGCGTTGCATGATCTGAGGTCGGTGGTTACCTTGGCGGCTGTATTCGATCTATAGTCTGTGGTGGTTTTGGCGTCTTTTATCTGATCTATGGTTGGTTTATACTCTGGTGGCCCTGGCTGATCGGTAGTAGGTGGAGGTACTATTGGCCCTATCTAATTTATGGTTGGTGGAGACCTTAAAAGTCTGATATGTGGATACCCTAACAGTTTGGTATGTTTTGGGTTCTGTGGAGGCCCTGGCGGCGATTGAGATCTACGTAGCTTGATCTGATCCATTAGTTGGTGGAGGCCCTGGCGGCCTTATCTGCTCGGAGGTTTATGGAGCCCTTAATGGTCTAGTTTAATTGTTTGGTTGATAGAAGCCCTAACAATTTTGCCTAATCCAAGGCTGGAGGCTACTAAGGCGAGGTTGATCACCTCTACTAAGCAGAAGTCTTTAACTTTCAAATACACACATACTAATGACGCGATCTCTTTTGCAAAAAAAGTTAGGTAAATAAACAACGAAAAACAATTTTTGGTTGTTGTAAAGACACGTTAACAACAACTTGAGAGAATTCTTATGGGAGTTTCTTTAGGGTAGGCAACAAAGCACAGCTTGGGTTACCCGCTTTGGCCCGATTTTTTAAAAAACTCATCTTTTGACTTTTGAAGAAAAATTGGGAATATCGCTCCTCTTGAGTTGCTTTTCATGGGAAATGTACCGGGGAAAGTCACAATGAGGTGATCTCAATGTAAATTTCTATGACGGAGGTTGGTCAGCCTCCAGCCGTACTCGCCAATATCTGGGGGAGATATACATGACAATGCCCTATGCGGTACGAACTCTTCATGGTTGATAAAAAAGATAAGAGTGTTCTATTTCGACTCTTCCTATATGCAACGCAGGTGTAATGCAAGGTGAAGGCTTTAGGCTCCCTGCTATTTCGCAAGACCTAGCGATATACCCCAGGGGTGGGTATGTGCAAGAATCTTTTGATATACTTCCCGGGTACGTGAGTGTTCTCGTCACTCGATATACCTCGAGGGCGTACTTGGCCAAGGAGAGTGGAAGTAAATGCTTTCGGTTTATGTTTGCCCAAGCAAGCCAACTCCCTACTTACTTATAGTACTTCCGGAGGTTTGGGGTAAAAATCACACTCCTAAGAACCATGCATAAATAGTGATCTGCGTGAAAACAAAGGTTTTCAAAAGATTTAATTGCAAATATCCTATCTTAGAGGTGTATTTTAAAAACGCCATTTTTATTGAAAAAGATATTTCTTCACAATCAATTTAACAAGGAGGGAAAATCCTAAATATGTGTCTATGTAAATGAATGGATTCTATTGCGCCTCTAGGTCAAGTCAACAATAAAATCCAGGCGCCACGTTAAGGGGCTTAAAGGCAGGTAGGGAAAGCAGTAAAACCATGCATCTCAACATATTATAAACAAAATTCCACATATAAGAGCCTAGTTTTCTTATGGTCCCCAATGGAGTCGCCACTGTGAGAATCCGCAAATGCGACCCCAGGGTCTCAGCCTCTAGTTTGGGAGTCTGAAACATTGGAAAGGATTCCGTTGTTCCATTTGCTTCTATGTGTTCATAATTCATATCAAGTGTCCCTCTATCTTATTTCTAGATGTAAGAGGGTTCGTTCAAAGTCACCAGTACGTTTTACGAGAAAACGAACAAAATAGTTGTGTAAGAGGAAAGGCTACAAATAAACCATTCTTTACACGTTTGTCTACGAAACCAAGATTCTATAGGGTTAGGAAACTATATTACGGTTTGGGAAGGTGTTAAGCATCCATTCCGCCCTTTCGGTCTCTAGTGGTCTTATATGTTTATTCTATGTTGAAAAACTTGGATGCTTTTACTGATATTCTACTGCTTCCTGGAAATAATTTCTGAAAACCTGATTTTGGGAAAACGGGGAAAGGGATGAAAACCTTGTATTCCGTGATCCGATATTTTGGTTTTGTTGAAATTTGATTACTAGTGACAAAAGTTTATCTTATCTATTTTTGAAAAGAGAGTGATTCGGTATTGTTTCCTCAGATGACAATATCAATTATCTCGTTTGGTTAATTTAGAAAAGATCGGATCTTATCGGAATTGAACTCTTGAGGAGAGTGTATCAGATACATTATAGTCTATATGGAAGACAAAATATATTTGAGTTTAATTCCAGGTAAGCTTTATAAGTCCGAGTTTCTAAAACTTGATTTTCGCCGGATAATAATAATGGAGACATAAATACAGGATCGTTTGATATTGCGTATAGATTAAACAAAAAAGCTTTTGTTAAAACCCTATAAGAATAAAGGGATTTCACCTTTGTGGATCATGTGGAGGATCCATATGAGGAGACTAGGGTTTGAAAACATCATATTGCGATTTGGTCAGATTTTTTTTAATTCTCGATGGGCTACAAAAATTAATTTGTTTCGCCACCGAAACGACTTCTGATCATCCTGATTTTTCACGTAATAAAAGTAACTTTGCGTTTCGAACCACATATCCAAAAATCAGCCCGATCCAACGGTGCGATCAAAAGTTACGATTAATTTACGACTGCTGTGCCGAAAAATCTAAAGATCTTCTATCGTATTCCTTCCGCCATCAAATCTTGTACCGAGTGTGGGCTACGGTATCACCAAGATTTTCTCCTCTCTCAATAGAACAAACCCTAGCTCTTGAGAATTATTGTTATTATGAGAAGAGATTAGGCCGGCGTATATATAAGGCTACGATAGGGACCTTAAGGAGAAATAAGTGTTTGGCCTTCCTATGGAAAGTTGGAATTATAATTGCACTCCCGTCCTTATCTCAAAATTATATTTCGAGCTCCTTATTATTAAATACTTATTATTCTCCCCACGTTAAGATTATAAATAACCGTCATTTAAATTAAATTACTGACAATTATATTTAAATGACTTCTTAATCCTTGAGCCTACCACTTAACTTATTTGACATGTCGGATTAACATAATCCACCTGCAGGGTTTGACATGATCAAAACTTATAAGCTTCTCAAGGGGCTATCATCAATCCCTATACCAGGACGTGGATTCCATCAATAATTAATATTCATCATACATATAGTGTCGTCATCCAATTCACGAAGATTATTGATCCATAAATGAATCTCACTCATATTGAGTCAAAACAACAAACACTACATATATATGTCTATTAATTATTTCAAGATTAAGAGCATAAGTAATCATAATAACCATGGGATTTTAAATTGTTTTATATAGTCAGTATAAAAACAATTAACCCAAACTGGTCCTATTCAATATACACAAAGTGTACTAGCACAACGAGTTAAAACTATACCGTTTTCTGTAGTTAAGATAAACTACTAAAACTTGTGACTACAATCCTACCGATGGGTGTCCAATTCCATCTAAGACTGTGAACCATTAAACTTATATTCCACAAGAACCGATGACAAGATCTTCTGTGTGTAAGCTATACTCTACACACCAAATCATCTACTATATGGAATAACAGACACACATGCACAATATTTAAATAAATAATATAATGGAACCACTGCCCATAAAGATTCTCATTAAAATAGCAAAACCAAGTTTATAACATATCCAAACCAATAAGAAAATTATGGCTTTTAGTATATCACTCTAACAAATAAATGGTCTTACTTCTTCTGGTTTTACAAATGATTTTATCAAGTTGTTTTGTTTGAAAACAATAGAATATCAATAACTTAACAATAAGTTTATCCAGCTAGAAAGTGGACAGAACAACAAATAAAAAGAGTCTACAAAACAACTTAAATTAAAATTGAAATGAGGAGGATGGAAGTAAATGCTTTCGGTTTATGTTGGCCCAAGTAAGCCAACTCCCTAATTGCTTATAGCACTTCCAAAAATAACAAGTATGTATATATAGCAAACTTACATAAGAATTAAACAAATCTATAACTACTAAATAAAGTACAATAAAACCAATATGCAGATATGTTATTTGATTAATAAAAGAGACTTTAGTTACCTTCTCGACGATATATATAAGAATAAGAGAGAGAAAATATAATATGGCAGACAAGATCTCCGGCGGATATCAGCTTTCCTCTTAGAAATATTTCCAGCGGTCTGACTCTAGAAGGTGGCACTCCGGGTGCCAAGATTAGATCCGAGACTCTTGCAGAAATAAATATTATCAAAGGTGCTTCCGAAGAAGGCTTAAAGATTAGAAATGTATGAAAGAAATAAGGATTTTCGGTGTCAGAACCGTGTCCTTTGTGGTGGAAAATGGCTGCCTAGAACCCATGGGGGTGTTGGCCTATTTATAGTACTCAGGAGCGATTGTCACGCAACATTCCTTTAGAGAGGGCAAGTGTCGCGCGACATATACATATGTCGGGCTACAGATGGCTAAAGTGATGGTTCCGGCAGACTGACGTGTCACAAAGTGGTTGGTCGGTGTTTTGGGGGGATTGTCACACGACATGACAAGGTTTGTCACGCGACAGATGGGTTTGTCGTGCGACAATTTGTATTTGCAATGGGTTTGTCGTGCGACAAACCCATCTAGTTGGGTGCTCTAGTGTCTTGGTTAGTTCCGGACTCGATATAAATTTTATGGGAGTTTCTAATATAGAAAATATACTTTTAATTAAAGTTAAGCAAGTATTAAACTCGATTCAAATAATAAACAAGTATGCATATAATAAACTCAAATAAAAGAAAGGGTCGGATGATAGTGGAAGTAAATGCTTTCGGTTTTTGTTGGCCCAACTCCCTACTCGCTTACAGTACTTCCGAGAAAATAAACAAGTACGTATATATAATAACCTTAATTAGACAAGTCTACATATAATAAACTTATTAAAGACATATATAATAAACTTAAAACAAGTACGTATATAATAAGCTTAATTAAAGTAAGACAAGCATGCATATCATAAACTAAACTCAAGCAAGTATATATAATAAACTTAATTAAAATAAGACAAGTATGCATATAATAAACTAAAATTAAACAAGTATATAATAAACTTAAATAATAGAAAGGGGCAGATAATTACCTTCCCGACGATAATATAAATACAAGAGAATCGGATAGACCTCCGGCGTTGATAAAGACTGACACTCCGAGTGCAAACTTTATACTGAAAAGATTCTTCTTTTTTAATAACCTAATAAAATTGACAAGAGCATAATTCTCGACATCTCTAATAAAAGAGTAGGAGAATCTTATACTAATGAGAATTATGGGTTCAATGGCTAAAAAAACTCTTACATGATCCTTCTCATTTTGCTCCTTTTAAAACACATGCCTTAGGCCCTTATTTATAAGGAAACCTAAGGCCTCACTTTAGTCTCCCATCCAGTGTGGTACAAAAAGTGGGCAAAAACATGGAAAAGGCAAAATAAGCCTAAAAAAAATACCAAACTACCAAAACCAAAAATTAAGCTAAAAAATGAAGAATAACTTATTAAAATAAATAAGGGTTCTTGCGGTGGTCGCAAATTGGGGTGTCTACACACGTGTCACTAACTTTAATATGCATGGTCCTTGGCCAGCAAATAAAAAAGGATACACGTACATACTCTTGGCCCATGTCAGACCATCCCCCAAATTTGGCTATTGTTGCTCATCTCCACTCAGACTGTCTTTTTATGTATATATATTGTTCGAAAATATTTGTAATATTTGATTTATGTAAAAATGAATTAGTGATAAACAAAATAATTAAAATTATCAAGAGAATATGAATATAAATAGAATTAAAGATATAAAATTTATTGGATTTTGCAATCAAGGCTAGTGTCAGATATTATGTCCTTAAGACAATTTCCCCCCTGTTACGGTGCTGACAGACTCATAGACATTGTCTCTCAAGAGACAGCGATTGTTGTATACTTAAATATCATTCCCATAAGTATGCTCTAACAAAATCAATATAACTAGTAAACGGTTTTTTTTTCATGTCCTTCTTGCATGTCCCCTTATCTCACCATTTGTTTTCCCTTCACCGCATCAAAAGACCTCCATGCATTTCTTCTCTGCTTTGACTCTGTAGGGTCTTCGAACGTTTCCAATTGCTTCCATGCATTTTATGGTCAGAGAACCGTTGCATCTCTTCAGCCATTCAATTTTATTCTTTCCTTCCCCTAAGTCTACGTCTCTCTATACTCTTTCTCTCTCTCTAATTAACCGTTTTCTCTATCCTCTGCAAAAAAAATCTCTATCAACACCCGCTCAAATCCCTCAAAACATTCTCAGTTTCGTTCCCCTCTCTCTTCTCTGTGTTCTTGCCTGTGAGAAATTAAAGAACTTGTGGGAAAGAACGAATTATCGGTGTTCGTATAATTGAAAATAAGCGATAAGCACCATAGTTTCCTCTAAACTTTGCCTTTTGATTCTATATACCTACAATATAATCTCTTGAAAATATGTTTGTCTACATATATATATATATATCGCAATTATAGAGTTAATGATGTGTTTCACAATATTCCGTATTTGCATTTTTTTAATCTAATCCCCTCTCAGTTTTCATTTACACTCTCCTATTAACAGGTTTTCTTTTCCTTAATTTTACCTATTTCCTAAGCAGGTATGGTTTATGGGTTTTCGTTGAACGGAATTTTGTTAATTTGTACTTCTATTTTGTTAGTTTTATGTTGTGTTTTATTTTATTTATCGATATTTTTATTTTTATTTTTTCCTTTTCTTATCTTGAGGTGCTCTTACCTAGAAATTGTGTTCAGAACGATATTTCATCTGATGCAACTGACAGATTCATTTTGTTATTACCCAGTTAGTTATTTTAATTATGTGATTTTATTTTTCTTAGTTATCTTGGTTATATATATTTAATTCTTCAATAACGATTGTTCCTTATGTTATAAAAGGTTAAATAGGTTGAATTTCAAATATGATTATGTATTCATGTTTATATTCTTAATTAACCATTGACTATGTTGAAATTAGTATATTTTAAAAATTTAAAAGTCAAACATATAAGAGGGTTTATTTGGGTGGAGTTTTTCCAACATGAAACCCGAACCCTCCTCGAATCTAGTTAGGTTTTTTTTTTTTTATACAACCCAAACCTGAAGTGTTGATTCTTTGTATGATGTAAGGGCATGCTACCAAACAAGTTGCTTTTAATTTATTTTTTCTTTTTTTTTCTTTTCAAGTCATGACGTTTTCAAAGATAGTGCGATCTTTCAAGTGGATCATTAACACGCACCCTTCGAAAATATTGCGAGCATGAATACTTTGGTAGTAAGAAAGCCCCATAATATTTTGAAGGTGTAAGTATATTGTTGTAGGCAATTGCAACCATGGAAAGCTATCAATCAATTTTTTTTTTAATTTAAAGTGTCTGAAAGCAATTTTTCTATAACTTTTATTTAGTCAATTCCCCATGTTTATTTTCAAATAGGTTTTTGGATATGAGATCAGGTGGAATTCCCATGTTGATTTTCATTTAACTTTGGTGGGAAGTAAAAAATAAATTTAATATGGGCTTTTGGTCAAGGCCCTGCCTTTGATCTTCACTGTTGTGGTTGGCCCATAATCAAAGTCCATTGGCCCATTTTCATTACAAATGCGGGATTAACTAGCCAATCAAGATGTATTCACATGCTGGCCAACCATGAATTAACTATTATAATTTTCTAGCCAAAATGAACTTACTGGAAAATGAACAACCAACACTGGTAGGCCAATGAAGAGGAGATAGTTGATTTGAAAGATAAGTGATAAGAAATAAAAACATAGAGAAAAAAAGGTGGAAGGGCATATGGCCACGCATCTCACTAATTAATATTCTCTACCCTCCAGAACAAAATAAACGTGCGCCCGTTGTTATAACCCATATTCTAGACTGGGTTCATTGCCAAGAAAATGGATTTTTTTGGTGCCAACATTTAGAACCCAAATGGACCTTTGATTGATGTCACTGCATGTATAAAGCATAATATTTAAGAACTGGCCAAACAAGCTACACCACTTTATGATAGAATATAAATGTTATATGAATTTCATTTTTTAAAGAAAATGTTCTTCAAAATGTAATCGTCAGAATCATCGGTAATTACCTTAACAGATGATGTGCCTAAAACAAAATTGAGTTATTTAGCCTTTTGCCCCCATCTATTATAGTGAAACTAATTAATCTTGGAGTCCAATTGTCCGAAGTTTACGTTATTGTAAGTTTGACCCCCATTTTAGATGGATTCCATCCTTGACCCATTTGATTGTTAGTTCTCAATTCATTTTGATCAAAATCCCAATAATACACTATGTCTTGTTCATTTTCCAAATTTAAGGTTTCAAAAATTTTGTTTCTTAAATTTTTGGTGTTTTATATATTTTACACTCATTTTTCCTTCAATTTTGTGGTTATTATGACACCGTCCATAGCCTAGTTCATTGATATATTAATGGTTAAACAAGTCAAAGGATGAAATCATCTAAAATAGAAGCCAAACATACAATAACCTAAAATTTGGAGGCCAAGATTAAATGCAATATAATAAATAGAGGCCAATAGCGTAACCAAACAAAAATAGGGATGACAATACAAACGTGATGCCATAGTTGTTTGATAAACGCATAATATTGTCATGTATAAGCTCCTTCTCGGAGTCGCTTGACGTGTTTATTATTCTAATTTTGCCTAATTATCCTCTTAGATTTATTTTCATTGAGAGAAGATAAATTTTTTTCCAAAAATAATGGAAGCTCTTTCGAAAAGATCCTCTACTGAGAGGACAAACGCATAGCACTTTGAAAAACAAGGATGGCTTTTATCCTAATATTGACATAAAGCTTCACTTGACTAAATTTTAAGTCTCTTTGTCTAATATTATGGATGGGTAAAAGTTACCATATGAGAAAGTGTGAATAGCTTCCAACAAGCTCAAAATATGAGCATAAAATGTAAAAATATTATATAAGTGAGACCGCTGCCTCCCATAGAGATGAAAACCACTCTGAACTAATTTAGCAAAATTTCCAAGTAAAAGATAAAGAAAGTGCTTAGAATCGACAATTTTTGGAGCTTTTGTTTTCAGAAAAATTCTTTCTTTCTTCTCGAATGATTATAGCTCTATGTGTTTATATTGAATTACTTGAATCGAAATTTAGTATGTGAGCATGGGAGAATACGGGATTGTGTTCTAAAGGAGATAAGTGAATTAGATGATCATTCAAACGTCCATTACTTTAGAGATAATGATAGTAATGCTTTTTGTTTTGCAAATTGAAACTTGAAATCTTCATTCTCATCGTTCATCATGATCAAACTTCTATTGTTTGTAGGTATCATTCCTGAAAACCTTCACGAGATGCAACTCTCTTCTTTGGAAACTTAGAAGTTAACAAGTTTTTATTTAGCATAGTACTTTTGTAATTATTGTAATTTATGTCTTGCTAATGGACTAGCAAGAGATAAGTTGACAAACGCATACTATTGTCATGTATAAACTCCTTCTCAGAGTCGCTTGACGTGTTTATTGTTCTAATTTTGCCTAATTATCCTCTTATCTCGAGATTAGTGCCTTAGCAGGTTTCGTATCTAATATTGCCCCACTAGGTGTGCTTTTGTGGTGTTTCTATGTGTTTATAGGCATAGGATGCAATGGCCTTCAAAAATTTGATCAAGAGTAAGCTTGGAGGTTTGCAAAGTGCTGAGTGAAGAAATCCCAGAACCATGACTGATCATAGGCATAACCATGATCGATCATGAGCATAACTATGATTGATCATGGAACCAAATTTTCGGGCAGTGCACTTTCATGATCGATCATGGACTAGCGAATACACCTACTGCCTGCTACTTATAGCCTGTTTTGAGGGATTATTGTCTCTATATAATTTTCCTTGTTTATGTTATTATTTCTTAGAGTTTTCTGGCTAGTTTTAGGTTAGAGGAAGGAGGTAGATATCATTATCTAGTTCTACACATAACAAACTTCTAGAGAGAAGGGAGAGCTCTTTGTGTATTGTTCTTCATTTTCCCTTGTAAGTGTTTAATTTGTAAGAATGATTTATTCTTCTATAATATTTGTTCTTGCATTTATTATCGAGTAGTCTATTACTAAGGTTACTGAGGTTGATTGCGATATGATTTTTTGGTGATCATCGTATTTTGTGAATCCATGTTTAAAGTTTGACAAATATTTGTGAATCCTTTTCTTCATCGTATTTTTCATTCTTTCAAGCTTTTTAGGTATTTTCATATTAAGTTAAGACTTTATATGCCGTATATTTACTTCTTGATTGTTAATGAACATAAAACATATTTATATGGTTCTAGCAAGCTTGTAGTCTCTTTCCCCCATCTATGGATCTTTTACCTCTTTGTAGAAATTATGAATAGTTCTTAAAACTCCATAGATGGGTTATAAATTTATTTAGCTTATCTTTGATTCATTTGTTGATATATTGAGTGCTTCTTACACTATATATGATACTTATACTCTTTATTGTTTTTCTCAAAACATAATCGATAAATTGACGAATTTATCCCATAAACTTCATTCCGTTTCATTGTTTGGATTCACTTTCTAATTTTCATTCTTTAAATCATGAGATTTCATACACTTGCTTTATGATAAATCTTTTTACGATGAGTTGTCATATCTATCTCGGATTAGCTTCATCGGGAATGGGTTGCTTTGCTTCACACCCGTAGCTAAGAAGTAGGAATGATAACTTCGTCTTTGGTGGAATGTTGTTTGTCTCTTTCTTGATATAGCTTCAATCAGGGAATGAGTCTCCTAGCATCGCACCCTTTGTTATTGAGAGATACACCAACATTCTCCATATTTCGAGAACCCTTGTGTTGAAGTCTTTATATGAGCTAATGATCACCGTTTCTTAAATCGCAACTCAGCTCCAATTACCTTAGTGCCTTCTTATCACTTTTCACAACCTATTCACTTTTCTGTTGTTTCAAATACCAACCTTTTACAAAAACCAGAAAACCGTAAAATCTGTAATCCATTTCATTCCTTTTTAACTATCCCTGTGGTTCGACACTCGAACTTCCGAGACTATATTACAACTTGACGCGCCTGCACTTTGGCTAACACAACACAATATTTCTTCGACGTCATTGTTACTTCTATGGTGTCTTTTACAATTTCTTAATATTTAAAAAAAATGCAAAAATTAATATTCACACATAATGATTTATTTGAAATTAATGATAAAACTTTACAAAATCAACAATTGGTCGAACATTCAAATATAGCACTAACATAACTTATGTCAATTTTAAATAGTAATATCTAACTTATAACTAATACGCTATACACAGAAATCTTTTATCAATCAAGTGTGTAATGTCAAAACCTTCACAGATAACAAAATACAAAATAATTTAATTATTAATTAATACAAAATATGAACGTAATTTATAAAATGTAGAGTAAAAAATAATGTAAACTTTGGAAAGAGACAGAGATTTAAGGCTTTTAAGTTAAATGCTTCCTTTTTTAAGATTAACAATTCAAAGAGTTAGGGGTTTTACACAATTTACAATTACTCTTTCGGTTAAGGCAGTGCTATTTACACCCCTCCAAATGTGTCACAAACACCCCCTCCAAAATTTATCTAAAAACACATTTTACCACCCCTCTTATTCATTGCAAACACCCAATTTCATTGTTTAATGTTAGGTGAGTGCTTAGTAACACACTCTCCCTATTTGAGCCGAATTTATGTGAGTGTAGTCACCTCTCATTAGGCGGACCTTATTTGAAAAACCCTCAAGCACTCCAATGTCTGATGTTTGTCGAGTTCTTACCAACAAACTCTCATCATGTGGACTGAGTGTATGTGATTGCACTTATTTCTCATTAGGCGGGCCGTAGGGGGTGTTAATGATGATAAATTTACTATGGGGAGTGTTTGTGACAAATATAAGGGGTGTAAATAACAGCGTCATTCAGTTATGGGCCATTTCTTCTTCTCCCTTGGCTATTCAAAGTTAAAAACTTTTAAGAGTGGGTCTGTTAAGATTAAAATATATAATTAGTGGGTTTTTTAAAATTCAGGGGGAGGCTAGAGCCTACTAGGCCTGTCTAGTTCCGCCCTACTTTAAAACACTTGAATTTTTATTTGTTTTTTTGAAAGAATAAATGTCAAAGTCTCATTTTTATTAAAGGACATTCGTTTGAATTGGTTAGTTTAGAGGAAAACTTTTTAATTAAAGACAAAATATTAATAATTATATTATTTCAGTTAGTTAAGTTGAATTACAATACTACCATCCTTAAAGATAATACAAGAAAATAAATAAACAATTAAATTTGGAATTAAATAAATGAAAATAAATTCAAGCCAATTCAAACACATATCACAAAAAATTCAAACAATAAGAAAAACACAAGAATTATTAAAAAAAAATCATCAAAGTATGTAAATGTCTCGAACTAATGAAAAATAATATGAGACTGAAGTTACAAATATGTTTGAACCATAATTCTCTAATAATAACAAATAGACATATTAAATTACGTTCTTCTAATTAATTTTATGGCATACATATTAAGAGCATCTTTTTTATTTTCTGTCAGACATATTAAGTTACTTTTTTCAATTTTATGCTAGACATTTTAAGTTACATTTTTTTTTCAATTTTTTGGTAGACATAATATAAAATAAGAATGAACATTGCACCTTATATAAAATATGTCCGTGTGCATGGAAGCTACCTCCTTCTCCATTGCAGCTACCTCCGTTCTAATTTTCTTCGTCTCAACAGCCATTGCCTTAGTTAAAGTATCTATTTTCTTTGTTAACATCTGAGTGGTGGAATCAGAAATTTAAATATGGACGGCTAGTAGCAAATGTCTTTGTTCTCAAGTTAGAATTTTAGGTATATCTATTTGAAGACTATTAAATTGTTAAACAATAATTAGTTTTAGCAATAAATTACATTAAATTAAAGTTCATATATTTTTATAAATTTTATTAACAAGAATGCTTAATCTAAGACCAGGCACGCAAGAAAATTTACTATATTATTTATTTCTTAACTAAAATTATGTATTTGTTATTGAAAAAAGAAAAAAGAAATTTTCCTTAACGCACCCATAAATTAGTAACCAAAACAATACAAAGTTAAATTAGTAACCAAAGCAATACAATTTTTAAAAACTTGGTCTTTTGATTTTAATCTTACTATCTACCTTCAAACCCAATAAAAGTATCATTTCTTATTTTGAAACATCTTAAATATTATGTGATATATCTCATGATAGTAACATATCGTGGGTGCAACTAAATTGGCCAAAAATAAATAAATTGGCACCTCACTACAGTTTGATATTTGAGAACCCAATTTCCTTCAATTTAATCTTTCTTTGAATTGAGAACAATAACAATTCTTAATTTGAGAATGTTCTAATTGAGAAGAAAAAATAATTTTAAATAAAAATAAATATATTCCAACGCATATTCTTACTAATCTGATATTAGTGAGAATGATGTAATAATCAGAATATTACAATAAATATATAGGTGAAACATATAATTATATAAAGAAGTAAATTGAGAGTTTCAAAAGAAAAGAAAGTAAAAGATTTGGTGTTGGACAATAAAATGGAACTAAAATTAAGCCTACTGGTGGTTATATAACTCAAAATTTGACCTAGGCTATAGCCTACTTATCCCTTTGCAAGCTTTTTCTAGTTCATCCGAAGAACAAAAATTGAAACCAAACACTCAAATAAACAGGATCATATGTTAAGAGAATTTTAACATCAAGGCGAAAAGAAATCTACCTCGATAGCATCATCCTTATCTTTAAGGCTTCAATCCTTTTCATGTCCAGCTTTTCTCAGGGCAATAACCTCTTTTTACAACATATCATACAATAAGCCCGGCACAGAATCCTCTATTTCAACTACTAGAAGATTGTTGGGTTTGTCAAGTGAAACCTTTTTATTATTTGCCTTAGTAGACTGGCAATGATTAAAACTTGCACCAACATTAGAAAGGATTTATCCCTATCTAGTGACCGAGTAACACCATTAAATGACTTTGATGTTCCTTTTGCATTTTCAATATTGTATTAGTGCCATATGACCTTAATTGAAATGATGGTGATCGATTGGGTAAAATTCCATCAGAGGTAAATTTTGAGATACTATTAACTTCACTTAGGGATTGGCGGCATGAATGACCATTACTTGGACTCCTACCATCTAGTGTGGTACGACTGTTAGTGGTGGACATTTATATTTTTGTTTGATTTTCTTGTGATAGTTTAGCTTACACACAGATGATCATATTATCAGTTCTTGTGGGATATGAGTTTATTGGTTCACAATATTTGATGGAATTGGACACCTATCGGTAGAATTATACCATAAGTTTTACTATTTTATCTTGACTACAAGAAGCAGTATAGTTTCAACTCGTTGTGCTAGTAAACTTTGTGTGTATTGAACATGAGTAGTTTGGGTTAATTGCTTTTATATTGACTATTGTGAACACCCCAATCCACGACTCTCGTGCGAATACTGATTTTCTTTTAGCATCCTGCATTTAATCATGAATCATCATACATGCAGAAAGACTAATAGGAAAGACTCCAATTTTGGACGCGTTGGGAGTCTAAGATAACCCTTGTTGCCCCGTTAGAAAATTTGGTTTTTTCCGAGCGCTCCTGCGCATTTTTTTTTATGAGCCAGCCGCACCCCCCTGTCGCACGCCCAACCGTACGGCTACCTGCCAACCGTACGGTTGGCACCTCCTAACCGCACCCCCTAGCCGCACGCCCAACCGTACGGCTACCTGCCAGCCGTACGGCTGGCACACCCCTGTCGCACGCCCCAGCCGCACCCCATGCGGCTACCCCTGCGGTTGGCCTCTTTTGGAGCATTTTTGGCGCAAATATTGCTATAAATAGGACCCTTGGGATCCCATTTGGGGATCATCAACATTAAATAGTATTTTTGGTAAGTAGGAGCTTTGTCAAAGTCTCTAGAAAGTCATTTTTAGAGAAATTCTGAGAGAGAAGGCTAGTGAGAGAAAGCTTTAGAGAGAGAAAGCTCTAGAGAGAGAAGGAAGTTAAGGCAAAGTCCTCCTATCTTCTTCAAGCGCAGCAGGTATAACTTTCTACCAAATCCTTAATTTCAGTACTGCATTTAATTTCACTTTTAATACAGAAAATTAGATAACTTGCAAAGAAGTTCATTGCTTTCAAAACAAATCCTTTCTAAGTTTTACAAGAAATCTAAAACCTGTTTTGACACGTTTTCAAAACAAACAAAAATACAAAAACAGTTTCCAAGAGAAAGGAACTACGAGACTCTGATTTCATTCTACGAATGAATACGTAGGCGCTCGAAAAGCTCGAGTCTGATTTCAAAATATTGTTTTAAACTAAACTTATCCGGAAAGGACTATTCTGAAAACAATTCAAACTACTTGCAAGATATCTAAAATAGGAATTAGATGCATGATCCATTAAGAGACCAAAAGGGCGAATTGGGTGCCTAACACCTTCCCAATTCGTAACGTAGTTCCCGAACCCTAGCAAAGTAAATTTTCAAGATAATTCTCTGGTTTCAAACGTATGAAGGATAATTCATTTTCGAATTTTCCTTCGTACGATCTTTTGTTTGTTTTCTCGTAAAACAAACTGGCGACTCTACAAAACACGTTTTTCAAAATAAAACCGAGAACGACGAGACCCTTTTTTTTTCCTTCTCGGGGGTAGGGGTCCGGATTCTCACAGTGGCGACTCCGCTGGGGATGTCGAGAACTAAGCTCTATTATAATGGATCATGTACTTAATTACTATTCTTTATTAGATATAGGTCTTGCAAGCCTTAGTCCTAGGATAACATAGAAACGATTTAGGTGGATACCCTGATGCCTTTATTTGCTAATTATGTGAGGAAAATCTTTTTCATAATTAAAATTGTGTAAATTATCATAACAAACTCTAAAGCATTGATCAATAATGGACCGCCATATTGTTATTTTGCACGCACTCACGTCTTATCATTTTCGCGAGTGTGAATTTACCCTATTAACCTCGGGACCAGAGTCGTGACTAGGCCGTGGACTTGCGGGTCTGCACTAGCCGAAAGCGCCTGGGACCACTCTCCTTGGCCAAGTACTTACCGAGGTATATAGAGTGACGAGAACACTCACGTACCCGGGATGTATATTAAAAGGTTCTTACACGTACCTGCGCTCTTGAGGTATATCGTAAGACCTGCCAAATAGGAGGGAGCCTTAAACCTTACCCTCTTCAACCACGCTTGCATATAGGGGAGTCAGCTTAGAACACAAAGATTTTCTGCATGGTTTTAATGACCAACAGTCGTGAGAATCTAGTGAGCGTAAGCCCTGATTCCATGAACAAAGCAACTCATGAGGAGAGATCTTCCCATATTTTCAAATGATTTTTCGAAAAACTCTTTTCAAAATTATTTCCCAAAACTATAAACGGTCAGGGAACCCATGGAATTCTATTCTTACCCTACCGCTATACGGGACTCTCAAGTTGTCACCGTTGGTCTGTTTTCGATCTCACCTAAAGAAAAACTTTTTTTGTGTTTATTTTCGTCCCGATCGATGTATTTCTGGATAAGGTCCGGCAATTTCTAAATGATATATTGTTGTTATTTTTCCGGGGGGATGCGCGCGATCGAATTTGTCCTTTTTTCCTGAGTAACAGATATTCATCCTGGCCTCTGTGTGGGCTGGAAGAGATAGCACCGGGAGACTAGTCAGACCAGATTCCTCTGAAAACATGGATCAGAATACCCCGAACCGGAATGTGAACAACCAATTGAACAATGCAGCGGATCCGCCGCCCGGTCCTTTTTACCCAAACCCGGGAATGCCGCAGAATAATACTGTTGGGGGTCAGCCGCTACATCATACTCCATCTTTGAATGTTGATCCAAACCTAGCCAGTTCGAGTGGAAACGTGAATGTTCCATTACCAAATCCCGAAGATATGTATCGAATGTTGATGAACTTGAACCAAAGCATGACCATGTTATTAAGTGACAATAAAAATACTCATGCCAAGTTGGACGAGTTGGCTAAAGGGCGCATGACAGAATCACCAAGAGAAACTCCGGTTATTCTACCACCACCACCGCCACTCTCAGTTCATACCGAAGTACCACCGCCATATGAACAGTTGAACCAACCCAAACCCATGCCTGATCCGGTCGGCAATTGGTTACAACAGGACCTGACCAATCAAGCCCCTCCACAGATGCAACCGATCCATGAACCATACCACGATCCGTATTATGACCCAATGAGAAGGCCCATGAGTATCCAAGGGGAGGGCCCCACGCCAATAGAAACTCACCGGGGGGATAGAGACTTGTCTGAGCTTAAGGAGCAGTTGAAAGCACTTACCCAAAAAGTAGCTGAAAGTTCGAACGATTTGACCCAGATGCAAAGCTACAACTTATACCCTGAGGCTCGTTATCCCGTGGGTTTTAAGATGCCCTCCATCCCAAAGTTTACAGGCACTACACCACCAGAACTCCATCTGAAATCTTATGTCCGTTCAATGAGAATTTATGATCTCGGTGAGGCTGAATTAGCCAATTCCTTTCACCTCACTTTGGCAGGACCGGCCCAGAGTTGGTTTTTGAACCTTGAAAAGCATCGTGTTAGATCATGGTCAGCCATTGTCCAAGAGTTTGTGTCACAGTACAAAACTAATGAGGAACTTAAAGTTACAAGGAAACATCTAGAGATGGCTAAGCAGAAGGAGAATGAGAGTATTAGTGAGTTTGTAACAAGATGGAGGGAACTGGCCGCCCAAATGGTGGAGCGCCTAGATGAAGAGGAACAACTCGGAATGATTGTGAAGAATTTGAAACCAGATATTCGAACCCAAATGGGACACCAGTTCTTTGGCAGGTTTAAAGCCCTACTCCACGTAGGCAACGAAATTGAGGAGGAATTAGCCAAGCAGGCTGAAATCAAAACATCCGCTTCACAGTACAAGAAGACTTCCACGTCTGCTATCAATCAAGTTACGTCTTCTGGGTCCTACGGTCGGGGGTATTTCGGCAACCCCTTTGGTCAAAACTCTGTGAAAAACATTGGGGATTTGGGATATCGTAACAACAACAACAATAATTTCAGGACATTTGATCAGAATCGCTCACAAGATAGACATTTTTCGCAATTACCGGGACCATTGGGAAAGGTTTTCGAACAACTGAAAGAAGCCGGGATTATGTATCCCATGAATCCGAGACCATTACCACAACAGATACCACCTCATTGGAACATGAATGAACATTGCGAATATCACCAAGGTTTCGGACACACTACCGATAGTTGTATGGCCCTGCGGCATGCTATCCAGAACTTAATCGATAGCAAAAGGATTCTTGACCCGTCAGCCCCGAATGTCGCAAGGAATCCCCTTCCTAATCATCGGATCAATGCTATCAAGGAGGATTCAGATTTACCAGATCCTGTACTCTTGATTAAACCCGCCGGGAATATGGAAAATGTTGAAGTTTGGAAACTCAGCTGTCCAAAGCCTTCGCCCACAGTCATTCAATATACTCCACCAAGGTCCCAGAAATCCGTTGAAGAAGTCGAGGATGAAACATTGTTGGGGTTATCCGTTGATGAAACATGCACCATGCAGTCACAAGAGATAGTTAGCCCAAAAGTTATGGGCTGGATGAAACAAATGCAGTTCATACCAGGTTTTGGGCTCGGTAAACAGAATCAAGGGATCGCCCACTTTCCACAGTTTAAAGGCAACCCGAGGTGACAAGGGCTCGGGTATAACCAAGGAAAAACAATAAAAAAGGACACCCATCCAAGAAAGAATTGCTCACAGATAAACATGATCACCTTTGACTGGAACACAGTTTCGCAAGTCAATGAAAGGTCGCCTCCAACTCCAGTTGAAACACCTGAAGGGGCAAGTGATCCAGTCGCGACATGGGTCCAACAATTGATCCGTTCTGGGAGAGTGTACCAACCGCCAAATACAAAGCAACCTATTGATGTTGCTCTTCCCAACGAACCTGCAAAAGACCCGGAAGAAGGGCGTGTTGTTGAACAGTTAAAGAAAACACAAGCCCAAATTTCAATCTGGGGACTCCTGGTAGCATCCAAGCCACATCGTATGGCACTAATGAGAATGTTAGATGAATCGGTTGTTCGTCTTGAAGCCACCCCAAATGAGTTAACAGCGATGATCGCTTCAATGGGGGTACAAAAACAAGTTCTTGGGTTTTCTGATGAAGATTTATCACCACTGGGTCGGGATCATAACCAAGCTCTACATATCACCGTTGTTGCTTATGGAATGTCTATACCGTATGTGCTTGTCGATAACGGTTCCACGATTAACGTATGCCCATTGAAAACTGCTGTTCGTTTGGGTATTGATTTAACTGCCATGGAAGAATCACCAGTCACAGTACGAGCATACGACAATACCAAGCGGGAGGTATTAGGTTCCGTCATGCTGAGTATGCAAATAGGACCGGCTTCATTCACCACTGAGTTTCAAGTCATAGATATCCCTTCAAGCTTTAATTTGTTATTGGGACGAGTTTGGTTGCATGAGGTTGGCGCACTGCCTTCTTCCCTTCATCAAAAAATGAAAATACCCCTCAACGGGGATATCATCATCATCAAGGGAGATCCTGAAAGGACAATAGTCCCAAAAAACTCGCCAGTATTGGGAATCGGAAGCCAAGATGTCCAACTCGGGGGATTTTCGTATGAGCCAAAGGTGCAAACTCTTACCATGCAGACTGTCAATTATCTGCCCCCTGATGATATGTCGACCATGAATACGCAAGTAATAAAGATGATGAGGAAAATGGAATTTTTACCGGGGATTGGTTTGGGAAAATATCAAGCCGGCATTGCCCAAATGATCGAACCATTCCAACAACCGAGTCCTCTTGCCGGGTTGGGATATGTGGGAGATGTTAGCCGAATGAAAAGTGCCGTATCTGCCGATAGTTCGTTAAACGGATGGTTTATAAAAGAGGGTGAAGACTTTCCTTACTGCGGGTTTCAGGAACCATGGGTAAATGAAGAAGGGAAAAGACAACCGGGATTAGAAATTTTCTATGAAGAAGACTTATATATCAGTGAAGGATTTACTCACACCTTCTCATCACGGTTAAAGATTACCCGGCCACCTGTCGAGTCACTGGAAGAGGAAGATATGCTGGGTAATATGTTTGAGGTAATGGCAATTGAGGAAGATTACCTTGGGGATCCTGTGCATCTTATACGCCCTATCGAAGGAAAGAAGAAGCAGAGAGAGAGAAATATTGATAGAAATTTAGAATGTATGCTATCTTTGCAAAGTGATGTTTCTATCAATAAAATTGCCAATCTTTTCCCTTACTTTGATTCTTGTGATGTTGAAATTATGAATGAAAATTTGAATGATGAGCAGCGAATACAACCCATTGAAGGAGACACGGTCACAATAAATTTGGGAACAACCGATGATATAAAAGAAATAAAAATTGGGGCCGAATTAAGCCATGATGAAAAAACAGACTTAGAAAATTTGTTGAAAGAGTTTGTTAATGTTTTCGCTTGGTCATATGCTGATATGCCGGGTTTAGATGCCACTATTGTGATGCATGAAATACACACTAAACCCGAATGCAAACCTGTCAAGCAAAAGTTAAGAAAACTAGTACCTGAATGGTCGCTCAAAGTTAAAGAAGAAGTCACAAAGCAATTGGATGTCGGATTCATACAGGTTGTTGAATACCCTACTTGGTTGGCCAATATAGTGCCGGTGCCAAAAGCCAATGGCAAAGTACGGGTTTGTGTTGATTATCGCAATTTAAATGCTGCATGTCCAAAAGATGATTTTCCACTGCCAAACATTGATCTCATTGTCGACAACACTGCAAATCATGCTTTAAAATCATTCGTCGATGGATTCGCCGGGTATAATCAGATCAAAATGCATCCTGATCATCAGGAAAAGACAGCCTTTATCACACCATGGGGTACTTACTGCTACACTGTCATGCCATTTGGGTTGAAAAATGCCGAGGCCATATATCAGAGAGCCGCAACTACTCTATTTCATGATCTGATTCATAAGGAAGTAGAAGTGTATGTCGACGACATGATCATCAAATCATTAGACCGGGCAAGTCATGTGGAAACTCTTCGTATTTTCTTTGAACGGCTTATGCAATTTCAGATGCGTTTGAATCCTCAGAAATGTGTATTCGGGGTCACCAAAGGCAAGATGCTGGGGTATATAGTCAGCAGAAAGGGAATCGAGGTTGATCCGGCAAAGGTTAAGGCTATTCAAGAAATGCCAGTTCCTAAAACTGAAAGGGAAATTCGGGGTTTCCTCGGGAGGTTACAGTTCATCAGCAGATTTATTTCACAATTGACTCGAACATGTGAACCAATTTTTAAGCTACTCCAAAAGAGTTCGGATGGGCAGTGGAATGAGCAATGCCAGGAAGCGTTCGATAAGATCAAGCAATATTTGTCTAATCCGCCAGTCTTAGCACCTCCCCAAGTAGGCATTCCATTGATACTATACATGTCGGTCAATGACTCCTCAGTTGGAGCAATGTTGGCACAGCATTTGTTGAAAACAAGAACTGAGCAGGCAATATATTACCTCAGTAAAAAGCTTTCTCCGGGAGAACAAAATTATACAGCTTTAGAGAAATCATGCGCTGCGTTAGTTTGGGCTACCCAGAAGTTGCGACATTATATGTTGGTATTTTCCGTGATCTTGATCTCTCGTCTAGATCCCTTACGGTACTTGTTCGAAAAGCCGATGTTGACTAATCGAATGGCTAAATGGATGTTCCTGCTTTCAGAATTCGACATTTCTTATGTCACTCAAAAGGCCGTCAAAGGGCAAGTCATAGCAGATCACTTAGCAGGCAATCCAATCATTGATGCCGAGCTACAGGATTTCGAATTTCCCGATGAAAGTATCATGGAGATTACTAAAGACGATGAATGGAAAATGTATTTTGATGGGGCTTGTAATCGGAATGGGAATGGAATTGGGATCCTGTTAATTTCGCCAGATCAGACACATGCACCTATGTCTTTTCGATTAGAATTTCCCTGTACCAACAATATCGCGGAATACGAAGCTTGTATTGTCGGGTTAGAAATTGCTTTGCAGAAAGGGGTTCGTAAAATTCAAGTGTTTGGGGATTCTGCTCTCATTATTCATCAGATCTTGAAAAAATGGAAGATCAAAGAGGAAAAACTTGTGCCCTTCTTAACCCAACTCGAAGAAACTTCTGAGAAATTTGAGTGCATTGAATTCTTCTACATCCCGAGAACACAGAACAATTTTGCTGATGCCTTAGCTACTCTGGCCTCGATGATTGAAATTCCGGGGGAGAAAGAAGAAATTCAGATTCAGATTCAAAGGCGAATAAATCCGGTATTTTGCCTATCACTCGATGTTGAACGTGGAAATAAGATCGATCAGAAGGTTTGGTACTACGATATCTGGCAATTACTCAAGCATAATGAATACCCATCACATGCTGACAAAACCACTCGGGTCACGCTTCGCCGCCTCGCATCCCGGTTTATCATTTGTGCCGGAAAACTATACCGAAGAAACGATGACGGTATACACCTTCAATGCCTCGATGAAGAAAAGTCCCGAGCAATGATGGAACAAATCCACAGTGGAGAGTGTGGCCCACATATGAGCGGTCATACATTGGCACGAAAGATAGTTCGTCAAGGGTATTACTGGTTAACGATGCAAAAAGATTGTTTTGAATACGTCAAAGGGTGTCACCAATGTCAAATATACGCCAAGGCACAGAAGCTCCCTCCAAAAGAATTATACCCTATGACATCTCCTTGGCCGTTTTCCATCTGGGGTATTGACATAATCGGTAAGATCTCGCCAAAAGGAAGTAATGGGCATGAATACATCCTAGTAGCTATCGACTATTTCACCAAATGGGTTGAGGCCGAGTCTTACAAGGATTTGAATGCCCGAAAGGTGGCACGATTCATCCGACACAACATCATATGCCGATACGGGGTACCGCATGAGATAATATCCGATAATGGTACGCATTTTGAAGGCGCAGCCAACGAAATCATGGAAGAATACGGAATCAGACGCCACAAATCCTCACCATACCGCCCACAAACTAATGGGGCCGTAGAAGCTGCTAATAAGAATTTGAAGAATATCATTAGCAAAATGATTAAATCCGGTAGAGATTGGCCCGAAAAGCTCCCGTATGCACTTTGGGGATATCGAACTACTGAGAGAGTTTCTACGGGATCAACACCTTTTTCACTTACATATGGCATGGAAGCAGTTTTACCAGTGGAAACGGAAATACCTTATTTACGGGTTATCCTGGAAAATCAAGTCACTGAGAGTGATTGGGTAAAAGCTCGGTATGAAGAGTTGGCAATGATTAATGAAAACCGATTGAGGGCTTCATATCAACATCAAGGGTATCAAAAACGTGTTGCCAAAGCCTTTAATAAAAAAATCCGAGACAGAAGCATCATACTTGGAGACTTAGTCCTCAAAGAAATTCGTGAACCAGCCCGAGACCCAAGAGGAAAATTCTCGCCAAAGCGGACAGGCCCTTATATTGTTACTAAAATCCTATCCGGGGGTGCCGTTCTCCTTACCGACATTGATGGCCAAGAGTTAAACTTACCAGTCAACCTCGACCGATTGAAGAAATACTATCAGTAAAAAATTGTATCCATGAACTACGAAGACCTGAGCCCCGAAGAAAAAAAAAACAAAAAAAAAAAGAACGGGGAAACGTAGGCAACCTGAATATCAGGCCCGGTCTATTCATTGTAATAATATTCATTCATTTGGACGCAAGAAGAAAGGCAGAAAGAGATTTTCCATACATCAAAAAGTTCTTTCGTACAAGATAACCTACATCAGTTCTTACATACTTTCCCTATATATTTTACCTACCTAATACCAGAAAGCTTTCATAAAGAAGCTGCCTACCACACCTAACCTAACCGTCATCAGCAGAATATAAGATCCTCTCTCGATCCATGGTCTGATACGAAGCAAGCACTGTCTCATCAGTCACCGGTGAATCTGCAAACCGAAACCACCTCATCATCATAGGCTCATGCTCAATGGTCTGCCGAACTCGACGCCAAATATGCAGCACGATATCAGAACGGGTCACCTGGGTAATGCCAACCTCTCCTCCATGAAATCGCCGAACAAAGCGGGTAGACCAAAGACCTCGCAGGGTCGTCTCTAGTCTCGGGGTAATAGGAAGAGTGATCGAAGAAAAGTCTCTCAGCGGAAGGGGTATACTCAGGGGAACACCGAACTGCCTCGTCAGCCGTCCGGGGATGTAGAATGATGTCTCTCTCAAACCACGAAATCGAAGATAGTTCTGCCCACCCATACTCATGATCATGGTCCTCATACGCCACCATGGAACCTCCCAACGAATCGAAGAAGAGGATTCAGAAAACCGAACGGCCCAATCATATGATGACAGACGATGAATCTGGGCGTAATCAGGACGCTGGAAGAAGTGCCGAGAATCCCAGGGAAGCCGAGTCTCCAGATACCGAAACCTCTCAGTAACCCACATGTACAGTAGATATGGGCTACCTCGAAAATGACTAAGTCGAGACTGAACCACGGCATCCAAACCATTCAGTGTCTCCGCCAGTAAGATGGGAGTCATCAAATGGCCGCGTCTAGCCTCAGATACAACTCGGATAATCAGAGGGTCTACCAGAATAGCATCATCGGTAACCAAGAGCATCTGAGAAAAAGCAAAAATCATACAAGCAGAAGTCCGACCTGAATAATAAGCCGGGTCGTCGCCATGATGAAGGAAAAAGTCTGCCAAGTGACGCAGATGGAGTCGACCGTCGACTATCATAGGCCGGCACTCACTCTCCCGCAGACCCAGAAACTCCGCCAGCATAACACGAGGACTCCTAGCATCTCGCAAGGAGGCCAGTGGCCATGAAACATCCTGCCGCATCAGTAGTGTGAACTCCTCAATCGTCGGACACAACTCGTCCAAACCGATGCGGAAACAGTGGTCCTCAGGATCCCAGAACTCAGGAATACCAAGCAAAAAAGAAAAATTGTTGTCATGAGAACACCAGCGATGAAGGTGGCTCAGATCGCCCCAGTTGAGACCACAGTCGGCCTCAGCCATAGACACGAAATCAGACAAAAGGGAGAAAGAAGCGTGGGTATGAAAGGTAGACATGGTAATAGAGAAAGAAGAGGCTATAGGGTGAATAGTGACTTTGATGATGGAAAAAAGGACAAATTCGCGCTCTATTTATAGTATAACTGCACATGCCAACCGCACGGTTGGGCCCCAACCGTACGGCTGGCTGGCCAACCGTGCGGCTGGCTCCCAACCGTACGGCTACCCCGTGCGGGTGGGGCGTGCGGTTGGCTCTCCCCCTTTGGTTAAAATCTTCCATTTTTCAAATCTTCTTTACAATACATCATGATACGAATATTGCCAGACTCGGTTCAGGAAGAACGATCCATCATAGCATGCATATAGATTTGATAATTACTTGCCAACATATGTACTTAACCATTTTTCGCAACTTAACTTTATCACATTCTTTCAACGCGTGCCGTTTACTCTTGTATAATTAAAAAGGTAATAATTTCGCCACCACATAATTACTTTTCAATTGCACTCACAAATAACATTTACATCACGTCACACACAAACATATTTTCAAAATAAACATAAATATTTTATTCATAAATTAAAACCGAACACATCGATAAACCAACATTTTTCTTAACAAATAAACATATTTAAATTAACCACTAAATTAAAATAAGTTTTTTCTAAAAATACGCCTAAGCTAACTACTTAAATTAAAATAGTTTTTTCTAAACAAAACGCCGAGCCATCAGAACCATCAACGCTGAGGAGAAGGGGGAGGATCCATCGTCCGCGGGCGCTTCGCTTCTGTCTCTCCAGCACCCTCCGCTGGACTCTCTGAAACCGTGCGACCTGCGCCCTGATGAGAAGGAGCAAGCCGGGAGGTGCGCCTCGACTGCTGAACTGACTGAGAAGGAACCGCCGATCGGGACCACGAACGTGACGGATGGTAGGTAGCAGTCGTATCGCCCGCCAAGCGTCTGCTGTACCGCCCCATGTACTCCACCGGGAAAGGAGCCGCAAACGTCAGCAGTCCGTACATGTTGAAGTAGCTCCTCAGTAACTCAGCCACCTCGCGAAGAAGGAACGAACCTCTCTGCCAAAACCAAAATTACCAATCAGTAACATTCATAAATCAACACATATACTCAACTGTTTAAAAAGAAACCTTACCTCCTCGCCCGAGACGTGTGCTAAGGCCCCCATCCGCTCATCGCCCTCAGGTATGTCAGGGATCCGGTATTGCTTGGATAGACCGAAATCCAAGTAAGGGATATCCCGAGGGTACTCCGGGATCAAGTACGACGCCAACGCCCCACCCTCCGGAGCCTGTGACGGACCAGCTCCGCCAGCGCCACCTACCGGGGGCATGTCCTCCCCGGTACCCTCTCCCATCTCCGACTCGGGCGCCACCGCCTTCCCTTTCCCTTTGTCGCCACCTTCACCCACCGGAGTCTGGCCTATGCCTGCTTCCGCCCCTAACTGCGCCTCCCTCTCTCCTAGCTCCCGGAAGACTATCCCACGGGCCGCACCTGATGATGGGGTCGACAGAGAGTACGGCCTCAATCCCACCGACCCGGCACCTGGCGACCCGACAGGCGTGCGCAGCAACGGCGAGAAGGACACATGATGAACCCAATCCATGTCGCCCGCCCCATACATGGGTGATGAGCCCGACATCGACCCACGACCCCCGGGTGTCTGCGCCGACTCCAGCATCTGCCGTATATCCTCCGACGACAACTGCGGTGTCCTCCCCATGGCCAGTGAGATAGGCGGCCTCGACACGGGACTCCGCCCCCCGACCGGACTCCTCCCGCCCCTACTCGCCCTACCTCGTCCAGGCGAAACCGCAGCAGCCGGCTCCTCCCCTACTCCCCCGCCGGGCCTTACTGGGGGCGCCCCACCGTTGCCCCCTCCCAAGGGAACCTCCTCCGAACCCTCGTCATCCTCCTCCTCCACCTGCGGCGGCTCCACGTCCCTCTCCCCTTGCGGATCCTCATCATCTGAATCCGCAATCCCCTTGGCCCTTCGGTTCGGCGCTGGTGCAGGCTGCTGTGGGACCCGCTGCGAGATGTATAACTGCCCCCGGATATACATCGGATCTCCCCCGAGGGCCGCATACCTCGCATATATCACCCTGCCTCGCACCCCCTTCATCTCCCTCATCAGGTACCGGTGCGCAAACGTCCCGTACTCCCCCTCCACCAACAGACCCTCCATCGGTACGCCTCCCAGGAACAGAGCCCTCTCCTCCGCAGTCAGCATGACCGGCCGCCTCATCGCCACTGGGGGCCATGCCGGAACCCGGAATCCCAACCCAGGAGTATGCTGCCGCACCAGGCGCTCCCCCAGGTAGAACGCAGCACCATACTAATGCACGAATAAACGCCTCGAACGCGCCGCAGCCAACACATCCGCATACCCCCACTGCTGCGTCACGTATGCCGGCCATGGGCTCCACTGAACCTGCCATGTCACACATACACCAAGAATAACTTAACTGTTCTTTTTCAGAAGTAATTTAAATTTCATTAATATAATTTCATACCTGGTCAAGCTGTAGCCTAGAAACGTCGCCTGCACTGACGTCCGGAGTCAGATATCGATACACCCCAACTATGTTCCCGCTGTAGTATCGTTGAAAAAGCGGGAACTCATCTGCAAAAGTCGGATGCAGATGAATCTGACCAATACCCTGGTGGGTATGCGCAATAAACCACATCTGTCACAAATCATCATACTTGTTAAAATTATAGAACCGTCATTCTTTTAATAAATCACGAGTTTTTTCCAAATACAGTGAGGGTTTAAATTATTACTTACCTCCCAAAGCGTGACCAGTCCGCGATGGTTCAGCTCCATGTGACGGCACACTAGGTCCATCGACTCATACAACACTGCCAATACGTACCCTCCCCAGGCAAAAGTGTACAACTGGTCGAAGAACCGCAGATAAGGCAGCCACCATAACCGTAGGTTGTCGCCGCCCCGCGCATAGAAGAAATCATGCAGCACGAGCAACAGAAAGCATCGGGATAACTGCCGCACCTCCTGGCGTGTCATCGGACCATCGCCAAACCTCCCACTCTCGGCCTCGATATGCTGCACCATCGCCGTGTGGGGTATCCCATCCGCCACAATCCTGCTAGGCCTCCATCCTAGTGCCGCTCCCATACCATCTAGAGTGATGCGTACGCGGGGATTAGGCACCGGAGCCTCCCCCCCGAAAGGCAGCCCTGTCAGCACGAACACATCCTCCGGTGTCAACGTCATCTCCCCCCAACTCCAGTGGAATGTGTGCGTCGTGTCCCACCATCTCTCCCCTAACACCGTCGGAAGGCTCACTGATCGCTGGAACTCTTCGCCTGGCAGCACCTCGATAAATCGTCCGAATGGGGTCGCACTCAAATATGCTCTCACCAGCGGCGGAAGCTGATCTCGAAGCTCAGGCGCGGCGCGCGTGATGCCACGGCAACGTCCGATCCTCTGTTACATCACCGATTTTTATAAGGCTCACTAACAAACTTTTTTCAAAAAATAAATAATGTTGAGTATATATCTATTATGGCAAGTAGTTATTAAATCTACCACATTTCATGCATATCTCTTCATTGCATTCTTTCAAAATCACATAATCCAATACTAGAATTAGAGCATACCCTAGTCCGGCGGCGGATCTCGTGTGCCGCAGGCTCCATCAGCAGCCACTCTCGCCCCTCTCCCGGCGAGATCAAGGGCACGTCCCGGTACATCGCCCGCTGTAGCGATCCGTCTGCCCCCAGTGGCCCCTCCCAGGCCACACTCTCCCAGTCATCATGATGTGGTGCGCAGATCAGGCGCCCGTCCATCATCGCGGTGATCGACTCCACCTCGTCCCCCGGGAGTAGCTCCGGCGCCTCCCCTCCCTCTAGTGGGCCTCCCATCATCATGTACACAAAGATCGAAAGTAGTCTCGCAAATGCCATCGCTCACACTCGTCTCAAATACTCACTAAATGTTTTTGAAAAATCAGATATTTATATGCTAGAGAGAAAGATCGCAAGAAGAAGTGACGAAAATGCTTTGAACGGGCCACTATTTATAGATCATAGGGGCCAGCCGCAGGCTAGCCAACCGTACGGCTAGCCCCCAACCGTGCGGTTGGCTGCCAGCCGTACGGCTGGGGGGTCAAACCCTGCGGCTACCTCGTGCGGCTACCCCCAACCGCACGCCCTAGCCGCACACCCTGCGGTTACCCCATACGGCTACCCTCAATTTTGACCAGTTTGAAAAAAAAAAAAAAAAAAAAACGGGGGGTGGGGATAGACTCTGAATCAACTCTTCCCAAGACACAAGAGGACCAAGACTCACACACACGCACGAGATGACTAATCAATGCCCGAAGTTTGACACTCTAAAGTCTGTGGAGGAACCGAAATTCAATAGGTTGGATCCATTGTCCGGAAGGCTCGAATCTGATTAATAAACAGGGAAGGTATAAAAGAAGAATCGGGTACCAGAAAAAATTGAAAAAGTAGAAAAGGGAAAATCCCGTTGGTCCAAGAGAGGGAAAAGTGAGATAAACAGAAATGACGAAAATCGACAGGGAGAGCCACACTAAGAGTGACAGCTGTGCCAAAAGGCGGAGGGCTACATCTTAGGTGAGTAAGGCTCCTGTTTTGGAAAAATCCACGAAAGAAAAAGGAAGGAAAATTCAAAAGCCCAAAAAATATAAAGGCCGGATAATCAAAAGAGGGAGCAATAAGGGTATCGAAAAACAGAAAACGATACAGGACCAGCATCTTCCCTGTGAAAAAATCAGAGGGTAGCTTGAAGGCTATTGAGAATTCCAGACGAATTCCCATCCCCAGGACCAAAGAGAAGAAAACTGAGGGTAGAGAGATGCCAAATCCCAAAAACCCATGCACAGCGGTCCGAAAGTTGCTGCAAAAAAAAGTTGATTCAGAAGTCTGATTCCCAATAAAGGTCAAAACTGAGGGTAGGAAAGGAACGAAAAGCACTTCCCCTCGCAAGCAAATCTCTCTAACATATCTTTTTTCGGAAAATCAAACAAGGCAGTGTCTGAGTAATAGAATCATGGCAACAAGGCAGTAGAAGGGAATTTTTCGAATTCCTGAAAAGATAGGAATTCTTCGCATCCCCCACGATGGGAATTTTTCCAAAACCCCTTTCCCCAAGAAGGGAAATAACGACTCCACGTGTTCCCCAAGAAGGGAATTTTTCGAATTCCTGAAAAGATAGGAATTCTTCGCATCCCCCACGATGGGAATTTTTCCGAAACCCCTTTCCCCAAGAAGGGAAATAACGACTCCACGTGTTCCCCAAGAAGGGAATTTTTCGAACTCCTGAAAAGATAGGAATTCTTCGCATTCCCCACGATGGGAATTTTTCCGAACCCCCTTTCCCCAAGAAGGGAAATAACGACTCCACGTGTTCCCCAAGAAGGGAATTTTTCGAATTCCTGAAAAGATAGGAATTCTTCGCATTCCCCACGATGGGAATTTTTCCGAAACCCCTTTCCCCAAGAAGGGAAATAACGACTCCACGTGTTCCCCAAGAAGGGAATTTTTTCGAATTCCTGAAAAGATAGGAATTCTTCGCATTCCCCACGATGGGAATTTTTTCGAAACCCCTTTCCCCAAGAAGGGAAATAACGACTCCACGTATTCCCCAAGAAGGGAATTTTCTTCGGATTCTTCAAAGTAAGAATTCTTCGCATTCCCCACGATGGGAATTTTCTCCGATCCCCTTTCCCCATGAAGGGAAATAACCTTTACCGCGCATTCCCCATGAAGGGAATAGCTTTATCCACACATTCCCCACGAAAGGAATCTGATTCACATTTCTCCCAAAGATTGAAATTTCTCTTAGTACCACACCCCACGAAAGGATACACCACAAGACCAAGAATATTCTCTCACTTCTCCCTAAGAAATGGGAAAACTTCAAGAACACTCATTTTCCACCATGATCATTTGGATTCGGTAAAATGCCAAGCCCCCCTCGTGTAGTCCTACACACTGAGGGTGGTGTGCCACTGAGGGTAATGTATCACTGAGGGTAGATGGAAGAAAAGGTTGATGTGTCGTGTCGCCCGGCCAAAAGGAAAGGGGCATTTTTTGGGTTGCATCACCTGAAGCACAAAGAATCCGCATGCCAGAAAGGGTATACTCTGATTCACCCGAGAGTCGTGAATCGTTGTCTTCTTATCATCCCAGTATTCTTGGGGACAAGAATCCCGGGACGAGAGGGTCTGTGAACACCCCAATCCACGACTCTCGTGCGAATACTGATTTTCTTTTAGCATCCTGCATTTAATCATGAATCATCATACATGCAGAAAGACTGATAGGAAACACTCCAATTTTGGACGCGTTGGGAGTCTAAGATAACCCTTGTTGCCCCGTTAGAAAATTTGGTTTTTTCCGAGCGCTCCTGCGCATTTTTTTTTATGAGCCAGCCGCACCCCCCTGTCGCACGCCCAACCGTACGGCTACCTGCCAACCGTACGGTTGGCACCTCCTAACCGCACCCCCTAGCCGCACGCCCAACCGTACGGCTACCTGCCAGCCGTACGGCTGGCACACCCCTGTCGCACGCCCCAGCCGCACCCCATGCGGCTACCCCTGCGGTTGGCCTCTTTTGGAGCATTTTTGGCGCAAATGTTGCTATAAATAGGACCCTTGGGATCCCATTTGGGGATCATCAACATTAAATAGTATTTTTGGTAAGTAGGAGCTTTGTCAAAGTCTCTAGAAAGTCATTTTTAGAGAAATTCTGAGAGAGAAGGCTAGTGAGAGAAAGCTTTAGAGAGAGAAAGCTCTAGAGAGAGAAGGAAGTTAAGGCAAAGTCCTCCTATCTTCTTCAAGCGCAGCAGGTATAACTTTCTACCAAATCCTTAATTTCAGTACTGCATTTAATTTCACTTTTAATACAGAAAATTAGATAACTTGCAAAGAAGTTCATTGCTTTCAAAACAAATCCTTTCTAAGTTTTACAAGAAATCTAAAACCTGTTTTGACACGTTTTCAAAACAAACAAAAATACAAAAACAGTTTCCAAGAGAAAGGAACTACGAGACTCTGATTTCATTCTACGAATGAATACGTAGGCGCTCGAAAAGCTCGAGTCTGATTTCAAAATATTGTTTTAAACTAAACTTATCCGGAAAGGACTATTCTGAAAACAATTCAAACTACTTGCAAGATATCTAAAATAGGAATTAGATGCATGATCCATTAAGAGACTGAAAGGGCGAATTGGGTGCCTAACACCTTCCCAATTCGTAACGTAGTTCCCGAACCTTAGCAAAGTAAATTTTCAAGATAATTCTCTAGTTTCAAACGTATGAAGGATAATTCATTTTCGAATTGTCCTTCGTACGATCTTTTGTTTGTTTTCTCGTAAAACAAACTGGCGACTCTACAAAACACGTTTTTCAAAATAAAATCGAGAACGACGAGACCCTTTTTTTTTCCTTCTCGGGGGTAGGGGTCCGGATTCTCACAACTATGTAAAACAATTTAGAATCTTATGGTTATTAGGATTGCTTATGCTCTTAATCTTGAAGTAATTAATAGACATAAATATGTAGTGTTTGTTATTTTGACTTATTAAGAGTGAGATTAATTTATGGATCAATAAGTTCTTTGATTTTAATAATGACACTGTATCTATGAAGAATATTGAGATTTTACACTTGTTTCTTACACTGGTTTCTTAAATTGAGATTTTACTTAGTTTTTAGGTTTTCTTCCTTTTTATTTTTCTAGGCTGTTGTTGCTATACAATTGAGTTAAGGAGGAGGTGTTCGAGAAAAAATCTACCCGAGGCGAAGAGTAGACAATAACTGCCAGGGTGACGGCTCTTATAGAAGAACAGAGAGCCGAACATCCCATGGGTGAGGAAGGCGGGGATGGCATGGCAATTGCTTTCCCTCTTGCATCATAAATGAGTGTTATTTAAGGAGAGCATGGTGTGACGAGAGGAACAACGGTCTCCGACTTGGGAACATCTGGTCATAAGTTGCCTAAGGAGAGAGGTGGAGCGTAGTCGTTTACTTCTTAGTCGATATTGGCGGAGCTCCAGGCAGCGAACCAGCACATTTGCCAGCATGAGAGATAATACATTGATATTCATGAGATTGTGAGGCAGCTTGAAGAGGCCCATGAGGCAGTGATTGGTTCAAACACCTGTCAGAGGTGAACTTGTTTAATTAACCAAATTTTTACTTTCGTGACTTTTGTTATTAGATTTGTATTTTTTTGAATAAGATTTCAATGTTGTAAGTGAACCATATTTAATATTGGTATGTTTTTTGTGAATTATACACTTATATTTGTGTTGACTTTTATGTGAACTGGTATGTTGTTTGTGAATTATACACTTATATTTGTGTTAACTTTTACATGAACACTTGTTGAAATCATATTGGTTTGAATTGCAAGTTTGGTTGTAAATTGGTTTGAATTGCAAATTTGGCTGTGAAATGTTTTGAATTACAAGTTTGATTGTGAATTGGTTGAAATTGCAGGTATGAATTGATTTGAATTGCAAGTTTGATTGTGAATTGGTTTAAATTGTAGGTATGAATTGATTTGAATTGCAGGTTTGGCAAACCTGCAAGCTATTAAAATTGCACATTCTAATGGAATGGTACTTTTTCACTTAAGCAACTGACATATTCATTGTTAGTGGCTTAAGTGAATTTACCTATTTGGCTTAAGTAGCCAGCTTAAGTGATTGACAAAGCCATTGTTAGTCGCTTAAGCTAGCCAAACTTAAGCGACTAAGCTATTTAGCATTAATCGCTTAAGCCTCAAGCGACGGAGTTTGAGTCCGTTGCTTAAGAGTTTCTTAAGCGACTGTGAGAGTCAGTCTCTTAAGATGTTTTCTGGCCTAGTGTGCATCAATAATAATTTTATGTTAAATTTTACACATGCAAAGTCATTAGATGTGTGCCTGTATCTAATATGTTAAAAACAAAATTTCATAGATAAAAATATCATCAACCATTCAATCAGAATTAAGTCCCTGCCTCTTATCTTCATTTATGTGGATCAAATTTCTCTCTCGTCTAGATTGGGGTCCCTTTGATTGAGTGTTACATATAACCAGTTTACTAATCCGTGCGATGCATGAATGTTTTAAAATTATATATATATATATATAATTGGTCTATTTGAAAACACCCCAATTCAATTGAAATGAGCTTTTCCAGACTATTTAACTATGCACAATAAAATTGGCCTACATAGATAAAGATAAACAAGTACGAGCAAATGAAACTTGTAGAGTTATTAATAATTTATCCTCTTAAAGTTTATCCGCTTTTACACTTTTGTCCAAAAATGACATTTTGCATAACGCTCGTCCTTAAAGTTTACTCTTATTTTCACTTTAATTCAAAATCCTATACCTTGTTAAGTTTTTGGGTAGAAAAGATCATGAGACTATAGCATGGGTAAAATGATTAAGCCACTATAATGCTATAATTCCTAACTCATTTTACCCTAATTAATGCTTTCGATGAATGAAAAAGTTTTAGTTTGGTCACTTTTTCTCTCATTGTCATTTTTGCAACTCCACACTTTGATTTTGCTCTAACTTGGTCTTAAGACATACATATATGAGAGTATTATAGTGACTTGACTATTTTACTGTACTATAGTGCCCACATACAATGCACATGGTCTTTTCCATCCAAACGTAACGACGAGTTGGGTTTTTAGACTAAAGTGAAAACGGGAGCAAATTTTAAGTACGAGTGTTATGAAAAATGAACTTCATAGACAGAAATGAAAAGAAGGAAAAATTTAAGGTGGTAAATTATTAACAACTCAAACTTATAGATTATAATTTGGGAACATATATAATTGATAGCCTACTCATAGCTTCCACCAAATGATATTCGAAATTTCTTAAAATTTACAATTAAAACCCTCACAATTAACATAAAAACAAAAATAGACTATATCTAGACTCTATCTTCAATCAACGAGACTTATATGATGCCTACATCATCTTAGTGCTAAATTTTGTTCAATGTTTCCATGAGAGATTTCAATTCTCAACAAATAGATATGTGATCAACACAAGTGTAAAATACACATGTAACCAAAAGTGACTATAGGAAGTAAATTTAAGAATTAATTTAGGAAGAAAACTGTAGATAAAAATTACAATTAAAAAAAAGGTGCGGTGTGAACACCCCAATCCACGACTCTCGTCCGAACACTGCTTTTCATAATACGAGCATCTTGTATAAAGTGTTGAGTCATCATGCATATAGAAGACTGTTAGGAAAGACTCCAATTCAGGACACAGTAGGAGTCTGATATAACCTTTGTTGCCTCTTCGCTTACTAAGACGGGGATCGACCTGAGAGAGTTCAGGAGCATCAACAATCAATAGTGTTTTAGTAAGGTGAAATTCTGCCAAAATTGTGAGAGAATTCTTTTCTTTTAGTGAATTCTTAGAAGAGAGAGGGAGTCTAGTAAGAGAAAGTTCTAGAGAGAGAAGGAGGCAAAGAAGGAAATCAAGGCAATGCTCTTCTTTCTTCTTCAAGCGCATCAGGTACGACTTTCTACAACTTTTCTATATTTTAATACTGCATTTCAATATCCGCTTTAATATAGAAAATTAGATAACTTGCATAGAAGTTCATTGCTTGTTAAAATAAATCATTTCTAAATTTTACAAGAAATCTAAAATTCGTTTTGACACGTTTTCAAAACAAACTAAAAAACACAAAAACAGTTTCCAAACAAACGGAACTACGAGACGCTGATTTCATTCAACGAATGAATATGTAGGCGCTCGCAAAGCTCGAGTCTGATTTCAAAATATTGTTTTAAACTAAATTTATCCAGAAAGGACTATTCTGAAAACTATTTAAACTACTTGCAAGATATCTAAAATAGGAATTAAATACATGATCCATTAAGAGACCGAAAGGGAAAATTGGGTGCCTAACACCTTCCCAATTCGTAACGTAGTTCCCGAACCCTAGTGTAGACACCCCGATCCGTGAACCCCACAAGAACCTTAACAACCTTCTGAAAGTACTGTTTTTGGAGTCTGGAACTCACCCGAACACCCGGAACTGCCCCGAAAGGATTTGTTGGCCAAATAAACATATTTTTAAGTGAAATGTCGCACGACACATGCCCTTTTTAAGGACATGTTGCGCGACAAACACCCCACCATCCACTTTCTGACTCATAAGTCTGTCGCGCGACATATACACATTGTCGCGCAACATATACCCCTTTTTGGGGACATGTCACTCGACATATGTGTATTGTCATGCGACATATACCCTTCTTGGGGACATGTCGTGCGACATACTACTTTTTCACCACTATAAATAAGCCAACACCCCCCAAGGATTAGAAAGGCAGAGAAAAACAGCAACAAAAACAGCAAAATAGCAAGCTAGGATTGAAGAATTCTGGTCTTTCGTCAAGCATTTTCGATTATCGTCTTATTTTTGAAGAATTATCGAATCTATTCTCGACACTCGACGTGTCCCGTCTCTGGAATCGAATTCTTGAAAATATCTGAAGAAGGAGAAGATTATTATCGCCGGAGATCTCTCTGCCGCATTATATTTTCTTTCTTATTATTATTCTCGTCGGGAAGGTAAATAAAATCTCTTATAGTATTAAACATTATCTATCTGTGTACTTGTTTTATTTCTGTTATTTTGTCCACATTTTATTTGAATAAACTTATTGCCAAGTTACAAATAGTTTATTGTTTTCAAAACAGAAGACCCTGTTAAAATCATTTGCAAAAAACCAGAAGAGTAAGTATATTATCATTCGGATAAAATTTTGTTTTCAAAACCCGGACTGATAAGACTTATCTAGGAATCAAAATCAACATATCATGCCTTCTCTATAGACCGTGATATCTTTGGTAAAACTCCCCTCAAGAGTTTTGATTCCATATTGAATTAGTTCTGATAAGAGATTCAAACTTTTCCAAAAGAAATCAAAACTCGAGAAAACCGTCATTATCTGAGAAATAATACGGGAGACTCTCTTTAAAATAAAACAACTTTTGTCACTTGTATTTACATCTTTTCAAAAACAAAACATTGGATCTCGGAACACAAAGGTTTTTTTTATACCCTTTCCCGTTTTCCCCAAAATTAGGGTTTTTTTATTCGAAAAGTAGTAGACTGTCAGTAAAAGCATCCAAGTTTTTCAACATAGAATAAACATATAAAGACCACTAGAGACCGAAAGGGCAGAATGGGTGCTTAACACCTTCCCAAACCGTAATATAGTTCCCGAACCTATAGAATCCTGGTTTCGTAGACAAACGTGTAAAGAAAAGCTTACATGTAGCCTCTTCTCTTACACGACCCCTTTTGTCCGTTTTCTCGTAAAACGTACTAGCGACTCTGAATGAACCTTCTTGCATCTAGAAATAGGATAGAGGGACACCCGATATGAATTATCAATACATAGAAGCAAATGGAACAAAGGAATCACTTATGATGTTTCAAACTCCCAAACTAGAGGCCGAGACCCTGGGGTCGCATTTGCGGATTCTCACAGTGGCGACTCTGCTGGGGATTTTGAGAACTAGACTCTTATATGTGGACTTTTGTTTATAATATATTGATATGCATGCTTTTACTGCTTTCCTTACTTGCCCCTTAACGTGGCGCCTGGTAACGTGGTGCCTGGATTTTATTGTTGACTTGACCTAGAGGCACAGTAGAGTCCATTCATTGACATAGACATATGTTTATGATTCCCCTTTCTGTTATATTTGATTGAAAAGAAATATCTTTTTAAAATAAAAATGGCGTTTTCAAAATACACCTCGAAGATAAGATATTTGCAATTAAATCATTCAAAAAAACTTTTGTTTTCACGCACATCACAAATCATGCATTGGTTCTGCGAGTGTGAAATTACCCCGAACCCTCGGAAGTATTATAAGTGAGTAGGGAGTTGGCTTGCTTGGGCCAACATAAATCGAAAGCATTTACTTCCACTCTCCTTGGCCAAGTACGCCCCCGAGGTATATCAAGTGACGAGAACATTCACGTACCCGGGAAGTATATCAAAAGATTCTTGCACGTACCCGCCCCTAGGGTATATCGTGAGGTCTTGCCAAATAGGAGGGAGCCTGAATCCTTCACCTTGCATTACACCTGCGTTGCATATAGGAAGAGTCAAAATAGAACACTCTTATGTTTTTTTATCAACCGTGAGGAGTTCGTACCACATAGGGCCTTGTCATGTATATCTCCCACAGATATTGGCAAGTACGGCCGGAGGCTGACCAACCTCCGTCGTAGAAATTTACATCGAGATCACCTCGTTGTGACTTTCCCCGGTACATCTCCCTTGAAAAGCAACTCAAGAGGAGAGATATTCTCAATTTTTATAAAATCGAAAAGATGAGTTTTTCAAAATTTGGGACAAGTAGGATAACCCAAGGAGCACTCTGCTGCCTGTTGGTCGAATTTCAACCCTAGAGGGGGAGGTGAATAGGGTTTAAGAAACTAAATGCGGAATTTAAAAACTTTTTGAAAATGTTTAAGTAAAACAATTTACATAACAAATATATCAAGGAATGTAAGCAAATAAACAATCAAGTACAAGAGAAAATAATTAATCAATCTCAAGCAATAACAAAACAATCAATAATAAAGAGATTGAGTTAGAAAGATTGAACCAATCGAAGTCGAAGATTTTTTGTCCACACGGTTTGGCTTGGAAACCCCTACTCCGCGCTCGGTTAGTTCCCCGAGAACTTCCACTAAAATCGATCTCCTTCAGGGTGAAGATCAAACCTCTGCAAGTGTTTTCTCTCACACTCTACAAGTATTGCTACACCACAATACTCTCACAAGATACCCTCTTGCTAACCTTGTGAAATTTACCTTTCACAATTTCTAAACAAGAATTTACCTTCTTGTTTTTCCTATGAGATTTACCTCTCAGAATTGAATACAAGATTGTTTGGTGATTCTCACCAATTTACAATAACTCTCTCAAGTGTGTATAGAATACAATTTGAAGCTCACACTAGAGTTATCCTATTTGATCAAGATGATATAGCTCAAATAAATGATGATTGATCAAAAATAATTTCTTGAATCTTTGAATAATGAAGATAGATGAAGAATAGAGTTTATGAATGATTCAAGGTGTTTAGAATGAGTCTTGGAAGTCATATTTATAGTGCCAAAAGTGATATAGCCGTTTGAGGTGGATATATAAATTAATGGGGCAAAAATGCACTTTTGAAAAAGCTCCAACGGCTATATTTTTGCAGTGTAGTCGACTACCTCATTCACCATGTAGTCGACTACATGGTGTAGTCGACTCCCCCATAAACCATGTAGTCGACTACATGCTACTGGAGTGGGGAGGTTTGGTGCATTTTCCGACTTTTGCATTATGACTCCAAAATTGATTCTAATGCTTGGGGAGTGTTCCAAATAAGTTTCTAAGACTCCCAAATATGTTTTTGTATCAAAATTCATTCATATGAATTAATTATGAATTTATTTCAAAACCGGTTTTTGCAAGAATGATGTTTTGAAATGATTTTGATTCAAACTTTGTTTTGATCAATCTAAGAATGATGCAAGTTCATGTTTGAGCTATATAATCAATCAATTAAAAAACTTTACATAAATCCTAAGCAAACACTCAATTATCAAACATATGAGTCTTCGAATGCTTCGATTTGTTTCTTCAAATTGATTCTTCACTTGAAGCTTTTCCCTTGAAGCTTTTGCATATGATTCTTGATCTTTGTGCTCCATGGATTTGCATTGCTAGTTTGTGAGTGATGAGATTGATCTTCTTGTCTTGTCCAACGCTTGTAGAAGAATGATCTTGATTCGGATAGATCTGTTTTAGTCCAATGCTTCGTTGACTAGATCGAATATTGATTGAATGATCCTTGTCAAACTTTCTTTGAGCAATTATGCTATTCTTGATTTTCCAAATAAGAAATCTATAATCTTATATCAAGAACATGTTAAATTACACATGATTGATTTATTATCATTATCAAAATAAGATTAAGACCTTCAAGGTCAACAATCTCCCCCTTTTTGACGATAAGAATAAATTAATGTGTGTTTTCAATAACAAGCATAAATAGCATATGAATAATTGAAATATGCTCCCCGTCAATTTATGCATAGATAAAATAAATGATTTGTAAAAAGCATTGCTTATATTTGAGATAGTTTTAAAATCAATAAAATAATTTTAATCTCAAATAAGATTTTCAAAAGAAAATAATTATCAATGTTAAAGACATAAAGCATTTAATAGTCTTACCAACATTGATTGCCACCAACACACATTTTCTCCCCCTATGGCAACATCAAAAAGGGCCAAGGCCACGGAGAGAAAATGGTAACTCCAAGAGTGCTTCATCTATGAGGCCAAGGTGTGTATGCCTCTCCATCTTTTGCCATAAGGCAAAGGTGTGCCACCTCCTCATCACTCGACTCAATATCGGATTCATCTTTATTCGATTCACTTGAATGTTCTTTGAGAGCATGCTTCAATCTTTTGTATAGCTCTTCCCTCTTTGCTTTCTTCTCTCTTTTCTCCTCTTTTCTAACCGACAATTTGATTTGTAATGTCCCGATTTTTGACAATGAAAGCACCTCCTTTCCTTATTATCAACTTTAGGATGAGTTGATCTATCATTATTTGAGGATGAGGGATTGTTGTCGATCTTCCCTTGGGAGTACTTATTCTTTGCTAGGAATTTCTCAAATTTCCTAGAGAGAAGTGCCATGCCTCCACCTCCTTTCAACTCCTCATCATTCTCTAGTTGATTTGCTTTGAGGGCGAGAGTTTTCTTGGCTTTTGAATTGGCTTCATCTTCTCTTTCCAATTCTTTCTCATGGGTTTTTAATGAACCCAATAGTTCATACATGCTCAAGGTCTTGAGATTCTTGGCCTCTTGAATTGCATTCATCTTAGGTCTCCATTTCGTTCGAAGAATCCTAAGAATTTTTCGAATTTTCTCTTCATTAGAGTAAACCTTGCCAAGAAGATCCAAAGCGTTAGTGAGATTAGAAAATCGACTATACGTGGAAGCAAGTGATTCGTTAGGCTCCATCTTAAACAATTCATAATCATGGACAAGAATATTAATATTGTCCTCCTTCACTTGAGAGGTTCCTTTATAGGTAACCTCAAGCTTATCACAAATCTCTTTTGCCGTTTTGCAACTAAAGATTTTGTTGTATTCATCCATAGTTAATGCACAATGTAAAGATTTTAAAGCTTTGGCATTGTATTGGATTTTTCTAATATTATGCTCATTGTATTCGGATATTGACTTGGGAATAACATTTCCCATTTCGTCGGTTTTTGTAATTACATAAGGTCCAACACGTGTAACCTTCCATTGTTCAAAATCATTAGCTTGTAAGAATGTACACATTTTATTTTTCTAATAGTTATAATTTTTTCCATCAAGCAATGGTGGTCTATAAGTAGAAGTACCTTCGGAAAGGCCGGTTCCTTAATAATAACACATGATCGAGGACTCTAAGATTGTGAAATCAAAAACAAGAGTACAACTTCTGATACCAATTGTTGGTCGGATTTCAACCCTAGAGGGGGGGTGAATAGGGTTTAAGAAACAAAATGTGGAATTTAAAAACATTTTGAAAATGTTTAAGTAAAACAATTTAGTTAACAAATATATCAAGGAATGTAAGCAAATAAACATTCAAGTACAAGAGAAAATAATTAATCAATCTCAAGCAATAACAAAACAATCAATAATAAAGAGATTGAGTTAGAAAGATTGAACCAATCGAAGTCGAAGATTTTTTGTCCACACGGTTTGGCTTGGAAACCCCTACTCCGCGCTCGGTTAGTTCCCCGAGAACTTCCACTAAAACCGATCTCCTTCAGGGTGAAGATCAAACCTCTGCAAGTGTTTTCTCTCACACTCTACAAGTATTGCTACACCACAATACTCTCACAAGATACCCTCTTGCTAACCTTGTGAAATTTACCTTTCACAATTTCTAAACAAGAATTTACCTTCTTGTTTTTCCTATGAGATTTACCTCTCAGAATTGAATACAATATTGTTTGGTGATTCTCACCAATTTACAATAACTCTCTCAAGTGTGTATAGAATACAATTTGAAGCTCACACTAGAGTTATCCTATTTGATCAAGATGATATAGCTCAAATAAATGATGATTGATCAAAAATAATTTCTTGAATCTTTGAATAATGAAGATAGATGAAGAATAGAGTTTATGAATGATTCAAGGTGTTTAGAATGAGTCTTGGAAGTCATATTTATAGTGCCAAAAGTGATATAGCCGTTTGAGGTGGATATATAAATTAATGGGGCAAAAATGCACTTTTGAAAAAGCTCCAACGGCTATATTTTTGCAGTGTAGTCGACTACCTCATTCACCATGTAGTCGACTACATGGTGTAGTCGACTCCCCCATAAACCATGTAGTCGACTACATGCTACTAGAGTGGGGAGGTTTGGTGCATTTTCCGACTTTTGCATTATGACTCCAAAATTGATTCTAATGCTTGGGGAGTGTTCCAAATAAGTTTCTAAGACTCCCAAATATGTTTTTGTATCAAAATTCATTCATATGAATTAATTATGAATTTATTTCAAAACCGGTTTTTGCAAGAATGATGTTTTGAAATGATTTTGATTCAAACTTTGTTTTGATCAATCTAGGAATGATGCAAGTTCATGTTTGAGCTATATAATCAATCAATTAAAAAACTTTACATAAATCCTAAGCAAACACTCAATTATCAAACAGATGAGTCTTCGAATGCTTCGATTTGTTTCTTCAAATTGATTCTTCACTTGAAGCTTTTCCCTTGAAGCTTTTGCATATGATTCTTGATCTTTGTGCTCCATGGATTTTCATTGCTAGTTTGTGAGTGATGAGATTGATCTTCTTGTCTTGTCCAACGCTTGTAGAAGAATGATCTTGATTCGGATAGATCTGTTTTAGTCCAATGCTTCGTTGACTAGATCGAATATTGATTGAATGATCCTTGTCAAACTTTCTTTGAGCAATTATGCTATTCTTGATTTTCCAAATAAGAGATCTATAATCTTATATCAAGAACATGTTAAATTACACATGATTGATTTATTATCATTATCAAAATAAGATTAAGACCTTCAAGGTCAACAATCTCCCCCTTTTTGACGATAAGAATAAATTAATGTGTGTTTTCAATAACAAGCATAAATAGCATATGAATAATTGAAATATGCTCCCCCTCAATTTATGCATAGATAAAATAAATGATTTGTAAAAAGCATTGCATATATTTGAGATAGTTTTAAAATCAATAAAATAATTTTAATCTCAAATAAGATTTTCAAAAGAAAATAATTATCAATGTTAAAGACATAAAGCATTTAATAGTCTTACCAACATTGATTGCCACCAACACACATTTTCTCCCCCTATGGCAACATCAAAAAGGGCCAAGGCCACGGAGAGAAAATGGTAACTCCAAGAGTGCTTCATCTATGAGGCCAAGGTGTGTATGCCTCTCCATCTTTTGCCATAAGGCAAAGGTGTGCCACCTCCTCATCACTCGACTCAATATCGGATTCATCTTTATCCGATTCACTTGAATGTTCTTTGAGAGCATGCTTCAATCTTTTGTATAGCTCTTCCCTCTTTGCTTTCTTCTCTCTTTTCTCCTCTTTTCTAACCGGACAATTTGATTTGTAATGTCCCGATTTTTGACAATGAAAGCACCTCCTTTCCTTATTATCAACTTTAGGATGAGTTGATCTATCATTATTTGAGGATGAGGGATTGTTGTCGATCTTCCCTTGGGAGTACTTATTCTTTGCTAGGAATTTCTCAAATTTCCTAGAGAGAAGTGCCATGCCTCCACCTCCTTTCAACTCCTCATCATTCTCTAGTTGATTTGCTTTGAGGGCGAGAGTTTTCTTGGCTTTTGAATTGGCTTCATCTTCTCTTTCCAATTCTTTCTCATGGGTTTTTAATGAACCCAATAGTTCATACATGCTCAAGGTCTTGAGATTCTTGGCCTCTTGAATTGCATTCATCTTAGGTCTCCATTTCGTTCGAAGAATCCTAAGAATTTTTCGAATTTTCTCTTCATTAGAGTAAACCTTGCCAAGAAGATCCAAAGCGTTAGTGAGAATAGAAAATCGACTATACATGGAAGCAAGTGATTCGTTAGGCTCCATCTTAAACAATTCATAATCATGGACAAGAATATTAATATTGTCCTCCTTCACTTGAGAGGTTCCTTTATAGGTAACCTCAAGCTTATCACAAATCTCTTTTGCCGTTTTGCAACTAAAGATTTTGTTGTATTCATCCATAGTTAATGCACAATGTAAAGATTTTAAAGCTTTGGCATTGTATTGGATTTTTCTAATATTATGCTCATTGTATTCGGATATTGACTTGGGAATAACATTTCCCATTTCGTCGGTTTTTGTAATTACATAAGGTCCAACACGTGTAACCTTCCATTGTTCAAAATCATTAGCTTGTAAGAATGTACACATTTTATTTTTCTAATAGTTATAATTTTTTCCATCAAGCAATGGTGGTCTATAAGTAGAAGTACCTTCGGAAAGGCCGGTTCCTTGATAATAACACATGATCGAGGACTTTAAGATTGTGAAATCAAAAACAAGAGTACAACTTCTGATACCAATTGTTGGTCGGATTTCAACCCTAGAGGGGGGGTGAATAGGGTTTAAGAAACAAAATGTGGAATTTAAAAACTTTTTGAAAATGTTTAAGTAAAACAATTTACTTAACAAATATATCAAGGAATGTAAGCAAATAAACATTCAAGTACAAGAGAAAATAATTAATCAATCTCAAGCAATAACAAAACAATCAATAATAAAGAGATTGAGTTAGAAAGATTGAACCAATCGAAGTCGAAGATTTTTTGTCCACACGGTTTGGCTTGGAAACCCCTACTCCGCGCTCGGTTAGTTCCCCGAGAACTTCCACTAAAACCGATCTCCTTCAGGGTGAAGATCAAACCTCTGCAAGTGTTTTCTCTCACACTCTACAAGTATTGCTACACCACAATACTCTCACAAGATACCCTCTTGCTAACCTTGTGAAATTTACCTTTCACAATTTCTAAACAAGAATTTACCTTCTTGTTTTTCCTATAAGATTTACCTTTCACAATTTAATACAAAATTGTTTGGTGATTCTCACCAATTTACAATAACTCTCTCAAGTATGTATAGAATACAATTTGAAGCTCACACTATAATTATCCTATTTGATCAAGATGATATAGCTCAAATAAATGATGATTGATCAAAAATAATTTCTTGAATCTTTAAATAATGAAGATAGATGAAGAATAGAATTTATGAATGATTCAAGGTGTTTAAAATGAGTCTTGGAAGTCATATTTATAGTGTGAAAAGTGATATAGCCGTTTGAGGTGGATATATAAATTAATGGGGCAAAAATGCACTTTTGACAAAGCTCCAACGGCTATATTTTTGCAGTGTAGTCGACTACCTCATTCACCATGTATTCGACTACATGGTGTAGTCGACTCCCCCATAAACCATGTAGTTGACTACATGCTACTAGAGTGGGGAGGTTTGGTGCATTTTCCGACTTTTGCATTATGACTCCAAAATTGATTCTAATGCTTGGGGAGTGTTCCAAATAAGTTTCTAAGACTCCCAAATATGTTTTTGTATCAAAATTCATTCATATGAATTAATTATGAATTTATTTCAAAACCGGTTTTTGCAAGAATGATGTTTTGAAATGATTTTGATTCAAACTTTGTTTTGATCAATCTAAGAATGATGCAAGTTCATGTTTGAGCTATATAATCAATCAATTAAGAAACTTTACATAAATCCTAAGCAAACACTCAATTACCGAATAGATGAGTCTTCGAATGGTTCGATTTGTTTATTCAAATTGATTCTTCATTTGAAGCTTTTCCCTTGAAGCTTTTGCATATGATTCTTGATCTTTGTGCTCCATGGATTTGCATTGGTAGCTTGTGAGTGATGAGATTGATCTTCTTGTCTTGTCCAACACTTGTAGAAGAATGATCTTGATTCGGATAGATCTGCTTTAGTCCAATGCTTCGTTGACTAGATCGGATATTGATTGAATGATCCTTGTCAAACTTTCTTTGAGCAATCATGCTATTCTTGATTTTCCAAATAAGAAATCTATAATCTTATATCAAGAACATGTTAAATTATACATGATTGATTTATTGTTATTATCAAAATAAGATTAAGACCTTCAAGGTCAACACTGCCTATCCTAAACTCCCACCGGGAATTCACTCAAGTTGTTGTTGATGCGTCTTTTTAAAACACCCGAAACTTGGTTTTCGTTTGTTTTCTTTATCCGTGGTTTCTTTTGGCAAAAATCGAGTCACATCTTAGTCTTCCTTCATCTTCGTCCCGTGGTTCCATCTACAGCCGTAATACGACGACAGTCTGGAAGGTTGGGCTTGTCGGGATCACACCGGAAGGTTAATAAGACCAAGCACACCCACAATGGTCGATGGACGCGAGAATCAAGAGACAGATCAGAGCCTAGCCGAGGCGTCTGCACCTCAGCCATATTTAGCTGAAATGCATTGTTTGCTAATGACCGTCAGCAGGAATTTAGCAAGTGTTGCGATCGAGCAACAGAGTACCCGAATTCGAATAGAAGAATTATCAGCTGAACGAATACCACCGAATCGGGATCGTAATCAAGGGCAGTCTTCACAAGTGCTTCCGCCAATTCAAGGAACCAATCCACCACAAATGAGTCCCGTCACAGCCGGTCCTGTTCAGACCGATCCCAACAATTAGAATCAATGGGGCCCGGATTCAGGCCTTACCTACCAACAACCAGAGCCGCCCATCGTCTGGCCACAACCTCAACCGGGCCTCGATCCCCAATACCAACCATGGCCATAAGTTCCTGCAAGGGCCATTCCGCCCCTGGCCCCAGTAGCTCCTCCCAATGAATACCCAGACATCAATCGACTTCGGGCAGTGTATGCAGAATCGCTTATAGCTCGGGAACACCCAGACGAGGTATCAAGAGAGAGTGAAGAAATGAAAAAACTGAAAGAGCAGATGAAGGTGCTACAAAGGGGGGTCTCTTTGATAAAAGGAGCAGATGAGATTTACAGATATGAATGCTTTCTCCCTCTACCCAGAAGCAAGATTGCCCCAGGGATTCAAGCTCCCTTCCATCACTAAGTTCACAGGAACCACACCCCCTAAAACCCATCTCCAATCCTACATCAGATCCATGCAAGTGTCCGGTTGTGGAGAACCGGAATTAGCTCAAGCCTTTCACATGACTCTCACAGAGGCTGCCCTGAGATGGTTTTTTAATCTGGAGAGACACCACACAAAGACATGGGGAGATATCGTCAAGGAGTTCATGAATAAATACGGGTCCAATGAAGATTTGAAAATTACCCGCAAACACCTGGAAATGACCAAGCAAGGAGAGAAGGAAAGCTTCAGCGATTTCGTCACATGCTGGAGAGAGATGGCCTCCCAAATGTCCAAACGGCCTGATGAAGAAAAGCAGTTGGAAATCATACAGAAGAATTTCACTCCAGTTGTATTGAGTTGCATGGGAAAGCATGTATTCCCACACTTTAGATCCTTGTTAAGCATGGGATCGCAAGTAGAAGAGGAGTTAGCCAAGAAAACAGAAGCCGACATCAAGAAAGCCTCATACATTGGGAGAAAGATGGCCACTCCAACCGTTAACCAACTAAGCTCATACCCATATCAACAAAATCCGTTTCAACAACCACAACAAGCACCTCCGATAAATTGGCCCGCACAAGGAGAATCTTTGAGCACCGAAATGAAGAGAAGGAGGAACTTCTGTACCCTTCCCACTACCCTGATTAAAAGCATGGAACTACTTCGAAAGGCTGGACTAATCACTCCACTCAATCCACGCCCTCACCAAATCCTATTCCCAGCACCTAAAAAATGAATGAGAATTGTGCATATCATCAGGCCGCGGGTCATGACACGAAACGCTGTTGAGCCCTCCGCCATCGTATACAAGACTTAATCGAAGTCGGTACCATTCCCGCACCTGGTGGGCCCAATGTTACTAACAATCCTCTTCCCCCAACCATGCTCTCCCTGCTGGAATTAATTCATTGACCGCTGATGAAGAAGGTTTTGATCCCGGGGGGCTTATTCGAGATGACCCCGCCTATGAATCACCCGCTGTTTGCCAGAAAAAACTCATATCGTACCAGGCCTCGATCCGATCACTGACCAATGGATGGCTAAGATGAACTTTCTACCTGGGCAGGGTTTAGGAAAGGCCAACCAAGGGATCCCACAACCTCTTACAATCAAAACCAATCCCGAAAAATCTGGGATATGATGGACCCAGGATAAGAAGAAACAACCATGGAAGCCCCGAGGCATTCCCAATGAGACAATCTGTATGACAGAAACCTCCCCCAAAGCATTCAGTTGGTCGGCAGAACCAGAATCATCAGAAGCCTCAGAAGGAGCAGACCCAGCATCCCTTTAGATACAACAAATTACCCATTCAGGAAGGGTATATCAGCCACCACTGATCGATGGCGAGATATCAATTCCTCCTAAGGAAATATGAGAAGATCGGGTATTGGAACAGTTGAAGAAAACTCAGGCACACATCACCATTTGGGGCCTCTTGGTTGCCTCCAAACCTCATAGGACTGCTTTTATCAAGCTCCTCGACGAGGCCGTCATATCACCAGACTCTATGCCCGAACAATTGCCAAACATGATTGGTTCACTTACAGTCCAAAGAAGTCTGTCATTCTCAGATGAAGACTTATCTCCATTGGGAAGGAAACACAGCCTCGCCCTTCATGTCACTGTCCGAACTAGAGGAAAAATCTTGCCACAGGTCCTCATCGACAACGGGTCAACTATAAACGTTTGCCCCCTGAAGACCGCCAGATGCCTGGGTATTTTGGATTCAGAGCTTTCTCCATCAGCAGTAACCGTTAGAGCCTATGACAACACTAGGCGAGCCATCCTGGGTTCTCTGAAGCTTGATCTCATGGTTGGTCTCGGAAACTTTCCGGCCGATTTCCAAATCATAGACATTCCCTCCAGTTTTAACCTCCTGTTGGGAAGAGCATGACTACATGACATAGGAGCACTCCCCTCCTCCTTACACCAGAAGATCAAGATACCATTCGAAGGGAATATAATCACCCTCCAAGGAGATCCTGAAAGGACCTTGGCGGATCTGGAGTTACCTGTTTTGGGCATCGGGGGTCAAAGCATATAGTTGGGAGGCTTCTCTTATGAGCCTCAAGTACAAGCTCTCACCACCCAAAAAATTGAGTATCTTCCCCCTGATAATATCCCCGGTCTCAGTACCAAGATCACGAAGATACTGAGAATGATGAAATACTTACCTAGAGCCAGTCTGGGAAAAGGGCAGCCATGATTACTTCAGGCCTTAGAACCGGTAACGAGGCATGAAAAAGAAGGGTTGGGGTACCGACAAACTAAAGAAGATGATAAAGAAAAAAAGGATCATGGGTATCAGTATCCAAGTTTTAGCTCTCTTAATGGGTTTTTGGTCAAAGAAGGAGAGGACTTCCCCTTTTGCGGCTTTCAGGAACCTTGGAGAAATAACAAAGGAGATAACTTTCCAGGATGGAAAATCTTCTATGAAGAGGACCTTTATCTCAAAGAAAGTGTTATACACAGCTTTTCTACCAAGGTAACAATCGGGCCAAAAGAAGAGAATGAAGACAAAAAAGGTAAAGAGGAAGAAATGATCGGAGATCTCTTCGACGTCATGGCTCTAGAGGATAATGAATCAGGAGACAACCCTGTACACTTAATACACGTTGATCCAATTTACCAGGAAAGAGGGGGAAAGAGTGAAATTATAAGGGTGAGAGATAAGAGTGAGAGAAAGGGGAAGGAAGAGTCTCTCCTAGATTTACTTTTCAAACTTGTACCTGTAAACACTATTATTAACAAAGAAGACTCTATTTTGCGGTATCCTGTTAGTCCTGATTCTGTAATTGCTTATATGGAGTTGGAAAGACTAAACGAACATCCTGAACGGGAAGAGCGGCGCATACAAAGCGAGGAGGGAGACACTCTTCTGATTAATCTTGGGACGGAGAAGGAAAGGAAAGAAGTTCGTATTGGGGCAAGTCTAAATGAGGCAGAAAGAGAGGAATTCACACAAACTCTGAATGAGTACGTGGATATCTTCGCTTGGTCATATGCTGATATGCCAGGTTTGAGCAGCCAGATAGTCATGCACGAGATACACACAAGGCCGGAATTCAGACCTGTCAAGCAAAAATTGAGAAAGCTTACGCCAGAATGGTCCCTGAAGGTAAAAGAAGAAGTGATGAAACAGCTGGGTGTAGGGTTTTTGCGGGTGATCGAGTACCCTTCATGGTTAGCCAACATTGTGCCCGTTCCAAAGGCAAATGGGAAGGTCCGCATGTGTGTAGACTACCAAGATCTCAATAAAGCTTGCCCAAAAGACGATTTTCCATTACCCAACATTGATTTGATAATAGATAATACTGCCAACCATGCCTTGAAGTCATTTGTAGACGGTTTTGCCGGGTATAATCAGATTAAGATGCACCCAGATCACCAAGAAAAAACAGCATTTATTACGCCATGGGGAACATACTGCTACACTATTATGCCATTCGGGCAAAAGAACGCCGGGGCAACATATCAGAGGGCAGCTACAGCTATCTTCCACGACATGATTCACAAAGAAGTAGAAGTATATGTGGACGATATGATAATCAAGTCAAAGGAAAGGGAAGGCCATGTATCAGCCTTACGAGCCTTTTTTGACTGCCTCCGCCAGTGCTAGATGAGACTCAATCCGCAAAAATGTATATTCGGGGTAACCAAGGGAAAACTCCTAGGCTATGTGGTCAGTAAGAAAGGAATTGAGGTAGACCATGCCAAGGTTCGAGCTATCCGAGAAATGCCTGAGCCTCGTATCGAGAAAGAAGTCCGGGGATTTTTGGGTAATTTGTAGTACATTAGTAAGTTCATCTCTCAGCTCACTCAGACTTGCGAGCCCATCTTCAAACTCCTGAGGAAATCTTCACCAGGAGAATGGGACGGTCAGTGCTAGGAAGCTTTTGATAGAATCAAAGACTATCTTTCCAACCCCCCAGTATTAGCCCCACCACAGACCGGACTGCCACTAATCTTATACCTAAAGGTCATGGATTCAGCTGCAGGAGCTATGCTAGCCCAACATGTGATTAATACCCGAAAAGAGAAGGCTATCTACTACATCAGGAAAAAGTTGTCCCCGTTCGAGATAAACTACACGCTGGTAGAGAAGTCATGCACTGCTCTTATTTGGGTAACACAGAAGTTACGACACTACATGCTGGTTTTTCCAGTCATCCTGGCATCACGAATAGATCCTCTGAAATACCTCTTTGAGAAACCAGCTCTCTCGAACAGTATGGCAAAATGGTTATTTTTACTCTCCGAATTCGATATCACATACATGACCCAGAAGGCAGTCAAAGGCAAGATCATAGCTGATTACCTGGCCCACAATCCGATATTGGGGGACATGTTAGAAGAAGCCGAATTTCCAGATGAAACTATCATGAATGTCAAGATCGATGAAGACTGGAAATTATACTTTGACGGGGCCGCCAACCAAAATGGGAATGGAGTAGGCATCCTGTTAGTCTCTCCCGACCAAACTCACTCCCCGATATCATATCGTCTGGACTTTTTCTTCACCAATAATATGGCCGAGTATGAAGCCTGTATAATTGGATTAGAGATTGCGCTCCAAAGGGGTATACGGAGAATACAAGTGTACGGAGATTCGGCATTAGTAGTCCACCAAATGCTACAAGAATGGAAGGTCAGAGATGAGAAGTTGGTACCATACCTCACCCGACTGGAGGATGTTATAGGGAGATTTGAGCATTCGGAGTTTTATTATGTTCCCAGATCACGAAACAGTTTTGCTGACGCACTAGCAACTTTGGCATCAATGATCGATATCCCGGAGGGGATGGAAAAAATAACTCTTATCGTACAAAGAAGACCAGGACCAACACACTGCATGGCCCTTGAGGTAAAGAATGAAAAGGATGGGGACTCAACCACTTGGTTTTATGACATCTGGAACCTATTGAAAAATCATATGTATCCCGAGCAAACAGATAAGAAAACGCGGACCACACTCAGAAGATTAGCATCAGGGTTCATACTTTGTGCCGGAAGGCTGTATAAAAGGATCTATGACGGGACTCACCTTCAATGTCTCACTGAATAAGAATCTATCAAAATGATGGATCAGATATATGGGGGTGATTGCGGACCTCATATGAGCGGCCATACGCTTGCCCGTAAAATCATCAGACAAGCTTATTTCTGGTCTACCCTGCAAAGCGATTGTGTTAACCACGTACGCCGTTGTCACAAATGTCAAATCTATGCTAAGTCTCAGAAACTTCCTCCGAAAGAGTTGTACAACATGACTGCTCCCTGGCCTTTCGCAACCTGGGGAATCGACATCATTGGGAAAATTTCACCCAAAGCCAGCAACGGCCACGAGTTCATACTAGTGGCCATCGACTACTTCACCAAATGGGTAGAGGCCGAGTCTTTCCAGACCCTTGACGCCAAGAAAGTTGCCCGATTCATCAAACGGAATATCGTATACAGGTATAGGGTCCCACACGAGATCATCTCAGATAACGGCACCCACTTCGAAGGAGAAGCTAACACAGTCATGGAGGAATACGGTATTACCCGACACAGATCTTCGCCATACAGACCGCAAACCAATGGGGCAGTTGAGGCCACCAACAAAAATTTGAAGAATATCCTGAGCAAGATGACCGACACTTGTCGAGACTGGCCAGAAAAATTACCATACGCGTTGTGGGGATACCGCACCACTGAGAGGGTCTTTACTGGGGCAACCCCATTTTCACTTACATACGGGATGGAAGCAGTCCTCCCTGTTGAATTAGAGGTCCCCTCTCTCAGAGTAATGTCAGAGAGTCAAGTTAATAAGCTGGAATGGGTCCACGCACGTTACGACGAGTTGGCATTGTTAGATGAGAAGAGATTGAAAGCCGTATATCACCACCAAGGGTATCAAAGGAGAATCGCTCGAGCATTCAACCAGAAAGTAAAGACTCAAGGTATTAATGAGAATGACATCGTGTTAAAAGAAATTCGAGAACCAGCCAGAGACCTGAGAGGAAAGTTCAGGCAGAAGTGGACAAGGCCATACATCGTCAAAGAAATTGATACAGGGGATGCCGCTATACTTGCTGATTTGGATGGACAGTTATTACATTCCCCAGTCAACATGGATCGACTGAAGAAGTATTACCAATAGATGTAACGTGTATGATAAGAACTACGTAAACCTGAGCCCCAACTCAAAATTGTGTTTTTGGAAAAATCGAAAGGGAAACGTAGGCAACCTGAGAAGTGACTTCAGGCCCGGTTTAAACATCATGAAAAAATTTATTTCTTGTAAGAAAGTCCCTTGTTTATTATTAAGGTGGTTCAGAACACCGAAGGTTACAAAGGAGATACATCATGCAGAAGGACCTAATCCCTAGGGGTTGGCCAAGCAGGGTCCTCAGTAGCCAAGTCAATTCGAGCCTCATCCAGGATCTGGTACGCAAAGATTATGCTTTCCTCTGTGGGTTCGGAATCCATGAACCGAAACCATTCCATTTGAAAGGGGTCATCAATCAGCTCCCCTTCCAGAGACCTCCAATGAGAACGGATGATGTTAGTCCGGAGGGGCCTGGAAATACCAAAATGGGCATAGTTTAACTGACGAGTCAGCCGGGCATGCCACATTTTCTCCACCGAGGAAGAAACATGCTGGGTCAGGAATTTAGGCTGGGAAGAGAAGTTGTTCAGGCTAAGGGGAATACCCTGAGGAACGTTAAATTGTCGAAGAAGACGTCCTGGGAGATAAAAAGAAGTGAACCAGAGCATACGGAGCCGAACGTAATGCTGCCCCTCGGTACTAAGCACTATCGCCCTCAGCTTCCACCAAGGAATGTTCCGCCAAATGGCCCGAGAATTCTCCGAAAACCACACTGTCCAATCAGAGGAAGACATGGTCAAGGCACCAAAGAGGAGACAACAGAAGAAGTATGTCGGGTTGTCAAGTTGAACCCCATTGAAACTCACTGATCAAAAATGCTCCAATAGCCACATGTATAGCAAGCGCGGACTTCCCCTGAAGAAGGGTGAAGCTCCCCTTTTGAGATCATCCAGGCCGTTCAGAGTCTCTGCAAGAACGATAGGTACTATGGACTCCCCAATTCTAGCATGGTAAATCAAACTCAGAATAGTCAGATCGACACGGGAGGAGCCCGTCACCAATAGCATGTCAAAAACGAGACAAATCAAGGCTGCCACAGTACGCCCCGCACTATAAGAAGCTCTCTTCTCATAACGATGAAAGAACCTCACCATTTTATGGAGGTCAAGAAGTCCGTCGATAATAAAACCATCACAGGCCGCTGGGGAATGGCTAACAGAGCAATCAGCATATCTCGGGGACCGATTTCTTCTATGGGAACAACCATCAGGAGACGAACATCAGAATGCAACAGCCAAGAAAATTCTTCATAAGTCAGACAAAGCTCATCTAACCCGAAACGAAAAATATGATCAGCAGGACTCCAGAAATACAAAGCACCAAACAGAAAGGAAAAATCTACAGGATGATGGCACCAACCCGCCAAAGGGCAAAATACACCAAAGTTCAAGCCATTCTCAAAAGATATTAGAACATCTCGGGCTTCAACATAAGAAAAATCAGAATTTGTGAGATAAGAAGACATTCTAGGAAAGGTGTGGGGATGAAGGAATGAAGATGGGTGTATTTATAGCAAAAAAGAGGGTACCTGTACCTATTTGTCGCGCGACAAACCCATGTCAGGAGGGAATGTTGCGCGACAAACTCCTTTTGGTGTGCTATGTTTTGATATTTTCTTACACGTAAGAGTCAGTTTTGCCAAAAGATCCACTTTTTATGCATTATGCTCACTCTGTTCTTTTGCAGGGACCTAAGTATCATCCCACCACAAAGGTACGATTCCTAATTTATCGATCTGTGTAATTATTAACAATTAGATAAATAAATGCATATCATCAGACATAAATAAAGATTTTTCAAAAAACTAATAAAAGAACAGTTTTTACAAAACTAAATTTCTGTCTAAAGGTCTAAAAATCTAAAAACTACATATTTGTCAAAACTAACTAAATGCAGGAAAAAAGCTAATCTAACCGAGAGCGCTTAGACACGCTCCCATTATCACCCGAACCCTCCTCAGGAGTAGGATCGACCTCTAGGACGCCCTGAGTAGAAGGAGCTGCTGCTTGAGAAGGCCCCGTCGACTGGACTGGTGCCGTGGGGCGAATTACTGAAGATCGAGATTGCCTGGAGGTCCGGCTACTGCTCCTCCGAGACTCCATCCGAGCACGAGAGGAAGACAGAGGGTCATCTGCCCGCAAAGAGACGTCGATCGCTCTCTGATAGTCACGCATGTATGTCGTGGGGTCTCGACCAACGTACTGGAGCAGGTTCCAGCTGTAAAGGTACTGAGAATGCCAAGCTCTCAGATCCGCCACACGCACACTCACCCGCTGAAAAAGAAAAGAAAGAAGAATCAGCACCGTTGAAATAAATAAGCATGGATGTGAAGAGATATTGAGGGAAGAAAAAGCACATACCTCATTATCAGGACAGCGACCCAAGTAGTTAAACGTATCCTCAGGGAGAGAATACTCGGGCACCGTATACCGACGTAGACCAGCACCGACATAGGAGATGTCTCGAGGAAGTATCGACAGATCTATCGGATGAATGGACGAACCCGTTGGCATAGCAGCAGAAGTAGACCCACCCTCCTCACAAAGGAGGATGAGACGATGAGCCACCAAGACCTGTGGATCTGACCAGAGGGCCCATGACAGCAGACGGAAGAGGAATCAGTGTGGCATAAGTACGAACACCCGGAGGGTCCACAACGGCCATCTCTCTCAATGGCGGGACCCCACTAGAAGTAGCAGCAGGAGCAGCAGAAGGGGTCTGCCCAAACTGCTCGTAGTCAACCCCGAAGTCCGCAGGATCCCAGGACCGCTTAGAAAAATCACCTATCCCTCTCTCAGCATGCTGCTCATCTCTGGGTGTGGTCTGAGACGGCTGCTCATGAACTACAGCTGTCCTACCTCCCTCACCGACCTCGGGCCTATCATCACCACCCTCGGGCCTACCATCACCTCCCTCAACAGCAGCAGGGACATCCCTCTCCCCCTCGGGATCATCATCATCAGAGTCCAAAATGTTGTCCCGCTGATCAGGGACAGGTGGCAAATGACCGGGGATCATCCTGGACAAGCGAGTCCGTCCTCGTATATAGTTGGGATCACCTCCCAACGCCCGGTATCTCTCATAGAAGACCCGCCCTCGTGTCCCCTTCCACTCCCGCATCAAGTAACGGGCAGCGAAGACAGCATAATCTCCCTCCTCGGTGAACGTCTGAAAACCAAGCCCATCCACAAGAGCCTACACCATCACCGGGTCTATCTCGCCCGTCCGCCTCATCAGGATTGGATAGCTTGCAAAACCATATGGCCGTTAGGGATGATTAAGAGAGGTTTTGGCTCCAAGGTATACATTTTCAAACTTTCCAACAGCTAGTTTTGACAAAAAAATGCAAAATTGGTTTGTTAATTTCTCCCAATTAGACCGTTGGATCATGCTCAAATTTTAGTAAAAATTGCTAGGCGATGTTGTCTAACTATTGTAAAATTTTCAAAATGATCGGAGTTCGGGAAGGCCTCCATCTTACCGTTAGATCAAAACTGGACAAAAATTAAGCGAATTTTAAATGTAAAATAAAAATATTTTTGCAATTTAACAATTTAGTTTCAAATAAAATTCTAATGATTTTTGAACCTCAAAGATATGTTTCCAAGATACTTGTTTTTATTAGAGCTTAAAATATGATCATTTAAAATTAAGATGAATTTATTTTGAAACTCGGTTTTTGTAAAATGATGTTTTTCAAATAAATTCAATTTCAAGCAAGTTTGAATCAATCTTTAAAAGATGTAAGAATATGTTTGAGCTATAGGGATTTGATCAATAAAGTATCTTTACATAAAATCTAAGCACTCACTCCATTTAATGATAATTCGAGTCTTCGTGATGCTTGATTTTCTTGTGCGTATCTTTACTTGTTTGATGTTCTTGATCTTTTCTTGGCTTTGTATAGCACATGTATATCACTTGAGTTCATTTCTTGTGAGTAGAGGCGTTTGTAAAGCTTGTGTGAGATTTGCTTCGGTTTGAAGTTATACTTGGTCGGAAGATATATTGGTTAAAATGGCTATCATCATTGGAACAACCGAGTTAAATAACACTTTATTAACTTATTGTAATTATCAAAATAAGATTAATTGACTTTAAGGTCAACATTACTGCTGTTTTGTTTTGTAGGAGAGCTATATCATCGATCCCAATGATGATAATCTTATTGGGTGGATCGAGACGAAGGCTGCTGGGCGCTTTCGAGAATAGAAACATGATTGCAAAAAAGAGTGGGATAAAGACAAAGACGGTCCCATTCCGATCGAGTTCTCCCACCGTCCTGCAGAGTGGGAGTGCCTATGCGCCCACTTCAAATCTCAGTCTAATCAGGTATTTTCTCAGTCCCTATGTGATAAAATCTGTTTTGCACTATCGTGTCTATTTCTGCTGTTGCCATTGATCTGTTTCTGCTGCATTGCTATTAATCACAACTGAGAATTCACTGCTATTGCTATTTTAAGATTGCTACGAATCTGTTTGCTATTTTTGTGTATCAGTGCTGCGAAAAACAATTCATATAAATCTGTTTTTACTGCTGCGAAAAACTGTATATATAAATTGTTTTTTTGCTGATTTTTGAGACTGTTTTTTTGCTAAAAAAACTGAATTAAATATGTTGGTTATTGCTGAAAAATTGAATCTGAATTATTATTGTTTTGCCGCGAAAATCAAATATGTTTTGCTGCGAAATTGAATTTGAATTGTTAGTGTTTATTATTAATTCGGAGAATCCATTATGGGAATTTCATCTTGCAGGAAAAGGGGGCGAAAATGTCTTTGGCCTGAAAGTCCAAGAAGAAGAAGGACCACTCTGCCGAGAAGGTTCCGTTCGCTCACTTAGAGGCCTATATGGAAGTTTATTCGGCCACCTACCCCGACGGAACGGTAAAAACATTTACACTCACTACAAAAAAAAGCATTATTTGGGATGGCCTAAAAGTATATCGGCCGTCCCTAAAAGTCTTTTGGGACGGCCTTGGGGATGGCAAAAGGGGGTCCTAATTGGTGGGCGTCCCAATTAGATTGACATAACAAATAATTACAGACTTGTTTTCTACTTGATGAATACATATTGGATATGTATATATGCCGTAAGTGTACTTTTGAGACTTCTCTTGGATTGAGGTACAATTAGCTTCTCTTGTGAACTGGGTTGGGGGGAGGGTTAGCCGCTGTCTAGAAGGATAGTATTTCTTGGCAGTTGGTATATCAAGCAAACATAGTTACTAATTGTAGAAGTCTAGTAAACTAAGCCTTTAAAGATTAAGATTGCTAGTTGAAAGAAAGTTTTGCGAATTACTGTTAAGGGAATACAAGGTTTAATTTAAAGAATGGGCACGCCTCACATTGTTCTTATGCACTAATTGCTTTCATGTTTTTGATAGATGGATAGGAGTTAAAAATGATCTACCAAGTATAACATACTGATTTTTTTCTCCATATACATGAATTTTCCATAACATACTGAGTCATTGAACATACATAAACATAAAACTGTAAAGAAAAAATAATAAAAAAACATAAAGTTTATCCAAAATTGATAGCCAAAAGTATATACTAGTCCTTCAAGTTATAGTCATGGAAGCTCTAATATCAGTAATTGAAGAATATAAACAAACAGTTGAACTACAAAATTATGAATTTCTCCGACCAATAATAATAATAATCAACACTAAGCTAATAATTTGATGCAGCATTATAAGAATATTGACTTTATACTACTGTCTACTTTGCCTATAAATTGCTTACTGCAAATCAGCTATAGCAGCCTGCCATCCAGTACAAATACAAAAACACACTTGGTAACCCGCATACATATAATTCCAGAGTCCTAATTAAGAATTTTATCTATTATACAAATATTATTTTTTAAAATGCTCAGTAAAAGTAATCAAAATTAATTTTAACCATCATTACTTTAAATTTGGAAATGTGAACTCATAATTTTCTATAGTAAAAAGAGGCCTAACTACAACTTGGCACAACAACTCCAAGTTGACCCTTAAAAAGGAAAATACTATTACTTAGGAAAAATTATCCTATGTGGCCAACTTTGGCCCACCCTTGTGTCTAATTATGCATGTTTATGAAGATTAATAATGTAAACTAACTTTATAAATAAATTAGTAGCATATCAAAAATAAAAAAAATCCAGTAGCAAATTAAATAAATTAGGGTGTGCCAAAGCCATACGGCCTATGCTGCAGGGAGCCCCTCATAAGTCATTTTCATAACTTCTTCTTAGCCCTACACTTTGACACCAATCCCCACTACCACCATTGTCCATTTCCCTACAAATAACATAATAGTATACAAATAACATAATAGTAGACAGTTAAATGAGAGTTTTAGTTTAATAAAGCTGGTCTCCATAAAGTTAAATTATAAGAATACATACTGGGTCATTTTTATGTGTTGTTATCTATTCATTTAAAGGCTTATCTCTCCCTTTCTCTCTCTCACTAAAGGCAGGTTTAATTTCTTTACTAAATAAATTTATATTTCTACTAAAGTAGTTCTAGCTACAATCTCACATTAATTAGGGGAGTGCCATCAACAGTTGGGTCTTATGCATCCTATTGTATATATATATACAAATGGATTTCTCTTAAAAATATATATACAGATAAATTTTCATTATGCATTTAAAAACAATTTTTCTGTATATAGACGTGATATTTGTATCACTTAACTTTATCCATTAGTATACAATGGTAATTAATACATAATGAAATTAATGATAGGAGAAATTGCAGCCTTGCAGGCTCAATGTTGGCCGCGTGACTGAGAAAACGAGGTAATTAAGTATTTTGAGGGATTTTAGAGTTTAAAATGGACTTAGATGACCTAGTATGCATTCTTATGATTTAATGTGGACTACTACTTTTACATCTACGCAAGTTTATCTTCGGCATTCTTATTGTTGGAAATTGCAAATGCATTGGAATTGGCTATTTGATACTTTCTCTATAACCATTTCTGTCCCTCAAAATCTCCATAATCTTTGGAGATTTATTTGCACAGCCAGCCTTACTTCCCAAATCAGTAATCTTTGGACCCTTATATAAAAGTGCTGTTTTATGGTATTGGCTGCTGCACATCTGCAACTGCCTTTTGTATATGCTCATGTGAGAATCCGCAAATGGGACCCCCGGGTCTCGTCCCCGTTTGTTGGGCGTCTGAAACGTCGGAAAGGATTTCGTCGTTCCAGTTTACTGGAGTATTTAGATAATTCATATTGGGTGTCCCTCTATCCTATTTTTAGGTACAAGAGGGTTCATTCAGAGTCGCCAGTACGTTTTACGAGAAAATGGACAAAAAGGGTTGTGTAAGGGGAAAGGCTACAGATAAGCCTTTCTTTACACGTTTGTCTGCGAAACCAGGATTCTATAAGGTTCAAAAACTATGTTACGGATTCGGAAGGTGTTAAGCACCCATTCTACCCTTTCGGTCTCTAGTGGACTTATATGTTTATTTTCATGTTGAAAAACTTGGATGCTTTTACTGACAGTCTACTAGTTTTCGAATGAAAACCCCAATTTTTGGGGAAGACGGGAAAGGGTATGAAAAACCTTTGTGTTCCGAGATCCAATGTTTTATTTTTGAAAAGATGTAAATATAAGTGACAAATATTGTAGTATTTTTTATAGAGAGAGAGTTTCCCGTATTACTTCTCAGATAAAGACGGTTTTCCCGGGTTTTGATTTCTTTTGAAAAAATTCGGATCTGGTATCGAAACTAATTTAATATGGAATCAGAACTCTTGAGGGAGTTTTACCAGACATGTCCCAGTCTATTGTGGAGACAGGATATACCGGTGTGAGAATCCGGACTCGCGACCCATGAGAAAGAGAAGAGTGAGTCATCGTTCTCGGTTTTGAAGAAAAATGTGTTTTGTAGAGTCGCCAGTTTGTTTTACAAGAAAACAAAAAAAAGATCGTACGAAGGACAATTCGAAAGTGAATTATCTTTCATACGTTTGAAACCAGAGATTCATTGAAAAATTACTTTGCTAGGGTTCGGGAACTACGTTACGAATTGGGAAGGTGTTAGGCACCCAATTCGCCCTTTCGGTCTCTTAATGGATCATGTATTTAATTCCTATTTTAGATATCTTGCAAGTAGTTTGAATAGTTTCCAGAATAGTCCTTTCTAGATAAATTCAATTTAAAACAGTATTTTGAAATCAGACTCGAGCTTTGCGAGCGCCTACGTATTCATTCGCATAATGAAATCAGAGTCTCGTAGTTCCATTCTTTTGGAAACTGTTTTTGTATTTCTGTTGAAAATGTGTCAAAACCGATTTTAGATTTCTTGTAAAACTTTAGAATGGACTAGTTTAGAAAACAGTGAACTTCTTTGCAAGTTATCTAATTTCTGTATTTAAAACGAATTTAAATGCAGTATTGAAATTAGGGAGGGTTGTAGAAAATATACCTGATGCGCTTGAAGAAGAAATAAGAACCTTGCCTTGATTGCTCCTTTCTCTCTCTAGAACTTTCTCTCTCTAAATTCTCTCTCTCTAAAACTTTCTCTCTCTAGAACTCTTTCTCAGAATTTCTCTAAAATAACTCTCTGATAATTTTGACAGAGTTTCTACTTGCTAAAAACACTATTGAGTGTTGATGTCTTAAAATGAGAGCCCAAAGGTCCTATTTATAGGGAAAAATCCGCCAAAAACGCTCCAAAAGAGGCCAACTGCAGGGGGTAGCCGCAGGGCGTGCGGCTAGGGCGTGCGACAGGGGGTGGCCGCAGGGCGTGCGGCTGGGGCGTGCTGTTAGGAGCCAACCGTACGGCTGGGGGGCGTGCGGCAGGCGGCGGCGGTATGTGCCAAGGTTGTGGTAGGTTCCTAACGCGCTCGAAAATCAGGGTTTTTCCTAATGGTCTCTTGTATGCATGACGACTCAAGACTTGATGCGGAATGCTCGTTTGGATGAAAATTGTGTTCACACGAGAGTCGTGGATTGGGGTGTTCACAGACCCTCTCGTCCCGAGATTCTTGCTCGCAAGGATTCTGGGACGATAAAAAGAAGACAACAATTTACGACTCTCGCGTGAATCTCAACTGGTTGTTTTATTCATGAAAATCTGTGAATCGAAATGTACCCTCATGGTGGGGGGATTTTGTGGTGCTTTGGGCAATATGATCCACAGTTGACCTTCCTTTCGGCCAAGTTATCTCTGATACATCAATATATTCTCCCATCTACCCTCAGAGAATCCATCTCAGTCTTTCTTCAGATTTTTCAAGCTTATCAATGTTTACCCTCAGCTTGTGGGATGTACCAATCTCACCATTTACCCTTTGACCGGGCTATCCTCATGAATATTTCTTATTCTTTGCAATGTTCGAAAAAGTTCTTGGAGTTTAGATTCTTTCAGAATGACACCTTCTTCACTTCGTCGTGATAAAGCTTCCCAATCTTTTGGGGAAGAAATGGTTACCAAGAGTAGCGGGGTTTGCTCCTATCGCACTATCTTGTTGTCATAACCATGTGACAAAACTCCCTGATCTCATGGAAAATGTGATGAAACTCCCTAACTTTTGGGGAGGATGTTATTGGTTACCAAGAGCGGTCGGGTCGGCACCTGTCGCACTATCTTGCTGGCATAACCGAGGTTGTCTATCAGGAGATATTCCTTTATGATAGTTTTCTAAGAAATGGCACTCCTAGCCACCCTCAGAAGGAATGTCATATCAGCGACTGCCAAGAGTGGGGGGTCTGCACCTCTCGCACCATCTTGCTAGCACAGCCTGAAAAGGTTGAGTTAAGATTGCCAAGAATGATTGGTCCTCGCGATAGGACGTCATCTTGCTAACACAATCTGGGCTGACTTGTAAATTCCCATTGAACGCATCCAAAAGGGAAAGAAAGGTATGATACGTTAGCGACTGCCAAGAGTGGGGGCTCTGCACCTCTCGCACCATCTTGCTGGCACAGTCTAAAGGGTTGTGGGGATTGCCAAGAGTGATTGGTCCTTGCGATAGGACGTCATCTTGCTGACACAATCTGGGCTGACTTGTAAATTCCCATGGAACACATCCAAAAGGGAAAGAAAGGTATGATATGTTAGCGACTGCCAAGAGTGGGGGGTCTGCACCTCTCGCACCATCTTGCTAGCACAGCCTAAAGGGTTGTGGGGATTGCCAAGAGTGATTGGTCCTTGCGATAGGACGTCATCTTGCTGACACAATCTGGGCTGACTTGTAAATTCCCATGGAACGCATCCAAAAGGGAAAGAAAGGTATGATATGTTAGCGACTGCCAAGAGTGGGGGGTCTTCACCTCTCGCACCATCTTGCTGGCACAGCCTAAAGGGTTGTGGTAGAGACTACCAAGAGCAGAGGGGTCGGCCCCTGTCGCACCGTCTTGTTGACATAGTCTAAGGCTGAACGTCGGGAGATATTCCCTTATAACGGTTTCCAAGAAATGGTGCTCCTGGCCACCCTCAGAAGGTATGACATGTAAGTGACTGCCAAGAGCGAGAGGTCTTCATGATAAGACTTCGTAGTTGCTGACACAGCCAAAAGAGGTGATGTTAAGACTGCCAAGAGCGGCGGGGTCAGCACCTGTCGCACCGTCTTGCTGTCACAGTCTGAAAAGGTTAGGATTGACTCCGTCAATAGGGTCTTCTTTAGAATCATATTATTCCATCAACTTTATATCACATCACATAATTCGAGACATGTTCTTGAGGATATTTGTCCATATTTTCTCTTATCCTTCGACGCTTCTCCCTGTGTTGTCTCTGCTTTTGGTCGTTGATCGTATATGCCTACTCATCTTGTGGCAAGAAAGTTATGCTAGAGAGAATATGGAAAGTTCAAATGTTGCCTTTTTTCAAAACCTGTTCTTACCCTCAGTTTGACTCTTCTTCTGTTCATCAAGAAATTGGGTTGGTTCTCTTTGAATCTCAGACTTTCGTGCGTAGTAGTGGACTCAATTTTCAACTCTACCCTCTGGCTTTACTTTTTTGAACATGGGAATAAAGCTCTTCTAAAAATCTCAGTTCCTTCTCCAGGTACCCTCTGGCTTATCAGAGGAAGGTGCTGGTCCGCATCATTTTCTGTTTTTTGATTCCCTTATTGCTCCCTCATTCTTATTATTGGGAATATCCAGCCCATTGTTTTGGCTTTCGGATCCCTTTTTTTCTCTCTTTTTTTTTTTTTTTTTCAAAACAGGAGCCTGACTCACCTAAGATGTAGCCCTCCGCCTTTTGGCACGGCTGTCACTCTTAGTGTGGCTCTCCCTGTCGATTTTTCTTCTTTTCTGTTTTTCTCACTTTCCTCACCTGGACCAACGGGATTTTTCCTTTTCTACTCTTTTAATTTTTTCTTGTACCCGATTCCTCTTTTACACCTTCCTCTTTTTCCAGATTTGAACTGTGTCTAGGACTGATCATTCCTCAAAGCTCGGCTCCACCACAGATCTCAAAATTCAACTTTTGGGCTTTGTATCTGACTTCGTCGTGCGTGTGTTAGTGATTCTCAGTCTGTTCATCTTAGAAAACTAACCAGAAAGTCTTTTAAACGTCCAAAGAGTCACGTCCAAAGAGTCAATTTTTGCAAATTTTTTGTCAAAACTTTGTTGATTTTGTCGTTTGGGATTACCCCTCACTTGTTGTGTGACAAGGAACTTGTTGTGTGACAAGGAACTTGTCATACAACAAGTGCCCAAACGACAGTGTGAGCTAGGCAACAAAAATATCACTTTTTCCCATTTAAACTTTCAAACTTTTCATTCTCTTTCTGGCATATCATCTTCTTGCTCACATACTTACTTTCTAGCAATTCCGTTGGTCATTTAGTTCATGATGATCAGCCATGGCCGTTTCTGTATGATGCGCCTTTCTTGACAACTAATGGGTATGTGTGGATTTTGAGGGACCCCCTGAGGTTGAACGGTTCTGATGGAGATTGATGTATCATCAGATAGCACTTTGGCGTTTATTGGAAGGTCATTCGTGGTGTATAATAGGGCCTTTGGCACACAAGATTCTCCGACGTGTACGAGTACGTTTCAATTCAAATTTCTCGTTTTGAGAAAATTATGTGAATGTGTCATTTTATGCCAGAAAACATGAGACATGCATGCAATGAGGTGGGTCTGGTGGCCTTTTGCGCAATTTTGATTTATGAAAATATTTTTGTAAAGTTTTCAGATTTTAATATCACCCCCAGTTTAAAATACCCCAAATTTTTATACGAAAATAACACATGCGCCCCATCTTAGACTTCAACCAATGCTGGATTTTCTCCAAATTACCACTGAATTATGGAATGTGCTTTCTACCTTCTGTGAGAGGCTTCATCCGTGCGATGCATTTTGGTTTGATTGGGTTATTCCCCATCTTGATGACTACGACTTGTTTACCTTGCAAGGCTTCAGATGCATCAGTCGGGCTGTACATCTATCCTCAGTGAAAAGCTTCATCCTGGACGGACAACACATTCTGGTTTGATTGGATTACTCCACATCTTGATGACTATGATTCGTTGCACTTTGCAAGGCTAACGAGAGAAAATGATGTCCAAGGATATCTTTGCATGACCGATCTTCATTCCACTTCGACACGAACTTCTCCATGTGGTCTAGCTTTATTCAATGCATCTTTGGTTACATCAGTCTGGGATAGATCAGTTGTTGTTGCCTGTGCCAACTGTCCGTATGAGGATGAAAGACAAGCCTTCTAGAGATCAAAGCGTCTGCCTTTGGATGAGAATGTGAGATGAGTCTTTGAAGATGCCATTCCGTCAAAGTATCTGTGCTGGATGAGAATGTGTGATTCCATCAAAGTATCCGTATTGGATCTTCCACTCCATATTTAGAATTGTCCTTACCCCATTTTTCAGTTGCATTCAGAATTTTGATATTGATCTATCAAAGTGTCAGCCTTGGAATCTTCCCCCATAGACCTTAGAGCTGTCCTTATCCCCTGTTATAACTTCACTCAGAGCTTTAATCTCATTTGAAACCTTCTTTTCCCATGCATTACTTAAAGTGTTCCGCTCCCTCTTTTGCGATCTCCTTCGGAGTTCTAATCTTACTCGAAACCTTGCAGCTCAAGTATCTTCCCATACTACCCCCGTACCCTTTACGTGTAAGGTTTCTCTTTGAAAAAAAATCCTTGGAATCATTATATTTTGGTAGTATGGGTGTTTTCAAGCTCATTTTTATATATTATTTCGTGAAAATGTTAGCGCTTCATAATGTGCATTTTATTCATGAAAGTATTGGTTATTATATAACATGCTTTATGCGCAATTTACCCCCGAACCCATGCAAATGCAAATGCAAAGATCGTTCTTTCCGAGAATCTGGCAATTATAAAGGGTAATTCATATTTTATTTTGTTACTTTCGCAAGAAATTCTAAAACAAATTTGCTCGAGATCTTTATCAAGATTTGTCCTTTTCTCCACAGAAACTTCTCTTCACAAATCCTGCATTGTTCCTCGAACTGACTGGCGCATTTAGATGAACTATTCTTCAAATTCTTCATTATCTTATTGTGGGTGAAAGAGATTCTTTTATTAGAATAGACCGGGCCTGATGTCACTTCTCAGGTTGCCTACGTTCCCCAATGTTCTAACATTCCAAAAATAATCCAATATGGGGCTCAGGTCTTCGTAGTTCATGTTTACAAATGACAAACGACAAATCTTCGATCACTGTTTTTCCAATTCTCAAACACTGGTTACAAATCTTCAATTTCTAGCTACCAATCTTCAATCACTGATGGTTTTGAGGAGATGGATCTGCTATCATTCCTGCTTGGATAAGGTCCTGAATAGCATGCCGAAGAGCCATACAATTTTCGGTCATGTGTCCCACATTCTGATGGTATTCGCATGTTTCATTGAGGTTCCAATTAGTGGGGACTGGATTGGGTATCGGTCGTGGGTTCAGCGGATAGATCATTCCTACATCCTTCAACTCCTTGTATACTTTGCTTAACGAACCTGGCAGTTGTGAGAAATTCCTTTTCATGTGTCTGACTCGGTTCGTCCCCCTATTATTGTTGTAATCCTGGTATCCCGAAGGAGAATTATTGGCGACTCTCGCGAAAGGATTAGCAGAATAGTCAATATTGCTCTGAACAAAAGGGTTGTATGTCGAAATCTGGTTTGCAGCCGAGGTTGAAGCTTTCTTACACTGTGCAGTTGAATTTTTTGCTTCAGCTTGTTTAGCCAATTCTTCTTCTATCTCATTTCCCACATGCAACAAGGCTTTAAAGCGGTCAAAGAATTGGTGACCCATCTTATTTCAAATTTCTGCTTTCAGATTCTTGACGATCATTCCCAATTGCTCCTCTTCATCCATTCGTTCCACCATTTGTGCAGCGAGTGCCCTCCACCTTGTGACAAATTCACTCAAACTTTCATCATCTTTCTGCTTTGCCATTTCAAGATGTTTGCGAGTGATCTTTAATTCCTCGTTCGTCTTATATTGGGCAATAAACTCATTCACAATACTGGTCCATGACTGCACCCGATGTTTCTCTAATCCCAGGAACCAACTTTGGGCTGGACCGGCTAAAGTTAAATGAAAAGAGTTAGCTAACTCAGCCTCACCTATATCGTAGATCTTCATTGCCCGTACATAGGATTTTAAGTGCAACTCTGGTGGCGTTGTTCCTTTGAACTTCTCTATTGAGGGCATCTTAAACCCAACCGGATAGTGAGCTTCTGGGTATAGATTATAGCTATAGAGTTGTGTCAGGTCATTTGATCCCTCGGCTACCTTCTGAGTTAAAACCTTCAATTGTTCCTTAAGCTCGTCTAAAGCCTTATTCCTTTCTGAAATCATCTCTTGTGGAAGAATGGCATCACCCTGCATACTCACCGGACGCGGAATGGGGTCGTAGTATGGATCATGGTAAGGATGATGTGGTGGTTGCCATTATTGAGCATGTTGGGCTGCTTCGGGCTGGACTTCTTGGTGTAGCCAATTCTCAATCAGATCAGGTCGCTTATGTGGAATATGTGGTTCAATAGGAGTTGGAATATCGGAGTGAACAGATAGTGGTGCGTGTGGTACAAGCCGGGCCTCTTTTATTGGCTCATTCACAACTGGTTGACCATGAATAGATGGCGGCATAGGTGGTGCGGGCGGCGTCTCTTTTGTTGGCTCATTCATAACCCTTCGACCTCTGTCTATCTCCTCTAGCCGAGCCTTCGTAGTTCGTTGATCGTCTAATAACAATGCTAGGCTCTTGCTAATGTCCCCGAGCATTCGGTACATCTCTTCCGGGGTTGGTATGGTTACAGTGTCCCACCCTAATATAGTGTTTGTTGGATCCACAGAAGTATGCCCTGGCGGCGGCATTCCTCGATTAATATTCTGCTGAGACATCCCTTGATTTTGGTAGGAAGGACCCGGTGGCAAATCCACTGCAGTGAAAGAGTTTCCAGTGACCCTATTCGAAGTTTGTGACGGTTGGTGTTCCATATCAGCTGTTGTATCCGGTCGAACCAATCTGCCAGTGCTATCCCTTCCAGCCCAAATGGAAGCCAGATCGAATATAAGTCTTCTGAAGGAGAAAAAGGACAAATCCCGATGCATATAGAATATTTCCCAGAAACAAAAGAAAATATGAATTTTTAATACTTGCCAGATTCCCAGAAATACATCGATCGAATGGACTCTAAAACACACAAAAAGTTTTCTTTAGGTGAGATCGAAAACAGACCAACGGCGACAACTTGAGAGCCCCTTATAGAGGTAGGGTAGGAACAAAATTCCTTGGGTTCCCTGACCGTCTATAGTTTTGGAAAATCATTTTGAAAAGAGTTTTCAGAAAAATCATTTGAAAATACGGGAAGCTCTCTCCTCATGAGTTGCTTTATTCATGGAATCAGGGCCTTCGCACACTAGATTCTCACGACTGTCGGTCATAAAAACAATGCAGAAAATCTTTGTGTTCTAAGCTGACTCCCCTATATGCAAGCGTGGCTGAAGAGGGTAAGGTTTAAGGCTCCCTCCTATTTGGCAGGTCTTACTATATACCTCAAGAGCGCAGGTACGTGTAAGGACCTTTTGATATACATCCCGGGTACGTGAGTGTTCTCGTCACTCGATCTACCTCGGTAAGTACTTGGCCAAGGAGAGTGGTCCCAGGCGCTTTTGGCTAGTGCAAACCCGCAAGTCCGCGGCCTAGTCACGTCTCTGGTCCCGAGGTTAATAGGGTAAATTCACACTCGTGAAAATGCATGATAAGATGTGAGTGCGTGCGAAATAACAATCTGGCAGTTCATTATTGATCAATGCTTTAGGGTTTGTTATAGTATTTTACACAATTTTAATTATGAAAAAGATTTTTCCTCACATAATTAACAAATAAAGGCATCAGGGTATCCACCTAGATCGCTTCTATGTTATCCTAGGACTAAGGCTTACAAGACCTATATCTAATAAATAATAGGAATTAAATATATGATCCATTATACAAGAGATTAGTTCTCGACATCCCCAGCAGAGTCGCCACTGTGAGAATCCGGACTCGGACGAGTGAGTCCTCGTTCTCGGTATTGAAGGAAAATGTGTTTTGTAGAGTCGCCAGTTTGTTTTACAAGAAAACAAACAAAAGATCGTACGAAGGACAATTCGAAAGTGAATTATCTTTCATACGTTTGAAACCAGAGATTCATTGAAAAATTACTTTGCTAGGGTTCGGGAACTACGTTACGAATTGGGAAGGTGTTAGGCACCCAATTCTCCCTTTCGGTCTCTTAATGGATCATGTATTTAATTCCTATTTTAGATATCTTGGAAGTAGTTTGAATAGTTTCCAGAATAGTCCTTTCTAGATAAATTCAATTTAAAACAGTATTTTGAAATCATACTCGAGCTTTGCGAGCGCCTACGTATTCATTCGCAGAATGAAATCAGAGTCTCGTAGTTCCATTCTTTTGGAAACTGTTTTTGTATTTCTGTTGAAAATGTGTCAAAACAAATTTTAGATTTCTTGTAAAACTTTAGAATGGACTAGTTTAGAAAATAGTGAACTTCTTTGCAAGTTATCTAATTTCTGTATTTAAAACGAATTTAAATGCAGTATTGAAATTAGGGAGGGTTGTAGAAAATATACCAGATGCGCTTGAAGAAGAAATAAGAACCTTGCCTTGATTGCTCCTTTCTCTCTCTAGATTCTCTCTCTCTAAAACTTTCTCTCTCTAGAAGTTCTCTCTCTAAAACTTTCTCTCTCTAGAACTCTTTCTCAGAATTTCTCTAAAATGACTCTCTGATAATTTTGATAGAGTTTCTACTTGCTAAAAACACTATTGAGTGTTGATGTCTTAAAATGAGAGCCCAAAGGTCCTATTTATAGGGAAAAATCCGCCAAAAACGCTCCAAAAGAGGCCAACTGCAGGGGGTTGCCGCAGGGCATGCGACAGGGGGTAGCCGCAGGGCGTGCGGCTGGGGCGTGCGGTTGGGGCGTGCGGTTAGGGGTGTTCACAATCGGGTTTTGAATTCCTAAGTAGGTTTCATCAATTCGGGTTTTAAAAACAGAATTTTATCCGGATGATAATATACTTACTCTTTTGGTTTTTTGCAAATGATTTTATCAGGGTCTTTTGTTTTGAAAACAATAAACTATTTGTAACTCAGCAATAAGTTTATTCAAATAAAACGTGGACAAAATAACAGAAATAAAACAAGTATACATATATATAATGTTTAAATACTAGAAGAGACTTTATTTACTTTCCCGACGAGAATAATAATAAGAAAGAAAATATAATATGGCAGAGAGATCTCTGGCAATAATAATCTTCTCCCTCTTTAGATATTTCTGAGAATTCGATTCCGGAGACGGGACACATCGAGTGTCGAGAATAGATTCGATAATTCTTCAGAAATAAGACAATAATTGAAAATACTTGATGAAAGATCAGAAAACCAGATCATAAACTGAACCTTGAATCTTAGCTTGCTTGTTGCTGTTTTTCGCTTCTTCTTGCCTGTTTTTCTACTGTCAAACTGCTCTAAAACTGCTGTTTTGTGCTCTGTTGTTGCTGTCTTTAATCCTTGGGAGGTCTTGGCCTATTTATAGTGAGGGAAAGTGGTATGTCGCGCGAAATGTTCCCCATAAAGGGTGATTGTCGTGCGACAATGCCTATGTGTCGCGCGATATACTTGTTTGTCGTGCGACATTTCACTTTAATGATGATTCTGACCCACTGATGAGTCAGAAAGTAGAGTGGTGGGGTTGATTGTCGCGCGACATGTCCCTATAAAGGGTGATTGTCGTGCGATACACTTGATTGTCGTGCGACATTTCACTTTAAAAATATGTTTGTTTGGCCAACAAACCCTTTCGGGGCAGTTCCGAGTGTTCGGGTGAGTTTCGGACTCTAAAAACAGTATTTTCGGAGGTTTATTAGGGTTCTTGTGGGGTTCACGGATCGTGGTGTCTACAGACCCTCTCGACTCAAGCTCTTTGCCTGCAAGGAATTGAGGCGACTGGAAGAGACCGTGATTGATGGCCCCCGCAAGAACTCTAAAGAAGTGTGTATGAAAAAGTGTTCGCGAATGCCTCCGGAGAGGGTTTTTGTTACCTCACTGCCTCTTTCGAGGGCTTTTATTTGCTCCACTCACCTCAGATGGGAGGATCACCATTGCTACACTGTACCTCTCTGGGAGGGCTTTTTATCTCTGACGAGGGCTTGTATGACTAGATTGCCTCTAGAGAGAGCTTATGTGAATGGATTGCCTCCGGAGAGGGCTTGTGCCTGTAGAAAGGACTTGTGAGTGATGTTTTGCCTGTAGAAAGGGCTTATGTGAATGGATTGCCTCCGGAGAGGGCTTGTGCCTGTGGAAAGGACTTGGTGACCGGTTTGCCTATAGAAAGGGCATATGTGAATGGATTGCCTCCGGAGAGGGCTTGTGCCTGTAGAAAGGACTTGATGACCGGTTTGCCTGTAGAAAGGGCTTATGTTAATGGATTGCCTCCGGAGCGGGCCTGTGCCTGTAGAAAGGACTTGGGAGTGATGCCTGTAGAAAGAGCTTATGTGAATGGATTGCCTCCGGACAGGGCTTGTGCCTGTGGAAAGGACTTGATGATCGGTTTGCCTGTAGAAAGGGCTTATGTGAATGGATTGCCTCCGGAGAGGGCTTGTGCCTGTAGAAAGGACTTGGGAGTGATGTTTTGCTTGTAGAAAGGGCTTATGTGAATGGATTGCCTCCGGTGAGGGCTTGTACCTGTGGAAAGGACTTAATGACCGGTTTGCCTGTAGAAAGGGCTTATGTGAATGGATTGCCTCCAGAGAGGGCTTGTGCCTGTAGAAAGGACTTGGGAGTGATGTTTTGCCTGTAGAAAGGGCTTATGTGAATGGATTGCCTCCGGAAAGGGCTTGTGCTTGTAGAAAGGACTTAGGAGTGATGTTTTTCCTGTAGAAAGGGCTTATGTGAATGGATTGCCTCCGGAGAGGGCTTGTGCCTGTGGAAAGGACTTGAAGACCGGTTTGCCTGTAGAAAGCGCTTATGCGAATGGATTGCCTCTGGAGAGGGCTTGTGCCTGTAGAAAGGACTTGGGAGTGATGTCTTGCTTGTAGAAAGGGCTTATGTGAATGGATTGCCCCCGAAGAGGGCTTGTGCCTGTTTAAAGGACTTGATGACCGGTTTGCCTGTAGAAAGGGCTTATGTGAATGGATTGCCTCTGGAGAGGGCTTGTGCCTGTAGAAAGGACTTGGGAGTGATGTTTTGCCTGTAGAAAGGGCTTATGTGAATGGATTGCCTCCGGAGAGGGCTTGTGCCTGGTGAAGTTTGGTTGTTTCTCTCTTTGTCTGCTAGAGTGAGAGAGGTGATTTCAGTGAGGGTGGAAAGAGCTCCTCGAGGTCTAATCTCTGCCCGGATGTTCATTTTCCCCTATCTTTTTGAAGTTTTACTCTCATTTTTGTTTTTTAACTGAAAATACTTATCTCGGAAAGCAATTTTCGAATTTTTCTTGCTTTTCACCGAGTGATGATTCGAGGTTTTTTCCAAACCATCTCTTATGTATCTTGCTGAAAAGAAAATTTTTATGGAAGGTCAATCTCTAATCTCTGGTCCCTTTTTGATTCTCATTTTTGGTGGCCCCACATCGTTTTCTGTTTTTTGATGTCCTTATTTCTCCCTCTTTTGGGAAAGACTTTTCCTGGCCTTCTCTGTTTTTGACCAAGAGTCTTTTACCCTTTTGTGGTGATTAGGATCCTTACTCACCTAAAACGAAGCCCTGAGCCGGTTTCGGCCTAGCTGTCACTTTTGGTGTGTCTCTCCCTGTCACTTTTCATTTCTGTTTCTCTCGCTCTCTTTCGGGCGTTCATGCGGGTTTTTTCTCTTTTCTACTCTTTCAATTTTTTCTCTTCCCGTCTTATTCTGATATTTTATTTTTTTCTCATCGATGGTCTTGGTCCTTCTTGGGAGATCAGAGACTACTTTGTTTGTAATTCGTTTTCGCATTTTCGGTGAGATGATTTGGAAGTCTTTCCTTGATTTTTCATCATTGGGGTGCGATTTTCAGAAAGGTTTTCGAAAACTGTACCTCTAAAGCATTCCTGCACGAGATAAAATGAGAGAAAGGTCAAAAAAACAGGGGAGGGGGTGAAGTGTCGCGCGACACCTCGAGAGAGTACTCTTTGTCGCGCGACAAAGAGCCTATATGTCGCGCGACATATTGCTCCACTATATAACCCTCTTGCTGAGCTCATTCTCTCATTTTTCTCTCTCTCTCTAGCTCTCTCTCTCTCTCTAGCTTTCTTCTTAAGCGCGGAAGCCCTGCCGCTTTTCTGTTTTTTTCGACTTTTCTCATTCATTTCACTCATATATAGATGGAACCTGCTCAGCCCGATAGATTAGAGGGTGACCAGGAGGAGGTCACCTTTACCGACGCTCAGGGCGTTCTCTGGTGCAACCCTCACCATGACGATTGGGAGGACCTGGATTGGTACGGTGAGGATGGGGTGGACCGCGGTCGGGCGGTGGTCTACTGAGACGTTACCCAGGTTGCTCCAGTCCCAGATGTTTCGTGGCTCTTGATGGAGCCTGCTTCTCACGAGATTCGCCGACGATCTTTGTATGTATTCTTGAAATTCTTTCTTTGTTTGATTTCTTTTGTCGTTTCCTACATGTATTTAAACAATTCTCGTTTTTAGTATACATATCTGTCTAGAAGTAACGTCCGATTTAGTGAACACATACTTTTACCTGTGATACCTTTTAGGTTTAGAAAATTACATAATGTACCCCCGTAACTCTATAACTCTCATAATTACACCAAAATACCCTCGTGCTTGGAAAATTACATAATTTTATCCTATAACTCTATATCTCTCATAATTATACCAAAATACCCATAGGTTTGGAAAATTACAAAATTTTGCCCTATAACCCTATAACTCTCATAATTACACCAAAGTACCCTCAGGTTTGGAAAATTACATAATTTTACCCTATAACCCTATAACTCTCATAATTACACCAAAGTACCCTCAGGTTTGGAAAATTACATAATTTTACCCTATAACCATATAACTCTCATAATTGCACCAAAGTATCCTTAGGTTTGGAAAATTACATAATTTTACCCTATAACCCTATAACTCTCATAATTACACCAACGTACCCTTAGGTTTGGAAAATTACATAATTTTACCTTATAGCCCTATATCTCTCATAATTACACCAAAGTACCCTCGGGTTTGGAAAATTACATAATTTTACCCTATATCTCTCATAATTACACCAAAGTACTCTCAGGTTTGGAAAATTACATAATTTTACCCTATAACCCCATATCTCTCATAATTACACCAAAGTACCCTCAGGTTTGGAAAATTACATAATTTTACCCTATAACCCTATATCTCTCATAATTACACCAAACTACCCTCAGGTTTGGAAAATTACATAATTTTACCCTATAACCCTCTAACTCTCATAATTGCACCAAAGTACCCTCAAGTTTGGAAAATTACATAATTTTACCCTATAACCCTATATCTCTCATAATTGCACCAAAGTACCCTCAGGTTTGGAAAATTACATAATTTTACCCTATAACCCTATAACTCTATATCTCTCATAATTGGACCAAAGTACCCTCAGGTTTGGAAAATTACATAATTTTATCTTATAACCCTATAACTCTATATTTATATATACATCTCTCTTTGTTGTCTGTAGTGGGTTGGCCGAGGTTGGGGTTCTCCCAACACTATATCTTTGGAGTGGCGATGGGCACCGGCCCCTGTCCAGGAGTTACTCCTTGCGACTCCATTTGGCTCTATCTTCGATGCCCTCCCGGAGCGGGTATCTAGGGCGGCAGTTTTGGTCTCGGCACTAGCCTCCCATTGGTGGGATACTACTCATACCTTCCATTGGAGCTGGGGTGAGATGACGATGACCCCCCTCGATCTTTTTGCTCTGACCGGGATTCCTTCAGGGGGGTCCCTATCCACTTTCCAGAGATATCTCCTATGTCGGCACCGGTTTACGTCGATACACCATTCCCGAGTATCCTCTCCCTGAGGATGCTTTTGACTTCTTGGGTGGTCGTTCTGATGACGAGGTACTTACTTCAACTTTGTTTGATACTTGTATATCTATATTTATTTATTTTGCTTGTGCTGATTCTCTTATCTTATGTTTCTCGCAGAGGGTGAGTGTACGGGTGGTGGATCTGAGGGCTTGGCATGCCCAGCACCTCTACAACTGGAACCTTCTCCAGTATGTCGGTCGAGATCCTCCAGCATACATGCGTGACTATCAGAGGGCGATCGACGTTTCTTTACGACCGGGTGACCCACTGACTTTTTCTCATGCTCGGATGGAGTCTCAGAGGAGTAGTAGTCAGACTTTCAGGCGCTCTCGATCCTTAGTGATCCGTCCTACTGCTCCTATTCGGTCGACTGGGCCTTCTCAGGCAGTAGTTCCCTCTACTCAGGACGTCCCGGTGGTCGATCCTACTCCTGAGGAGGGTTCGGGTGACAACGGGAGCGTGTCGAAGCACGCTCGGATAGATTAGCTTTTCTTTTCTGCATTTAGTTAGTTCTAACAAATATGTAGTTTTTATTATTATTTTTTAGACTTGTAGATAGAGATTTAGTTTTGAAAAACTATTCTTTCGTTAGTTTTATGAAAAATCTTTATCTGTGTTTGTTTATATACATTTATTCCTTATCCATGATGAATGACTAATAATTACATGATTTGATGAATTTAGGGATCGTACCTTTGTAATGGGGTGATACTTAAGGTCTCTGCAAAAGAACAAAGTGAGCACAAATGCATACAAAAGTGGTTCTTTTGGCAAAACTGACCCTTACGTGTAAGAAAATATCAAAACAGAGTGCACCAAGGGAGTTTGTCGCGAGACAATCCTTCCTACATATGGGTTTGTCGCACGACAAAGAGTTACAGGAGCCCTCTTGTTTGCTATAAATACACTCATCTTCCTTCCTTCATCCTCACACCTTTCCCAAAATGTCTTCTTTTCTCACAAATTTTGATTTTTCTTATGTTGAAGCCCGAGATGCTCTAATATCTTCCTCTGGTTGGACGGTATGGTTTTCGGAGAATTCTAGGGCCATTCGGTGGAACATTCCTTGGTGGAAGCTGAGGGCGATAGTGCTTAGTACCGGGGGGCAGAATTACGTTCGGCTCCGTAGGCTCTGGTTCACTTCTTTTTATCTCCCAGGACGTCTTCTTTGGCAATTTAACATTCCCCAGGGCATTCCCCTTGGCCTGAACAACTTCTCTTCCGAGTCTAAATTCTTGACCCAACATGTTTCTTCCTCGGTGGAGAGAATGTGGCGTACTCCACTGACTCGTCAGTTCAACCACGCCTGTTTTGGTATTTCCAGGCCCCTCCGGGCTGACATTATCCGTTCTCTTTGGGGGTCTCTTGAAGGAGAGCTGATTGATGACCCCTTTCAAATGGAATGGTTTCGGTTCATGGATTCCGAACCCACAGAGGAAAACATAGTCTTTGCGTACCAGATTCTGGATGAGGCTCGAATTGACTTGGCTATTGAAGATCCTGCTTGGCCAACCCCTAGGGATTAGGTCTTTCTGTATGATGTATCTCCTTTGTAACTTTCGGTGTTCTGAACCACCTTAATAATAAAAAAGGGATTTTTATTGCTTTTACAATGTTTAAACCGGGCCTGAAGTCACTTCTCAGGTTACCTACGTTCCCCCTTTGATTTTTCCAAAAACACAATTTTGAGTTGGGGCTTAGGTTTACGTAGTTCTTAATCATACATGTTACATCTATTGGTAGTACTTCTTCAGTCGATCGATGTTGACTGGGGAATGCAGTAACTGTCCGTCCAAATCAGCTAGTATAGCGGCACCCCCTGTATCAATCTCTTTGACGATGTATGGTCCTGTCCACTTTTGCCCGAACTTTCCTCTTGGGTCTCTGGCTGGTTCTCGAATTTCTTTCAACACGATGTCGATCTCATTGATACCCCGAGTTTTTACTTTTTGGTTAAATGCTCGAGCAATTCTCCTTTGATACCCTTGGTGGTGATATGTGGCTTCCAATCTCTTCTCATCTAACAATGCCAACTCGTCCTAACGTGCCTGAACCCATTCCAGTTCATTAACATGATTCTCTAGCATTACTATGAGGGGGAACCTCTAATTCAACAGGGAGGACTGCTTCCATCCCGTATGTAAGCGAAAATGGGGTTGCCCTGGTAGAGACCCTCTCAGTGGTGCGGTATCCCCACAACGCATATGGTAACTTTTTCGGCCAGTCTCGACAGGTGTCGGTCATCTTGTTCAGGATATTCTTCAAGTTCTTGTTGGTGGCCTCAACTGCCCTATTGGTTTGCGGTCTGTATGACGAAGATCGGTGTCGGGTAATACTGTATTCCTCCATGACTGTATTAGCCTCTCCTTCAAAGTGGGTGCCGTTGTCCGAGATGATCTCATGTGGGACCTCATACCGGCAGACGATAATCCGTGTAATGAATCGGGCAACTTTCTTGGTGTCAAGGGTCTGGAAAGACTCGGCCTCTACCCATTTGGTGAAGTAGTCGATGGTCACTAGTATGAATTCGTGGCCGTTGCTGGCTTTGGGCGAAATTTTCCCAATGATGTCTATTCCCCAGGTAGCAAAAGGCCAGGGAGCAGTCATATTGTACAACTCTTTTGGAGGAAGTTTCTAAGACTTAGCGTAGATTTGACACTTGTGACAACGACGTACATGATTAACGCAGTCGTTTTGCAAGGTAGACCAGAAATAACCTTGTCTGATGATTTTGCGGGCAAGTGTATGGCAGCTCATATGAGGTCTGCAATCGCCCCCATGTATTTGATCCATCATTTTGACAGATTCTTCTTCAGTGAGACATTGAAGATGGGCCCCGTCGTAGTTCCTCTTATACAGCCTTCCGGCACAAAGTATGAACCCTGATGCTAGCCTTCTGAGTATGACCCACATTTTCTTATCTTTTTGCTCGGGATACAAATGATTTTTCAATAAGTTCCAGATGTCATAAAACCAAGTGGTTGAGTCCCCTTCCTTTTCATTCTCTACCTCAAGGGCCATGCAGTGTGCTAGTCCTGGTCTTCTTTGTACCGTAAGAGTTATTTCTTCCATCCCCTCCGAGATATCGATCATTGATGCCAAGGTTGCTAGTGCGTCAGCAAAATTGTTTTGTGATCTGGGGACATAGTAAAATTCTGAATGCTCAAATCTCCCCGCGACATCCTCCAGTCAGGCGAGGTATGGTAGCAACTTCTCATCCCTGACCTTCCATTCTTGTAGTACTTGGTGGACTACTAATGCCGAATCTCCGTACACTTGTATTCTCCGTATACCCCTTTGGAGTGCAATCTCTAATCCAATTATACAGGCTTCATATTTGGCCATATTATTGGTGCAGAAGAAGTCCAGACGATATGATATCGGGGAGTGAGTTTGGTCTGGAGAGACTAACAGGATGCCTACTCCATTCCCATTTTGGTTAGCGGCCCCGTCAAAGTATAATTTCCACTCTTCATCGATCTTGACATTCATGATAGTTTCATCTGGGAATTCGGCTTCTTCTAACATGTCCCCCAATATCTGATTGTGGGCCAGGTAATCAGCTATTATCTTGCCTTTGACTGCCTTCTTGGTCATGTATGTGATATCGAATTCGGAGAGTAAGAATAACTATTTTGCCATACGGTTTGAGAGAGCTGGTTTCTCAAAGAGGTATTTTAGCGGATCTATTCGTGATGCCAGGATGACTGGGAAAACCAGCATGTAGTGTCGTAATTTCTGTGTTACCCAAACAAGAGCAGTGCACGACTTCTCTAACGGCTTATAGTTTACCTCAAATGGTGACAATTTCTTACTGATGTAGTAGATGGCCTGCTCTTTTCGGGTATCAATCACATGTTGGGCTAGCATAGCTCCTGCAGCTGAATCCATGACCATTAGGTATAAGATTAGTGGCAGTCCGGTCTGTGGTGGAGATAATACTGGGGGGTTGGAGAGATAGCCTTTGATTCTATCAAAAGCCTCCTGGCACTGACTATCCCATTCTCTTGGCAAAGATTTCCTCAGGAGTTTGAAGATGGGCTCGCATGTCTGAGTGAGCTGAGAGATGAACCTACTGATGTACTATAAATTACCCAAATATCCCCGAACTTCTTTCTCGGTACGAGGCTCGGGCATTTCTTAAATAGCTCGAACTTTGGCAGGGTCCACCTTGATTCCCTTTTTAATGACGACATAGCCTAGAAGTTTTCCTTTGGTTACCCCGAACACACATTTTTGCGGGTTAAGTCTCATCTGGTACTGGCGAAGGCGGTCAAAAAACGCTCGTAAGGCTGGTACATGGCCTTCTCTCTCCTTCGACTTGATTATCATGTCGTCCACATATACTTCTACCTCTTTGTGAATCATGTCGTGAAAGATAGCAGTAGCTGCCCTCTGATACGTTGCCCCGGCGTTCTTTAGCCCGAATGGCATAACGGTGTAGCAGTAGGTTCCCCATGGAGTGATAAATGCCGTTTTCTCTTGGTGATCTAGGTGCATCTTGATTTGATTATACCCAGCAAAACCGTCCACAAATGACTTCAAGGCATGGTTGGTGGTATTATCCACTATTAAATCAATGTTGGGTAATTAGAAAGCGTCTTTTGGGCAAGCCTTATTGAGATCCCGGTAATCCACACACATGCGGACCTTCCCATTTGCCTTTGGAACGGGCACACTGTTGGCTAGCCATGAGGGGTACTCGATCACTCGTAAAAAACCCACACTCAGTTGTTTCATTACCTCCTCTTTCACTTTCAAGGACCATTCTGGCGTAAGTTTTCTCAACTTCTGCTTGACGGGCCTGAATTCTGACTTGGTGTGTATCTCGTGCATGACTATCTGGCTGTTCAAACCTGGCATATCAACATAGGACCAGGCGAAGACATCCACGTACTCATTCAGAGTTTGTGTGAATTCCTCACTTTCCGCTTCACTTAGACTCGCCCCAATACAAACTTCTTTCTTTTCTTTCTCTGTCCCCAGATTAATCACAAGAGTATTTCCCTCCTCGCTTTGTATGCGCTATTCCTCTCGTTCAGGGTGTTCATTTAGTCTTTCTAGTTCCATATAAGCAATTACAGAATTAGAACTAACAGGATACCGCAAAATAGAGTCTTCCTCATCAATGACAGTGCTTACAGGTACAAGTTTGAAAAGTAAATCTAGGAGAGACTTTTCTTAAGCCCCACCCTCGCTTTTATCTTTTACCCTTACAATTTCACTCTTTACCCCCTTTTCCTGATAGTCTGGGTCAGCGTGTATTAAGTGTACAGGGTCGTCTCTTGACTCATTATCCTCTAGAGCCATGACGTCGAAGAGATCTCCGATCATTTCTTCCTCTTCCTTGTCTTCACTTTCTTCTCTCGGTCCGATCGTTAACTTGGTAGAGAAGCTGTGTATAACACTTTCTTTGAGATAAAGGTCCTCTTCATAGAAGATTTCCCATCCTGGAAGGTTATCTCCGTCGCTGTTTCTCCAAGGCTCTTGAAAGCCACAAAAGGGGATGTCCTCTCCTTCTTTGACGAAAAACCCGTTTAGAGAGCTAAAACTCGGGTATTGATGTCCTCGACCCTTTTTTTCTTAGTTGTCTTCTTCGGTGTGCAGGTACCCCAATCCTTCTCTTTCATGCTTAGTCACTGGTTCTAAAGCTTGAAGTAATCCTGGCAGTCCTATTCCCAGGCTGGCTCCTGGTAAGTATTTCATCTTTCTCAGCATGTTTGTGACCTTAGTGCTGAGGCCGGGGATATTATCGGGGGGTAAGTACTTATTCTCTGGGTAGTGACTCCTGATTTGTGACCTTGGTGCTGAGGCTAGCTCCTAACTGTATGCTTTGACTCCTAATGCCCAATACAGGTAACTCCAGATCTGCCAAGGTCCTTTCAGGATCTCCTTGGATGGTAATTACATTCCCTTCGAAGGGTATCTTGATCTTTTGGTGTAAGGAGGAGGGGAGTGCTCCTGTGTCGTGTAGCCATGCTCTTCCCAATAGGAGGTTGAAACTGGAGGGAATATCTATGATTTGAAAGTCTGCTGGAAAGTTTTCGGGACCAACCATGAGATTTAGCTTTAGGGAACCCAGAACTGCCCTTCTGGTGTTGTCATAGGCTCTAACGGTCACCGCTGACGGAGAAAGCTCTGAGTCTAAGATACCCAGACATTTGGCGGTCTTCAGGGGACAAACGTTTATAGTTGATCCATTGTCGATGAGGACCTGGGGCAGGATTTTCCCTCGGGTTCTGACAGTAATATGGAGGGCCAAACTGTGTTTTCTCCCCAAAGGAGATAAGTCTTTATCTGAAAATGACAGACTTCTTTGGACTGTAAGAGATCCGATTATGTTTGGTACTTGTTCTGGTGTGGAATCTAGTGATATGACGGCCTCGTCTAGGAGTTTGATGAAGGCGGTCCTGTGAGGTTTGGAGGCAACCAAAAGGCCCCAAATGGTGATGTGTGCTTGAGTTTTCTTCAGTTGTTCTAGCACTCGATCCTCTCCTGCTTCCTTAGGAGGTGGTGATTTTTGACATCCATCAGTGGTGGTTGATATACCTTTCTCGAAAGGGTAATTTGTTGTATCCAAAGGGACGCTAGGTCCGATCCTTCTAAGGCTTTCGATGATTCTGGTTCTGTCGACCAACTGAAGGCTTTGGGGGAGCTTTCTGTCATACAGATTGTCTCCTTGGGAAGGCCTTGGGGCTTCCATGGCTGTTTCTTCTTGTCTTGGGTCCATCCTATCCCAGCTTTTTCGGGATTGGTCCTGATTGTGAGTGGTTGTGGGATCCCCTTATTAGTCTTTCCTAACCCCTGCCCGGGTAGGAAGTTCATTTTAGCCATCCATTGGTCGATTATTGGATTGAGGCCTGGGGCCACTCGAGCCTTTGTTGGTAGCACAACTGGTGCTTTGTAGGCTGGGTCATCCTGAATAAGTCCTACTGGATCAAAGCCTTCTTCATCAGTTGTCAAGGCGTTAATTCCTGCAGGTGGAGTATGATTGGGAAGGGGGTTGTTGGTAACATTGGGTCCGCGGGGTGCGGGGATGGTTCTGGCTTCAATGAGGTCTTGAATACGATGGCGAAGAGCCAAGTAGCATTCCGTGTCATGGCCCGCTATTTGATGGTATGCACAGTTCACATTCATTCTCCAGGTACCGGGAATAGGATGTGGTGGAGGACGTGGGTTGAGTGGAGTGATTAGTCCGGCCTTTCGGAGTAGTTCCAGGCTTTTGACTAGGGAAGTGGGAAGGGTACAAAAATTCCTTTTTTTCCTGACTTCAGTGCTCGAAGAATCTCCTTGTGCGGGCCAATTCATCGGGGATGCTTGTGATGGCTGTTGAAATGAGTTCTGTTGATACGGGTATGAGCTTATTTGGTTAACGATTGGAGTGGCCATCTTTCTCCCTGCGTATGAGGCTTTCTTGGTATCATTCTCTGCTTTCTTAGCCAACTCTTCTTCTACTTGTGACCCCATGCTTAATAGGGCTCTAAAGTGTGGGAATACGTGCTTTCCCATACAACTTAATACAGCTGGAGTAAAATTCCTCTGTATGATTTCCAACCGTTCCTCTTCATCAGGTCGTTTGGACATTTGGGAGGCCATCTCTCTCCAGAGTGTGACAAAGTCGTTAAAACTCTCTTTCTCGCCTTGCTTGGCCATTTCCAGGTGTTTGCGGGTAATTTCCAGATCTTCGTTGGACCCGTATTTATTCATGAATTCTTTGACAATATCTCCCCAAGTTTTCATGTGGTGTCTCTCCAGATCGAAAAACCATCTCAGGGCGGCCCCCGTGAGAGTCATATGAAAGGCCTGAGCCAACTCTGGCTCTCCACAGCCTAATACTTGCATGGATCTGATGTAGGATTGAAGATGGATTTTGGGGGGCGTGGTCCCTGTAAATTTGGTGATGGAAGGGAGTTTGAATCCCTGAGGTAATCTTGCTTCCGGGTAGAGGGAGAAGGCATTCATATCAGTATTCTCGTCTGCCCCTTTTATCAGAAAAATCCCCCTTTGCAGAACCTTCATCTGCTCTTTTAGTTTCTTCATTTCTTCGCTTTCTCTTGACAGCTCGTCGGGCTGTTACCGAGCTATAACCGATTCCGCATACACTGCCCAAAGTCGGTTGATGTCTAGGTATTCATTAGGAGGGGCTACTGGGGCTGGAGGTGGAATAGGCCTTGCGGGAACTTGTGGCCATGGTTGGTATTGAGGATCAACGCCCGGTTGGGGTTGTGGCCAGACGATGGGTGGCTCTGGTTGCTGATAGGTAGGTCCTGAATCTGGGGCCCATTGATTCTGATTGTTGGGGTCAGTCTGAATGGGACCGGCGGTGACGGGACCCATTTGTGGTAGATTGGTTCCTTGGGTCGGGGGAAGCACTTGTGAAGACTGCCCTTGATCCCGATTCGGTGGTAGTCGTTCGGTTGATAATTCTTCTATTCGAATGCGGGTACTCTGTTGCTCGGTCACGAGACTTGCTAAACTCATGCTGACGGTTATCAGTAAAGGATGCATCTAGGCTAAATCTGGCTGATGTGCCGACGCCTCGGCTAGGCTCTGATTTGTCTTTTGATTCTCGCGTCTCTCGACCATTGTAGGTGTGGTTGGTCTTACTAATCTTCCGGTATGATCTCGACCAGCCTAACCTTCTAGACTGTCATCATATTACGGCCGTAGACGAGGACCACGGGGTGAAGATGAAGGAAGAGTGTGATGTGACTCGATTTTTGCCAAAGGAAACACTAAACAAAATCGCCGAGAACAGGCTCGGGTTTCGAAAAAAGCGGCGTAAAGTAAGCCGTAAGGTGGTACATCCCCTACGGCTGTTTGACAAGTGTTTTAGCTGACTCAATCTTATATGCAACGTAGGTGTAATGTAATGTGAAGGCTTCAGGCTCCCTCCTGTTTGGCAAGACCTCGTGATATACCCCAGGGGCGGGTACGTGCAAGAATCTTTTGATATACTTCCGGGTACATGAGTGTTCTCGTCACTCGATATACCTCGAGGGCGTACTTTGCCAAGGAGAGTGGAAGTAAATGCTTTCGGTTTATGTTGGCCCAAGCAAGCCAACTCCCTACTCACTTATAATACTTCCGAGGGTTAGGGGTAATTTCACACTCGTAGAACTAATGCATGATTTGTGAAAGTGCGTGCAAAGTTTGAAATGTTAGGTTTACAAATATCATTATCTTGATTACGTATTTTTTGAAAACTTCTATTTTTAGAAAAAAGTTTCTTCTCAATCAAATAACACAAGTAAGAAAAGCAGTAAAAGCTAATATTCAACAGATAAACAAGAGTCCACATATAAGAGTCTAGTTTTCAAAGCGTCCCCAGCAGAGTCGCCACTGTGAGAATCCGCAAATGCGACCCCCGGGTCTCGTCCCAGTTCGTTGGGCGTCTGAAATGTCGGAAAGGATTCCGTCGTTCCATTTACTGGAGTATTTTGATAATTCATATCGGGTGTCCCTCTATCCTATTTCTAGGTACAAGAGGGTTCATTCAGAGTCGCTAGTACGTTTTACGAAAAAACGGACAAAAAGGGTTGTGTAAGGGGAAAGGCTACAGATAAGCCTTTCTTTACACGTTTGTCTGCGAAACCAGGATTCTATAAGGTTCGAAAACTATGTTACGGATTGGGAAGGTGTTACGCACCCATTCCGCCCTTTCGGTCTCTAGTGGACTTATATGTTTATTTTCATGTTGAAAAACTTGGATGCTTTTACTGACAGTCTACTACTTTTCGAATGAAAACCCCAATTTTTGGGGAAGACGGGAAAGGGTATGAAAAACCTTTGTGTTCCGAGATCCATTGTTTTATTTTTGAAAAGATGTAAATACAAGTGACAAATATTGTAGTATTTTTATATATATATATATAGAGAGAGAGAGTTTCCCGTATTACTTCTCAGATAAAGACGGTTTTCCCGGGTTTTGATTTCTTTTGGAAAAATTCGGATCTGGTATCAGAACTAATTTAATATGGAATCAGAACTCTTGAGGGGAGTTTTACCAGACATATCCCAGTCTATTGTGGAGACAGGATATACCGGGTTTTGAATTCCTAAGTATGTTTCATCAATCCGTGTTTTGAAAACAGAATTTTATCCGGATGATAATATACTTACTCTTCTGGTTTTTTGCAAATGATTTTATTAGGGTCTTTTGTTTTGAAAACAATAAACTATTTGTAACTCGGCAATAAGTTTATTCAAATAAAACGTGGACAAAATAACAGAAATAAAACAGGTATACAGATATATAATGTTTAAATACTAGAAGAGACTTTATTTACCTTCCCGACGAGAAGAATAATAAGAAAGAAAATATAATATGGCAGAGAGATCTCTGGCGATAATAATCTTCTCCTTCTTTAGATATTTTTAAGAATTCAATTCCGGAGACGGGACACGTCGAGTGTCGAGAATAGATTCGATAATTCTTCAGAAATAAGACGATAATTGAAAATACTTGACGAAAGATCAGAAAATCAAATCATAAACTGAACCTTCAATCTTAGCTTGCTTGTTGCTGTTTTTCGCTTCTTCTTGTCTATTTTTCTACTGTCAAACTGCTCTAAAACTGTTGTTTTGTGCTCTGCTGTTACTGTCTTTAATCCTTGGGAGGTGTTGGCCTATTTATAGTGAGGGAAAGTGGTATGTCGCGCGACATGTTCCCCATAAAGGGTGATTGTCATGCGACAATGCCTATGTGTCGCGCGACATACTTGTTTGTCGTGCGACATTTCACTTTAATGATGATTCTGACCCACTGATGAGTCAAAAAGTGGAGTGTTGGGGTTGATTGTCGCGCGACATGTCCCTATAAAGGGTGATTGTCGGGCGACATGTCCCTATAAAGGGTGATTGTCGTGCGACACACTTGATTGTCGTGCGACATTTCACTTTAAAAATATGTTTGTTTGGCCAACAAACCCTTTCGGGGCAGTTCTGGGTGTTCGGGTGAGTTTCGGACTCTAAAAATAGTATTTTCGAAGGTTTGTTAGGGTTCTTGCGGGGTTCACGGATCGGGGTGTCTACAGCTCCATGATAGCTCCTTTGCGGCCTGCTTCAAAAACCACCAGTGCTGCTACATTTCCTGCCTGTTTGCTGCAGATTTACTGCTCACTGCCCAGAATTATTTTTTCTGTCATTTAATTCAGTTGACTGCCTACATGTTTTGGCTTATTGTTAATTCTCTAGCTTTGTTTTGTATGTTGCTTTGATGCATTGCTCTGAATTGGATAAATGGACTTAGAGTCTTCACTTCTAGTCCATTAGCCAATTGTTTTTATTTATTTGCTTATTGTGTTTTTTTGGTGTTTAGGCTTTGGAGATGGCTCCTTGTATCTCCCCCCTCTTTTTTTCTTATTTATATATGCCTCTCTCGCGCAACTAATTTTACTTTTAACTTGTTATTTGTACGCGAAGGTGAGAGCTGCCACCGATGAGGCTGTGGCGAAAATAATGGCTGATCAGCCCGCCATCGAAGAAGGATCCGAGGCTTCGATCCTTCTCCCTCTTGATGAAGAAATCCGTATCATCGAGAATGAGGTCAGTTTTTCAAGAGGGACTAGGATCCGAGGCTTCGGGAGCTCTGTTGTCAAGGAGCCGAAGAAGAGAGGTCCTGGGGAGCGGGTGCAGATAAACCTTAAGATGACGGAATGCATCGCCCAGCAAGATGCAAGGATCGCGGAGCAAGATGCAAGGATCGCGGAGGTTGAGGCGCGGCATAAAGCAAAACTTGAGGCGATGGAAGAGCGGGTACGAGATCTAGTATGGTCGATGATGGCGAGTCTTCCTACGGGTAGTGGTAGACCATGAGAGGTTTAATGATAAACTAGTTTATTTATAGACTATTTTGCATATGTATATATATATAGACTTTGTAAATTTCAACTTTAGCTTGTAATTATACTTTGTACATTTCAACTTTTGCTTATAATTAGACTTTCTACATTTTAATTCTGGCTTGTTTTTGTGTGTGAATGAATTGAATACAGGTTAATTTGCAGAAATTTTTTGTGTGGTTGAATTGTGTTTGAATGAATTAGTATCAAATTTATAATGCCTGTTGATTTGTAAAAAAAAGTGTAGGTGTGGCTACACATTAATACAAATTGTTATAAAACAGGGCTGGAACCTCTTAAGAGACATACAAACAAAAGTATGTCGCCTAAGTGGTGGACCAAAACACACTTAGGCGACATAAGTGAATTTATATGTCTCTTAAGATTAAAAATTAGGCGACATAAGATATTATAATTTGTCGCTTAATCTGACACTTAGGAGACATAAAATATTCGAGTATGTCGCTTAAGTTATTAACTTAAGAGACATACTTAGTAGAGTATGTCGCTTAAGATTTAATTTAGGAGACATAAGATATTAGAGTATGTCGCTTAAGTTATTAACGTAAGAGACATACCAAGTAGAGTATGTCGCTTAAGATTTAATTTAGGAGACATAAGATATTAGAGTATGTCGCTTAAGTAATTAACTTAAGAGACATACCAATTAGAGTATGTCGCTTAAGTTATTAACTTAAGAGACATAAGAAAATGAATATGTCTCCTAAGTGATTACACTTAGGCGACATATCCTACTTAGTATGTCGCTTAAGTTTCAGATCTTACGCGACATTAGTATTATTAATATGTCGCCTTAGATCTTAGGCGACACCTCTTAGGAGACACCACTTAAGCTACATACCTTATGTCGCCTAAGGCTTAGGCGACATAAGGTATGTCGCCTACATCATCTCTTAGGAGACATAATTTCTATGTCCCCTAAGTGTCTGTTTCAGGTAGTGTAAAAAGGTCATCATAGTTCCCTCCCTCCGTAATCAAGTCAAATACTCTACGAACCCCTCATCCAGTACATTATTAATTAATTAATACCTTAATATTTTTCTTCAAATTCCCATCTCACCACCTCCACCACCGGCGGCGGTGTTATTTCTAATGTAAGTTCATATATTCTTTACCCTTGTTGTTGTTGTTGTTGTTGTTGTTGTTGTTGTTGTTGTTGTTGTTGTTGTTGTTGTTGTTGTTATAATAGAATTTGTATGTGAAATCCAACAAATGTTATAATAGAATTTGTATGTGAAATCCAACAAACATTATATTAAGGGTATATTTGTCCATCAACATTTATCATTATCCTTAAAATAAATTAATATTACAAAAGTGTCCTTATTGTAAAACCAAATTATAAAAGTAGTACCGCTTCCCTTTATTCAATATGAGTCCATTCCGTAGAGCTTATTATCTCTTTATTTATTTATTAATTTTTTTTGTATTATTTTCTGTGGAATAAAATATTTTGGGTGGTAAAAGAAAACAATTTCACAAAAGGTCCAATGGCAGGTGGAGGGGAAGTTCCGGGTACCTTCTTGGCAATTAAAAGAAAATTCAGTCAATTCACAGTCGTCTTGGAAGAGATAAATTTAAGTGACTAGTAATTGATTTTTTTTATTTATTTTGTTTCCTTTATTCCTTTTCATTCAATTTTTTCAATTTATAAAAACCTGAGTAATAATGTATTCATTTGGAGCATTAATAATCAACTTTTATTTTGCGTGAATGTTTCAGTTTTGTGTCATAAACAATGAAAAATTATAAAAACCATTTAATTTTTGTGAGAAGTAATGTATTAGAAAACACAGAGTGCAAACTTAAATTTGCATAACCCAAAAAACTATCATGTGTGTTTTATTAATAAATATATTTAAATTTGTAACTTCTTGAAATAATTCTAAAGCGCTATTAATTAAAAATTAGACATAGTATTCTGTTGAAAAATTTGCAATGCAAACGTAATTTTACATGATACTATAAAATATTACAATTCAAAAAATCTACTGAGTGCAAAATTAACGCTACACACGTTTGGAGTTTAATAAAATATAGACCCTTAATTTACAAAAATATTATTCCCTAATTTTTTGTAATTTAATTTTTCAAAAAAGACCCATTTTCTAATACCCCTTTAATTTTTATTGTTATAGATTTATATAGTACTATATATTGGACATCAACTTTCTTTTTCTTTTCAGTAGATTATATGATAAATTTTTTTTTGGGTGGAGATATTGTTATCTCCAAACATATTGGGTAATACTCCCGCTTTCAATCGGTCATTTTCAGCCGAGTAAAATGTATGTTACTCGATTCTTGAGGGCCGGCTATAAGTAGATACTCGGTCCATGGCAATGTACTATAAGGCATTACCAAGTTTATATTCAATCCTTCACACAATTGCTTAACATACACTTTACTCGATTGTCAAGAACCAAATAAAAAGCGGTGTATTTCTAAGAGATATTAGGGATGCCAATATCTCCACCCTCTTTCTTTGTGTATCACAACAAAATATATTTTTATATAGCGGTACATTCTTCCGGGTTTTTTTCCTTAATGCTTTTTTTTTTATTCAAAACATTTAATTTAATTTCTTTTGTCTTTTGTTTTATTATAAATCTATATTTTTTTTGTGAGAATTGTGAGTCATAGAAGAAAGTACATGTTGCATCGATTGTTCATTTAATTTATTTTTTTGTAGCATTTTCAATACACTAGGATATATTTCAAAAATACCAAAAGATTCTGTAAATTAGTTTAGCATTCTAAGCAGCAAATAACAAAAGGTTTTTATAATTAAAATGCAAGTACAAGCAGGAAACTTCGATGATTAAATAAACTATTCATTTTAAAAGCAAGTCATTGCTATGAAAATTTCAATTGGGATATGAATTCTTAAATTGTTCCTTAATTCGGTGGAATTGTTTTGACCAATTTTTTTGAAATTATATAAATATGAAAAGTTAATTTACAATTGTATTTTTGCAAGTGCTTCGTGCTTTATGTTACATATGTTTAATTTTATTTGTATATTTATGTTCTTTATAAAATCTTTATATTATTTATGCTTAATTTTCTTAAATTTAAAATAAATCTTAACTAAGATGTGAGTATGATCTGTTCATAGTTGTTTTTTCTTAATGTTTTTGGGCATTATATAAATTATTATATTTATCTTTATTATTTAGCATTTCTTAATATCTTTTATCATCATCAGGATTTCTCCACGTATTATATGGTATCCATGTTTAGTAAGTTTGGTCTGCAAATATTTGTCGTTAAAATACACATTGATTTTATTATAACAATAACATTATAGGATAACGGGTTTTTGTTTTGGAGCATATCCATTACTAAGAAAATTATGGGATTAATCCTTATCATTTAATTTTGCCCCTTCTATTTTATTGGTGGCGTGTTTTATTTTCAAGCCATACATAAAACAACTATTTCTCAGTTTTAGAATTTGTATTGGTCTACACATCATCTTTCTACTTATTTGTTACAACGGTCTTCTTTGGTCAGATGTACGTTTGCTTTTCAGAAATATTCCTTGCCATTCGGTCAAGATTTTTGTCACATTATTTCGTTACTCATCAGGTTATTTTTATCATATGTTGCATATTATTTTTGTTGATCGATGGTTAGGTAAGTTTGTAGTTTACAATATCAATTTATTTTGTGGACGTACATCATTTTCATGAGATAGGTAGGGTGTATCACACTAATATGCCTGCTTATTGTGTATCACATTAATATGCCTATTTTAAATATTTCTGGTGTATCACACTAATATGTCTGTTTTAAATATTTGTAATGTATTAAACTAATATGTCTACCATGTAAATAAAATTATCTATATAATATGTCTCCCAAAAAATAATAATATGTCTATTCATATTAGATTAGATAATTCGGTTAGGTGTTGAAAATTTTGAAATTCAAAACGAAACTAGATAACTTGTTAGTAGATATTTATTTATTTATTTAAAAAAATATAAATAATGTTTATCCAGTCAACAAAAAAAATATTTTTGAATATTTAATTGTTCCCTTATATTATGAGAAGATAGAATTTAGGATATTATTGAATATTAAAATTAGATGTCAACAAAAGGGTAATCTCGAAAATCAACTAAATAATTTTTAAAATAAAATAAATAATTAACAAATATTAATTAGTAATTATCCAATCATTTGGGCTATTTACTAATTTCTAATTCGTAATGAGCTAATTGCAAAACAATTTAAATTAATTGGGCTAAGCACATCAAGCCCCTTATTTTAATTATCATTAAAGGCAACTTTGTAAAACTCTTAAAGTTTTTGTCATAAAATCTATAAATGTTTAAGGAAATTACACGTAGTGTGCTATCGCCTAGATAGAATATGTATTAGGGATTTACTGTGTAAATTATGTATTATGGGCCATAATGGGCTTCCTTGTAAACCCTATTTACTATTGTATTTGTACCCTATTTAAAGGGCTCATCTAATGAAGAATAGAGCAGAATTATTCCTACAACACGTTATCACTATGATAACGTGTATTATAATCACTATGATAAAGTATTTTCATATAGCATCGAAAAATGTGACCATTATCGATCTTGATTTTTGAAATCTAATCCATATTCCTGAAAAATAATTAATATGGATGTACTCATAACTGTATAAAATTTTATTTTTTTAAGATGGCCGACCCAACTCGACCCGAATTTGACATTTTGGACTCAGAAGGACTTGAGTACCATCGGTGGGTTTCTGATGTAGAAACCGCTTTTGTGGCTAAAGAATACTCGGCTACACTTATTGACCCCAAAGACCCCACAGACAAAGGACCGTCTGAAAAGGTGAAAGCAAATGCATTAATGTTTCTAAGGAAACATATTGACCCCAGCCTACGTTGGGAGTACCTTCAGTTGAAGACACCTAAAGAACTATGGGATGCCCTTAAGGGACGTTTTGGGAACATTCATGATACTTTGCTCCCAGAATTGACCGTTCAGTGGAATGAAATCCGCTTGCTTGATTATAAAAGGGTTAATGACTTCAACAAGGATATGCTGCGCCTAAAGGCACGTCTTAACTTCTGTGGAAAGGATCTCACAGAAGATGATATGATTCAGAAGACACTTTCCACTTTTCCTACTTCAGCACTTATACTAGCGAACCAGTATAGGCTCGAGTATGATAACAAAAGAATCACAACATTCAATAAGCTGATCAACCTACTGCAAGTGGCTGAAAGGCATAATGAGGTTCTTTTGAATAACAATGTCAGGCCCGTCGGGACAAAGAAAATTCCTGAGGCTAACTACGGTAAGATGAACAGTGGAAAGAACCCTAATGCAAGGGGGGTTGGACGTGTTGCTCCCTACCCACGTGGCAATAAGGCACAACGTGAAAAGGGACGTGGGAGTCGTGGTGCAGGTCGTGGAGGCTCTTCCAAAGTATGGAGAAGAAATGATACTATTGGACCTAGTGGTCTGGAAAACAAGGTGAAAAATGCACCTAATAATCCTCCGGTCAAAAAGGAAAGAGTTGGTGACGAGCCATGTTATAGGTGTGGAGTTGCTGGGCATTGGTACAAGAACTGCCATGCAAGCGCTAAAGTAGCAGCCAGTTACAAGAGATATCGAGAATCTAAAGAACAAGAATCTCACTTTATGAACGAAGAAGACAATGACGCTTATGTCAACTTCACAATCGCAGACATTAGTGGCAAGAAGGACTTTGCTCAGTCAATGGATGCACCCGATTTTGACTGATCTACTTTATTGACTTTATTTTTCAGAAGTAGTTGAACAGGCATATTGCCTAATTTTTAATTAGACTATAGTTTTGTCTTAAAGTTTATGTTAATTTGATGGATTAGATTTCTAAACAAGATATTGGATTGATTACTGTTAGTTTTATTCGAATTTTATTCTAAAGTAATTGAATTTGTTTGGTTTTATTACTACATAGTTCGGAATTTATACTCGATTTCATTACTGTAAAAATGAATCGATAATAACTTTAATAATTGGTTGATAGTGAGAATACTATAGCCATTCAATGAAATAGGCAATTAATAACCTATAATACCTATGTGACTGTGATGATTAAATCATCATAAGAGTGAAGAACTGCTCAACCATTTTGTTACTAAAATGGTGTTTAAAGCCACATACGCTCTATATGCACTCAGAGCGACCCAAACTTTGTTTATGATATTCATACCAACAGTAATCATACAAAAATAAAATGTAAGAATGGAACAAAAATATATTTATTTTACCTCTAAACAAATGTGCAAAGAAACGCATTTGAAAGAAACTTATGAGTCATTCTAGTGGAATGTAGCCCACTAAGATAAGGATTGTCAAATCTTATGATGTCACTAACAATGTATCGTGGGACATAGACTCATACAGGCTTTGGCATGGTTGCCTAGTGCACCTTGGTCATAATGATCCATGCGTTAAAGTATTTACACGGATATCCCTCCTTTTGAGTGACAAATAAATGGGACAAAATTTCAGCACATTGCAACGTGTTGATACTAGTAATGCTCAAAAGTAATTCTTGATTTTCGAAGTATTGAAAGCCATATTCCCCCCTTCCCATTATGCCTAATTGACCATGTCAAAGGAACGACACTCCATTTTTTCAAAGCCTGCTCTTTAGCAAAAATAAGATCGAGACCTTCTTATGCTAAACATACAAAATAAAATATACCATTCTTACAATATATATTTGTAGATAAATCCATCCAGAGTGCGGAACCATTCAAAGTACTTTATGGATCTGGTGGATAATTCGACATTCTGGTCATATGTTGAATAATCGTCTACAAGAAATGCTGCATTTACAAACCTCTTAGTACATATTATACGCTTAAGGGCTCACCACCCTGATTATTGTACCATGTCTATAAGACTCGATAAAGCTGGAGGGTTTACATCAAAAGTACTTGATGATCATTGCATAAAATCGAAGTAAAGAACCCCGTTTCTCATGTGCATACGCAAAAAGGTCTCACAAAAAGTAACCATCAAAAGGATATAGATGGTAGATAGGGCATTGGTTATGCGCACTGTATTGCCTATGTATGCCTGAGATTTATGCAATATTGTATGCAGCTTTACTTATTTGTTTCAAAGTCCAATATTAGACAACTATTATATGCATACCAGTTGGTAACTGGATATTAGCCTGATATTTTATGCATATGTGCCGATTGCGCCCCCACAGCGCACCAAACTGGGCTTGCTAAAACAATTAAGTATTAACGTTGGATATGAATTCTCAACGATAATCCGCTATTTGAAATCCTTGTCAGGTGATCTCTTTACCGCTAAGAATTGCGGATTGTCACTTTGATGAGACAGTCTTCCCGTCGTTAGGGGGAGATAAGAAAAGAAATTTTCACGGGAACGACAGGAATTGTCGTGGTCTCCACTATGTCTCATCTTGATCCCCACGCACATCACAATGTATAGTGAAGTGAAAAAGAATAATCGATCTTGAAAATGTAACAGATTCGATGCCTGATACATTTAATGATACTGAAAAGTGACGAGATCAAATATATCAGCTGCAATATGCCTGCAAGGTTATAAGTCCCCAATAAGGGCACAATGTCGCAGAAAGAGACGATGCAACTACACTTAGTGGAGGTGTGGTTGAGGCCATGGCTCCTTAAAAGGAATAAAAGGAGGCCATTTGGTTCGACAAACACTCACGCCAAAGAAGAGGTGGAGTAAGGCACAAATTAATCAATTAATCATTAATGTAAAAGTCCCTTTTATGAGATTATCTCTGATTATATTTATGTCCATGAATCAATACTGGGGGACGCCCCGAAGTTATAGTGATTCCAGAGAATAAATAAATCTCAATGGGTTAAGGGATGGCATATGAATTAATGGATGCATTAATGATACACTGTTGCTCAAGAAGTCAAAGAGCACGATGATGTCGAACCTCGCTCTGTTGCAAAATGTCAACAAAGGGAAAAAATTGGCCTAAATAAAAATAAGCAATCCATATAGAATTAGATTCTATGGCAACGAGACAGGTATTTGGTCCGGTAGTGCTAACCGCGCCAAGTGTAAAGCCTGTAGGACATAAACAATTATTTTCCATAAAGCGTAAATGAAAAAAAATGAAGTTTTAAAGTAAAAGGCTCACCTTATGGCGCAAGGTTTCACATAGACGCTTTGGAATTGCTTAAACATTATAACATTCCGCTACCTGATTAGTTTGGTAGTTTTCGAAGGACTGAAATGCAGCTCATGGATGTGGTTACTGTATATCTCTAAGGGGATCATGATTCAGAGATATATACGAAAGTGCCTTGTGGCCTTACATTACCCAAGTCAAGTGACTCTAAACCACGGAGTGCGTTTGCAATTAGGTTGAAACGCTCACTTTACAGATTAAAACAATTCGGACGGATGTGGTATATCCGTCTAAGTGACTACTTGATTGGGAAGGGATATAAGAACGATGAATTATGCCCATGCGTATTCATAAAGAAAACAAGTTCCGGATTCGTAATTGTAACTGTATATGTCGATGATATGAACATATTAGGTACTCTTGATGAAATAAGAGAAACCGCAAGTTACTTGAAATCCAAATTTGAGATAAAGAATCTTGGGAAAGTTCGAATTTTTGTTTAGATCTTAATCTAGAATATCGAGCTTGTGGAATACTAATCCACTAGTCTGCGTACGTTCAAAAGATAATCAGGCAATTTAACATGGACAAAACGCATTCTACTAGCACTCCCATGGTCGGTCGAAATTTAGATCAAAGGAAAGATCAATTTCGTACAAAGTAAGATTACGAAAATATGTTGGGAGATAGGAGATGAAACTTTCTATCTAAATGCAATATGCGCATTATTGCACTTAACACAAAATACTCGACTAGACATAATATTCGCATTGAACTTGTTAGCTAAATTTAGCTCAGCGCCAACGCAGCATAATTGAACGCCTAAAAAGAACCATTGGTTTGAAATTGTTCTTTCCCTACAGAGAGGAAAAAGTGTATACGACAGTAACATCTAAAGTAAATGATGATGCTAAATGGCCACCCCTACATTGAAATCTCAAACAAAATCTTGATTGATTTTGTTGATGTTGGGTATCTCTCTGGCCCATACAAAGCTTTAAGGAGAATATAGCAAACTAGTTCACCAAATTTTTCCTAAGGCCATATTTGAAAAGCATGTGAAAAATATAAGGGTGCTTAGGCTTTTCCAACTCTCATGATCGAAGTAATGATCAAGGGAATGTGTGAAATATGATGAAATTTTCACACATACGTTATACTCTTTTCCTTAGACCAAGGTTTATTTTTCCCACTGGGTTTTGTTACTTGGTAAGGTTTTTAACGAGGCAACGATACATGCATAAGCTTTTCAAATTTCTTGATTAATGTAAATATCAGGGGGAGGTATAGACTTGAGGGGGAGTCTAACATCCACACGACGTTACGTTATACTCTTTTCCTTAAACCAAGATTTATTTCTCCCACTGGGTTTTGTTACTTGGTAAGGTTTTTAACGAGGTAACGATACGTGCAGACTCTATTGATTGAAGTAAGGATCAAATGAGAATATAGACTCAATGAAGGAAGTCTAACAGGATTGTCATAATGTTGTACTCTTTTCCCTTTGATCAAGGTTATTTTTCCCACAGGGTTTTTGTTACTTGACAAGGTTTTAATGAGGCAACAAGACATGTACCATTCTATCTTCGACTCAGCACAAGGGAGAGTGTTTAAGGAAATTACACGTAGTGTGCTATCGCCTAGATAGAATATGTATTAGGGATTTACTGTGTAAATTATGTATTATGGGCCATAATGGGCTTCCTTGTAAACCCTATTTACTATTGTATTTGTACCCTATTTAAAGGGCTCATCTAATGAAGAATAGAGCAGAATTATTCCTACAACAATAAATATATTTTTCTAATAAGATTTTCTTTGCAAGAATATAAAACGGTAAAGTTGACCTTTTGCATATAATAATGTTACAATTCTTAATACTCATATATTTAATTATTTATAAAAAATTAAATCAATAATATATCTGACACGTAATATATTTGTTTTAATTGTTTCAAACGTCAAAATACGCCCTGGCCCGTTTATTTTCTTCTTGCAATCAATCTGCCGCGGTAGTTGGAGATGGTTGTTAAGAGTTCATCGAGGCTATAGAGAAAAGGAAAAGGGCCGGAAGAGAGAGAGAATGAGAATGAGGAGAGATTAAAGAAAGAAGAAAAAGAGAGAGATGGCATGTGGACAAGCATGTGGGAGGATGCGAATTTGTTGGGTGGAGGAAATTGGGGGTAGGGGGATTGTGATTGTCTGGTGTGGGAATAAAAAAAGGAAAATGAAAAGTATCTAAAAAGTATTTATTAATTGTTATGGGTGATTTTTTTTGACACACTGTTAAGGGGTGATTAACAAGTTAAAAGGTCGATTCTAACGTTATTTTTTATTTTTTGTCGAGTTTATTTGATAGTGATCCGGATTCGATAATGATCTATTCGAAAATTTGTAATTTTATGTGGGTTATTGTTGTTTTATCGTATTGTATCAGACAAAATTGGGGTCTAGGCTTTTCTCATACAATGTTACTTAATATATTTATGTATTATATTATTACGTAATTACTTAAAATGTGATTAATTCTTGTAAACAAGTTATAAAATTTGAATTCAACTTTTATTCTTGTGTTTGAATGGTTGGGTTTAGTGTCGTAACAAAAACAATTAATTTTCATGAGAAATTAAAAAATGAGTTGAGTGATGCGTTGATATGTTGTATTATTTTATATTTTTTTATATTTTTTTAATCTCTTTCTGCAATATGAATTTTTTTCGGTGTTAAAAAAAGATCAAAAAATTCACAATATATTATTTTATTTTTAATTTTTTAACATCTCACCAAAAATGAATTGTTTTTCCATAATATAATTTTTTTAGAAAATTAGTACATAGCCCAGCATTTTTATCAGTTGTATATTTAGACCCACACGATTTATGTAATTAGTGAATAGCCCATATTTTTGTTTTTGACCCAAATGACTTAATAATTTTAATTCAATAATTTTATTATTTTATCATTTTAAATGACATGTTTATCCTTTCTTTGTTGTTAAGATTGCATCGCTTTGGTAATTACAACATGTGTTTCATCTATTCTAGATTTAAGCAAATTACCGTCATTTATTTGTGTAACCACTTTTACAAAGCATATCCATTTCGTATCCTTTGCAAATTAAATTGGGGAGCTACAATATGTCCCTTCTTTTAAAGGAGAGGTAGTTGATTTATTAACAATCACTTGGTATCGAAGATGAGAAAGGAGAGGAGTTGATTTATTATTGGTTGAATGAGAGATTCTTGATTTATTATTGGTTGAAGAGGGGGAGGAGGAGTTAAAGGAGGAGTTGTTTATTATTGATTGAAGAAGTGGAGGAAGATGCTAAAGGAGAGAATGATTGGTTGCAAATTGATGGTATGTCTTGTGGAATGTGCTCAAGCTGCTACAATGTTCTTAGGCAGCCTTAATGCATTATGAGCTCGTTCTTTGTTGTTATTTTCATAGGTGCATGCTAACCCATATATATATATACATCTCCAAGTATATTTATGTATTACATATAATAAGCATATATCATTCTATCTCCAAGTAGTTTCAATATGTGTATGAGATCTTTCAACATAATTACTTAGTCATACCACGGCTTAAAAAAATAGTTTTATCATGTATTTTAATTATTAAGCTACTGTTGATATTATTGTTATTAGTAATTAAGTTACTATGTCTATGCAAGTAATTAAATAACCACATTAATATAATATATCTATAGTGTCGCTCGAAGACCAATTCAAACGTGATGAATTCATTTGCCAAATATATTATAAACTGTTTGACTTACAAAGTAGTCATATTACAAGGTATGTTATATTAACTTCTTACTTTTTAAGAGATAGCAAATACTTAATATGCATGTCACATGCACCTTTTAAAAGAAATCAAATACTTATTATGTATGTCATATACATTTTTTAAAATACATCAAACACTTAATATGTCTGTCACATGTCATAATATATTAATATGACTGTTTTGTACATTTTTCTAGATCAAATATGTGTATAACAATAACCCAATATGTCTATAGTAGATTTAACTACATTATTTCTAATTTCTTAGATTTAAATTTTGATTTTAAATTCCAAAACTTATCTCTAATTTGTTAGACTTAAATTTTGATTTTAAATTCCAAAACTTATCTCCAATTTGTTAGACTTAAATTTTGATTTTAAATTCCAAAACTTATCTCCAATTTGTTAGACTTAAATTTTGATTTTAAATTTCAAATTATTTGAATTTTCAAATGGATTATGTCTTACGTGTTTTAAAAATCTTAGGATTCTTCAATTGTAGGACAAATTAATTTTAATTAATAAAATCTAGAAGGACAACTTTGGGAAAGCAAAAAATAATTTAAAAACATTTAAATAAATTTTTAAAATTAAAAAAATGTGATTATCCATAACTTTGGGTCAAAAACTAATTTCAAAAATGTGTTGGGTTAAATGCAAAACAATTCAAATTCTTGGGGCTAAAAACAAAAAGCCCCTAATTTTTTATAGAGCACTCATGTTTAGACTAGAATAGAAAAATAATTGCCGGCCCATTTCTCTCCTCGAGAAATTATTGTGAACCTTCAAGCTTTCTTAGAAGTCAAGAATGGCTGGCGAGATGAAAGTTCTGATTACCTTCTTGGCAATTGGAAAGAAAAGTTAATTCAGAGTGCTCTTCAAAGCAATAAATTTAAGAAAGAAAAATTAAGCCTTCTTCTTTCATCACTCAATTTTTCGATAACATGGGCGATAGTTTAGCATCTGCTTCTGCCCCTAGTTCAGCAGCAGCAGATCCATCGTTATTAGTAGGGGGTTCCACCATGAGCAACAGTTCAGCATCTTCCTTTGCCTCTGCAGCAGATCCATCGTTGTTAGTAGGGGAATATGAGGTATTTTTGAGTTTTTGTGGTCAAGACACTCGTCAAAACTTCACCGATCACCTCTACACCTCTCTTAACAGTAAAGGCATTCGCACTTTTAGAGACAATGAAGGTCTTCATATTGGAGAAGAGATTGGCCCTGAACTTCTAAAAGCTGTCACAGATTCAAAAATCTCCATCCCTATATTCTCCAAAAACTACGCTTTTAGTAAATGGTGCCTGCTTGAGCTCGCACAAATGGTAAAATGTCTGGAAAATGGTGGTCAAATGATTTTTCCTATTTTCTATGATGTAGACCCTTACGATGTACGGCATCAAACCGGGATTTACGAGAAGGCGTTTCGCCAGCAAAAAAAGCGTGGTTATGATGAAGAGGCTATCCAAGGATGGAAGGATGCTCTCAAAAAAGTTGGACAATTGAAAGGATTAGAACTCAAGAAAGAAACAGGCGGGTAATACCATCCTACTCTAACCATTTTTGTTTGAGTAAATAGCATTCTATCTCGTCGAGAATAAACCCCTTTTTTTCTCATGTGTGAACTATTTCATTTAAAATGAGAGGAAAAAAATAAAATGACGTGGTTTTGTGATTTTTATTAACTTAAATAGATGTTTTATTTCTAGCAACAAAAATTTATAGAGAGGAATGGAAGTTTTCAGATATATTGGGTATTCATAATATATTTAAATTATTAATAATTCATTTGTAATTCATTTACTAGTATGTTGAAGATATTTTTTTAAAAAAGAAGTGGGCGAGCTTATGTGGCATTTGTTTTCTTGTCCAAATTTATATTCTGAATTTGAAGTCAAAAATTTGAATCTAAATTTTTTGTTTGTTTAATGTCTCAAGAATAAATATTAAATATATTATTTTGATTGTTTGACTGTTATCTTATCTTTTAACATATACTAAAAACTGATAGGCTTGTGTATAAAAAATGATATTATGCAAACATTCCTAATTACTAAACACATTAAGAGGTAGGAGAGCCTCTAAATCATTCATAATATTGTACGAGGTTGCTTTTGAAGTTTTAATCAAAACAAACACTTTAACTCACATTTAAGTCTGAATTTTGGCCACTAGATCATATTTTATAAATTCAAAAGAAACGGGCCTCTAATTATAAATCGGAATTATAAATCAGGTTTAGATAAATATTATTAAAGGTCCACTTTGGGGGACTTTACAATAAAATATTAACGTTGGCACTGGATCCTCTAAAGTTCCCTTAGACACTGTACTTGTACAGTTGGGAAAATAATGATCTTATATTCGAAATTAACATAATAGATCTCGCCACATCACTGCTCATGTTAAAAGATGATCAAAACTGCGTCGTTTACTTCTAGCACTTCATAACGGCATTTCGTTTCTCCCAAAGTTTCTGTCTCTATAATCACTCTCATTCTCTTCACAGCCTTCATTATTTCTTCAAAATGCCGAAACCCAAAAACCAAGGTCAAAGATCACAAATTCTACATAAATGAAATTATCCTTATTACACAAGCATGTCGTTGACTTATGTTTGATTGCCATGATAACCATGGTTTTAAGGTGTGAATCATTAAAAACTCCATTGATGGAAAACCCTAAAGTGTGAGAACTCAGGAAAAGTGAATTTGTTAAGTTTAGATCTAATTCTCTGCAACTTTGATTTTTTTTAGGGGTAGTCAATGTTACTTTTATAGCTTTCTAATCAAATATATATACACATATTAGATTAGAAAGATAGGTATTTGTAGGTCAGAAAATACTCTAGAGTGGGGGGTGAATAGGGTTTTTGAATCTAAATTGGATTTTAGAAATCATTTTAAAATTAATTAAAGTCTATATCAAGCAATCAACCAAAACACTCAAGAAATCCCAAACACAAATAATAATAATGGCAATGAATAAAAGAGCTAGAGATAGAAAGATTAAACTGATAGAAGTCGAAGACTTTTTGTCCACACGGTTCGGTTAGTTAGACCCTACTTCCGCGCTCGGATAGTTCTCCCAGAATTTTCACTAATACCGATCTTCTTCTGGGTGAAGATCAAACCTCTACAAGTGTTTCCTTCTCACACACTTTACAAATGTTGAATTCTCACAACACTCACACAAGAACAACCTCTTGCTATTTTAAAAGATGGACCTCTCTTAATGTTTGAAGAATAAGATTTTGGTGATAACCACCAATGTACAATAGCTCTCAAGTGTTTGAAGATTACAAGTTAAGCTCACACTATGAGATATCAAATTTGATCAACAAATTATAGCTCAAAATAATGATGATTGATCAAAATAATGTTCTTCAATCTTTGAATATTGAATATAGATAAAGAGAATAGAGTTAGAATGATTCAAGAGTCTTTAAATAAGTCTTAGATAGTGTATATATAGTCTAGGACAACATTTGGCCGTTTGGAGGGAGTTGATGGAGGTTTGGTCCCAAAAATGGTAAAAAAAAAAAAAAAACAGAAATCCAACGGCTAGTTTTTGAGCCATCAGTCGACTGAGTGGCCATCTGTCAACTGAGTCATGCCCATTAGTTGACTGATGGTCCCCACTGGTTTGCTGCCAAATAGTCCAAAAATTCAATTTTTATACTTTTGCAAATTAGCTCCAAAATCAATTTTGGAGCTTGGGGAATATTAAACATGAGTTCTTAAGACTGCTACAAAAAGGAGAGCTCATAAATAAGGTCGTTTGAATTTAAAATGAATTTATTTCAAAAATGATTTTTCGCTACGAAGAGGTTTTTGAAAGAATCTTGATTCAAACTTTGATATGATCAATATAATAAAGTTAAAACATTGTATGAGCTATTATGATGATCAAATAAAAAGCTTTACATATATTCTAAAGTACTCACTCAAATTTTGAATAAACAAATCTTTGATTATTTTAGGAAGTTTCTTCAATTCTTCATTTGCTTTGGTCTTTGATCCTCATCGATTTGTAATGCTGAGTGAGCTTTAATCAAGTTGAGATGTGTGGTGTAAGACAAAAGAGATTTGTAAAAATTGTAGAAGAATGATCTTGGTTCCGGCTTGTCGGATTTGTCCATGTATGATCAAATAGTTGTGGCTATTACTAAAAACATCAACTTAATTAAATTACACAAGATTAATGTTATTGTTATTATTAAAACAGGATTAGTGACTTTTAGGTCAATATTATTAATAACCTTCGTTCGGTCTCTGGAGTAGTGATAGACGAGATTCCGGTGAGAATGTCATCACTTAAGAGTTGGATGATTCTGGATTGAAAGTTAAATAATGGTCCAACTGTATCTATACAGTCTATGAAGGAACTTTAGAGGAGTTATTTTAATTATTGCTACTGTTGTTACTGCTTTATATGTAGTATAGACTATATTATAAAAAATTCTTCGCAATTTAAATTTATTTCTTTTCTTACTTTGTTTCATTCTTTAAGGATTTAAGCTTGATTCAAATTGACTTACTGAAAGATTTATTAAACTTTCCATGATTGGGAATTTGTTTTCTAGAAATTAGATTACAATCCCTTTTATATCTATTACATATACTGCAGGCGTGAAGGACAACTAGTAAAAATCATCACGGATACAGTTTCAGATATAGAACTATTTTAATCATTGCTACTGTTGTTACTGCTTTATGTGTAGTATAGACTATATTATAAAAAAATCTTCACAATTTAAGTTTATTTCCTTCCTTACTTTGTTTCATTCTTTAAGGGTTTAAGCTTGATTCAGTTTCAAATTGACTTAATAAAAAAATTATTAAACTTTCTACGATTGGTAATTTGTCTCCTAGAAATTAGATTACGATCCCTTTTATATCTATTACATATGTCGCAGGCGTGAAGGACAACTAGTAAAAATCATCACGGATACAGTTTCAGAAATTTTGATGCAAAACAATAAGCATGAAGATTCATATTTGGTCGGAATGCCTAGTCGCATAAAAAAGGTAGAGAAACTTCTGAACATTCCCTATGACGGCGTTCGGTTTATTGGAATCCATGGCATGGGTGGACTAGGTAAGACAACTATTGCCGAGGTCATTTACAATAAGTACCAACATCACTTTGAATGTCATAGCTTCCTTCCAGATGTCCGAGAAACAGAAAGCCGTAATGGTATAGTTCATTTGCAAAAGCAACTCCTTTCATCCACCCTTAAGGCAAAAACCATTCATGTTAATGATTATAAGGACGGAATTAGACAAATCAAAGGCATTATTAGTAGAAAGAAAGTTCTAATTGTTCTTGATGACGTGAATGATAAGTCTCAAATCGAAAGGCTTGCAGGAAGTTGGGAATGGTTTGGTGCACGATCTAGGATCATCATTACAACAAGAAACAAAGAGGTTCTACGTGCACTTGAAAGTACTAAAGAGGAAGGTCACCCTGAAGTTTATAGAAGTTGCCAACTAGATTATTTAGACCCTGTCGAATCTCTTGAGCTATTTTGCAAGCACGCCTTTGGAAGAAAAAATCCCCCAAAAGATTATAAAATCCTTTCTGAGGGCATTGCATCCACCGCTGCAGGTCTTCCTTTAGTTCTTAAGGTCACAGGGTCATCATTATGTGGCGAGCGAGAGAAAGAATTATGGGAAGAGAGATTTAAAGAGTTGAAAAACATACCTGAAGGGGAAGTCCAGGAAACTTTGAGATTAAGTTTTGACCCATTGAGTGCTCCACAAAAAGAGATATTCCTTGATATCGCATGTCTCTTCATTGGAAAGAATAAAATAAATCCTCTTTACATGTGGGATGACTGCGGATTTTATCCAAGGAATGTGCTTAATGTTCTCGAACACAGGTCTCTTATAACAATTGGAGATGATGATATCCTAAGGATGCACGATCAACTACGAGACCTTGGTAGGCAAATTGTGCGTGAAGGAAAATTGGATGAGTGGGGGAGATGGAGTAGGTTGTGGGATAGTGACAAAGCTTTCGAGGTTTATAGGACTGGTCAGGTAAAATCTACAATTTTATTTTAACAATTCAGTATTTCTCTTGCTTCTTAATTCATTTAGTTACAAAACAAAATAAATTTACAAATTTCGTAAAAATAAAATAAAAAATCAACCTAGAAGGGGGTGTAGTGAAAAATTGATAATATATATATGCATTTCCGGCCGTTGAATTTTTCTATGAACATCTCAGTGAAAATTTGATAATGTGTATATATATGCATTTTTGGCCGTTGAGTTTTTCTATGAACATCTCACCCAATTCTAGGTTGAATTTTTTTTTTATGAAATTTGGTTGAGGTGATAAATTCATAATATAGCTAGATCATCTCAAAAAAATTTTAATAAAAAATTATCTATTTACCCCTCTAAATGGACATCCTTCTTTTTGGTAAAATGAATAAATCCTCTTTATAACATAACTCTACATATCTATGATATAGCGTGACCAAAAAGAATAATTCCAAAAAAAAAAATATAAGACAAAAAATGATGAATATGGAAAATAAAAGGCAGTCGGTTTGTTCAAACCACTCCAGATATTTGATCTTTCTGAAGAAGAAGCCTTAAATTTTTCTTTATTTATTCCGATTGACAATTATCGGATCGAATACTAAAGTTGCAGATGGTGATATATACCAATATCTCTGCACTTTTATTATAAATGCCCATCACTGGAGAATGAAGCTAACCAAATTCATGCATAAATAAAGTTATAAAGTACAATACCAAGAACTTCACATATATGCTATACTCCTTTTAGGACTCGAATAAAGTTCGTTTCTATTCATGGAAGATAAATAACATATTTCGTTGTTTCCTCAATAACCCTGTTGTTTGGGTGAAAAAGAGAGGGACAAATTGGCCCCAAATTGGTCCAGGTTAGATCCCATATGGATTGCGGTTAGTGGGTTTAAACTGACATTAAAATGAAAGTTACTTAAGACAATGTATCACAAAAAATTACTTAACACAGTTTTTAAAATGCAAGTTGTTATTTTTGCATGGGATATATTGTTCGTAATATGAATATGGGGTGAAATTGGGCAATTAAAGAAACATAACTGGTTGGCTAAATGTGTGGTTTAGAATTGTTTGTAAGTTTAGATTATGATGGTCCTTAAATCAAGTATTCATTTCGAAAGCAAGTCACTACTTCTAGAACGTGAATTGGGATATGAATTCTTAAATTGTTCCTTATTTATATGGAATTGTTTTTCAAACCATTTTTTAAAGTTAAATACAAAAAATTAATTAACAAGTGCATCTAATTTTTGTAAATGTTTTGTTCTTTATATTATACATGTTTATTTTTATTTTTACATTTACGTTGTCTAGAATTTCTTTATATTATTTATGCTTAATTTTCATAAACTTAAAATAAAATCTTAACTAAGTGTGTATGATCTTCATATAGTTGATTTTTTCTTAATGTTTTTGGACCTTATATTAATTCTATTTTATTTTTATCATTTATCATTTCTTGATATCTTTTATTATCATCACGATTTCTCCCTGTATTATATGTTATCCATGTTTTACAAGTTTGCTCTGCAAATATTTGTCGTTAAATTACACCATTATTTTATTATAACATAATATTTTAGTACTAATACATGTAGTATACTATTTACAATCTTACAATATATTTATATTTAGTTTACTTTCTCCATCCTGCAATTATCAACTCTTTATTAATCTCTAAATGAATTTATTGCAATAATAGTATAAGTGTATATCATGGATTATGCCCCTTGATGCAAAAAAGTCCAGCTGGGTTTGTTATTTTGTGAATGCATACATATACATTTTTAATAAGATTAATTTATTAAATTATCATTGTGAATAGCAAAGGCAATTTTGTAAAATCCTTTTCTATCTTTCATTATTTTTTATAAGATTATGTTCTTTTCACAAAAATTTAAAATTATATTATTAGATAAGTCATAAAATTTTGAAATCACATAATTTTCAATTTAGGTATTCTTTTAAAAAATTTAGAAAATTTCGTATGTATTTTATAAATTATCTAAATATCTATACTATTAAATAAAGCCAGAAGGCAAGACCCATTTCAACCGCCCTAAAGCTGTGTCAGACTTTTGAATTACCTATTTTACCCCTGTGTTCTCTTTTTTTATTAAAAAAACGTGCTTACAAGAGGTTTCGAACAATGAATCTTTGATTATGTAATTCACCACTTAAGCACTAGGCCACCTAATATATTTGTCTTATTTTTTGGTTTGAATTAGATATATTTAGGGATGGCAATGGATCGGGTTTGGCTAATACCAAACATGACTTGTAGTTGCAATAGTCCACCCCAGACCCGATGCGGATTTTATTTTTGAAACCCAAACCCGCTTCACATTATTAAAACCTGAACCCACCCCAACCTGAATTTTTACTAAATCTATCCCAAATCAAATAGAAAAATAGAATTCATCCTAATTTTAACTATATCTTGCCAAATCAACGATGCAAAAAAATAAATCGAGTAAAACTAAATCTATTTCAATAGTTTTTCACTCTATTTGAAAGAATTATAAAAATAAATTACATACAAAGAAGAGAGAATGAAATCAAATTTAGTTATAGAGTATTGAGAGGAGAAGGAAGAGATTTAGTTAGGGCGTGTGGGTATGGTCGGGTTGGATTTTTTAGATGCAAAATTCAAACCCACCCCCGAAACTGGGCCGGTTCGTTTTTGTTTTTTTTTTATATCCAAACCCAACCCGAGGTCAAAAAAAACCCACCTTTTTAGGGTCAGGGCAGGTCGAAAACCTACAGAATTGGGTTTTATTGTCATGAAGTTGTGTTAGACTTTCGAATTGCTTATTTTGCCCATGCGGTCTTTTTTTTCATTAAAAAATATGGTTGCAAAAGGGTTCGAACCTTGAACAAAGTAATTTGCTACTTAACCACTATATCACTTAACAAATTTATTTTATATTTTAATTTTAAATAAATATATCTGAGTAGCACACGCATCGCGTGTGTATGTGATCTTGTAGTATTAAAAGTTAAGTTTAAATGATATTCTTATTTATGTTTTATTTAGAAAACGGAAGTTTTAGTAACAAATAATGGAAAAGAGGGATCATTAAAAAAATGGATCAAACTCAAACTCTATAAGCATATTATAAAATCATGTAATTTACAGGATTCCAAAATTTAACTAAATTTTGAGAAATCAAGATTTATTCAAAAGAACACTCTGAATTACCTAATTTTTTTGATTTATTAAATCATATCCCTTGGTATTCTTTGCAGGGAATAGAAAAGGTTAAAGCCCTTTGCCTTGACCATCACCAGCGTACATTTCATAGCGATTGGGAGTACGACTTTGACAATTCAGAGTTCGATTATGACGATTCGGAGTACCATTTAACCCCTTGGGGGCTTGTTAAACCGTGCCACCTAGAAGGAGAAAAGTTTCTTAGGCTACCACATGTAAGGTATCTTACACTGGATGCTTGGGATACTCTGTATGGTGATTTTGAGCATTGTTTTCCAAATTTAAGATGGCTTAAGTGGAGATATTGCATGTTGGAATCTACGCCAACTAATCTTCACTTGAGGAATCTTGTTATTCTTGATTTATCATTTAGTAATATCACGGAGCAGTCAGACCTCTGGAGTCAGATTCAGGTCCATCTCAATCTCCTTTTATTTCAATGGTCTAATCATCATCATATTCTCTTTTAAAAATTGACTTTTTTTTATTTTCTCTATATTTTATTTCATACAGATGTCAAAAAAGTTGAAAGTTCTAAATCTCTCTGGTTGCAATCGCTTGAGGAGAGTTCATTTCTTATCCACATTTTCGAATTTAGAGAGGTTATCCGTAAGTTATTGTAGAATGCTCCGTAGTCTTGATGGTATCGAGGAATTGGAATCCTTGAGATACTTGGATGCAGCATGGTGTGATTCATTGGAAACACTGCCCAATCTATCGAGGTTAACAAAGTTAAAAGAACTGAACATTGTCGACAACTACAATTCTCCAGACGATTATTCATTCGGTGCTCTAATAACTAATATTCCAGGGCTAGACAAATTAGAGTCCTTAGAACTTCTATACTTGAGGGGTTGCGAGTGGTTAGAAAGATTACCGGATCTATCGAACTTAAATAGTTTAAAAGAATTAGATGTTTCTTCTATGAAGCTAACCGAGATTCGAGGCCTAGGCGGATTAAAATCTTTAGAGGTTTTGAATATGTGTTATTGCACATGCATAGAAAGAATATTTAGTCTGATTAACTTAAAAAGGTTGAAAAGATTGAACATTGAATTTTGTGTACTGCTAATCGAGATTCATGGACTAGAGAGTTTGGAATCCTTGGAATTTTTGCAAATGAATGAGTGCAATTTCATAGAAATACCAGATCTCTCAAAATTAAAAAGCTTAAAAGCATTATTTGTCCATAAATGTACGAAGCTAACTAAGATTGGGGGGCTTGAAGAACTAATATCCTTGGAATATTTGGACATTGGCTACTGCGGGTTGATTGAAAACTTACCTGATTTGTCAAATCTTAGGAAATTAGAAGTAATAGATGCTACTGGCTGTGAGATATTAACTGATATCCGGGGACTTGAGAATTTGGAATCCTTTGGCGACTTGTTCATTTACGGATGCGATTCACTTAATACTCTAATATATTCCCATGTTTCAAGGATAAGGATGCATATGTATTTTCGCGAGTACCATGGTATATCTGAACTCAACATTTCATTTAATGTTTGCTATATTCAAGTTATATCTTCCATGATTGCAATCTAATTGTCTTCCCTTTTTCTGATTTGCTCTAGGATTTGTTTATCGCCTGAGGTCCCGCTGGTTGTGAGTAACTAAATGAGATTCGAGGACTTGTGAATATGGAATCCTTTGGAACTAGTTCATTTACGGATGTGAATCGCTCAATACTCTAATGTATTTTCAGGTTTCAAGGATAAGGATGCATATGAATTTTGACTGCGAGTACTATGGTATATCTGAACTCTACATTTCATTTAATATTTTCTATATTCAAGTGATATCTTCCATGAGTTCTTTCTAATTGTTTTCCTCTTTTCTAATTTGCTCTAGAATTTCTTAATTACCTGAGGTCCGGCTACTATTAACTTTAGGACCATATACGGCAATATCTTGTTTGTTCATTTTCTTGTGGTCCCGTACTTTCATATGGCCGTTAAATCTATGAATTTCTGATTTAAACTAAGAATAAGCATTTCATTCTCTAAAAAATAAAGGGGTTGTTTAAGAAATTTAGTCACACTGGCCTATGATTTAATCTAAAATTGGATGCAATGTCTAAAAATGTTAAAAGCATTTTTGGATTGGATATTCATCAAGCTATTAGCAAATCTTTGATTTTTGTTCTTGATTTGATATCTTTGTTTACTTCATTGGTTCTTTGCGAATATGCATATTGAATACTTCGCTAAAATGGACGATGAAAAACTATCTAAAGAATTTAGAAAGTAGTTTACTGATGGGGTCATATTATGTCATGGCTGCCGGCTAGAAATTAGAATTACACATTCTTTTTTTCATCATTAATTTCAATTTAATGTTGGAGACTCATCCTATTTTTGTTGGCCTTTATGAATGCAGGTGTTTTTGGGTAGCTTCAAATTGTACACCAACTTACATTTTTCTGAGAATTGGATTGGAGGTGCTGCACGAAAAAGGGATTATTGTAGGATTTGGTTGAGTTGAAAGACGGTAATGAGAAGGAGGAGATTGTTGATAGACAATCAAAAGTATCGTGTAAAACCTGTATGTTCAAATATATTAATTTATTTTGAGAAAAATATTTGAAATTTGACTTTGATTGGTTGACCATGTTGTAGATATTATCTCTTGTAGCCATATTCATTTGATAGGATTTTTATACATAAATACATATAGGTGTTCTAGTCTAGTCTAGTCTAGTCTAGAGTATTTTGTTAATAGCAATCGAAGAGGCATGAAGAAGGAGAAAAGAAGGAAATAAGAGAGAAGAAAAAGAAATACAAATTCTCCGCCGAGAGATTTAGAAAAAGCGAAGAAGAGAACTTAGGCAAAAAGAAAAGAAAAGAGAAAGAAGAGAATAGGAGGGAAAAAATACAAAAGGTTTACGCATGCGATCTACTTTCATCATCAATTTGAGGCGGGGAAAACAAATTCTTGTTGAGTTGCTATTATATTTCATTTTTTTTATTCCAATAATATTCGTGTGAAAGATTTTTGTAAGTGCTTGTTGCCTTCTGATCTAGTATGGCTTTATGAATGGTTCGTTATTTGTTTTTCATGGATCTGCATTATTATATGCTTGTTATATATTATTTCAAGTAGAGCTTATGTATTGTTGAGGAACCTACTAAACTATGTAGCTTACTCTCCACTAGTCATTTTTTTGGCAAAATTGATAGTGTTCAATCTTGAGCAGTGGAATGGTGAAATTGTAGCAGTGTTATTTACTTTATTTTTTGAAGATCTGTGTATTGTTAGTTGTGATTATTCTTTAATTATAATCAGGAGATGGGACGCATAGATATCCTCTTACCAATATACTTTTAAAATCTTATGTATCTGTCTTTTGTTCTTATAAATAATTTTTTATTCTTATAATTTGAATGTATGTAATTCCTTAATTTTTATTAAAATTAATTAAACCACGTCTCAAAATTCAGAGCGTGACAAATTGGTTTCAAATGTTAGGTATACAACAATCCTTAGACTTGGAGTTAGTGTTTATTGTGTTATTTCGTTATGCTCGTATTAGGCATTGCTTATATTATTTGTTTTTAATTATATTTGTGATATTTTGTGTGTAATTTTGGCCGCAGAATTTATTTCAGGAGAGTATTTTATGAATTCTCATTTTTTAATATATATATATATATATATACTAGGGTATATCTGTGCCGTTCGACAAAATAAAAAAAAATAATTAGATAAAATATAATTACGTATAAAATGTGAGGATCGAAGATGTGTTTGACTGTATATTACCTAGGGATTAAAACATATAAGGTTTTGCAAAAACGAAACATGTCAAATTAAAAATATAGCCATCCTCACCTAAGACATGTCTTACTTGTCTAATTAGACCTGAAATCTCCTCAACCATTTTATAATGTAACTAGGGTATACCCGTGCCATCCGGCATGGTAAAATAAAAAAAAATGATAATAGGATAAAAAAATCAACGTGTGATGAATTTAAATCGATAGAATCAATCAGTGTATTTTGAACCCATTGTCTAATTTAGTTTAACGTTGTGAACAACTAAAACGTAAGTTCAATATATCTTCATGCTAACAAAAACTAAAAGTATACCGAATTGAACATACTTGTTTTAAATTTTTTTAAAGAGTCTTTTTAATCATAATCCATCCACATAACGACAAAATCAATCAGTTTATTTTGAGTCCATTGTGTAGACCAAGAAAAATGAAAGTTCAATATATTTTCGTGCTAAACAGCGGAATGAAAGTTCAATGTAAAGTTCTTGGTCTAAGTTGTAAACAGCGAAAACGTAAGTTCAATACATCTCCATGCTGATAAAACTAAAAATATACCGAATTAGATCGATTTTATTTTTATTTTTTAAAGAGTCTTTTAATCATAATTTAACTACATAACGTACGTCCTAAAAATTATAAATTGAGATAACTAATAGTGTACGAACACATGGCGTACGTCCTTAAATGTTACACAATAATTTTTCTTGATATATTTTTTTTTTGCATAATTATATAGTTGTGATGAATCTTGTTTAATTGATCTTGATTAGTAGATTTTAAATATTGAATTTTTTATTTTAAGTTATGGCCTTTTTAATGTATACAAAATTATTAGTATGTGAGAGTTTATTATGTGTATATTATTGGTGTGAGTGTTTTAACTTTGATGTGACATCTTGATGTGTGTATAAAACTCATCCAATGGTATAGAACTAATGCACACCATAACATGTGTATTTTTAACCATTAGATTCTTATATTTTTTGAAAAAAAAAATTAGTCAAAGATGGTGTTTTATAATATAGATGATGTTATGAGTGTATTTAAAAGATGAAAAATATATTATATTCGAGACAGATCGAACTGTAATATAAAAATTTTTTGCCTTAAAATCGCCTCGACCTTTTTATAATGTGATGGTGTTATGAGTGTATTTAAAAGAACAAAAATATATTATATTTGAGGTAGGTCGAACCTTAACATAAAAAAATTCCGCCCCATTTGCGTCTGTTCGGATTGAAACATATTCGATCGAGACATTTTATTATTTTTAATTTTATTTTAGTATATTTTATTTATTGTGTAATATTTTTAATAACTAATTAGTTGGAAATACGTTAAGTATAACATTATAGTTGTAATGTTTTATAAGTTTTATGCCATTACAATGCTTGATAACTTATCTTGATATTTTTATACATAATTTAATAATCACAATGGATCTTGTTTTATAGATCTTGATCAATATATTTCAAATGTATAAATTTTATTAAAGTTGGATTTGTAAATTTAAAGTTATGGCATTTGAAAGATTTTAAAAAATTTGATGAGAGAGAAATGTTGCTGAAAAGTAGAGAGATGTAAAAGTTATATTTGTATATATATGTTTAGTGTACGAATAAATGTTGAGTTAATTTGATATCTTATTATGAGTATAAAAGTCATTTAGTAGTCTAAAAGTGTTAACACCATTTATGAATTAATGTGAGATGACATTGGATTGATTTATTATTTTATTACAAAAAATCTTTGTTTTATAATATATATATATATGTATTAATTATTCTTTTAAAATCTATCTATATTATAAAACACCATCTTTGACCAAAATTTTCTCCAAAAAGTATAAGAATCTAATTGTTAAAAATAGACATGTTATGGTGTGCATTAGTTCTATACCATTTGATGAGTTTTATACACACATCAAGATGTCACATCAAAGTTAAAACACTCACACCAATAATACACACACAATAAACTCTCACATTCTAATAATTTTCTCTACATTAAAAATGCAACAACTTAAAATAAAAAATTCAAAATTTAATAAAAAATTAATATTTAAAACCTACTAAACAAGATCCATCATGACTATATAATTATGCAAAAAAAAAAAATTAAAAATTATTGTGTAACATTTAAGGGGCGTATGTTATGTGTTCATATATTATTGGTCATCTCAATCTATCATTTTTAGGATATACGTTACGTGGTTGGATTATGATTAAAAAGACTTTTCAAAAAATTAAAAACAAGATGATCCAATTCGATATACTTTTAGGTTTTTCAGCATAAAGATTTATTTTTTCTATATTATAAAATATCAAGTTTGACCAAATTTATTTTCAAAAAATATAAAAATTTAATAGTTAAAAATATACATATTATGGTGTGCATTAAGTCTACACCATTGAATAAGCTTTATACACACATGAAAATGTCACATGAAAGTTAAAACATTCACACCAATAATATACACACAATGAATTCTAACACACCAATAATTTTTTCTATATTAAAAATGGCATGACTTAAAATAAAAAATAAAAAAATTAATAAAAATTTAATATCTATATTATAAAACACCATCTTTGACCAAATTTTTTCCCAAAAAGTATAAGAATCTAATGGTTAAAAATAGACATGTTATGGTGTGCATTAGTTCTATACCATTTGATGAGTTTTATACACACATCAAGATGTCACATCAAAGTTAAAACACTCACACCAATAATATACATACAATAAACTCTCACATTCTAATAATTTTATCTACATTAAAAATGCAACAACTTAAAATAAAAAATTCAAAATTTAATAAAAATTTAATATGTAAAACCTACTAATTAAGATCAATTAAACAAGATCCATCATAACTATATAATTATGCAAAAAAAAAACAAGAAAAATTATTGTGTAACATTTAAGGGCGTACGTTATGTGTTCATATATTGTTGGTCATCTCAATCTGTCATTTTTAGGATGTACGTTACGTTATTGGATTATGATTAAAAAGACTTTTCAAAAAATTAAAAACAAGTCAATCCAATTCGGTATACTTTTAGTTTTTTCAGCATAAAGATATATTTTTACTATATTATAAAACATCAAGTTTGACCAAATTTATTTTCAAAAAATATAAAAATTTAATGGTTAAAAATATACATGTTATGGTGTGCGTTAACTCTACACCATTGAATGAGCTTTATACACACATGAAAATGTCACATGAAAGTTAAAACATTCACACTAATAATATACACACAATGAATTCTAACACACCAATAATTTTTTCTATATTAAAAATGGCATGACTTAAAATAAAAAATAAAAAATTTAATAAAAATTTAATATTTAAAATATACTAATCAAGATCAATTAAACAAAATCCATCATGACTATAGAATTATGTAAAAAAATTATAAAATTATTGAGTAACATTAAACACCAATAATATAGACAAATTAAACTCTCATACACCAATAAATATTTTTACATTAAAATTGCCATAAGTTAAAATAATAAATTCAAAATTTAATATTTAAACACTACTGATCAGGATCAATTAAATAAGATTCATCTTAAAATAAAAATTTTAATATTTTAAATATACAAATCAAGAAATTTCATAGAAAACTAATATTTAAATATACTAATCAAGATCAATTAAACAAGATCTATCATGACAATATAATTATATATAAAAAAACAATAATATACATACAATAGATTCTCACACATCAATAATTTTTTATATATTAAAAATGCCATAACTTAAAATGAAAATTTCAAAATTTAATATTTAAAATCTACTATTCAAGATCAATTAAACAAGATCCATCACGATTATAAAATTATGTTAAAAAAAAATAAGAAAAATTATTGAGTAACATTTAACACCAATAATATACACACAATAAACTCTCACATACCAATCATTTTTTCAACATTAAAAATGTCATAACTTAATAAAAAAAATTCAAAATTTAATATTTAAAATCTACAAATCAAGATTAATTAAACGAGATCCATCATGACTATAGAATTTTGTTAAAAAAATAATAATTATTATTGGGTAACATTTAAAGACGTGATTTATGTGTTCGTATGTTATTGATCATCTCAGTATGTCGTTTTTAGGAGTGTTCACAATATATCAGTCAAATTTTTGAATTATTTTCAAATCATTACAATAGACGTGATTGAATCATTTTCACGTATGTCATTGAGTTTAATTTATTAAAAACTTATTTTGTCGAGATTAAAATAAGATCAAAAAATATAATTAAAAGCAGCACAAGCTTCAGTATTTTAAGTTTATACATAGCAAAACAAATTCTTTAAAGGTAGGCAGAGATATCAAGAAACAATTACACTCCTCACTAGAAAATTTGTTATAAATGCGGACTATGACAATCAACACTCTCCTACAATGTTGATCAAGTGGAGTGCAATTTTTTTTTTGTAGCTTACTTTCCCAGTTTTCCTTCTTCCCTCTTTTAGACTAGACAATGAGTTCAAAATAGAATGATTGATTTTTGTCAATTTAAATTCATCAGACGTTAATTTTTTTAACGTTTCGTGGTTGGATTATGATTAAAATACTCTTTAAAAAATTTAAAACAAGTCGATCCAATCTGATATACTTTTAGTTTTTTGAGCATGCAAATATATTGAACTTACATTTCATTTGTTCACAACGTTAGATTAGACTAGAGAATGGGTTCAAAATAGACTGATTGATTTTGTCAATTTAAATTCATCACACGTTAATTTTTTTATCCTATTATTTGATTTTTTTTATTTTACCGTGCCGGATGACACGGGTATACCCTAGTATATATATTTCAGGAGATGGAACGCATATATATATCCTTTGACTAATTACTTTTAAAATCTTATATATTTCTCTTTTATTCTTATGAATAAATTTTGAAAATGATGATCTTCACTGTCTGTCAAACTAACGAACAATTTCTAGCCTCACAATCCCCGTGTAAGCCAACTTGTTACTGGTTGAATTGGTTTCAAACTTAATCTTCATTAATTACCAAATTGCACCCTATCTTTATAGTTTTAACCCGTGAAGAGGAAAGAGTAACTTCCGCTTTTAACTGGTTTCAAACTTAATCTTCATTCATTACCAAATTGCACCCTATCTTTGTAGTGTTTTTGCTGACTACCTTTTTTAATTACAAAGTGTCCAGAACAGTTTTCACGCACCTTGATTAATCCCATTCACGTTTTGTGCCTGTCGCTGGCCACAACATATTTAATGCTATGAGAATTCGATATGGAGATCTCCGAGTCGAATGCAAGAGAAACCTGCTCTGCAACTGACACAGAACGTCCCTCGCCTTCATTAAATGCACTCTGGTCACATTTAATGCACCGGAATTCATGGAGAAGCGAGGTGAGGGTGGATAATGATCAAAGCATGGCCTCAGGCATGCAGGCAGAGCTCGCTTACACGTTTACTCCAAGACTCAACAATATGATACACTAGTGAAAATGATAAACTACCAAGAACAAGAGACAGAATCCAGCATTCAATAGCAAAAAGACAAGAAAGAAATAGAAGCTTAGAACACTCAATAGAGCTCCCAGTGTAGGATAGCCAAAGCTCGTGCAGTTCAAGCATTCCCTTCTTATAATATTGTGAGGATATAATAGCTAGAGAGGCTTTTATGAGTTTGTAATAGTTGTTTGGTTACAACAATTGATCAATACAAGGCAAACCGAGCTCCTAGCTCTATTCCACAAAGGAAGACTAACCCGTATCTTCATACGAAGCCAACCTCCTCTATAAATCTTTGACTCTCTTAGATCCTTTACATTTATTGCTCTAATCATTTGATAGAATCATTGACTGTTGTGGTCTAAAATACCCCTCTAGTTTTTAGCAACAACAATTTGGCGCCGTCTGTGGGAAAGACACTTTCTCAAGTCACAAACACACCCTCGCAAACACAAAAACACATCAAAAAATCATCATGTCTTCTAAACACACTCAACTAGACCCCCTGTTGGTGTTGCAAGAGCAACTGGCTGCCCTTCAAGTCCAAATCGACAGGCTTATAGCCCAGAGAAAGACACCCCCAGTCAACTTGAGAGGCAGGTCAACTTCAGCCTCTGTGTTTGTTATCACCCTCCCAGTTCCTCCATGAGTCCCAACTAGACAAAGACTTTAAGACCGTGACAGAGAATCTAGGGGAGCCACAACAAAACCAGTGAGTTCAAATATGATCGCTCTAGCTGTAGGAGGGAGTTCTCCTTTGAAAAGGTCTCAGCTACACTTCCTCTCCCACCATTGATGAACCCACAGGTGCATGTGGTACGTGAGAGGCGCTCAGAGGGGGCCTCCCGACATTAGAGCCAAATCAAAAGAGCTCGACCTCCCCTGCCTCCCTCCAGTTCGATTTCCTAAGCAAAAAACAGAGGCCAGACCTCGAGGGTTTGTGTTTGATAGAATATCCCATAAAGGGTCCATAGAAAAGGTAAATAAGAGACTGATGTCAGAAATGAATGCTTAAATGGCCAAAATGATGAAGATAATGGGCCATCTGGTAGGGAGCTAGACAACAACTATTATAAGGGACTTTAAATCCCCATTCGAAGAGAACATTTATAGCTGCCAGGTCCTTCAAACTCCCAACATTGTAGTCGTATGATGGAACCACCGACCCCTTGGATCATTGGCAACAATATGGAAACATAATGGGGCTTCAGAATGTCCTAGATGGTATTATATCCAGAGATTTTGTCACCACTCTTAAGGGGCCAGCCCAAATGTGGTGCAACAACCTGCTCCCAGGATCAATTCAAAGCTCATAAGAGCTCGGTACCAGGTTTATTTCTCATTTCCCGGGAACTCAAAAACAGTCCAAGTCTTTTATTTACCTCTTTACCGACAAACAGAGGTCGACATAGAGTTTGAAGGAGTACACTTGCCAGTTCAATCAAGAGAGCCTCATGATCACCAACCTCAATGAAGGGGTAGCAGTGGCAACCTTTATGGAAGGGGTGAGCTCCCCTTAGTGCCTCATGACTTTGGCAAGACTAGCTCCCATGACCATATCCAATCGCCCGAATAAGGTCAATAAATAGATTGGCATGGAAGAAACTCTATATGGATGAGACATGTCTGGTTTATCAGCTCTCCTGCCCTTCTTCAAGCGCCAAAGGGGGCGCAGCCCACCCCGCAGTCAAGAGAGGGGGCAAGAAAGAATTGAACAAGTTCAAACCAAGTGAGGGCAGAGCTCGCCAGCAGTTTACTCCTCTAACAACTCATTTGGGTGAGGTCTATGCCTAGTTAGAGCTGGGGCAGATTCCAGGAGCTTAAAATATGAAGACACCTGAGAACAAGAGGGATACGACGAAGTATTGCCGGTACCACAAGAACCACGGCCATGAGACAGATAATTGCTAGAAGTTAAAGGAAGAAATTGAGAAACTCATCCAGAAAAGGCAGCTTCGACAGTATGTGGACAAGAAGAAGGAAGTCCCCCATAGGCTAAAGGAAAATAGCACGAAAATGAGATCTTCATGATTAAAGGGGGCTCCTCCTACTCTAGAAACAACAATAAGTCTATAAAAGCCTACATTAGGGAGGCCAAGTCCTCGAGCTTGGAGGCATAGTGCTTCAGCTTCAACCTACCAAAATGGTGAATTACGATGTTAAGGAGCTCACATTCACGGCTGAGGACATGAACGGAGTGGAGTTCCCACACAATGACCCTTTGGTAATAACAGTAATGGTGGGTAATCACAATGTCCACAGCATCCTCATAGACATAAGGGCTACCTCCAACATCATGTACTACAGTGCCTTCAAAGTTATAGGCCTCACTACTGAGCACCTGACTCATTCAACAGTCCCACTGGTTGTTTTTTCTGGGGAAAAGACCAAGTCCTTGGGGACTATCAAACTTTCTGTAACTCTGGGAATAGTCCCAAAGCATATCATTACTATTGTAGAGTTCCTGGTGCTAGATAGGGCTCTCCATTACAATGCTATAATTAGTAGGGGTACTCTCAACGAAACCAAGTGGAAGCTTGATATTGCCAATTTGGTACTCTAAAAGAGGTCAGGACTGCCAATATCACAATTGTAGAGCTCGAAGCCTCGGCTATTGGGGAGTTGGTAATTGTAGAAGAGCCCAATGACTCAAAAAAGTGGGAAATAGACACTCTAGGCCCCAGAGATGAAGAGAAAATGCTCAGAGGCAAGCCAGTGGAGGACTTGAAATACCTAATCTTGGATCCCTTGCATCCCGACAGAGTCCTGAAAATCAACAATTAGCTTAGTCCAAATGTCAAAGATGAGCTTTCTAAATGCCTATGAGCTAATGCTGATGTCTTTGCATGGTCCCACAATGACATGAAGGGGCTTAATCCAAAGGTCACGGTACACAAGCTAAACGCCAACCCAACTTTTAAGCCCGTAAGGAAGAAGAAAAAGAACTTCACAGCAGAAAAAAATGTGACCTCTAAAGAAGAGGTCCAGAAGCTCATTCGAGTTGGTTTCATCTAACAGATCCACTACCCAAAGTGGCTTTCCAACGTGGTGCTAGTAAAGAAGCACAGTGGAAAATGGAGGATATATGTCGACTTCAAGGACCTTAACAAGGCTTGCCCAAAAAATAGCTTCCCGCTCTCGAAGATTGATTAGCTCGTAGATACGACCATGGGCCATGAAATATTGAGCTTCAAGGATGCGTACTCCGAGTACAATCAGGTCAGAATGGCCCAGAAGATGAAGATAAGACCTCCTTCATCACCAACAAAGGTACATACTGTTACAAGGCCATGTCATTTGGTCTAAGGAATGCTGGAACTACCTACCAGAGAGTTACGAGTACGCTGTTCAGAGACCAGATAGGCAGAAGCATGGAAGTCTACATCGATGACATGCTGGTCAAGAGTCTCAAAACCTCTAGTCATATGGGAGACCTCAACGAAGCCTTCGCCATACTCAGACATAATAGCATGTCTCTCAACCTAGTCAAGTATGCCTTTGGTGTAAAAGGGAAAAATTATTGGGCTTTATGGTAACACAGAGAGGAATTAAAACCAATCCTAAGAAGATACAAGCTCTAATCGACATGAGATCTCCGACTAAGTTGAAAGAGGTCCAAAGTCAGGCAGGGAGGGTGGCAGCCCTGAATGGATTCATTTCAAAGGCAACAGACAAGTGCCACCCCTTCTTCAAAGCCCTCAAATAGGCCATTGAGTGGACAGAAGAATGCGAGCTGGCTTTTCAGCAGCTCAAGCAATACTTGGGAGCTCTTCATCTCTTTAGTTCACTAAAGAAAGAGGAAACTCTGAGCTTGTATTTGGCGGTATCATACACGACAGTCAGCTCGGCTTTTATGAGACATGAAGAGGGGGCACATCTACCTATTTATTACACAAGCAGAACTCTACTTGTCGCCGAGTTAACTTATCCAAAGCTGGAAAAGTTGGCCTACGCCCTCCTCATTTACCTCCAGGAAACTAAGGCCTTATTTTTAGGCCCATGCCATTGATGTGCTCATAGACCAGCCCTTGCGAAGGATTCTCGACAAGCTAGAGCAGTCAGGAAAGTTGGTTATCTGAGCTGTACAACTTGTGCAATTTATGATCAACTACAAGCCTCGAACTTCGATCAAAGACCAGGTCGTGGAAAATTTCATAGCAGAGTTCACCTACAATGTAGAGCTGATACCTGAGCCACCAAAACTGCTGCCGCCTGTCGACCCAAGTACCTCGAGTTCCACCTTATTGAGCTTGCAACTAGAAATTCCTATATGGTACTCCACATAGATGGAGCCTCAAACCTACAAGGTTCTGGAGCTGGTTAAATGCTGATCACTCCTGAGACCAACACCCTGGAGATAGCTCTCAAATTTCTTTTCAAGGCCTCCAATAACGAGGCTGAATACAAAACCATCATTTCAAATCTGAGGATAGCTAGCGACCTAGGGGAAAAACAGATGGTGGTCTACAACGACTCTGCAGTCGTGGTCGGCCAAATACTTGGTCACAATATGGAAAAAGAAGACTACATGGCTACCTATTTAGCTGAGGCTAAAGTAGTTAATCAGAGGTACTCAAACTTGGCCTTTGTCAAGGTTCCATGAGCTCAGAACAATAAAGCAGACCACCTGACCAAACTTGCTTCATCCTCAAGCATACCAAGTGGTGTTCACATAGAGTACTTGGAAAGAAAAACCATCGAGGAGCTCATAGAGCTATACGCGGCCCCAGTGCAGGTCTATAAGTGTTCGATCGATCCCATTCTGGACTATCTCACGAGCGGAGCTCTTCTAGAAGATAAGAAGATGGCCAAAAGGATAAAATACATGTCCAATAGATATATGGTCATTGAAGCAACACTATACAAGATTGGGTACGTCATTCCGTTCTTATTTTGCCTGCACCCCCATTAAAGCCGAAGCAACTTTATTAGAAATCCATGAAGGTTTATGTGGAGGGCTCCAAGTAGCTCATTCTCTAACTCTCAAAGTTGGGAGACAAGGCCATTTCTGGCCTGCTATCCTATAAGACGCCAAGGAGCTAGTAAGAAAATGTGACAAGTGTCAGTGATTTGCTAACGTCTAACAGCTCCCAACAGAGCTCATGACCCTTATCAGCAGCCCTTAGCCCTTTTCTCAGTGGGACATGTGCATAGTTGGACCCTTTCCTTTGAGCAAAGGACATACCAAATTTGCTATGGTAACTATTGATTACTTCACCAAGTGGACTGAGGCAGAAGCACTGACCACAATCCCCACCATGAACATACAAAGTTTCCTATAGAGGAACATCATCTGCCGTTTAGTCTCTCAAAGATACTGATAACGACAAATAGTTCAATTCTGACCTCTTCAGAGACTTTTACGAGGGGTATGAGATAGAAAATCATTATAGCTCACCAGTCCATCCTCAAGCCAACGGCCATGTAAAGGTCCCAACAGGACCATACTGAGCTTGTTGAAGAAAATACTTGATGATGCTAAGGAAAATTGGTCTAAAGAGCTCCCATCAGTGCTATGGGCTTATAGAACCACCATCAGAGGTCCAACTGGCAAAACTCTTTTCTCTCTAACATATAGAACTGACGCAGTTATTCATGTGGAAATAGGAGTGCTAACATACAGAATCAACCATCATGATCTAGCTCGTAACAATGAAGGCCTGCTGGCTAACCTAGACCTCCTTGAAGAAAAAACAGAGCAAGCCCGAATCAAGGAAGTGACCTATAAAAAAAGCATGGTCAAAAGTTACAACAAAAGCGTTAAGCACAGAAGTTTGAATGTAGGTGACTTAGTACTTCAAAAAGTCATCTTAGCAACCAAGATTTTTTAATATGGCAAGCTCACTGCTAAGTGGGAATGTCCCTACGTGGTCACCAAGGTCAGTAGGCGCGCCTGGCACCTACTATTTGAGAATTGTAGACAACATGGAGCTCATGAGACCATGGAACATATAACACCTCAACAAATACTATCATTGAGTTAGAACATATTGTACTTTTGTAATAGTTATTTCCAAATAAATGTATATGAAATATTTTGTTTTGGTATCTCATAAATTGTAAAAACTGCATTATGTTTATTAAAAAAATCCTCTCAAGAAAATGTCAGTTTAGTAAGTGAGCAGCTTACTGAGCACACTTGCACTATGAAGAAAATCCTTTCAAGAAGATGTCAGTTTAGTAGGTGAGCAGCTCACTGAGCAGACTTGCACTCTGCAAAAAATCCTCTCAAGAAGATGTCAGTTTAGTAAGTGAGCAGCTTAGTAGTCAGTTTAGTAACTGAGCAGCTCACTGAGGACACTTGCACTCTACAAAAAATCCTCTTAAGAAAAGGTCAATTTAGTAAGTAAGCAGCTCACTAAGCACACTTGCACTCTATAAAAAATCCTCTCAAGATGAGGTTAGTTTAGTAAGTGAGCAGTTCACTGAGCACACTTGCACTCTGCGAAAAATCCTCTCTAGAAGAGGTTAGTTTAGTAAGTGAGCAGCTCATTGAACACAGTTGCACTCTGCAAAAAATCCTCTAAAGGAGAGGTCAATTTAGTAAGCGAGCAGCTCACTGAGCACACTTGCACTCTACGAAAAATACTCTCAAGAAAATGTCAGTTTAGTAAGTGAGCAACTCACTGAGCACACTTGCACGCTGCTAAAAATCCGAGTTATTAAAAATTTGTCCCCTTAAAGTTTATCTATTTTTGCAGTTTCATTCATGAATTTTATTTTGCATAACCCCCGTCCTTAAAGTTTGCTTCCATTTTAACTTTAGTCCAAAAACTCAACTAGTCGTTATGTTTTGGATGAAAAGTACCACGTATGTTGCACCTAGGCATTGTAGCGAGGTAAAACAGTGAAGACATTATAATGCTCTAATTTTCAACTTATTTTTCCTTAATTAAATTTTATAATAGAACAAAACGTTTTAATTTGTTCATTTTTTCTCTTTACTATTTTTAACTCTACACTTTGATTGTGCCCTAATTTGGTCTTGAGATAAACATATATGAGAGTATTATAGTGGCTTATGCATTTTACTCTGCTACAGTGTCGACGTGCAAAGTATTTATTCTTTTCCGTTTAAAAACTTAACAGCATGTGGAGTTTCAGACTAAAGTGAAAACAAAAACAAACTTTAAGGCTGAGCATTATACAAAATAAATTTCATGGATGAAAATGCAAAATTGGGTAAACTTTAAAGAGGTAAATTATTAATAACTCTAAAAATCCTCTCAAGAAGAGGTCGCTTTTTCAACCAAAGAGGCCTAGTAACAAATGAGAAATTTGTCACAATTGCCTAAGTCAGAATGGGGAATGACTCTACTCAAGATTGAGCCAAAAAGAACAATTTTTTCCTTTAAAACACCAAGGACTTCGCAAAAAAATCCTATCACCATATAGGTCCATCACCAGGCATAAAAGGACCTCACTACATGCCTGCTGAGAACTAAACAATTCCTCTTGTAAAGAGGTCAGTGTAGTAACTGCTAGCTCAATAAGCACACTTGCAAACTGAGGAGTCCAAGTGACATCTGAGAATTCTTAGTAAACTTTGCTTAAAGCCTAGGGAGCATGACTCTTATAGACTTAACCAAAGTAACAAGAATTTCATTTCGTACTAAGAGACCCGAAAGTAACCAGTTCAACAAGCTATAGGTTATTAACCTCTTGTAAATATGGCAAAGACCTCTCTTGAGGCGTGTTATTCATTTTGCTTAATCTTGCTTAACTTTTTTTTATGTTGTGGGGGCATTAAAGTATCAACAGATCTTATTACATCTCATATAACAACTTAGATAAAAGAAAAAGAAGAGAATTAAAGTAAAATAAAATAAAATAGAGAAATTTCCAAGTAAAAAATGATTTATTTCATGAGCAAAAGTGATTACAGGAAGGTCCTAAGAATTTTATTACAAAAAAAAATTAAGGAAAGCAGGAAATCCTATAGCTATTCCTAATGAATCTACCCAGTCTCCCACTTCTCCAGCAGGTCGGGATCCTCTTCCCTAATAAATTGAAGAATGGCCAGAACATCTCCTCTCTTTTCTAGAATCTTGGCCTCGAGTTTTGGAGTTACACCTATATCAGAAGGGAGCTCGAGCCCCTCGAGGTTGTCAGGCTATTGTAGGGCGAGCTCTTGGCACTTGAAGAAGCCTATTATGAAGGCATCGCTAATCTTCCCAAGTGGCCCTCCTTCAGCACAAAAACTCTTTATGGCCTGAAGCTCAATAGCGGGAAGGGAGTCTTGAAGCTCTTTGCTCTGCTTCTCCAGCTCAAAAATTTGTCCTTTCATGGCCTCGTTGTGTTGATGAGTAGAAGAGAGTTATTTGTCCCTTACTGCCAACTGGCTCTGGAGCTCTTTAAGACTCCTGGTAGCCTCCTCCCTGCCAGGACGTTCTAGCTCGACCATTTCAAGGCCTCCTTATTACCTCTGTAGTCGAGCTCAGCTTCTGCACGAGCTGCGCTAATGGCAGCCTGGGTCTAGTATGTGAGGGTGCTTAATTTGGTGCACAGTCTCATTGTTTTGGCCAACATTTATCCAGCCAGGGCCAACATCCTCTTCTTATCCTCCTCAGTAGCTACTAGATTTGACTTGGCCTTGTTCAAAGCCTTTTAAGATGCTGCCAAAGCTAGATTATTTGTACCATCCTCAACTACGTAGGGGGTAGAATAGAAGAGTGTCATAGCCTGAGAAAGAAAACAATTATAGAAGAGCTCGAAAAATGGAGATGCAAAGAAGAGAAGTGAAGCAGCACTATTTATCCAACTCATGTAGTAGGCATAGTCATTAGCTCAGTGACCAAACCTTGCTTGTACTGCGTTCTGAAAAATGCCATCACCCAAAGGGGGTAGGGTAATCCGAGGGACGAAGAACTTCGACCCATCCCTATAGGTCCTGGGGATGGAGCTGGTAGCACCTCAAAAAGCTAATTGGCATTGAGCTTCCTCAGGGTCGAGCTCTCGGAAGTCTTCATTGTCATAGATCACTTGCTTGTAAACAACCCTGGCAGGTGAGGCCTCTTTGGAAAGAGGGGACAACACGACCTCTTCGTCGAAGTCTTCAACCCTCTTAAGCTCGGCCTCTTATGAGCCCTGAGGTGGGAGGACATCAATGGGACCTGTCATCTGGTCAACGTCTGAACCGACCGAGCCCCCTGACCTGTGCCCAGCTCCGAAGTTGAAGTTACCTCACTCGTCCTGGACTTCTTGACCTCAGGACCTATTTGAAGGCTCATCTTCCTCTTGCTCACCATCCTTAGGTTAATGGCTAGAAGTAGAACTGCGACATATAAAAACGTGCATCAGGATAAATAAAAATAGCTCTGTAGATATATTAACAAAGGAATTCGATAAAGAACTTACTTGAATGTGTGAAGGGGACCTGGCATAGAGGGAGGACGTTTGCTTATTGTTTAGACTTCCTCCTCTGAAGTGTTTCCTACTCCTTCTTTTTTTCCTCCACCTCTTCGATGGTTGAAAGAGCTATAGATGTGTCCTTGGAGGACTTAGTAGTGGTGGTGGACGGGTATTTCTTAATGAGCACCATGAAGGGCTTGTTCAGCTCAAGCTTCTCTACAGAGATGATAGCCCCATCCATGTCTGTAGGCTTGTGACCTAGACCAAAATGCCAAAGCATCTCTGGGGCAATTATGTTTGTGTAATGCTTGAGGGTAAATATTTTGGCATCCTCTATCCAAGGAGAAGACACCAGAGCAGGTCTCTTCTCTTTCACTGCAAAAAACAAGATGAAGAATACAAAGTTAGCTCCAAAATTACACGAGGAGGTGATAAAAGAGTATTGAATGATGAACACTTACAAATCGTGCTAGGTTCGGTGAACCAAGTCTTTAGGTCCACCACGATGGGGAAGTTGACCTTATGCTCCCAGCCTATCCTAGAGATGTAGAAGAATCTATTTTTCCAATTGTAAATACTGTCAGTTAGATTCTAGATAAGTTTAGCAGCCCTTAACCTACTCAGACAGCTCAATATACCTCGACTCCTGCTTCCTCCATCCTTGGGCTGGTATAAAGCGAGGAATTTCTCTACGAAAACCTCATGACTCCTAGCGGATATGGCCCTAAAGATTAGTATGAGGCCTAGCAAACAACTTCACATATTCAGTGAGAGTTGGACTAGAGCTAAGTCAAAAGTTGCGAGCAGCTCTCTGAGGTAATCATCCATGGGAAATTAGAGCCCGTACTAGAAGGCAGACTCATAAAAACAAACCTTCCCAGGTCTATAATAGTAGGCTATTTCCTCTGAATCAAGAGCTCTGATCCTAACACTAATAGGGATCTAGTATTTATCCTTATATATCTGGATATCCGACGTGGAGAATGTGGAAGAGATGGAAAACACCGACAAAGAGACGATGCATTCTGAATACGCCCTAACGGCGTCCTCAGAAGATCCAATCATAGGTGGAAGGAAGATGATTGTGATTTACTGATCACTATCCATAATAGTGATGGTCCTATGCTGGGGAGCAACATCCGGAGCTTTGCTCGAAGAAGAACCCACCTCCTCTTGAGGAGGGATCTTGAGGTTTTGCCCTTGGTTTATTAGGTGCTCCATCAGGCTAACTACGGTGTGAAGGAGAGATAAGGGTGCCAAGTAATAAACTTATTCGAGGAGATCCTCTAGGGAAACGCTCGAGGATCACCTAAAAGAGTTTTCTAAAGAACCTATGCAAGCCAGATCAGTCAAAAAAGAAGTGCTTTGAAGACTATGAGCTCTAAGGATGCCTAGGGCTTAAGAAATGTGAAGTGAAAATTTAAAAATGAAGTGAAAATTTTTCTAAGGAAAGAGGGGTTTATATAAGGTATTTTGGAGAAGCTAATTGTCACCTCAAAGCCTTAACTGTCCCCTCAGACCAACTACTACACGATTGCATGATCTTCAAGAAATTTAGACATAATAGGACACGATCTCTTAAAACAATAACATGTTCTCAAGAAGCTCTAAACGGAAAATTAAGGGGACAAATGGGATCAACACGAATTCAGCACCATGTATGCGGAATCATCAGCGTCATTTTCTCATAGATGAACCGAGCTCGCAACAGCTCAAACCCTAGAGCTCGGAGCCATTATTTATCCCCAGATCAAACTGTATCCTCCCCAACCAGCTTTTTTGAGCTAAATGGCGAGGATAAGGGCAATTTATGGTGTAAATTAATAACTCAATTTACCCAACCAACACGTGTCTTCCCACGTTAGCAACTTGTTTTGCCATAGAAGAGGAGATCCAAGGAGCTTTGTTCAGGTGCCACAGGAAGAAATGGAGCTCAAATGCCAGAGCTCTTATAACGAGCTCTAGAGCTATCCTCTAACCACTCTAACAAATTGGTTGACAGACGGCATGGTCGACTGCCACTTGCTCTACAATAGACACATAACTTCCCTCACCTACATTAAATGCACTCTGATCACATTTAATGCACTGGAATTCATGGTAAAGCAAGGTGAGGGTGGGTAATGATCAAGGAATGGCCTCAGGCATGCAGGCAGAGCTCGTCTACACGTTTCCTCTGTCACATATATATAGAGGAGAATCAAATATTTACTCCAAGACTCAGCAACCTGTTACACTAATGAAAATAATGAACTACCAAGAATAAGAGAGAGAATCCAGCATTCAATAGCAAAAAGACAAGAGATAAATAAAAAGCTTAGAACATTTAGCAAAGCTCCCAATATAGGATAGCCAAAGCTCGTGCAGTTCAAGCATTCCATTGTTGTAATATTATGAGGATAGAATAGCTAGAGAGCCTTTTGTGAGTTTGTAATAGTTGTTTGGTTACCATCAATACAAGGCAAACCGAGCTCCTAGCTCTATTCCACAGAAGAAGACTAACCTGTATCTTTATATGAATCCAACCTCTTCAATAAATCTTTGACTCTCTTAGATCCTTTACATTTATTGCTTTAATCATTTGATACAATCATTGACTGTGTGGTCTAAAATACCCCTCTAGTTTTTAGCACCAACAATTTGTAACTTTCTCAAACTACGGAAGGTTAAAGGCCACACATTTTGAAAGAGTAAAACTAGCTATTATTTTTCGTGATTCTTTTTTTTTATTTTGATGCAATAACATGTTTATACTACCACTATGAGCACAAGATCATCAGAGTAGCTAAAATATTTGCTTTCATATTTGTTGATTAACTTTAAATTTACATTTTTAGGCGGTTATAAAAGGCAGCAAGGAAAAATAAACAGTAAATGTTTATCAATATGAAAATTGAAATCAAAGATACCTAAAAATTATGGTTTGGTTACGGTATTACTCGCATAGCAACTGAAATACTGATATACTGTACCAAAAAATACTAAAAAGTGCTTACAAATCAATGCCCAAAGTATTAAAAAATTTATAATACTAAAATTATCAGATAATTATGTTTAAAAGTTATCGAATATAGCTACCATAAATACCAAGAATTTAAGTCCTTACAAATTAGTAATTTTTTCAATAAATATTTATATTCAAACTATAAAATGATCTTGGCCAATATTTTTTTTATCGTAATTATTGACTTCATTGAATAAACAATGCTTAAATTCTTACAACTTTTGTTCTAGCCAGCCTTCAATCTAAAACTTTCTCGAATTTTACTAGAAGTATTACAAATTTTTATATTTATAAAATGCCACAATTGAAATTTACCGAAAATAAAGAACATACTAAAATTTTTGAGTAGTTTGGGATCAACTTCTAATTTCAAATACCAATTGATATCTCAATTTTGGTTTTAGTAGAAACAATTTATTGATCCATTAATCAAAACTGCACCCTTAGTTTTGATACACCCATTGTAACTAACAAAGTGTGAGTGGAACTAAAATTTTCCAGAGGGGATCTTATTTGCTTTGGGTGTAATGCCCCGTATATCTCTAATTCTTGGAATCACGATACAAGTTGCACGTAAGGCAAAAGTGGTGCGCTTGAACAATAACCCGCGAATTAGAACAGCAGTTATATATACACGTTCTTCTCCATTTTTCTTCCTCAATTCACCAGCACCTCATGAGAGATTCTAAAGATAGATAGAGAAGAGAATCTTGAGGTCTCTTGTAGATTTTTCATCTCCTATCCAAAGATTAAGCTCAAAAGTCATCTAAACCATCTTCTAAACAACTAATCATCTTCTTCATCCCTCATCCTCATCCACATGAGCTTGAGCTCGGGAATGGGGTTCATAATTTGGGGCCACGCATCATCAATTCGAGGATGAAGCTTCAATTATATGGGAACACAAATCTTAAACTTGCTTTTTTAAACTATCATGTGTTGTATAGCAATTTCATACAAAGATGGGAATTTTGATGAAAAACCCTAGGTTGTGATGTGCATGTGAGTTTGATTGGTTTGAGGATCAATTGATGGTGCATAAGAGTAGAATATCGCATATATATCATGTATTATTAACTCTCATCATGCTATGACCCATGGACTTGCTTCTACATATCGTACCCATTTGGTAGTAAGTTGTATGGACTAGAAAATTGGGGTTTTGGGATTTGTGTGCATAGAATAGTTGGTTATAGATTGTAAATGATAGATATACGCATATATTTCATTAGTTAAAGGTATTGAACCTTATACATGAGTATTGAACCAAGAACCCACTAGGGCGAAAATGGTAAATACTAACTTTTGAGCTTATTGTATTATATGGACCTTGTTAGTGTCAAGAACCGAGAATACATCTACGACAAACTCTAGTAATGTAATAAATATAAACTGGTGGGGCGTAGGTTGTTGTAGCCATAACCAAGAGGAGATGGTATGCCGCATACATATTGGTTAGGCGAGAAAACATAGCAAGTGACGCATTGCTTGATTAAATAACATGAGGACATCGATAAGACTCGCGTAGCCTTAGTTTTACACGCATGACACATAATGAAATGTAAAGTATCAATGATGCACTATTTGACCATTTAAATGTGAATTATTACGCTACAGAAAGATTATGGGTAAATGACGTGATAACAAAGCTTTTGATAATGATAAACGAGTGGTATGTAATCATGAGATTATATGTATATAAAGTAGATTCCAAATGGGCCGATTACGTGGGCTTGACATAGATATACACGCACACACACATATATATATGACTATAAAGCCTAATATGCGAATTATCTTATCAGCACAATGAAATGAGATATATATACATGTACATTTTGTTTCCTATATATGTGGGCTTGTTACATATATGTACATGGGTGATTGATGATGAGGCCCTAAATGTGAATTACCTTGTCGGCACAAGTAAACAAATGATACACTTTGTTATTATTTCATTATATTTTGCTAATGGATGGTTTCCATGAATGTAGTAATGTATATATTGTGCAATTCATGATTGAATCTATAAATGTATATAATGTAATGATGATATGACATTAGTCCATGTGAGGTCCCGAGTGCCCCTGGGTGAAAGACCCGAAATCGTGCATGGAAACGAACGAGAGGCCCTGCTGCCGCGTGGGTGAAAGGCCTCGAAATGCAGACCTAGTGACGCTTGGATGAACATGGGTATTATGGTGATTATCGAGATTAAAATGATTATTGAGATACACGTCTCGGACGACATGGTCGGTTGTTGAGACTAAGTCTCGGTTGGTACGAATATAACATAAAGACAAGTGTAATGATGATATTGATAGATTTTATCGTGTTATTTCTTATATTTTTTTATGCAGGTATTATTCTGAATATATATATTGCCTAGGATGCATTGAGTTTAGCGTGAGATGAACATGGACACTTATTAAAAAGATCATAATGCACAAAGGAAAGTACTTGACCTTTTATAATGTATTAATACACAAAGAGGAAATCATTGTTAGCTAATGGCCTTAAGATAAAGTAGACGAGTATGAGAACACGTGAGGCTCACTAGGCTAGATGGCCCGATCATAACGAACATAAAGTATTAATAATCAAAGTGGCAACTTTAGCCAATGGAGTAGCTAGATGAGAGAATGCCGCAGCGTAATACTCTGGTAAGGTAACATAGTGATGAAGCCTAATAGTCAGCCAAGTATTGGATCCATAATGAACTATCATTAAAAAGTAAATAATGAATACTTGGCCTAAGGTTATATCTCTCGATAGGAAGATAGAATGGATGGGAATGGTGTCCATACACACCTTAGAATCAATCGACTGTAGCAAGACGAACCTTAAGAAGCTAGAGTCGGGATGATATGGTTTAGGACTAATGATTCCCTTGTGGTATAGAAACCTAGAAGGAGCTTACATTGTGAAAAGCCTAGAGGCAAAGTCGATTAGTCGGGTGGTTAGCTTCCGCTGGCTAGGATAAGAATCCTAGTGTGGTTCGGCATACACGGGTGTGTGGAGCCCAGATTTGGCTCATCCTTTTTTTAAACAGTTTTGCAGGTAGGATTCGGGGCAGGAGCGTGGAGTCCATTTAGAAGTATCTGATTTCCTTAGACCTCTGTAGTCCTTAGATAAAGGACTAAGTTATATAATTGTTTGGCTTTTATTATATTGCAAATGAACTATGACTTTGATAAGAGATTTGTAATGTAAACTTGTGTAAATAGTTTTATATGTGGAGTGGATTTAAAATGTATATTGGTTTGTGTTGTTTTTGTATGAAAATGATTTTTAAATTTAACAGGGCGGATTGTTGTGGAAACGAACTCCACATGCCAAAATTTTGTAAAACGAGCTTTTCCTCGGATCATGTTTTATTAAGAAAAAGATTTTAAAAAGTTGTGATCTTATTATTTTAAACCAGTCATCACGCACGGCACCCGTGATTAACCGGATCTCGGAGGTGCAAACCTTAAAACAGGATTCGGGGCGTCACATTGGGCCCATGTTAAAATTAAATTCATATCGAGTACTTTTTTGCAATTATCTAAAACTTATTCTCTTATTTAGGTTTTTTTTAAAGAAATTGAGGGAGCCGAAAATTAGCAACCTTTTTTTGGGCTAACTCAACTTTATGGGACCAATAATTCAACCAAGCCCAACCAAGTAGCCAACGTGAAGTCTAACTCAAGAGAATGAGATTGGGCTTTTAACTTAATAGATTGAAGAATGCCGAAGAGGCCTTTCCTAATCAAGATTGTCCTCCTAATGTAATAACATTGTCGTGATGGTCGTGCTGACGAGATCATCAGCCGAGGTGGTCATTTAAACGTGGATCTTGGATAAGAATGATGACACCTGTAAAGTACTGGAGTGATACATAAGTTTGATCCGTTTTGGTCTTTTACTGTTTACTATAATGGGGGCACATATAGCCCAAATTCTATGACTATAAATAGAGTAGGGAAAGCTATTATTCCCTAAATTTTCTGTCTTTGAGCGAATATACAAACACACACACACAAAAAAAGGATGACATACTATCGGAATAGCATAAAAGCTTCTGGAAGAACCTATTTATAATAAAAATCCTACTCTCATTCACCTTTACTTCATTACTTTCTGAATTGTGCTTAAACTCAATCTCTAGTGGGGACCCAATTTTTTTGGTACCCACAATTGTCGTTGTCTGTGGGAATCATTGTTTAACCACTTTTCAATTTTATTTCTATCTACTTAAAGTAACTCTCCTTTATTTTCTAAACTATGGTACAAACACGCAATAGGCTGGAAAGCCCCTAACCATCACATATCGTCCAACCAGATAGTGGGGATGGGAATACACTCCTCCAGGTGGATCTTTCTATGCTAACAAGCCATAACAAAGGTTATTACAATAGTAGCTATGCTGCTTGTAGTGTGGGAGAGGGAACTACCAAAGTGAGCTTATGAGGCTCAAAGTGGAAAATTAGGCACTCATGCAACTCCTAAAGGAGGAGATGAGGAAAATAGCATACAGTCGCTGGGAAACAACCTCCAATGCATCCTCTGCTCGAAGAGTAGACCCACGAATTCCTACAAATCCTGAAGGCCAAGTAACCAAGAAGTCTAAGGCTATTCAGAAAGAAAGTCCTGTAGAGCCAACGGTGGTACTGGCACAAGAAAGGCATAGTGTTTTTTATAGGCTTACTGAAAAGGATAGTCGACCAAAGACTTAGGCATAAAATGATCTTCGCAAGCTAATTGAAACTACTATTGCTGGAAAAACTATTGCTCACACCCTAAAGGAGTCAGAAAAGAAGTCATTGGGAGAACATAATGAGTCTCCATTCACCTAAAGGATAGCTGAGGCTCCTCCGTCGAAGAAGTTCTTGATGCCGAAATTCAACATTTACAACTGCTAAATAAACCTAGCCGATCATGTAAGGCATTACCAATAGATCATGGCCTATTGGATCTCAGATAATGTTGTAATGTGTAGAATGTTCATAGCAAGTTTGGGGGAAGCAACTCTTAGATAGTTCACTCGGCTGCCTGCCAGGAAGATTGATAAATTCAAAGAACTAGATAATGGTGTTATAATGGAACCAGAGTGAAACCAATTCTCTAGAGAAGAGTTCGGGGGCAGTAATGTAAGTTCAACCCTTGTTGGGGCAATTTCAAATCCTTTTAAGGGGCAGTTTGATTAGGGATAATTACCCTGATATTTTAATAAAAATTTCCATGACTAGAGTTTTACTTCTTTTTAAAAAAAAAAAAATGAGGTAGTAATGTTTCCTTAGAAAAGGAAGATAACAATGGCTTTAAACTCTCCTTCAATCACTATCTCCGTTAGTCAGTTGCGAGATTAGCTTGTGGTTATTTAGTGGCCCATAAAATTAGGTGGTATATTTTGATTGGCTTTCAGCACCATGTAAAGGTGCCATATTGGTGCCCCAAGTGTTGGGTACTTTTTCTTAACAAATATGTATCCTTATCCTTACCAATAAAGAGTCGTGAAGATATTGGGTCCGAATGGTAAACTAATATTAATAGAGTTTTTAACTTCTTTATCTTTAATAAAGTTGTATGAAAGCATTAAAAAAATAGAATAAAGTCCCTTACTTTATCTTTAATATATACCATTACACCAACAAGGCTCTTGGGCGACGTAGTCAATAGAATACGTCGCCTAAGAGTATCCTAGGCGACGTAATAATGACACGTCGCCTAAGATAATCCTAGGCGACGTAGGTATAAAGTACGTCGCCCCATAAACTCTTAGGCGATGTAGATATACAGTACGTCGCTTGAGATTATCTAGGGCGACGTACTCAAATTCACACGTCGCCCAAAAGTTGTTCACCACCGACCCTTTTAAGTGGCGGTCAACAGGGGTTTTGACTGACCTTTAGGCGACATAGAAACTATACCTATGTCGCCCTCTTAGGCGACGTAGGTATAGTTTCTACGTCGCCTAAGATCCTGTCATCTTTATATCAGAACCACTCTTCCATTTTTCGGGGTTAATGTGTTTTAGAGCTAGTTTGGGCGATTTTGGCAATTTTAAAGGTAAAAATCAACATCATTTCTCTCATTAAAGGCTTGTTTGACCTTTAGGTAATCTATCTCTTATTAATATTAATTATTTATTAATTTTTGTGTTTATATAGATATTGTGTTTAGTGTAGAAAATTTATAATTGGTGTTGAAGATATAGTATTGTTGTTAGTTTTTACCTCTATTTGATCTCTAGGTTAGTACTACGTCGCCTAAGAACTTGTCATTTTCGGTTTTAGAGTTAATTTGGGCGATTTTAGCAATTTTGAAGGTGAAAATCAACATCATTTCTCTCATTAAAGGCTTGTTTGATATTTAGGTACTCTGTCTCTTATTAATCTTAATTATTTACTAATTTTTGTGTTTATATATATATATATATACTGTGTTTAGTGTACAAAATGTGTATTTGGTGTTGAATATATAGTATTATTGTTAATTGTTGCCCCTATTTGATCTCTACGTTCGTTCTACGTCGCCTAAGAACATGCCATTTTCGGGGTTGATGTATTTTAGAGTTAATTTTGGCGATTTTGAAGGTGAAAATTAACATCATTTCCCTCATTAAAAGCTTGTTTAATTTTTAGGTACTTTATATATTACTAATATTAATTTTTTTACTTTATATAAATATCGTGTTTAGTGTATAAAATGTGCATTTGGTGTTGAAGATATAGTATTGTTGTTAGTTGTTGCCCTTTTTTATATATACGTTAGTATTATTCTTAGTTGTTAATAATTTTTGAGTTTGTAATTATTTGTCATATGACAGTGATTGAAAATGAATAAGAACTGGATGAAATGCTCAAGAGGTTCAATGGAATTCATTGTGGGGCTAATGGAGTTCTTAGAGTATGTTCGAGAAAATGGCAACAGTTCGACTGGATTGTATCCATGTCCCTGCAAAAAATGTTTCAACATGGGCCAACGGGTGACATTAGATGAAATATACATCCACTTGACCAATGCAGGTATAATGGAGTCATATACAGTATGGAACCTACACGGAGAAATTCCAGAGACAACTTCGCAATGGCAAGCAGAACAGAACAGGGCGTCTTCGAGTAACCCGACCATGGACTTCGTACAAGATGCTTTTCCTTTTCGTGAATCGTATGATCACCCTAGTGTTGACAATGCATTTCATGCTGACCCTGTCGCCAAAGAAAATTCGATAGTATATCAGCGTCTCTTAGACGAAGCAGTGACTCCACTGTACGAGGGTAGTCAAGTCACGGCGCTAGCTTCAATGCTTAGATCGCTACAACTAAAACAGAGTTGCAATATGGCACACACATCCTTCAACAAATGGGATGCTGAAATTAATTACCTGTTGCCCGAAGGGAACAAGTACCCTGACTCATACAAAGCTGTAAAAAAGGCCTTAAAGAAGATTGGCATGGGTTACGAGGTCATCCACGGGTGTTACCACGGCTGCTACTTGTTTTACAAGGAGGGTAAAGACCTAGATCAATGTCCTATTTGCAGTGAGTCAAGATGGGAGGAAGAAAATACAAGCGGTGGCAAACGGATTGCCTGGAAGACGGTTCGATACTTCCCATTGGCACCGAGGTTGCAGCGTCTGTATAATTGTAAACATATTGCAAAGGAAATGCGGTGGCACGGGGAAAGAAGAGAAGATACTGAATATCTTAGACATCCAGCGGATGGAGAAGCATGGAAGGATTTTGACAGGTGACGTATATATTCACAGTTCATACATAAACAATTTAATAAATTATTAGTCTAATTATTTTCATATTAAGGAATTTGTCTCGTCATTTTGCAGGTCCCAACCGCAATTTGCCGCAGACATTAGAAACGTACGTCTTGCTCTAGAGTCAGACGGGTTCAGTCCGTACTCTACTACTGCGGTTCCCTACAGTTGCTGGCCTGTTATTGCGATGCCTTATAATTTGCCACCTTCATTGTGTATGAAGAAGGAGTTTAACATTTTAGTCTTACTAATATCCGGCCCTAAGAGTCCGGGAAAGACTCTAAATGTGTTTATGAGACCAGTGATTGGTGAACTTAAGATGCTATGGGAGACGGGGTTTCAACTTGGGATCGATACGGTGAAGTGGCATTTAACATGAGGGCAGCCGTTATGTGGACAATTAGCGACTTTCCAGGATTAGGAATGTTGGGAGGTATTCAGACAAAAGGGTACAAGGCATGTCCCATATGTTTGGATGATATTATTGCGGTTCACAATAATGGAAGGATGTCATACCAGGGAGCGCGTGGATGGCTTTCTGAAGATCACCCTTATTGGAGGATACCAGAAAGGTTTAATGGGGAGCCAGAGCTTAGACCCGCCCCACAAAGAAAGTCTGCACGTCAGGTTCTTGAAGCTACCAACAGTTTTTCTTACCCTCAAAATTCTTTGCATCCGCATCCTGACTTCAAACAGGTACGGCTCAAACTAACAGTAGTTGTGATATTGTAATAAGTTAATTTGTAATATTGTAAATTGATAAGTTGTGTTGTACTTAATGTTAGGCAGCTTAAAAAAGATTGTGTTGGACTCACGTCAGTATATTTTGGGAGCTGCCTTACTGGACATCATCGAGTGTGAGACATGCATTAGATGTGATGCACATCGAAAAAAATGTATGCGACAACATCTTGGGCACCGTTTTAGGTCTCGATGGAAAGACTAAGGATGATATGAAATCTCGATTAACTCTAAAGAATATGGGCATACGCAACAATCTTTGGCCGAGGATAGGGCCGTCAGGAAAAGTGACGCTACCTCAGGCGAATTACACAGTTCGTCCTAGGGATCTCAAAGACGTATTGGATCGGATTGCAGCTGTTAAATATCCAAGAGGTTATGCTGGAAGCCTAAAGAGTAAGATCAGACCGTCTGATAAAAAGTTTTTTGGATTGAAGACTCACGATTGCCATGTCATGCTTCAGTGTGTTCTTCCTATGGTTATCTGACCATATTTGGGAAGGGACGTCGCCGACGCATTAGTAGAGTATTGCAGATTATTTCAGACAATTTGCGCCCAAGAGTTGAAGAAATCAGATGTCCATCAACTACAAACCGATATTTTCATGATCCTATGCAAGTTGGAAATGATATTTCCGCTAGCTTTCTTTACCATCATGGTCCATCTATGCATCCACCTGCCGGAACAGGTCCTGCTCACTGGTCCCGTGCATTATACCTGGATGTTTTCCACTGAAAGGTATTATTTCAGATATTAGGATATTATATATAATTGTCTTTAATTGTATACATTTGTACTGTATAATTGAGCAATCTTTCAGGCAGCTCGGAGAATACAAGAAAGATGTTGGAAACAAGCGTTACCAAGAGGGGTGTATTGCCGAGAGGAACATCGTGCACGAGTGTGTGACTTTCATCAATAACTATCTACATGATCCTAACGCGAGTGATGAAGTCATACCGGATTCACCTCAGTGGAACATTTCCGTTGCCTCCCACCTCGTCAAGCCCAAAGGTTGTGTCAGAAACATCCGTCTTAGTAAGCAACAAATTGCGACGGCTCACTGGTGTGTTATGATAAACTGTACAGAAACGGAATGGTATATTGAAACTCATCGCCAACAATTTGCGAAAATAGCTCCACACGGCACTGATGCTGATCATGTGGCGTCATTTCTTGACCACCTCCCCAGATGGATAAACTTTCATCCTTAACTTACTTTCACTTGTCGCATGCATATTTACATTTCATTGATGTTCCATATATATTTATATTATTATTATTATGCAGATGCTCCATCTGCTACAAATACATGATCCTAAATACAATCGGGAGATACAGATCCTTGCATCTCAGCCTATGATGTGCACCATTTTCTCTCAGTGCGAGGTGAACGGTGTCAAATTTGTTACTGAGCATCGAGACCGGATTCGGAAGACTCAGAATAGTGGAGTGACATGCGTGGCCGGTGATCTGACATACTACGGGATTCTGCAACCAGTTGTCCAACTGACTTATGCGGAACACATGCCAGTTGTGTTGTTCAAGTGTAAATGGTACAACACCAACCCTACTGTTCCCGGAAGTGTACAGTATAATCGCGGTCTTACTTCCGTGAACACGAATAGTAGTTGGTACGATGACTTTCCATTTATTCTGGCCACGACGGCAACCCAAGTGTTCTATATAGATGATCCGTTGGCTGGTGAGGGTTGGAAAGTTGTCAACCATATGGCACACAGAGGTACGTTCAGTGAGGCCACACTTGCAAGGGACGATATGACCACTCCACTATATGAAGTAGATGAACTTTATCAAGAGCCGGATGCGATATATCTTCCTATATCGGAGTTATTTATCAACCTAGGTCCAGTACCGTTTGTAAATATTCCTGTATATGAAAATGAAGATGAAGACGAGGATGATGATTATGACGAGGATGAAGACTCCGATGATGCTGAAGGGTTTAACAATGATCTATATAGCAGCGATGAGGATGATGATGATGATGATGATGATGATGACTCTGATTGAGATTATTATGTGCGTTTAAACCTAGTTGTGGCATAATTTGTGGCGGGCATTTTAACAAGCTTTAGGTGATTCTCCAACTGCAACTCCACCAACTCCATTTATTGCACCCCTATCTGGTTATAATAATAATAATTATTATGATTATTAAAATAATTATTACTAAAATATAAATGTGCAAGTTATAATTAGAATATAGATTATCTTAATAAAATTATTAAAATAAAATTACTATTAAAATAAAAAAATATTAAAAACTCTTAGACGACGTAGTTTTAATTTATACGTCGCCTAAGATTATCTTAGGCGACGTAGTATTTATTTATACGTCACCTAAGATTGTCTTAGGCGACGTTGTTTTAAAAACTACGTCGCCTAAGACAATCTTAGGCGACGTATAAATACATACGTCGCCCAAAAGTTTTTCCCCCTTAAATTTTCACGAAAATTTAAATTATTTTGAAATTCACTTGGGCGACGTAGGTAATTAAATTACGTCACTTAGGTTATGTCATAGGCGACGTAGATATATACTTACGTCGCCCAAGTGAATAGCATATATTAAACCTTTCACCCCAATTTTTTTTTTCCGCGAAACAATCGCCTTCTCCCTCTATCTCTCAGTTCTCCCTCTTCCCTCATCTTCGACCACCACCGCCTCAAAACCCTAGCCCCCATTCCGACCACCACTGCCTCAAAACCCTAGCCCCCTTTTCGACCTCCACCACCTTGAAACCCTAGCCCCCATATCTGTTCACCACCACCACTGCCCTTGCTCACCGTTGCCGCCGTCGCTCACTGCCTCCACCGCTCACCGCCACCACCACCATTGTCCACGTAAGATTTATTTCCATTCGCCCCTCTTAAATCTCAATCCCATTGCCTTTTTTTAGTTGATTGCTAGTTAATTAATATTGCTAGTTAGTTAATTATTGCTAGCATAATCTTCTTTGATTGCTAATTGAACTGTGTCTTAGATTCCTAGCTAATTAGATCATGATTTTCAAATTAGAGTCATTTTGGAATTCAAAGTAATACGTAGATGGCTATTCTATTTATTTTAATTAGTAATTAGTTTTATATCAGATGTTTTAAACTCTAATATGGGATATATAAGGCACTGCATAACATAAAATGGAGGTCTAAAACCAGAAGCATCCATAGGCACATTTGTGGGACATATATTGCTAGGCCTAGCCCTTGCCCTTTTAGCTGAGTGGGACATAAAATGGAGGTCTAAACCCACCATTTTAGCTGAGTGGAGTGGTGGACCTTTTGAAATGAAGCAGCCATGCCTTTAGACCCATAACACAACCACCACAAAAGTTTGATGAATACGTAGCTATATATATATGTAGTCCCACTTTGAGTAAAGATCACCCAAACCATTTGACTTAATTTCTTTAAATTATTTGGTGAGATACATCCTTCAAGCATGATTTTCATGATTTTGGTTTTACATTTATATATATATATGTATGTATATATCAGATAGATAGTTCTGTAATTTGAATTGAAGGAAAAAAAGCAGTAAGTTGATAAAATTTTAAAATGGGGTGGCAAATTTGATTAGAGTCAAATTAAGTAATGAGGGGGAATAAAAGGACTTTGCCACCCCCAACCCTGAGGTACAAATCCTTTTTTTTTACCACAAGATATTGAGGCTAGTTTCAAGAATTGATTTTAGGAGCTCTAAGTCGATTCAAAGTTGTCCCATAATAATCTTATACTACTAGACCAAGAGGCTTGGTCAATTCTCTTCTATTTTATTGATAACATGCTAAACTAGTAAACTCAAATCAAGCCTACATTTAATTAATAATTTATCATAATTTATATTAAGAGTCTTATTTTTATTTTTATATTTGGTAAGAAAATTAATATGCAGTCACTACTAAATTAACTACTTTTAATTTGTATTTAAGGAAAATAATAATATTTAACTCTAAAAAAATTCATTCGAAAGTGATATATTATATTTAAAGAGGCTTATTATTGACACACATTAAAACACTCTCTAACACTATAACATTGTCTCAATTCTTAAAGATTGATTATGTGCATATTGGCTCGGCCTCTAAGGACTCGGTGCTTAGGGGCGAACTAGTGTAATTTTTTTTACTAAAGGACATTTGTTTAAATTAATTAGTTTAGAGAATAATTTTATAATTAAGGATAAAATATTAATAATTATATATATATATATATATATATGTATATACCAGATAGATAGTTCTGTAATTTGAATTGAAGGAAAAAAGCAGTAAGTTGATAAAATTTTAAAATGGGGTGGCAAATTTGATTAGAGTTAAATTAATTATTTGAAACAAAAAAATAAAAAAGGTGAAGGTGAAAAATGATAATTTAGGCACATGAACAAATTTGTGCTATGTATTATATATAAAACAAGTAATTGGCCTGATCGATAAGTTGTGTGTGGTTTACATACACAGTGGACCACAAAACATACGGGGAGACGGGGGTACACCGTTTCTAAACAACACTAGTCCATATCAAGAAACATTTTTCAAAGTCAGGATCCTTTTATTGTTTTAGGCAATTAACAATTGCATGGCCCCTTCGCTTGCGTAAGAGGGTGAAGCTGCCAATCCACTAGGGAGAAAAACAAAACTAGAAGAAAATAAGAAACTACAGTATCATATTCAGATGTTGTAGCAATGAACAAGCAGACGTGACTATAGCAAACTAGCAATCTAAAGCATAGGTCTAACGAAAAGTGTGACAATTCAATTACCACCTAATTTGGTCAGTTATCCACTTATTGTTCAAAACAGGTTGCTCTGTATGGATATGAAAATAAGGGAATACAATGCCTTATCAAAATTGTTCAAAACAGGGAACATCACATGGAGAGGTCGAGTGTAAAAGAATAAAAATAAAATAATAACGAAGAGGCTAATTCCTTGACCAGAAAACTTATCTGGCCTAGCAAACGAATGGGGGATAGGAAACTTTAAGTACAAGTGTCAAGCAGGTCCAGAGATATATAGGGTTCAGCTACTTCGCTCACATGCTCACATTGAGTTGAAAAAAAATGGCAGCAAAAGTAATGAGCATGCAGTTGCGTTTCAAGAGGTATTGAATTTAATTTTTAATTCACATTTGTCAGTCTAATTAATCAGCGCCGAGATTTTCTCTCAAAAGAAAAAAAAATCAGTGCTGAGATTAACATAATGACAAAAAGATGTATTAGCATACCTACTCCACAAGCCACTTCAAATTCATTGACCTTGAAATTCTCTGAACCAGTAACTGTAAGAAATGAAAAGGCAGCCTCTAACTGGGCTGGAGTTTTAATCTGCAGGATTGTAAATGTGAGTGAGTGAATAGGATAAATTGAGCTGGCTACAATTAATGAATCAATTTTAATCTGTATTATTTTATGTACATCTACATTATATGCAACGATAATCCCTCAATTTCACTCTACGTATTCCTTTATATATCAATCCAACTATGTACCATTGAAAGTTGCAGTCTATAACTTACTAAGCCTCTCATGTAGAATAGTAAGTGTGTACCCAACATTTTCTCACTTGTTACGAGCTTGGTGGCTTGATAAACTATGCGGATACATACATTCTTCAAATAGTTACACTACCTGAAACAGACACTTAGGAGACATAGAAATTATGTCTCCTAAGAGATAATGTATGTCGCCTAAGCCTTAGGCGACATAAGGTATGTCGCGTAAGTGGTGTCTCCTAAGAGGTGTCGCCTAAGATCTAAGGCGACATATTAATAATACTAATGTCGCGTAAGATGTGAGACTTAAGCGACATACTAAGTAGGATATGTCGCCTAAGTGTAATCACTTAGGAGACATATTCATTTTCTTATGTCTCTTAAGTTAATAACTTAAGCGACATACTCTACTTGGTATGTCTCTTAAGTACATAACTTAAGCGACATACTCTATTTGGTATGTCTCTTAAGTTATTAACTTAAGCAACATAATCTAATATTTTATGTCTCTTAAGTTAATAACTTAAGCGACATACTCTACTTGGTATGTCTCTTAAGTTAATAACTTAAGCGACATACTCGAATATCTTATGTCTCGTAAATTAAATCTTAAGCGACGTAGTCTACTAGGTATGTCTCTTAAGTTAATAACTTAAGCGACATACTCTAATATTTATGTCTCCTAAGTGACAGATTAAGCGACATATTAATATCTTATGTCGCCTAAGTATTAATCTTAAGAGACATATAAATTTACATATGTCGCGTAAGTTTATTTTGGTACACCACTTAGGCGACATACTTGTATTTGTATGTCTCCTAAGAGGTTCCAACCCTGTTTTATAACAGTTTGTATTAATGTGTAGCCACACCTACACTTTTTTTTACAAATCAACATGATACTAATTCATTCAAACACAATTCAACCACACAAAAAATTTCTGCAAATTAACCTGTATTCAATTCATTCACACACAAAACAAGCCAGAATTACAATGTAGAAAGTTTAATTATAAGCAAAAGTTTAAAATGTACAAAGTCTAATTACAAGCTAAAGTTGAAATTTACAAAGTTTATATATACATATATATGCAAAATAGTCTATAAATAAACTAGTTTAACATTAAACGTCTCATGGTCTACCACTACCCGTAGGAAGACTCGCCATCATCGACGATACTAGATCGCGTACCCGCTCTTCCATTGCCTCAAGTTCTGCTTTATGTCGCGCCTCAACCTCCGCGATCCTTGCATCTTGCTCCGCGATCCTTGCATCTTGCTGGGCGATGCGTTCCGCCATCTTAAGGTTTATCTGCACCGGCTCCCCAGGACCTCTCTTCTTCGGCTCCTTGACAACCGAGCTCCCGAAGCCTCGGATCCTCGTCCCTCTTGAAGAACCGATCTCACTCTCGATGATACGAATTTCTTCATCAAGTGGGAGAAGGATCGAAGCCTCGGATCCTTCTTCGGTGGCGGGCTGATCAGCCATTATTTTCGCCACAGCCTCATCGATGGCAGCTCTCACCTTCGCCAACAAATAACAAGTTAAAAGTAAAATTAGTTGCGCGAGAAGGAAAATATGTTAGAAAAATAGAAAACTGAGATGGAAAATCCTTGATAAAAAATAAAATATGAGAATGAGTAGGACACTTTGTTGGTTTGTTTAGGCACTTTTATTTAATAAAAAGTAGAAAAAGTAAACTTAAAATTTTGGTGGGGTACTTGCCCAGTTGCCCTGCCAAAGAGAACATTATGTTTGCCCGAATATAAAGTCATTCTTTTTTATCTTAAGATGTGTAGTTGTATTTATATCAATAAATAAACAAACACATATATCCATTATATATTTTGACCAAGAGAAAATAAACAATACCATAAATAATATATACTCCCAAATAATATAATATTGCCTTCCAACCAGCTTAACTTCAATTGAGCTCCAAAAAACCATTCTACCAGGCAGTTTAAAAAAGGCAAGATAATGTTTAGGTGATAGGTCTGTTACACTTCACAAACCACAAATAATTATAAACTTTATGCCTCTGCAATAATCACAAATATTACTTGCTCAAAATTTTAATAGCATCACAGATATTCTGTAAGAACAGTCATTTATAAGTAAGGGAAACCAAGCAACTAAAACGTGCTAAAACGTGCTAAACCTTCTTATAACAAGTAAACAAACACAGGGCAATTAAATAGATAATGTCTCACCGGCCAAGGTGCGAAGGGCATTCTCAGCAGCCCGTTGCTGGGCGTCCTTCCTTGTCTTCCCCATTATATATAAACATAATAGTTGAAGCTAGATTGTATAGAGTGTGGGCAGTCAACTGAATTAAATGACATTTATTCTGTTACAATGCCCCACTTCAAATAATTCTAAAGGAACATATTTAGTATGACCAAGATGTACTGGATGGAATTTGGAGTTCATATATATATATATATCAAGTTCATACTTACAAAAATCTATTATAACCAATAAGTAATCGTCAAATTAAAATGTCCCTTTAATTTACGTGTCTTATAAATATGTCCTTATAATTAAAAAGACTGATATGGATGCTCTTATAAACATCCACACAATATCGCAGCAAACAGCCACACTCCACTAGCTAGATAGGCAGTCAACTGAATTAAATGACAGAAAAATAATTATGGGCAGTGAGCAGTAAATCTGCAGCAAACAGGCAGGAAATGTAGCAGCACTGGTGGTTTTTGAAGCAGGCAGCAAAGGAGCTATCATGGAGCATATATAAAAGGCAGTTGCAGATGTGGGAAGTAAGGCTTGCTGTGCAAATAAATCTCCAAAGATTATGGAGATTTTGAGGGACAGAAATGGTTATAGAGAAAGTATCAAACAGCCAATGCCAATGCATTTGCCATTTCCAACAATAAGAATGCCGAAGACAAACTTGCATGGTAATGGTGACTTAATTCGATAACTTTGTTTAGTTTGTTTTATTTTGAATGCTGCACATCAATTTAATTTACTCGGATAAGTCATATAATTTTGATCGTTGTAAGTGCATGTGTTCTTTCTTCTCTTAAATCCTTTTATATATAACTTTTGTTTTAGTTCCCTTTTATCGTTTTTATGAAAAGAAAATCCATATATCTTCGTTTGTGCATGAGAGAGATATAGAGTCTAGCTCACAAGTTGTATTGCTTTCTATGTATAACATATGAACAGGAAAAAAATAAAAAAAAATAGAAGCAACCGAGCTTTCCTGGTATTTCATTTTGTTCTATTTACTATTTTGCCTATTTCTTGGATTCATTTTTCTCTTTTAATTCTACATAACCAGTTCTTTCTGTTTTTATGACTATTGTATTTGGAGGATATGATTGTGGGGTGGGGGGGGGGGACTTCTGGATACCGAAGTTCATTCTTCTCAGATTATTTATTTCTTGTGTATTTATGTGTGGTCTGAGAATAAATGCCTAGTCTATTCACACATTTGTGTTCCATACAAATGTAATGTATGTTGAAAGTGAGCTACATGGAATTGAAGATATGAACGTTTTTATTATCTGTTTTCAATTGAAAGGACTTTGTTTGCTTCAGTGGAACAATTCCCATATATTCCCCAAGTAATTACGTATGCTATTTGCAGACAGAGGTAATAGTTGGGATTCCATTTATGAACTTTTGTATCGCTTCTTAATTCCATGATCCTCAACTCTCCCCTTAACTTCACGTTTTCTAAATTAGAGTTATGTATCTGTGAATTACTTTTCATATCTCTCTCTCTTAGGCTTTGTATTCATGTCACATTTATTGTGAAGGTATCTTTGTTACTGTGGTTGGTAATCTTTTGTGTATAAATTAGTAGCCAATAAACTTCTAGAATTGTGTGAGATTTTTTAAAGGTAGCTACGCACTCTTAAGATTCGATTCTCGTCCCATCGTTTTGTCTTGATGTTTTATTTGTTTGTTTATTGGCTTCCTCTTAATCAAACGCCAATTCCTTTATTCTTGCGCTCCCTACTCCATCACGTTTAATTGCCAATTGTTAATTTTTGGTAAAAGATAAACGGGCTGATTGTTGGCTTTCTATACATATTTCCCTTTATGGTAAAAGTCTCTTGTTGGGAAGTAAGGCTGGCTGTGCAAATAAATCTCCAAAGATTATGGAGATTTTGAGGGACAGAAATGGTTATAGAGAAAGTATCAAACAGCCAATGCCAATGCATTTGCCATTTCCAACAATAAGAATGCCAAAGACAAAACTTGCTTAGATGTAGAAGTAGTAGTCCACATTAAATTATAAGAATGCATACTAGGTCATTTAAAGTATTTACCGTTCCGTCAGGGTAGGTGGCCGAATAAACTTCCATATAGGCCTCTAAGTGAGGGGCCGCTTTGCCATTGATCCTTTGTTTCTTCGCCAAGTGAGCGAATGGAACCTTCCCGGCAGAGTGGTCCTTCTTCTTCTCGGACTTTCGGGCCAAAGACATTTTCGCCCCCTTCTCCTGCAAGATGAAATTCCCATAATGGATTCTCCGAATTAATAATAAACACTAACAATTCAGATTCAATTTCGCAGCAAAACATATTTGATTTTCGCAGCAAAACAATAATAATTCAGATTCAATTTTTCAGCAATAACCAACAGATTTAATTTAGTTTTTTTAGCACAAAAACAGTCTCAAAAATCAGCAAAAAAACAGTTTATATATACAGTTTTTCGCAGCAGTAAAAACAGATATGTATGGATTGTTTTTTGTAGCACTGATACACAGAAATAACAGACAGATTCGCAGCAATCTTAAAATAGCAATAGTAGTGAATTCTCAGCAGTGATTAATAGCAATGCAGCAGAAACAGATCAATGGCAGCAGCAGAAACAGATACGATAGTGCAAAACAGATTTTATCACATAGGGACTGAGAAAATACCTGATTAGACTGAGATTTGAAGTGGGCGCATAGGCACTCCCACTCTGCAGGACGGTGGGAGAACTCGATCGGAATGGGACCTTCTTTATCTTTTTCCCACTCTTTTTTGCAGTCATGTTTCCATTCTCGAAAGCGCCCTGCAGCCTTCATCTCAATCCACCCAATGAGATTATCATCGCTAGGATCGATGATATAGCTCTCCTACAAAACAAAACAGTAGTAACATTAGTCTAAGTCAAAAAAGATAAGTAAAAAAAAAAAAACCTTAATAAGCATGTTCGTAAAGTAAAGTTCACTTACCGATAAGTAGTCGAAGACTATCATCCTCGACTCCACAGGCATGTTACTGTAGTTAAGGTGTGTCATAGGGATCTGGTCCCTCACGCAGGATCCTATGTCTAACACTACCCTCCCCTCAAGGTTTTGATCAAGAATCCCCCGAACCTGTGGGTCGTAGCTGAGCACCGACCTCCCTTGGGATCGAACGATTGTCGCCGTCTTCTTTCCACTAACAACGCCTCTCTTGTTCTTCGTCCTGCCATCATCTCCGGTGATGGACTGACTCTGCACACCTACGGATTAGAACATACATAATAGTCAGCCAATCAAATACATATGTATAATTACGATATATAATTAAGAAATCAAAAACTTTACCCGACGATTGTGCTTGCTGCTGTGATCGAATGCTCCGTATGGGCCTGGCCGTGGTGGTGCTGTCCGTAGTAGAAAAGGCAGAAACCACTAGTGGCAGCGCCGGCGAGTCCTGGGACGCTGATGACGAAGCAGTGGGCAGGGCGTTCTGCAATGCCAACAGTCGCTCCTTGATATGCTGGCGACTGTTAGGTATAGCACTAGTCCTAATCGGAGGCATCGTAACCTGAAACAAACAGCGAAGTATTATATATATATATATAATACTTCTTGAATCCTTATATTATTACAATGTTTATAATAATAACCCTTACATAAGTTATAAAAGTATTTATTTTAACAAGAGCATGTGTGATTTTTCAGTCTATATATCTTCATGACTACATATATCTCACGCATTACTCTAGCTCAATGAGCCGAACATTTGGGTTGCACAAAATAAATTTACTCTTATATACTTTAAATAGGAGAGGGAGAAGGAGAGAGAGAGAGAGAGAGATAATTAGTGGTGGTAGCCTACCAGGAAGACTGTTTCTTTACTGCGTGTTGAAAACGTTTAGTGCTTCATTTTTGTCAACAACTTTATGTACTAATAAAGCACATAAATTTGCAATAAACACGGTGAAATTCAGCTACCATATACCAAGGCAATATTATACTATATGCATATATTAAACTAAGGCCAACTTTGACATTCTACCATTTCATATTCAAAAAGAGCCAAAGTCAGTCCTCCTTTTATCTTCCTTTGAGTTGTTCATACAACTTTTCAAGGAAATTTTTAGTGTCCAAATATCACTCTCCCTTTCTCCGAATCTTCGTGCTTTTCTCTATTTTGTTTTCTTGTGCCTAAGCCTTAGACCCTACTTGTATTTTTTTAATTGTCTGATTAATTAAGATGGTACTTTTTTGAAGGTCTTTTTACTTGGGAGCTAGCTAGCTATGATGGCTCAATCATATATACTTTGTTCTCGAGGCATTATTTCACTTCGAAAAGTACCATTTTTATTATTTTATTTATTTGATGGGTACTGTAGGGTGGTCTAAAGCTGGGGCTCTGAATCAGGCCACGGCCATGTACGAATTATATCTTAGGATGGTGGATAAATTTTATTTTTTATCTTTAAAGATGTTGAAATTACACTTCACTTAAGGAAAAGGCAAAAGATCAAAGTAATATGTAATCTTTATTAATGATCAAAGTAGTGTTTATTGTATACACGGAGACACTAATATGTGGTGACGAAATAGATAAGTTTGGACCATGCCCTTCAAACTCTGTCATCACTAATACCGGAGACACTAGCCAGAGATTAGCTAATGTATTTAATATGATTGATTTCATGTATCATGTATAAGAAAATAAATATTTTAATAAATTGATTTTGAAGAAAGATACGAAATATAGAAGTTATATTAAGCGTTTTGGACTCAATTGAGATAGTTCAATATTGACCCACACTGGTATAAAAGGACAGCAAGTTTTAGGCTTAAAATTTTGGCTAAAGCGTGAACGAAAATGTCTCAGTGCAATGACATAATCAAGCACAATGAGGTACATTATATTATATATATATATAAATTCTATATGTATATGTATATGTGTATATGTATGTAAAAAAATAGCTAGGGCAGTAAAGTCAGACAGTGGATGGAGAAAAATATGGCAATTTTACTTAGATGGTTTCATGCAGGTTGAATGTTCTCATTGGAAGTACCAAACATTAATTTCGAACTCCCCAGATACTACATCCTAAAAAATTTATTTTTAAGTGATGGGATTCTATAAAGTATCTATGATTGAGAAATGAAGTATCTACCAAATAGTATGAATGCATATCTAATCCTCACAGATATAATATTTACATGGATAAATACAATATCTAAAAACCTCACATCTATTAAAAGAAAGGGTGCAAAACCTTATCCTAAAAAATTTCATTTTCAGTGACAGGATTCTAACCCCCAACATATCCATACCCCTCACCCTCTAGATATGAAATTGACAGTCAAGGGAGACCATAAAGTAATGGATTATTATATAAAAATACATATATATATATATATATATCGTCATAAAAATAAAAATGTATGTATGTAATTGTTAGTAGCAGCTGGGTCAAGTTACGCAAACATTAATTAATCTAATATTAATCAATAATCAAACCAAACATTTAACCAACCTCAACTATCAAAACACTATTACTACAGTACTACTACACATGCTAATATAGTAATATAGAAGCCTCTCCTCCAATTTTGTTTGACGAAAAATATATCTATATATATGTGTGTGTGTGTGTGTATAATTTGAAGGTCAAACTCAAGGCAAGCTAAGGATCTTTCTTTCTAGTAAACAGAAAAATGTATCACGTTCATTCATCATTCAGCAAATCCCCATCTATACCAAGGGAAAATGAAAAAAAGAACCCACAAATCTCTCACCCCAAACTTCAAAACCCAGATCCTAAAGAAACCAAAAAAAAAAAAATTACTCTTCAATAAACTCCACAAATCACCCAAAACAAAAACCTTGACCAAAATCAATAAAAGGGAAGCATGTAATAGTAGTTAATCTCATGGAGCAAATCACAGGTGGCGGTGGGTATTACCTCAAGCGGAGGAGAAGCCGGAGGAGAAGCCGGAGGAGAAGCCGGATGAGGGCGATGGATGGCGGAGGACGGCGGCGGTGGAGAGACTAGGAGAGGAGAGACTGAGAGTGAGATAGCGAGAGGTGAAGGTGGGTGAGAGGTGGACGGTGGTGGTGGGTGAGAAGCGGGCGGCGCGGAGAGAGGGTGAGAGCAGCAGTGATCGAGAGGAGAATGAGATAATAACTTTTAGCTAGGTTAGGTTTATTACAAGGATTTAATGAAATTGGGAATTTTTCCCCCAATTTAAAATCAACACTTAGGCGACATAGTGATTTATGTATGTCTCCTAATACTATTTTAGGCGACATGCATAAATTAATATGTCTCCTAAGAATTTTAGCCTTTTGCCCCCTTTTTACAATTTTTTGCCTCCTTTTTTTTTGTGAAAATTTTGAATTTTTTTAATAACACTTAAGAGACATACTAATTTATATATGTCGCCTAAGAATTTTAGCCTTTTGCCTCCCTTTTTACGGATAAAATTTTTTTGCCTCCTTTTTTTTTCGCGGAAAATTTGAATTTTTTTAATAACAGTTAAGAGACATACTAATTTATATATGTCGCTTAAGAGTAATCCTTATGAGACATTCATATATTAGTATGTCGCTTAAGAGTTTTTAGTTTTTAAAATTAAATTTTTTTTTTTTGTTATTTATTTTATTTATATAAAAAAATTATGGGGAAATTAAAAAAAAGGGCTTATTAGAGAAAGATTTTCACACTAACGCCAAGGAATAATTTTTTTTTAAATAAAGGACCTATTTTTTATTTTATTGATAATATGACATGTGTCTTTTTTTTTCATTATAAAATGACATCCCAACCCTTAAAATAAACTAAAAAATACCAATATGCATTAAAATATGGATTGCAATATGAACTTTACAGTTTATATTTCACTGCAATATGAACGTTGCAGTCCATATTTCACTGCAATATTCATATTTTTTGTGCAAATTTCATAAAGAGGGGGTAATTTAGGTAATATATAACATGTTTTTATTAATTAAATGATATTTAAATTTATTCAAATACATTCATTTAAAATATAAAACAAAATAGGCCTCTTACACTAATTACTAATTAAAAATAGGCCCTTCATTCAAAAAAATATTATTCATTGGATTTTTTGTAAAAATCAATGTATAATAAGCCCTTCTACCTAATTTCTAGAAAAATTATTTATTTTACAATAATCATTTCACTTAATTAATAACATTTGCAATAATTAATTCACTTAATTGTGGTGGACACCGAAGGGAGATAGTGAAGGTGTGTGGGAGGAGAGTGGACTAGGGGTGTTTTTGGTTTCGGTCGGGGTAAAGATTGGGGTCAATTATAATCAATTTTAATCGAGATGTAATACCGTCAATTATCAGTGACATAGTTACTTCTATTTTCTTTGGGAATGGGCCCAATGAGGTCCTGAGCTTTATCAATTATGTACAACCGATGCTTATAGAGAATTTATATTTTAAAGGTTTTAATGTTGGTTTGGAAGATTTTTTTATTTTTATGGAACTCCAAGAGAATATTCAGATGAGTGTTGAAGATGTTTCCCCCCTGCTGCAGCACTTAAGGTCCTCCTACAATGAGTTGGTGGAGTTGCAGCTAGAGAATCACCTAAAGCTTGTTAAAATGCCCACCATAAATTTCATTTTGAAGCCATCTTCAATGACTGATCTAATCGATTCTAAGAGTGACTCGGCCATTTATATACAACAATCAGTTCACTTAATTACTAACGTTTACAAAAATAGTGAAACTGATCGATTGAATTACAATTTATAACAATATAACATCAATTATAGTCATCATCATCACTCTGATCCTGATCCTGATCCTCATCTTCATCGTCATCGTCAGTTAAAAGATCATTATTAAACCCTTCTGCATCGTCGGAATCCTCATCCTCGTCATAATCGTCATCCTCTTCGTCGTCGTCGTCGTCTGGAATATCTATTCGCGGTACTGAACTAAAGTCAATAAATAAACTAGATATTGGAAAATAGATTGCATCAGGCTCTTGATACGGTTCGTCTACTTCATATAGTGGACCGACGGTTGCATCCCTTGCAAGTGTACTTTCACTGTACGTACCTCTATGAGACATTATGTTGACAACTTTCCAACCTTCACCTGCCAACGGATCATCTATATAAAACACTTGTCTTGCCATCTTGGCAAGAATAAATGGGAACTCGTCGTACCATGTGGTCCAAGTGTTTACAGATAAAAGACCACGATCAAACTTTGTGCTACCGGGAACATTAGGGTCTGTGTTGTACCACTTACACCTAAACAACACAACCGGCATGCCTCCTGCATACCTTAGTTCGACAACTTCCTCTAGAATCCCGTAGTACATGACGTCACCGGCCACTACCATCACTCCACTATTTTGAGTCTTTCGAATCTGGTCTCGCCGTTGACTAACAAACTTGACACCATTTACATCACACTGTGAATAAATGGTGCAACGCGCAGGTATAGATGCCAGAATCTGTAATTATCGTTTGTATTTAGGAGCACCTCTAATTCGCAGATCATTCATCTAAAAAATAATATCACATGGAACATCAGTTAAATGTAATATGCATGTGACAATAACAAGTAAATAGAGGCTGTATATTTACCCAGTTAGGGAAATGTCCAAGAAACGACTCAATACGTTGTTCGTCAGTCCCATTTGGAGCTAGTTCCGTAAATTGACCGCGGTGAATGCTTATGAACCATTCTGCTTCGGGACAATTTTCAATCACACACCAGTGAGCTGTTTTAATTTCTGCTCTAGTTAGACCAGCAGTCTTGACACAACCGCTAGGCTTCACGAGGTTGTCAACAACTGAGATGTTCCACACTGGTACATCGGGGATGACTTCATCACTCGCGTTAGGATCATCCAAATAATTATTGATATAAGTCACACACTCGTGCATAATGTTCCGCTCAGCGATACAGCCCTCTGGGTAACGCTTGTTTCCCACATCTTTCTTGAATTCTCCGAGTTGCCTGTAAAATTGCATAGTTATATAGACAAATATAGACAATTATATAGTATAAATTGTACATTCATACCTTTCGGTGGAAAACATCCAAGTAAAATGTACGGGTCCGGTGAATAGGACCTGTTCGGGTAGGTGGATGCAGAGATGGACCATGATGGTAAAGAAAGCTGGTGGAAAGATCATTTCCAGTTTACATAAAATCATGACAATATCGATTTGCATTTGACGGACGTTCGATTTCGTCAACTCCCGGGCACATATCATTTGGAAGAATCTGGATAGTTCAACTAGCGCGTCAGCAACGTGGTTTCCCAAATACGGTCTGATAACAACTGGAAGAACACGTTGAAGCATGACATGACAGTCGTGAGTCTTCAATCCGTAAAACTTTTTATCAGAGACTTTAACCTTATTCTTTAGACTTCCTGCATAACCTCTTGGATACCTAACAGCAGCAATATGATCAAATACCTCCCTCTGATCCTTAGGCCGAACTGTGTAATCTGCCTGAGGTAGTGTCGTTTTTCCCAACGATGATTTTTTCGCCCAAAGATGCCTGCGTATACCCATCTTCTCTAGAGTTGCGCGAGATTTTGCATCATCCTTAGTCTTTGCATCAAGGCCTAGAATAGTGCCAAAGACGTTATCACAGACATTCTTTTCGATGTGCATGACATCTAATGCATGTCTCACACTCGATGAGGTCCAGTAAGGCAGCTCCCAGAATATACTGACATGAGTCCAACACAATCTCGTTTTAGCTCCCTGAAAAAAGGTGGATGCCAACTCAATACAACTGAAATAAGATTACAAACTAATTTACAATTACAAATTTGATTAGTGGAATACCTGTTTGAAATCGTTATGCGGATACAGAGAAGGCTGAGGGTAGGTATGTCTCTTGGTAGCTTCGTACACCTGTCTCGCAGACAGAGTTGGTGGGGCCCGTCTGAACTCGTTCTTCCCATTAAACGCTGTCGATTGCATCCGATAAGGGTGATTCTCGGGTAACCATCTACGTGCGCCCTGGTACGACATCCTGGAATTACTGTGCACTGCATCAATATCATCCAAACACTTTGGACATGCCTTGTACCCTTTCGTCTGAATGCCTCCTAACATCCCTAATCCTGGAAAGTCGCTGATAGTCCACATCACAGCTGCCCTCATGTTGAATGTCTCTTCACCGTATCGATCCCAAGTAGAAACCCCCATCTCCCACAATATCTTAAGCTCATCGATTATTGGTCTCATAAATACATTGAGACACTTTCCTGGAGACTTGGGGCCGGATATTAACAGTACTAGCATGTTAAACTCCTTCTTCATACATAAATGTGGCGACAAATTATAAGGCATTACAATAACAGGCCAAGCGCTGTAAGGAACAAGCCGTAGACCCATAGGGACTGAACCCGTCGGACGCTAAAGCGAGGCGCACGTTTCTGAAGTCGGACGCAAATTGCGGATGTAACCTGTAAATATATATATAAATAAATAAATAAATAATTAATTAATTAAATAATTAAATATACATTTATAAATACCTGTCGAAATGCTTCCATGCTTCCCCATCCGCTGGGTGTCTGAGCAAATCAGGATCTGTTTGGGACCTTTCCCCGTGCCATCGCATTTTCTTTGCAGTTCGTTTAGACATATACAAACGCTGCAACCTCGGCGTCAAAGGGAAGTACCGAACAGTCTTCCGGGCAATCTGCTTACCACCGCTCGTATCTTCTTGTTCCCATCTCGACTCACCACAAATAGGACATTGATCTAGATCTGCATACTCTTTGTAAAACAAAGAGCAACCATAATAACATGCGTGGATGATCCTATAACCCATGCCTATTTTCTTCAGTTTCTTTTTTACAACTGCATATGACTCGGGGTACTTGTTTTCTTTGGGTAATAGATAATTCACTTCCGCTGTCCACTTGTTGAAGCTTGTGTCTGCCATATTGCAACTATGTTTCAACTGCATTGCTCTAAGCATCGCGGTCAACGCAGTCTCTTCACTATTCTCGTATAGTGGAGTCATTGCTTCATCTAAAAGACGCTGATATGATAACATATTTTCTTTGGCAACAGGGTCTACATGAACTACAGTGTCATCGGCAGGGAGATCGTACGACTCTTGAAATGAAAAAGCATCTTGCACAAATGCTATAGTCGGGTTACTCAAAGGATCGGCATTGTTACTTGAAGACGCCCTGTTCTGTTCTATTTCCAGTATTCTTTGCGATGTTGAAGCCATGCCTAAAACTTCACCGTGTAGGTGCCATACGGTATACAATGGTATTATACCATCATTGATCAAGTGATTATATATATCATCCAAGCTGAGTCGTGCACCCATGTTAAAACACCTTTTACAAGGACATGGATACAATCCGGTCGCACTATTGCCATTCTCTCGTACAAACGACAAGAAATCCATTACCCCCACAACGAATTGAGGAGAACCTCTTGAGCATTTCATCCAACTCTTATCCATTTTCACTTTCGTATATATCATAAAACAATATTAAAAATTTATAAATTTATATTATAAACACAAAATTTATCAACAACTAACAATAATAGTAGCTATATTTTCAACACAAAACATACATTTTTTACACTAATCTCAATATTTATATTATTTTAAACATTTAAATATATTTTTTAACACTAAAAATCTAGAAATTTATAAAATAAACATAAAAATTTATAAAAAATATTAATAATATGAACCTAGTGATCAAATAAACCCAACAACTAACAACAATATGTTATTTTCAACACAAATAATACATCTTTTACACTAATCTCAAAATTTATATAAACACAAAAATTTGTTAAAAATTAATATAAATAAGAAGTAGTGTACCTATAGATCAAACAAAGCCTTTGATAAGGAAAATGATGTCGATTTGCAACTTAAAATCGCCAAAATCGCCTAAAAATCACCCAAAATCACTCTAAAAGCTTAAATGCCGAAAATGGAGAAGCTGCTGCTATTTTAAAGATGAACAGGTTCTTAGGCGACATATTATCTTAAGTATGTCGCCTAAGATAAGTCAGTCAAACCCTTCGTAAAGAAATTGTCGGTGGTCAAAACAACTTAGGCGACATACAATTAAGGTATGTCTCCTAAGTAAGGTCTTAGGAGACATACAATTAAGTATGTCTCCTAAGTAAGGTCTTAGGAGACATACAATTAAGTATGTCTCCTAAGTAAGGTCTTAGGAGACATACAATTAAGTATGTCGCCTAAGATAAGTCAGTCAAACGTACCCTCCGTGTAAAAAAAGTGTCGGTTCTCAAAAGAACTTAGGCGACATACAATTAAGGTATGTCTCCTAAGTAAGATCTTAGGCGACATACCATTAAGTATGTCTCCTAAGTAAGATATTACGAGACATACAATTACGTAAGTCTCCTAAGTAAGATCTTAGGCGACATACTTAATTGTATGTCTCCTAAGACTTTACTTAGGAGACATACCTTAATTGTATGTCGCATAAGGTCTTTTGACAACTCACACTTGTGAGCTTACTTATGCGACATGTAAACTTTGTATGTCTCCTAAGTATAATTCTTATGAGACATATTATATTTATGTCTCCTAAGAGATATTTAGGCGACATATCTTCGTTGTATGTCGCATCAGTATATACTTAAGCGACACACTAATTATAAGTCTCCTAAGTGACACTCTTAGGAGACATATGTATTATATATGTCTCGTAAGTAAGTACTTAGGCGACATACTAAAGGTATGTCGCTTAAGAGATAAGCTTAAGAGACATACAGTTTGTATGTCTCCTAAGATGTGTTTTAGGAGACATACCCAATAGAGTATGTCGCCTAAGTCTACATCTGGTGTAGTGTTACTTGATAGGATCAATTTTAAAAGTGTGTAGAGCAGCAACTGCATTGGGCTCTTGATTTTTATAATCAAAGATAATATACATCCACATATATATATATGTATATATATATTACCACCTGCAAGGTTAATTAAGTTGGATTATATATGTATCATTATGGTCTACTCGAGGCCCATATATGTATAACTGGTTCGGTTTAGTTTTATATGTATTTTTACTCATAAGAATGAAAACTGGATCGGATTATTTTGGTCCACTAATAATTAGCAGATTGGACCGTTATAAATATAAAAATTGAAAAAACATCTTAATATTCGTAAATACTTAATAATAATTCAATCGTAAATACTTAAAGGGCTTTTTTGTGTTATACCTTTTTCTATATCTATGTATTTCTAAATCACCATTGCCCAAGGTAATTTATTATTTTCTTCTTGTGATTATTATTTTCTTCTTGTGATGTGATTTCTATAATAATTTACGTCCTCCTTTATATATGTTTTTTTTTAATGTGTAAAGTGAAGTTATATATATATATATATATTGATCTTGAAGTTTACTATTCTTATGTTTCTTTCGATTTCGATTTCGATTTCGATTTCGATTCAATTCAATTTCAATTTTAGTTCAATTCAATTTCAATTTCAATTTCAATTTAAGTCAATTATAGTATTCTTATGTTTCCTTTTTAATATATGTCAGGATGCCTCCGAAAGATTCTTCCGTAAGGAAGAAATCTCGTGTAAATATGTGCGAGGAGTTCCATCTTGGCCTCTTGCAGCAGCAGCAGCCCTCGCAGGCGGCCCAGAGCTCGCAGGCACCCCGGCCATCGCAGGAGGCACCGCAGGCACCACAGGCGACGCAGGAGGCTGCCCAGACCTCGCAGCAGGCGCCGCAACAGGCGGCCCAGGCTGACGGATCACCGGACTCAGCGCAGGAGTCGCCGGTCCTGCCGCTTGTTCTGCCCCTCCCTTCCGCACATTCGACGACCGACAGCACGGGCCCCGCACCACCCACACGCAGCATTCGCTGCAGTTTTACTACTACTCACGTGCCGACCGACTCAGGTAAAATTCTTAATTAGATTTTTCAGTTATACGCTGACAATTATATTAACTTTATATAATTTACTGAATAAATTTTCTTGTAATATACAGATACTGCCGCCGGTGCCTCCTCTAGTAATAAGAGGAGAGGAGTCGTACTCGGGAAGAAAACGGCGGCGATCACGAAAGAGAAGGGCAGGACCTCGGTGACCTACGATGATTCGATTAGGGGGGCGCCCTTCTCAGTTCGCTCCTAATTCGTGACGGACCTCTCGGGGTATATAAAAGACCGATGTCCGATGCTCCATCCGACGTGGCACGACCTTCCGGTGACAGAGCGGACGAGGTTGCTGGATTTTTTATCGGTAAGTTTTTTATTTTTCTTTATTTTTTTATTTTTTGTTATTGTTTGTTATTGTTTCAAATTACTAATGTTTCTTTCTTCTTTTTTGCTTTGTAGGTGAACTATGATATCGATCACCGGCGTAGGGAGCTCACTGGCTGGATAGACGAGAAGGCCGCCAATCGGTTCATGCAGTGGAAGTCTTCCTGTCACGCAAACTGGCAGGAATTGGGAGATTCTCCCCTTCCTGTCGAGTTCACACATCGGCCTACGGAGTGGCAGTGGTTGTGCAACCACTTCAGGGATCCTGAATTTCAGGTAAAATTAATTAATTTGTCTAACTTAATTTAAATACAATCGAATATTCTAACAGTTTGTATCTTATATATCTTGCAGAGGCGGAGCGAGCAAATGAAAGCGGTCTGGTCCTCGATAAACAAGAGGCCCCACAACGGAGGGGCTAGGCCTTTTGCAGCTCGGGCTGAAGAGTACATGAAGAAAGGCGAGCAAGCTCCTCACGCGAAGACGTACATAGACATGTACAAGAAATTCGATCCCGAGGGCACGGTAAGTTTATTATTTATTAATTCATTACATTTATTGCTAGTTATTTGTAATAACAAATTCGATCCCTATGCTTAATTATTTGTAATAAGAAATTCATTAATTATATTTATTGCTATTTGCAGTTGCGGGTTCAGCAGGCGAGCGACGAGGCGATTGCCTCGTTGAAGGAGAGTATGCATCCGATCGAGGATACATCGGATGGCACCTCGCCGGCCTCAGTCACAGCTCTGCCGAGACTCTCTGTTGATATAGAGATCGGGCTTATGGAGAGGGTGGTCGGTCCTTCGAGAGGGACCAGGGTTCCCGGCTTAGGCAGCGGCGTCGCCAAGCAGCCGAGGACGAGAGGACCATCTCGGCCGGAGCCCCGAAAAGCCGTGATTGAGGAGGAGTTCGCCAGACTTAGGGCAAATCAAAAGGAACTCGAGGAGCGTCTTCAATAGGAAAGACGAGATCGGCAGGAGCGTGAGAGGCAGCTCGAGAGGGAGCGACAAGATCGAGATAGGGAGCGGCTAGAGTTCGAAGCGAGGATACAGGCCCAGCTTGCAGAAATGGCGAGGCAGATGAATATGAGGGCTGCACCATCCGATGGCTCCAACGCATGATAGTTTTAGGTTTAGTTTCTTATTGATCAATTTTATATGATTGTAAAGTTTTTAAAACAGTTTTGTAGGACATTGCTATAATTTATAAACGTTTTGAACATTTAATTGAATGCTTGGATATTTGATTGATTGAATGCTTAGATATTTGAATAATTGAATGCTAAGATATTTGAATAATTGAATGTTTTGATATTTGAATGAATGAAAAATATGTACGATTGGGTAGGATGTTTGAATGAATGAAATTGGTTTGTAATGCAGGTTATTTGTATAGACGTGCACGCGTGGGGTGCACACAGAAATAGGCAATTTCTGTAAATATTTTAATTCACTTAGGCGACGTAATTATTTTACTTACGTCGCCCAAAGTCCAGTCAAAAGTCAACTCTGTACTGAATTTAGGCGACGTACTTATTTAACTACGTCGCCTCAGTAAACACCTAGGCGACGTAACTATTTACCTACGTCGCCTAAGGTCAGAGAAGAGTTGACTTTGACTGGACTTTAGGCGACATAGTTAAATAAGTACGTCGCCTAAGTAAGAAACCTAGGCGATGTAGGTAATTGATTATGTCGCCTAAAGTTCAGTCAAAGTCAAATCCGCTCTGACCACACAGGCGACGTATGTATTTTTACGTCGCCTTGGATTTTTCTTAAACGACGTACTTATTTGTTTACGTCGCCTATTACCTAGGGCGACATAGCTTAGGAGACGTAACTAGCCTAAGATTGTGGCGATGTATATCTACACTTGGGCGACGTACAATCTACGTCGCCTAAGTGTACTTTTGAGGTAGTGATAAAGTTGTATGAATGCATTGAGAAATGATATAATAAAGTCCGCTTATTTCTAAATTGAAAACTTGGAAAAAGATACACTCGCCTAAGCAGACATTTTAAAATCATCTAGTTTTTATTATTCTATCTAATGTTTTAACCTTTAGTTAAAGGATAGTTGTATTGCCTAAGAAATTTTGTCTATGTTAGAATATAGTTTTACTTTGAAAAGTTATATTATATGATTTTAATGTTGTACATGGCTTTGGTAATGACCATAATTATTTGGCAATAATAACCCCCCCCCCCCCCCCCCCCCCCCCTTCTCAATTAAATTCTATAAACACGTACAATGCAATGAACTAATTCAATTATCAATCAATTCAAGTGATTGCACTTCCTTCTCCCACTAGCAATAATACATTACGTATATATTTGTTGTATTATTGAAAATTATTATTATATGGACCAAAAAAAATCTGACCCACTACATGTGGAGGTTGCTCCTACATATTATAATTAACTTGCCCCAAGTATGACCTTTTTATGACTAAATTGATTGAACTAATTATATCGGAATATTTATGTACTTGTAACTCATATTAGTTATATATGAATAAGTGGGCTAATCTAATTGGAGAGTCACTTTACGTAAGTTATGTAGCGATTCTCATTGGTTATTAAGGGGTGATTTTGTTTCTATATATCCACCAAATCTTACTGACCGCGTATTAAGTTAATCTGCATTACCTATTAAGTTAATCCGCGAGCGTGGATAGACCGACAAAAAAATATTATTAATTTCATTTTATAAATATGATTTTGAATAATAATTTAATACTAAAATATCCACTAAATTAATAAATAAAATCACTTTAAAAATCTTAACTTCTAATTTGATGGCTCAAACAGCCTTACCCATTTATGCAACATGTTTATGTTTTGTGTTGCAAACCCATATTCAAGTACCCATATACTCTTAAACCCATTTGCATATGTAATCCCCAACCCTTCAATCAATTGAAATGAAAAAACCAAACTTTCAACAATAAAAACGCACGCATGTTAGGGTATAATTGGGGGGGGGGGGGGGGGGGGGGGGGGGGGGGGGGAAGTTGTAAATTTTAACTCTTCGAAATATATAATCTTTGTGTTTTAAAAAAATATTCAAAGGAATTTCATACTTCCATGTTAATTTTAGAGAGAGGAAAATTATGGATTTTGAATTTAGAGAGAGAAAGTAAGGGAATTAAGGTTTAGGGTTCTTAAAGAAAGAAGACAGTTGTCCAAGGAAAAAGACATGAGTATTTTTTGTGCTTTAAAGAAAAATGAGATGGGGTTAAGAGTAAATCTAATTTCGCTATTTTAAGTAGGGGTTCAGTCAGAGAGGTCGGTGTTACGGGGGAACAAACGGAGGGCGTCGGAGGGAGGATGTTTTGTGTGGCGGCGGAGGTGGTAGAGGACGAATTGAAGGCGGTGGAAAGGAGGGCTGCGGAGAGGATGGGGAGGGTGATGGCAAGGAGTTTTCGGGAGATGGTTTTTGAAGGAGGAATCGAGGGTGGGGATTTGTTGATGAATGGACAAGGGATGGTGGTTTTGTGAAGATGAAGAAGACGAAGATGATCCAGGCAGTGTGCATTGTATGTATGCAAATAATTATGGTTTTTTTTTTCAGGCCTTGTCTATACAATGTGCTTGTGTGTATGAATGAAGGGAGAGATCATTTGAGGATTATCTCATGTTAATTGGTGGATATATTTATTAATTTTAAAAAGGGTAATATTGTAAAACTTTGTTTAAAATTTCCGTAATTTAAGGATGGATTAGCTGTAAGATACGGTGGATAGAAATAAAATCACTCATTATTAAGGGCATCTGAACTGGGACACCGCGTTTACTTTTATCCGTTTTATTTCCTTTATTCATTTTTTTATCAATTTTTTGAATCCATAAAGAACTGATTAATTATGTATTCATTCGGAACATTAATAGACAACTTTTATTTTTATATCTGAATGCTTTGTTCCGTTTCATAACAAAATGGAAAATTATAGCAAAAGTAATTAATTTTTATACGAAGTTAAAAAATAAGTTAAGTGATGTACGAAGATGTTATCTTATTATTTTTTTATTTTTTTTAATAGAAGTGTAAATCTTTTTTTTTACTAATAAACAAACAAAACCCCATTCCAAAATTCCACCTTGATAAAGACTCGAGTTGTGTGAGGGTTCTACCTTGTTTACTTGAAATGAAAAAGAAATACTGGGCCCACTTCTCTCCACATACTCGGATTGTGACCTCACAGGCTTTCATAGAAAGCTCCGGTTACCTTCTTGGCAATTAGAAAGAAATGTCATGGTTTTTTGTAATTTTCATTAACTTAAATAGATATTTTATTTTTAGCAACAAAAATATATATAGAGAAAGGAATGAAAGTTTTCAGATATAGTGGGTGATTAATAATTCATTTACTAGTATGTTAGAAAAAAAAATTGAATTTAAAAAGAAGTAGGTGAACTTATATGATATTTGTTTTCTTGTCCAAATTTATATTTTGAATCCGAAGTCTAAAATTTGAATTTAAAATTTGTGTCTATTCTTTTGTCTGAATACAATATTTTAATAGACATTAAACATATTATTTTGACTATTTTATAGTGATCTTATCTTTTAACATATGCCCATAACTGTTAGGCTTGTGTATAAAAAATGACGTTATGCTATCATTTCTACATTACTAAACACATTAAGAAGTCAGAGAGCCACTATTAGAGCATAGTAATAAGTTACTTATGAAGTTTTAACCAAAATAGATAATTTAACTCACGCCTAAGTCTAAATTTTGGCCTCTCATACTTTAGAGATTCAAAAGAAACAGGTCTTTATTCTTAGAGAACTTTTTACTGTATTACATGTGGGATGGTAAAATTACCACTAAAATTGGTAATGTGGTCTATTGTGTATGCACAAAATTACAAATAGAATAATGTTCTAGAATGAAACTTGAAAAAGAAAAAAAAAAATTATAAGTACTTTGTTCTTTTGTTAGTAAACAATTTTTTTAGGGAGCTTGCAATCTATATAATTAAGGACAATTGTTTTTAAATTTTGAAATTGTAAAAATGATAAAAAAAAAATGTGTGACTAAAATTTAAGATACTTTTCAGTAGTTAATGATAAATTTGGTACGTATTACGTCATCGTTTGTAAGATGTAAGTTTGGATATAATTTTAAGTACTGATTTTGAAAAATATATCATCTTTTATTATTGGAAATATTGTTCTCATATGTACTCACTATTATAGAGAGCTGAAGTAGAATTAAAATAATTGGATGCAACAATCGAAAATAAGATCTTTTTTTGTACTCACTAGTCACTAATATACGAGAATATTAAATAATAAATACATTACTTTAATTTAATATTAAAAATAACGTTACAGCATAATAACTTTGCAATGTCGTACTTTATAACATCCAATGTGTCAACTTTAGTGAAGGACTAAAGTAAAATTTCTTAGGAAATGAGAGTACACCATTGCCTTTGAACACTCTCATAGGAAATACGTAATTATTTTTAAAAGGCCAATTTTTTTTTTGTAGTTATCTAAACGTATTGAATTAAATACAAAATAATTCAAATATTTTAAACTAAAAACAAAAAGGCCCAAAGTAATTAACTTTTTCCCTTTATTCCTTTTCTTCCAAATTTTCCAATCCATAAAGCGCCAAGTAATAATATATTCATTCGAAGGCCCAAAGTAATTAACTTTTTCCCTTTATTCCCTTTGTTCCAAATTTTCTAATCCATAAAGCGCCAAGTAATAATATATTCATTCGAAGCCAACTTTTATATTTGTATTTAAATGTTTCAGTTATGTTTCTTTGGGGTAGATAGTAAAAATGATTTTTAAAATTTGACTCAAATCTCTTGCTCGTCCCTAAAGTTTAATTTTGTATTGAACTATTCTTAAAGTTTTTAATTTCGGTTAAAATATTCTTAAAGTTTCTAATTTCAGTTTAGGCATCCTTAAAGTTTATATTTTCAATTGAAGCATCCAAAAATACCCCTTAAAAGAGTGATCTGCGACAATTATGTGCGTTTTTCATCCATATTTTTAAAGGGCATTCAATTTTGAACAAGTGAGGAAAAATTAGAAACTTTAAGGATATTTCAACCGAAAATTGAATTTTAGAAACGAGTGAAGGATTCAGGTCAAACTTTCAGGGTCATTTTTGCTAATTACCCGTTTCTTCAAATAGAAAATGATAGCAAAAACAATTACTAAGATGTTATCTTAACTTTTTTTTGTTTTTATATATATATATTTTTTTACAGTATAAAATTTTTTGGGCGGTAAAAAAGAAAAACAAAATTCACAAAAGGTTTGATGAACAATATTACTAATAAAAATAAATTTTTGATTCAAAATATCTCATCACATTACTCAATTTATTTTGGAAGCTACTATTGACACAAACTAAAATATTCTTTTAACACTCTAACTTATTTACTCGTTCTTTAAGTACGGAGTATATGTACACATATTTTGTCCTTATGAGCCGAACCATTGTTAGGTATAAAAAAAATATATTAACTTGACTCTTAAGTACAAAATATATATACATATATTTGGTATTTAAATAATATTTTGATGTGTGTTAATAATAATTAATTTTATTTTTTTAATATTTTACGAAAAATAATTATTTTTGTATGTTATAATCGTGGGGTACTCGTCACTACAAAAAACATAACCTTTGCCGGTGCGTTATGCGAAACGCGTCGGGAAAGATCATATATACTGACGCGTTACACTCACACGCGTCGGTATAGTCATGGGGTCGTTTAACCATATCTAGTACTTTTCCCGGCGCGTTAAAACGCGTCATTAAAAGTCGTATACTTTTCCCGGCGTGTTAAAACGCGTCATTAAAAGTTGTATATATTATTTGTGGTGCGTTTATCTCAACGCGTCATTATAGAGTGAAAAGAATGGAGGCGATAATTTTTAGTACTTTTCCCGGCGCGTTATAACGCGTCGTTAAAGGTCATATTAACTTTTCCCGGCGCGTTTGTCTCAACGCGTCGTTATAGAGTCGAAAAAACTGGCGCCTACCTGCCCGCCTTCTTTTTTTTCGCGGAAATAATTATTTTTGTTAAAAAATAAAATAGACCCATCTCCCCCTCTCTCACAACATCCATCGACGCCCATCTCCCCTTCTCTCACAACATCCATCCGTTGCCCATCTCCCCCTCTCTCGCAGGACATCCATCGCTCTCTCTCTCACACAGCACCCATCCCTACCACTCCACTCAATAATCCAAATCCCCCAATTCCAAATCCCTAAATCGTGGTTGTTTGTTACGGATCGAAGCTTCGTCTTCTGTACTTCTGCACTCCGATCCTCCTCCAAGGTAACACATTTATATGCCTCTGTTTATTTACTTTTTATATTGTTTTGATCTTCTCCACATTTATATTGTTTGTTTTACCTTCTTCCATCAATACCTTCGCCTCTTCTCTCGCCCTTTCCGCCCCAATTTCACTGGCTTTCGCCAATAGCGCCGTCAAACCGAACCCTCTCGTCATCAATATCTCCAAAAAATCCTTAATAACGTAACCTGTAGGTTTTTCCAGTGGAATTGGTACGATTCTTTTCCATCCGATTTTGAAATTAGGATGATCCGGCTTGACGAGCCAGAGTTTGACTTTGGGTGGAAGGGAATAGGGTTCTTAAGGAGTGAATAGTGGCGGGGTGGAAGAAAGGCCAGCCATCCCCTTTTCAAACTCGTACGGCCCAGGAATCTTTCAATTTTTTTTCAATTGAAAACTATTAGATTGAGAAAAAGAAAGACAAGAAAAATGAATGATCAGAACTTTTGAAAGATGTTGATAAGATATAATATAACAAAACAGAACAAATTTTGCATGTCATCTCATTTGCGGATGCATTCTAAGAGAAGCAATTGACCATCAAAGATTAGACGCACTTCCAAGTTTTTTGTTGGGTTTTTTTTTTAATTTATTTATTATAACGAATAATTTGTATAGATTTGTACGTATATTTATGTAGTAATTTTTATAAAATCCAAAGCATATCTTATGATACATTTCGAAATGCATTAAAACATATCTAAAAAACAAAATTAGATACAGGTTTTGGACAATCTTGCAAGTGGGTACCATTGTTTACCTCTCAAAGTCCTCTTGTCATTATTAGTACCATCATTAATTAACATAGCACAGCGAGGAATATAAGATTAAATTAAGTAGGTACACAACTAGATATGACTACAATAACAGCATATGAACTTTTACAAACTTGTTGACTAGTAACATCACTAGTTATTTGAGGCACCAATGGTTAGATCTACAAGGAGAGAGATAAACTTGATTTGGTAGGCAGATTGATAGAGCAGGAAGTCCTTCGTGCTACTTCAACTTCTGTTAAAGAACACAATTATCTGTGATTTTGGTTCATTCAGAGCTGCGCTTTCACCTCGGATTAGTGAATACAATCGATTGATAAATGGATCAAAAAGCTTTAGTAGTATGGAGTGGGAGAAACAGATTGAGAGATAGATGAGGACTTTCATTTTAATAGCTAAAACCAATTACAGCTTTAGATTCAAGTCAAGTGATTGTTAATCCGACTGCTCAACTTGCGGCTGTTGATCCAAGTAAAAACTTCCCGGCCACATCATATCCATCGCTTCCTCCAAATCATACAGCCCCCATGCTGCAAACCTGGTATTAGCCTCGTTAAATCTTGCCACAATTGCCCCTCCCTCTCTGCCCGGCTTGTGCACAAGCGAGTGGGGCCGGACCCCGAGTGATCGGACTGCTGTGGTATTAATTGGAAAACCCATCATATTCATCATCCTTTGGGACTGATATCTTTTAACTGCACCCCTCTCCCTTTTATGGGCATTTTGGTGACCACCCAATGCTTGTGAACTATAGAACTTCCTCATGCAAAAGTTGCATGAGAAAACCTCGGACCCGGGTCTGGGCTGCGAGTCGGAGTCACCAGGTGTCGATGACTGATTTGTCCCCAGGCTCAAATTCAGCCACTCGTCTATTTCAAAAGTCATTTTCTCCGCGACCTTGGGGTGACAAATTAAAAGGGTAGAGAGTCGATCTTATGTGAAATGGATGATCTTAAATGGAAGAGAGGAAAGAAAGAATGGAAACGAATGCATAGCACAATAAGAAGAGATTTATGATTTTAAATCTAATCTCATTTTGTTTCACTGAACCCACCCTAGTGTTTCACGGGGCCGACACTTTCGTCATCCTACACTGTTGCCCATCTCAAGCTTAGGATTCTTTAGCTCTTTCTATTTCTCAAGTGACACTGACTTTATGTGGTTCCAATTGGGAGTTACCTGAAAATGTAGAGGATTCGGATCCATCGACTCTTCCATTAATGGTCAAATAATAATTTTGTAGTTTATTTGAGTTACCTGCCATTAGTGATATATGCTTTTGCACCAAGTAAACATCATTCAGTCATGGTGTTTTTTTTTTAGTAAACGGATAAGTATGGGTGTATCATTGGATGTGAGTACAATTCCTTAATTCTACATTCTTCTGTATGAAACTCAGTTTTGCTTGTTGGCTGCTTTTATGTGTTGACTTCCTAAATGTAATGCGCCCTACCATGTGCATTGTAGTTTGTGTTTTTGCATATTGCAGCACATAGACATTGAGTATTAGCGGGCTTATCCCATACCCTGCCAACGGTAGCGGTGACTATGGTATTGGAGTTTGTATGTATGACTAATTTTTTTGTCTACAGTGGTGTGTGAATTATACGTAACTTTTTCCATCTGCAGAATTACCTGGCCTCATTGTTTATGCTTTTATATTACTAGATATATTAAGAAGATAGTATATTTAGACGAAAGTGTGAGAGAGGAAATTGTACAGGAGCATCTGAGAGAAGGAAGTGAAATAAAACACATCTTAAGTCAAGTCTTGTTTTTAACAAAAAAGAATAATAAGACTATTATCAGTAGAACTAAGTACTCTATCAGTCTTAACTAATTTTTAATAATACTTTCTATATATTTTTTGAAACACTTAAATACATTTTTGATGAATTTTGGAATATTAGAGATTTTTATTGGAGTGTTAATATATGTAGCCAAAATAAATTGAAATGTAAAAAGATATACCAATATTAACTTTGTATCCTGATATTATTATTATTATTATTATTGTTGTTCTTTTAAATTAAAAGTAAGTGATATACTAATAAAGTATATAGTATAGCTGTTTTAATCAATTCTATATATATAGTGCTTCATGTGGTACTACTAGCTTAGTACATAATTAGCAGTTTTACAGAATTGATTTATATAACCCAAGTTAGCCCACTTAGTAAAGAATGCTGCTCTTTGTTCAATCCATCATGTCGGTGTGGGATGCACTAAGTTAACCCACTTAGTAAAACAGGTGTTCCTTCTCCTTGTTCGATTCACCAGGTCAATGCGGAGGAGTGTATCCTTAAAATTAAGATCAACAGTAAAATTATTTACTAGCTAACAATTGGTAATTCAGAAGGACTTGATACATTAATTTACATAAATGGTTCTATCGATATCTAAAATTTGAAAAAATTAACAAGAGAAATAATTAAATTTTGTGAGTGATTAAAAAAATAAATTATTGGTCCATTTTTACTGTTTTTTACTATTTGATTGTTTAACTGTTCATTGCCGAAAGTTTTCATTATATCAGAATCATATCAAATAGAAAATTAGTAGTGAGGAATTTCACACCACTGATTGCTCTTCGGTACTATATTTACTCTTGCTGCAGATCCGATTACTTCACTCACGTGGTACATGTCTATGCTGGATTGTGACTCAGCTTCACTCGTGTAAGTCTCATGATCTTTGTATAAAGTTTTTTTCGTGAAATTTAAGACATTGTATATATTTCTTTCTTGCATCAGGATTGAAAGATATCCTTAAAGAGCTTCCCAGCAGAGAATTATCTCGGTTTTGAAGTCAAGTAAGTTCCTGGTGTTGATCTGAGTTACTCAGCTTATATTCTTAAGTTTTATGAAGCCTCTGATATATCCAATTATTGAGTGCAATTATTTAACATATCACAAATTAATTAAAATGAAACATTATATATATATGCATGCGTGCACACATGCGAAAGAAAGTCAAGTTCTTGATTTTAGAAAGGGGAAAAATGTACATATCTAATTATAATACATGTTATAGTCTGGTGATTTATGGGGAGCTATTTAGTTGCTCGTCTTTTTTCTGTTTATTTTCCAGATTGATGTTTAGTTAATGCTTGTTCTCCATTTATTTCTCTGGGGCTCTTGGTAGACTACTTGTAAACCATTAGCTCCCTACGTTTATATTGGTTATTTATTTTCAATATAAGTTTTGTTTATGATAAAAAAAAATACATGTTATATATTTCCCACGCTTTATGAAATGAAAGTAACAGGTTTCCACCTTTAATAGTGGGTAGACTTTTATATTATGATTGGGACCACGTGAGCAATTCAAAGTGAATGTTCCATGCTTTCAGTGAAGGCTTGACCCCACTTAACGCCTCTTTTCCATTAGCTCCTTTTAAGTTTTATTCCTTGTCTTTTTCTGCTTCTGTTTTATTAGTCATAACTGTTTACAAGTAAAATCAGTGCATGTTCATGGGGTCTGCCTTGCATTTCATTTCTTGTCATGGATGTACAGACGTTTAGTTTGTTTAGTAAGAAAATATAAAATTACGTTTTTAATTAATATGGTAAGTAAAAATACTAATTTTTAATTAATCTAATTGTTTGTCCATCCAAATTTCATTACCAGGCCTACCAAGTGTAGTATTAGTATTAGTAGTAGTAGCAGTCGTAGTACTAGAAGTGGCGAAATTGGCCCCTCCGATTTTGATTCATTAGAATATCATTTTCTTAAATTAAATACAGAAAGTTGGTGTTACACATTCTTGATCTTTAATCTCACCGTCCCTCCCTAACACATACAAAAAAGGATCCAAAAACTTAGAGGTACCACAAGACTTAATTACTGTTGTTGATGACAAATACTAGTGCACTCTCATTGAAACCATTAGTATGCACTTGAAATCAAAATTGTCTTTTTGTTCAATATTTCAACCTTGAGCTCTTTGGGGTTTTATAAAACTCTAATCCTAATTTTTCCTTGTTCTCCATAATGAAACTCATTATCTTTTATGGGTACACTTCAACTCTCATAGGAAATTTCTTTACGAGTCATCTTTCTCTAAGCCAAATTTTCTTGTAGTGATCTATGTCTATACTTTTCTCGATTAGGCTAACAAACTTCTTGCTCCTCCATTACTTATAATTATTCTTCTTTTAATAATTTTTCCTTCCATTCGTTATCCAATAGAATCGGATAGAGAGATGCCGATCGATAAAAGTTGGATGGCTGTGAAGAATCGTTTGTCAACAGAGTACAGAAATGGTGTCAAAGAGTTTGTCGAAATTGGTAAAGCTCATGTCAATGCTGAAGGAGAAATGAGATGCCCTTGCATGAATTGCCTCAATCGAAGATTCCAAGCCCCAAGAGCAGTTGCAATGCATTTGATCCAGAAGGGTATCCAGTCGTCTTACACTGTGTGGTCATTCCACGGAGAGTCATTTCATAAACCACATGTTCATCATCCAGAAGATGAAGTTGACGAGATGGCAGATGTGTTGGCTGATCTAGCTGGACATGGTGGTTATGGAGAAGCAAGTAATACTTCTAGTGGCTCTTTCAATGATCTCCCTACAGATAATAGTAATCAGAACGACAAGTTCGATGACATGTTTAAGGAGATGGAGATTGAGTTATATCCTGGGTGTCAGAAGTTTTCGGCGCTAAATTTCTTAGTGAAGTTGATGCATCTGAAGGTGCTTAATAAGTGGAGTAATAAATCTTTTGACATGTTGCTTAAATTATTGAACGAGGCATTACCGAGTGGGACAATCTTACCCAATTCGCATTATGAGTCGAAGACCAAATTACGTAACCTTGGGTTAGGATATGAGTCTATTCATGTATGCAAATACGATTGTGCATTGTTTTGGAAAGATCACGCAGAATTGGAAAACTGTCCAGTTTGCGGTGAAAGTCGTTGGGTAGATAAAAATGTGAAAGGAAAGAAGGTGCCTAATAAGGTAATGCGATATTTTCCATTGACTCCACGATTGAAGAGGTTGTATAGTTCTAGATATTCAGCGAAAGATATGAGATGGCATTACTCTGAGAGAGTTATAGAAGATGGTGTACTAAGACACCCTGCAGATGGTCAGGCATGGAAAGAGTTTGATCATAAATACCCTGCTTTTGCATCAGATCCAAGAAATGTTAGATTAGGATTAGCTACGGATGGATTCAATCCGTTTGGTAACATGAGCACATCGTACAGCATGTGGCCAGTTATTTTAATTCCTTATAACTTGCCTCCTTGGAAGTGCATGAAATCAGAGTCGTTAATGCTGTCTCTTTTGATTCCCGGCCCTTCTGCTCCTGGGAAAGACATTGATGTATTTTTAAGGCCATTGGTTGATGAGTTAAAAGAGTTGTGGGAAATAGGTGTTGAAACTCGAGACGCTTTCAATGGGTCGACATTTTTAATGCGTGCGGCAGTGATGTGGACTATTAATGACTACCCAGCATATGCTTTAATGTCTGGATGGAGTACAAAAGGATATAAAGCTTGTCCAACTTGCAATGAAGAAACTCCGTCCGTGGGAGTACGAAGCAAGATAGCGTACATTGGCCATAGACGTTTTCTTGATATAAATCATACAATGAGAAATAGCAAACAGTTTGATGGTATGAAGGAACGAAGGCTGCCACCTCGTGAATATTCTGGAGATGATATACTAGCACAACTTAATCGCCTTCAAGTTATATTGCCTGGTAAACATAAGCAATATGGGGGTGTGAAACGCAAGCGCTCTCTGATCGAACTTAATTGGTCAAAGAAAAGCATTTTCTTCGAGCTTGCGTACTGGAAGCACTTGCTGCTTAGACATAATCTAGATGTGATGCACATTGAAAAAAATGTATGTGATAGTGTGTTGGGGACTTTGTTGAGTATCGAAGGAAAATCAAAAGATACAGAGAAGGCGAGACTTGATTTACTGGACATGAACATTCGAAAAGAGTTGCACCTTTACAAAGTTGGAAACAAGTGGAAGAAACCTCAGGCTAATTACACGCTAAGTGTGGATGAGAGGCGAAAATTCTGTCAATTCATCAAATCAGTAAAATTTCCAGATGGTTTTGCTGCTAATTTGTCAAAGAATGTCAATGAAGAAAATGGTAAAATATCAGGGCTTAAATCGCATGATTGTCATGTCTTATTTCAAAGGTTGTTGCCAGCGGGTATTAGACCATATTTGAAGAAAGAAGTTCGAGAAACAATAACTGAATTGTGTAACTTTTTTAAACAAATATGTTCAAAGACTTTGAATGTTAGTGACCTTCAAAAAATGCATGAGAACATCATAATCATATTGTGCAAGTTAGAAAGAATTTTTCCTCCAGCATTTTTCGATGTTATGGTTCATTTAGTTCTTCATTTACCAAAAGAGGCAATTTTTGGTGGGCTTGTCCATTTTAGATGGATGTACCCCATTGAACGATCTATGGCTGTGTACAAGCAATATGTTAGAAATCGAGCGCGTCCGGAGGGATTAATTGCTGAAGCTTATGTAGTGAATGAGGCCTTGACATTTTGCTCAATATATTTTCGGGATATTGAAACTCGATTTAATCGTCCAGAAAGACATGATGATGGGGTTAATAGTCGGCCAAATCAGGAGATCTCAGTTTTTAAGCATGTTGGTCATTCATTTGGTAAAAAAGATGTTGTAGTTCTTGATCCAGCTCTAAGAAAGAAGGCAGAGTGGTACATCTTGAATAATTGCCTAAAAGTAGAGAAATATCTCATGTAGGCTTTCTGAGCATTTTATATTATTACTTGTAATGAGTATTATTAATGAACATTATTTGAATTCTTAATTTTTTTCTCTCCACATGTAGTGAACATATGGACGAGTTAAGGACACGGGGTGGTTTGCACCTTGAACAACAACAGGAATCTGAGTTTCCTCAGTGGTTCAAAAATCGAGTAAGCTAGCATTTAACTTATTAATTTCCTACTTATGTAGGAAAACACAAGTAATAATAATAATAATTTTTATGCTCCTGTAGATTAATCGATTACGAGAATCTGGAGCTACCGAGGTTTCAGATGAGCTGTATGCTTTGGCAAATAGATCTAATTTTTCAGCACTCTCTTATCCTGGATGTGTTGTTAACGGGGTCAAATTTCTCGTGGAGAAACGCGATGCCAAGCGAAGAACGCAAAATAGTGGTGTTTTTGTTCCAAGTCAAGATGGTCTTAACTTCTATGGAGTGTTAGAAGAAGTTTTAGAATTGTCGTACCCGAAAAAGGACTGCAATGTTTTACTCTTCAAGTGTAAATGGTTTGACACAGATCCGAAGAAAAAGAGAATTCAAGAAGATTACACCTTCACAAGTGTATATGTTGGTGCTGAATGGTACAAAAATGATCCTTTCATACTTGCATCGCAGGCGAAGTTGATATATTATCTTAGAGATGATAAGAATGGGGAACATTGGAGGCTTGTACATGCTTATATCCCACGAAATCTATGGGATTTGTCGGATAAGGAGAGTGATGGTGCTGGGACAAATAATGATATCTCAATATTGCAAGAAGATAATTCATCTGGATTCCGTGTATGGGTAGAACTTCTTGATTTAGACAACGTTGAATTTCAGCGTGACGACGTCGAACCAGTCGAAGTCGACAATATTGATGAGTTAATCAATGAAGATCAAAACAGTTTTAATGATGACTTTTTGGTCGACGATGATGAATTTGAACACGATACCTTAGAAGAATATGATAATGAAGACGTGATTGCAAATAGTGATTATGACACTGGTGACGAAAATGTTGAGGATGACTCCTTAGAAGAACTTGATGATGAATAGATAGTGATGGGTCACTTTGTTTTTTCTTAGCCGATGTTTGTTGTTTGGTACTTGTAACTAGTTAACACTTTATAACTTTGTACCAAATTAGTAGTTTATTAATCATATTTCTCTTTCCCCATCTCTCCCTCCCTCCCTCCTTCCTCATTACTCTCTCTACATATACACACACATATATACACATCTTATAATTTCACTTTCAGTCCCTTTGCTATTGATGAGTAGTTAATAGGTCTATTTAAGTTCAAGTGAGTGAGTGATTACTGCCACCGACCCAATAAGTTGATTGATCTTAGCTAAAAATGTAGGTCTTTAATTTGTTCTAATTGTTGATTGTGTCTATCTATATATGTTTGATGTGTGTAAGTTTGTATATGCATTAAAATTAGCAGATATAGTTAATTCACATAAGGTTATCTCAATTAATATCCGATCATTTCTAATTACAGCTTTGATTGTACTGATTAATTACATTAATAGTTTCTTTGTTATTGATATAATTACACTCTCTAGGTTCTGTGTTTTCGGATTGGAACTTTAGGGTTTGCGAGTGGTGGTGATAGCTCACTGTTTTATCAGGTGAATTCTCATTTATACGTCTTTATATAGCTTTATTTATCTCATCAATTGTGCTGCTTTTTTTTTTGTTTTTTTTTTTTTACTTTTATGTATCATTGAAGTTTGTTTTGAAGTGTTCTTTTACTACTTTGTCACTGTAAATTACTTATGCATTGAAAATGAAGCTTACAGACAAAAATTGGTGTATTATGCTACTGTGTTTTGACATTTGTTATGATACAAATATGAATGGGTATTCTGCCCCTGTTGTGATTTTCTCATGAAACATTATTCTGCCTCTATTGCATGACTGTTATCATGATTTGCAATGACAAGTCTCTTATTGTTTTTGGGTTTGGATTCCTATTTGTTGTTGAACTTAAAAGCCAAAATAAATGGAACAATTAGTTAGTCGGATTAAACCGTTTAAAACATCAACTTTCTTAGTTGAATGTTAAAGATCCCCCTCATTAGTTAGTCGCATTATTTCCTTATTTTCCCCACAAAGGAACTCTAGCCCTAAAAATACAAGAGATTTTATATAAAACAAATGTAATGAATTTTAGAAGATTACACAAAGTCGGTCTTGTTTGATGAACTAACCTAAAAATGGATAGGTCACCAAACAAGAGGCCGTGGCTAACTAAAGAAACATAATTCTGTGTAAGGGACCCTTATAACTGTCCAGTCGGGTACAATATAAGAAACTCCAAGCTTGTCTAATTTATTTGTGGCAATTGCCATTGCCACAGCAGTGTATTTTGCTTGAACTAGCATCTATATGCACACTCTGTTGGAAATAGCAATTGCTTTTATCAAAAGTAGGAAGTAAGCAGTGATTTTCCTTTTGACAAAGAATGATAGCTTCATAGCAATTAGATGTTCAGTTTCATAATGCAGTCTTCGATAATATATGTATGCAGTATGTCTACTTCTGGAGTTGGAGACGATAATGGATCAGGAAATGAACAGAATTACAGAGGAAAGAGGAGGACTAGAGAAGAATCTCGAAGTGTAGTTGTTGAAAAGATGCTTCAAAAGGAAAAAACTGATAGGCTGGTGGTCAAGTTTGACCCCCTAACGGGAAAGAGTGTGGGGAAGATTGGGACGTCATTCAACAACATGATTCACCAGATAGTTCGAGACACATTTTCCCCACGTATCACACGCTGGGCAGATGTACCAAAAACTGACATTGAGGTCGTCTATGATCGGCTTGATGTAAGTATTTTACATACTTTTAAATAAAATTTTATTATTTATTTAGTTAACTCATTTGTTAATCCATAATATTTTTGTAGTTAAAGGTTATCTATCCACATGACGATAAAATTGTCATGGATGAAATTGAGAAGCTGCAGATGAAAGCTCTTAGGGAATGGCGATATGCCATGAAATGCCATTGGAAAAAGTTAGGGGGAGCAAAATAAAGAAGCCCCAAAGAGAACCCCCTACAAAAAGTTGATTCCGAACAGTGGAAGGCTTTGTGCGATTTTTTCAGTTGCGAGGAACAAAAAGTATGAATTTACCTTTTTTATTTTAATATTTAAATATATATCAGTCCATTTCTCCTATGCATTATTAATTTCTTTGAAGAGCATGGATGTTATGTGTTGATTTCTCCTACAAAAAAGTATGAAAAAATATAGCATACATTCTGCTCTTAGTGCCTTCAATGGTTTGCTTTTAGTTTAAAAACTTGCTTGAAAAGTTTATAAGTACTCTAATTCTATGAAAAGACCAATTGATGGTATTGCACTCAACCTTGTTGTATAGACTTACATATCTATATACTATATAGATTATAGTAGTGATGGGATTGTTAGACAATTAACTGATCATTAAAATGCAGAATTTTGTAAGAATGCTATGTCTCTATCTCTCTCTCTGTTGTGTACTCGGATTGTGTAATAAGAATATGTACTGCTGTGTGTATTTGGATTTGTTTGTGGACGCATTTATTATGGGCCAACAATTTTATCTGAGAGTTTACACGCCAAGTAAATTGGTCAAGGACGAATACCCCATTCCAGAGAATGCCCTGCTATGTGGCCGAGCTAGTAGATGACCGCGGACCTTTCGAAATTAGCAGCAGCTACTGAAGAAGCCCTACTACTGCAAACCTTTCGAAAGAACTTTCGAAAATTCCTAACTTTCTTTCGAAAAAAAAATTGACTTACGAAAAAAATTTGAAAACTTGGAAACCTTTTTAGTTAGGTGTTAGTGTTAATTACTCATTTGGAAACTTCGTGGGTGGTACTGTTGTTTAAGTTAAAATCATCTCATTGCCCCTAGTAAACTTGAAAGTATTTCTTTATTTCACTGTCTTGTTTAGTAAACCTGAAAGTAATCAGTGTCATGTTTATTTCATGTTTTGTGTTGTGTTCAATTTATTGAGATCTATCAAACATGGTTGGTTTTCTTATGAAACATGGTAGGGGGTGATGCCCAACATTAAGTGGTTGCAGTCACATGTGTGTGGTAATGGCGGTGGCAGTTAGGATACCACAGTGGCGATGGTAGTGTTGGTACTGGTTATAGAAAAGAAATTGGGTTGGGTCTTCACAGTTGGGCAGGTCTGGTAGTACACAGAAGTAATAGTTAGTTTTGATATTTTTTTGTCCTACTTATGACTAATCACTATTTTTGAATTTTTTTTTTTTTCGTCCCTAAGTAATAGTTAGTTTTTTTTAGTTTCTTTCTTTTTCTTTTTATTTTTTATATCTGAATTAATAGTCAAGTTTCTTTTCGGAACATGTACCTAATATACCAAATTTTAATTAAATATAAGTTCCAGGATTATGATTCAAATTCTGGACTATCTCATCCTTTAAAGTACCCGCAATCGCAAGGAAAAGTAGGAAAATATATGCACATGTTGTTTGTTTTCTTTTACATTTGCTCATGTCTATTGTCATTATTAGTGCTGATGTTGTAGCTTAAGGTAATAATAAAACAATGCAATGTGAGAATAGCAGCATAAGTAGAATCACTGCCAAAGTGCCAATAGCAACAAATCCCTATATACTGTTTAACACTTTCACATCACATGGGTCATGTGAGATTTTGCTGGCTTTGTCTTCACGGGTTCTTTCTTATTTTTCCGTTTCTCTACTTTCAATTCCTAATCAATTTTACCCTTTTAGCAAATGGGTCTTGAAATACTTGTTGATTGGGATATACTTTAATATGAACACACTTGTTTGTAATTAAATTGATTAAATTATAATAATCTATCTGTTATCACAATTTATAGTAGTAGTAGTAGTAGTACTTAATTTGACTAAGATTTTTCTCTTTTCTTTTATTATAGACAATTTCAGCTAAAAACTCGCATAATAGAAAACAAAGGCCACTTGAGGGGGGACAAGGTTCGAAGACTATAGTGGCTCATGTCTACGATGGTGTAAGACTATATAATTATTTTATTAAATTAATCGTTATTTAAATTATAAGTAATCGTTATTTAAATTAGAAATAATCTTTTCACTTATAATTTGAAGGTTGATTTGGTGACCGGTGAACTCCCTAGTGTTATTGACACATTTCAACAACTTCATTGTAAAGGAAATAGATGGAGGAATGAATACGCTGCAGAGAAGCACGTAAGTTTTTTCAATGAAAAGCATTTTGTATGTTTAATTAGATGATGATATGAAAACTATACAAACTATTATTAATGAAACATGTTTAGAAGAGGCTGCTTATATAAGAGTTAACACATATATAAAAGTGTACATAGAAAAGTGAGCTTTTATGCTTTTTAAGAATATATATATGTATATGGAAACAGAAAAGAATGGATGGTGTTTATCTGATTTGAGTTTTTATGCTTTTTAAGAATCTTTATTTTGTAAATGAGCTTAATAAAAAATCTCTTGAGTTACCAAATTTCTTGTTCATCATAAGAATATCTGAAGGTAAATACATGAAACTTGGGATACTTGCAACTTTGATCAAGATCATCAACACATAAATTGACACGAGTACTTCTAGATGGACATATTTATTATGTCGATTATTCATTAGTTATCCTAGTTAATTTATGTTTGTGGAGGATTTATGTACCATATATCTAGTAGGAATTGTTGTTTATTTTATATTTTTTGATTTTCCAATTTATAAAGTAATGTTATATTTTCTCAAGTATAATAGTGTTTTAATTCTTTTGGGCTTGCAGTGGTCTAATGTACATATATAATTATTTTTTTCTCTTTCTCTATCCAGGATGCAATGACACATATGCAAGCTTCCCAGACAGTTGAGTCTGCTGGATCTGTTGAGTCTGGTGATGAGGTGGCCCAGCCGAAAGACTTGGAGATTATGACACAAGTCTTAGGCCCTCGATCACGTCATCAAAAGGGATATGGTTCTATGCCAAGGCTCAAGGCAGTTGGAGGTAGTCGAGCAACCAGCAGCAGAAGCACCTATGAAAACCGCGAGAAGGACAAAATTATTGCCACTCTCAAAGAACAAGTGGCTAGTCAAGAAGAAAAAGTGGCTGGTCAAGCAGAACAACTGGGTGCTCAAGCAGAGCAATTGGCTGCTCAAGCAGAGCAATTGGCTACTCAAAATAGGAGGCTGAATGAGACGAACGAAGTCTTAGCTCAATTGCAAAAATTCATACCGGGATTCCAGTTTCAGCCCCCAACAGGACCTTCAAGTGACACTTCCAACAATCTCTCAAATAATTAGGATGTTGATTTTGTTACTTTTGACTATGTTTAGTTTATTTGTATCGACTTTTAAGATATCACAATATGTATGTTACTATGATACTAATAAGTTATCCAATCTATCCTTTTTTATTATTGTGATATTGGTTCAGCTTAGCATTTACTATTAATATTAAAAAAAATATATATTATATAGTGTATTTGTATTTATATTTAATTTTTAAATAAAAAAATTAAAAATAGTTTACCTATGCTGGCGCGTTTTCTACAAAGCGTCAGAAAAAGTCATTTTTTCCGGCGCGTCAAACGCGCCAGGAAAGTAATTGTGCTTAGGAAATTGATTTTTTCCGGCGCGACTAATGTGCCAGCAAAAAGTATCTTTCCCGGCGCGTTACCAAACGCGTCACTAAAAGCTATCTTTGCCGGCGCGTCTAACGTGCCAGGAAAAGTAATTGTGCCTAGGCAAAGTGATCTTTAATGGCGCGTTTAACGCGCCAGCAAAAAGTATCGTTCCCGGCGCGTCACCAAACGCGTCACTAAAAGCTATCTTTGACGGCGCGTCTAACGCGCCAGGAAAAGTGATTATGCCTAGGCAAAGTGATGTTTAATGGCGCGTTTAACGCGCCAGCAAAAAGTATTTTCCCGGCGCGTCACCAAACGCGTCACTAAAAGCTATCTTTTCCGGCGCGTCTAACGCGCCAGGAAAACTTCCTTATACGTCGGTAAAAGTATTCTTTCAAGGCAAAATGCCATACACTTTCAATGGCGCACTGATTTTTACCGGCGCATTTTTGCGCCACTAAAGAGAACTTTTTCCGACGCGTTAAAGTTTGCGTCGAGAAAGGTCATTGTGTTACTTTTGCCGGCGGACTTTCTCCGGCGCTCTTTGCTGGCGCGAAAACGCGTTGCTAAAGATTGATATACTTTTCCCGACGCGTTTTGCATACTTTTCCCGGCGCGTCGATGCGCCACTAAAAGTCTTCATTCTTGTAGTGCGTGTTCAGTTGAAAAGAAAAATAATTATTGGCCCACTTATCTCCTCGTGAAATTACTGTGACCCCACACGCTTTGATAGGAGTGGAGAAAGTTCCGGGTACCTTCTTGGCAATTAGAGAGAACAGAACACTCAATTCACTGTCGTCTTCAAAGAGATAAATTTAAGAAACAAAAATTAAGCCGCCTTCTTTCTGTCACTCAGTTTTTCGATCACACACAAGAGTAGAGAGAGAGATTGTTGGTTCCACCATGGGCAATTGTTTAGAGAGAGAGATTGTTGTTTCCACCATGAGATTGTTTGGTGTCGATATTTCAGCTTCTAATTCTGCCTCTGCCTCTAGTTCAGCAGCAGCAGCAGATCCATCGTTATTAGTAGGGGAATATGGTGTATTCTTGAATTTCTGTGGTAAAGACACCGGTTATACTTTCACCGATTACCTCTATACGTCTCTTGACAGTGCTGGTGTTCGCACTTTTAGGGATGATAACGAGCTTCGCGTAGGCGAAGAGATCGGCCATGAACTTGCTAGAGCTATCAATGATTCAAAAATTTCCATCCCTATATTCTCCAAAAACTATGCTTCCATAAAATGGTGTTTGATTGAGCTTGCACGTATGGTACAATGTTTGAAAAATGGGAGTCAAATGATTTTTCCTATTTTCTACGACGTAGACCCTGATGATGTAAAGCATCAGCGTCATAGTTACGAGGATGCCTTTCGGCAACACATGAAGCGACGTTATGATCAAAAGGTTATTCAAGAATGGAAGAATGCCCTCAACAAAGTTGGACAATTAAAAGGACTAGAACTTAAGAAAGAAACCGGCGGGTAATACCATCTTACTTTAACCACTTTTGTTCAACTAAATAGCATTCTATCCCCTCTAGAATAACTTAATTTTTTCTCATGTGTGCACTATTTCATTTAAAATGAGGAAAAACATAATAATAAGTTGGGACCTTTGCTATGGAATGGTCATGGTTCAATAATTTTTATTAACTTAAATAGATGTTTTATTTCTAGCAACAAAAATTTATAGAGAGGGGAATGATAGTTTTCAGATATATTGGGTATTCATGATATCTTTAAATTTTTAGTAATTGTTTAATTTGTAATTCATTTACTAGTGTGTTTGAAGAAAAAAAATTAAAAAGAAGTGGGTGAGCTTATCTGGCATTTGATTTTTTGTCCAAATTTATATTTTGAATCTGAAGTCTAAAATTTGAATTTAAAAATTTTATTTGTCTTATGTCTGAACACAACATCTAAATAGACATTAATTATATTACTTTAATTGTTTAAAGTAATCTTTTCATGTATGCCCAAAACTGTATGCTTGTGTATATAAAATGATATTATGCAATTATTCCTACATCACGAAACACATTAAGAGGTAGTAGAGCCTCTAAATCATTCAGAGCATAGTAAGAAGTTACTTTTGAAATTTTAATCAAAGCAAACACTTTTAGCTCACATTTAAATCTGAATTTTGGCCACCCATATTTTAGAGATTCAAAACAAACAGACCACTTGTTATAAATCGGGTTTAGACAAATGTTAGTAAACTTTGAGAAACTTTACAATAAAATACTAAAGTTGGCATCTAGCTATTTTACTTATTGCTACTATTTTACATGTAGTATAGACTATTGTAAAAAATCTTCACAATTTAAGTCTCTTTCTTTACTTACTTTATTTCAAACAAAACAATTTAGTCTCAAATTGACTTACTAAAAAAGTTATTAAACTCTCTTATTGGTAATTTCTTCTCTAGATATTAGTTTTCGATACATTTTATATCTATTACATATGTCGCAGGCATGAAGGAGAATTAGTAAAAATCATCAAGAATAAAGTCTTAGAATTTTTGAAGCAGAACAATAAGCATGAAGATTTAGATTTGGTTGGAATGCCTAGTCGCATAAAAAAGATGGAGGAACTTCTGAACATTCACTCTGACGGTGTTCGGTTTATTGGAATATATGGCATGGGTGGACTAGGTAAGACAACTATTGCCAACCTCATCTTCAACAAGTATCAACATCACTTCGAATGTCATAGCTTCCGTAAAGATGTCTGAGAAACAGAAAGCCGCAATGGCATATTTCATTTGCAAAACCAACTTTGCTCAGATATCCTCAAGACAAAAATCTCTGATATTGATGATTATAACGAAGGAATCAGGAAAATCAAAGATGCTGTTCATGAAAAGAAAGTTCTAATTGTTCTTGATGATGTGAGTGAAAAGTTGCAAATTGATAGGCTCGTAGGAAGTTGGAAATGGTTTGGTGCACGAGCTAGGATCATCATTACAACCAGAAACGAAAATGTTTTGCACGCACTTGAACATACTTGTCATATAGATGGTCACCCTGAAGTTTGTGGAAGTTACAAACCAGATTTCTTAAACAATGATGATTCTCTTGAGCTATTCAGCAAGTACGCCTTCATGAACAAATCTCCCCTAGAAGGTTATGAAATCCCTTCTCAGAACATTGTATCCACTGCTGGAGGTCTTCCTTTAGTTCTTGTGATCACAGGGTCATCATTATATGGTGAGACAGATAAATATTTATGGGATGAGAAATTTAAGGAGCTAAAAAACATACCTGCAGAGGAAGTCCAGGAAAAATTGAGATTAAGTTATGACCCATTGAGTGATGCACAAAAAGAGATATTCCTTGATATCGCGTGTCTCTTCATTGGAGAGTCTAAAATAAATCCTAGTTACATGTGGGATGACTGCGGATTTTATCCAAGGAATGTGCTTAATATTCTCATACGCAAGTCTCTTATAACAGTTGAAGATAATGATATCATAGGGATGCACGATCAACTGCGAGACCTTGGTAGACACATTGCATGTGAAGGAAAATTGGATGAGTGGGGGAGCTGGAGTAGGTTGTGGGATTGTAACAAAGCTTTCGAGGTTTATAGTACTAGTCAGGTAAAATATACAATTTTATTTTAAAAATTCAGTATTTCTCTTACCTCTTAATTCATTTAGTTACGAAAAAAAAATTAATTTACAAACAAAACAATCTTTTATACTTTAGTAAATCAATGTGGCCGCTTATATGGATTGCCACGCTAGGGTAAATTATATATTAACTCAATTAAAATCCTCCTTTAACATCTGTTTAAACTCCTAACATGATCCTACGTGGTGATTCAAGTGGGATCATATTTGACTTGGACCATTAGTGAGTGAAATTAAAACCCTCTGTTTTCCTAAACAACCCAGATATATTATACATATATCACCATTAAATAAAATAATGCATTGTACCTATGTTCATAGCAAGTTGCACCACATACAGAAACACTCCTCCCCTATAATTATCCTTATTATAGACAACGTTGATTAACGAGAAATTAGTTTTCCAACTATGAGAGAAAAATTAAGTATGATAAAAGTGCAAAGGTTTCTTTTAAATCACAAGTAGTTAGCAAGTCCCACTAAAAACCCAACAAGTTGTACATGAAGAACAAATTAAGGTCCTTTGCCCGGTGCGAAGCCACCACCACATCACATGGACAAACTAAGCTAATGATAAATCGCATGAATAGATATATATATATATATATTTATATATGTATCATATTAGTATATATATATATTTATATATGTATCATAATAGGTTATAAAGAGGGATGATCTCTCACTTTAATAAAAAGAAAGAATGTCTATTTGAAGGAGTAAATAGTTGAATTATTTTATGAAAATTTGTAGAGATGATTTATATAATGAGTAGATCATTTCCGCCAAATTTCCTCAAACTATAAGGGGTGTATTGAAAATTTGATAATATATATATATATATACAATTTTGGCTATTGAAGTTTTTTATGAACATTTCACCCACTTCTAGGTTGATTTTTTTTTTATGAAATTTGGTGGAGGTGATATATTCATGTAGATCATCTTTACAAATTTTCATTAAAAAATGATTTATCTACTTCTTTAAATGAACATCCCTTTTATTTGGTAAAGTGGGAGAATTTCTCTTTATAACCTAACTCTTACATATAGGATATAGCGTGAACAATTAGAATAATTAAAAAAAAAAAAAGAAGAAATAATATTGAATATGGAAAATAAAAGCCGTGGGTTTGTACAAATTGCACCGGTAGTTTAAAGGGCAAATGTCACCTAAATTTTGCTTTGGTATAATTTTGCTTTAGTTAAATACCAAGACCTCTGCACATTTATAATAATTGACCACAACCCCATCACTCCATAAATAAAGTTATAAAGTACAATACCAAGAACTTCACATATATGCTATATTCTTTTTAAGACTTGAATAAAGTACGTTCTATAGCCCTATTATTTGGGTGAAAAAAGAGAGGGACAAATTGGCTCTAAAATGGTATAGGTCAGATCCTATGTGAATCGCGATTAGTGGTTTTAAACAAATATTAAAATGAAATTACTTTAGACAGTGTATCAAAAAATTTACTTAAAACAATTTGTAAAATGAAAATTATTATTTTTGCATGGGTTAAATTGTTTGAAATATAAATATGGGGTGAAATTGGAAAATTAAAGAAACATAATTGGTTGACTGAATTACAGCTTTTGGAATTCCAATTGGGATATGAATTCTTAAATTGTTTCTTATTTATATGGAATTGTTTTTCAAATCATTTTTTTAAAATTAAATGCAAAAATTTAATTAACAAGTGCATTTAATTTTTGTAAATGTTTTGTTCTTTACGTTATATATGTTTAATTTTATTTTTACATTTAAGTTGTCTAGAATTTCTTTATTTTATTTATGCTTAATTTTCATAAACTTAAAATAAAATCTTAATTAAGTGTGTGTATGATCTACACATAGATGATTTTTTCTTAATGTTTTTGAACCTTATATTAATTATATTTTATTTTTATCATTTATAATTTATCATTTCTTGATATCTTTTATTATCATCACGATTTCTTCATGTATTTAATGTTATCCATGTTTAACAAGTTTGCTTTGCAAATATTTGTCATTAAATTACACCTTGATTTTATTGTAACATAATATTTTAGTACTAATACATGTAGTACACTATTTACAATCTTACAACATATTTATATTTAGTTTACTTTCTCCATCCTGCAATTATCATATCTTTATTAATCTCTAAATGAATTTATTGCAATAACAGTATAAGTGTATATCATGGATTATGCCCCCTGATGCACAAAAGTCCAGCTTGGTTAGTGTTCCTGTGAATGCATACATATACATTTTTAATAAGATTAATTTATTAAATTATCATTGTGAATAGCAAAGGTAATTTTGTAAAATCCTTATCTATCATTCATTATTTTTATAAGATTATGTTTTTTTAACAAAATTTTGAAATTATATTATTTGATAAATTATATGATTTTGAAATCTATTTAAAATCACATAATTTTCAATTAAGGTATTCTTTTAAAAATTTTAGAAAATTTTGTATGTATTTTATAAATTATCTAAATGTAGTAATAAAAGTTAAGTTTAAATGATATTCTTATCCATTTACATGTTTTAGTTAGAAAAGGGAAGTTTTAGAAACTAATAATGGAGGAGAGGGATCATTAAAAAGAAATGGATCAAACTCAAACTCTAACCATATTATAAAACACATCATTTACATAATTCCAAATTTTGACTAAATTTTAAAAAATCGAGATTTATATATTATTCAAAAGAACCCTCTGAATTTTTACTAAATCATATCCCGTGATTTTCTTTGCAGGGAACAGAAAAGGTTAAAGCCCTTTGCCTTGACCGTCACCTGCTTACATTTTATAACGATTCTGACGATTCTGCCAATTTTCAGCGTGATTCTAACGAATTTGATGTTTTTTACGATTCTAATCCACGCCATCTTGAAGGAGAAATAGGCTACCACATCTAAGGTATCTTAATCTGGATGCTCTGGATACTCTGTATGGAGATTTTAAGCATTGTCTTCCAAATTTAAGATGGCTTCAATGGAGATATCAAGTTCACTTGTCGAAATCAGCTATTCCAACTAATCTTCACTTGAGGAATCTTGTTATTCTCAATCTATCATTTAGTTTTATCACAGAGGACTCAGACCTTTGGAATCAGCTTCAGGTCCATCTCAATCTACTTTTATTTCAATGGTCTCGTCATCATAAAATTCTCTTTGAAAATTGAGTTTTTTTAATTTTATTTTCTCTATATTTTATTTCTTACAAATGTTAAAAAAGTTGAAAGTTCTAGATCTCTCTGGGTCCAATCACTTAAGGAGAGTTCCTTTCTTATCCACATTTTCGAATTTAGAGAGGTTAGTGGTAAAATGGTGTAAGAAGCTCTATAGACTTGATGGTGTCGAAGAATTGGAATCCTTGAGATACTTGGATGCAACATGCTGTGATTCACTGAAAACACTACCGAGTCTATCCAGGTTAACAAAGTTAAAAGAACTGAAAATCAATGAATGTAGGCTAATAACTGATATCCTAGGGCTAGACAAATTAGAGTCCTTAGAACTTTTGTGCATGGAGCGTTATAGGTCCTTAGAAAGATTACCAGATTTGTCAGACTTAAAAAGGTTAAAAGAATTATATGTTTCTTCTACGAAACTAACCGAGATTCGAGGCTCAGGCAGACTGAAATCTTTAGAGGATTTGAATATTAGTTATTCCGTATACATAGAAAGTGTATTTGGTCTGATGAACTTAAAAAGGTTGAAAATATTGAACATTGAATGGTGTTCCAAGCTAATCGAGATTCATGGACTAGAGGGATTGGAATCCTTGGGGTGTTTGTACATGAATGGTTGCAAATCCCTAGAAACATTACCGGATCTATCAAAACTTAAAAGCTTAAAAGTATTAGATTTCAATAAATGTAGGAAGCTATCTGAGATCCGTGGGCTTGAAGAACTAATATCCTTGGAATATTTGAACATTGGTGGCTGCGAGTTGATTGAAACCTTACCTGATTTTTCAAAGCTTAGGAAATTAGAATTCATAAATGCTACTGGCTGTTAGAAACTAACTAAGATCTGGGGACTTGAGAATTTGGAATCCTTTGGGGACTTGTTCATTCACGGATGCAAATCATTCAATACTCTAATGTATTTCCAGGTTTCAAGGATAAGGATACATGCAGATTTTGATGATGGTATATTTGAACTCTATATTTCATTCAATGTTTTCTATATTCAAGTGATATATTCAATGATTGCTTTCTAATTGTCTTCACTTTTTCTGATTTGCTCTAGAATTTGAAGATTACATGATCGAAAAATATCTGGTTTGAACTTTAGGAACATGGTAATATCTTGTTTGTTCATTTTCTTTTGGTCTAATACTTTCAAATGGCGTTTAATTTATGAATTTCTGATTTAAACTAAGAATAGTCATTTCATTCTATAAAAACTAGAGGAGTTGTTTAAGAATGTGACACTGGCCTATGATTTAATCTAAGAATAGGATGCAATGTCTAAAAATTTTAAGTATTTTTGGATTGGATATTCATCAAGCTATTAGAAAATTTTTGATTTTCTTTCTTGACTTGATATCTCTGTTTACTTCATTGGTTTGTCGTGAAGATCCGCGTTGAGTACTTCACTACAATAGACAATCAAAAACTATTTAAAGAATTTAGAAAGTAGTTTACTGACAGGGTCACCTGTCATGGCTGCTGGCTTGAAATTATAATTAATTTGTTTGGTAATTAATTTGCTCCTTGTAAAGCCAAGAAAGTTTCCACAAATGGAGATGACGTGACTTACTGCCAGAACATAAAACATATATAGTCAATGTGAGTTTTCCTCCAATAGAAAGCAACTTCGATTTCATGCTGTTTAGAGATAATTTATCGTGGATAGTAAATTTTTGCAAGTGAATTTTTTTTCCATTTCCTCATTGGAACTTTATTGAATAGCCATGTTTGTTCTATTGAAGATTTATTTGTTTTTCAGGTTTACTTATCTTTTATAACCACATTATTTCAATCCAATCTCAGAGACTCATCTTGCTTTTGTTGGCCTTCATGAATGCAGGTGTTTTTGGGAAGCTTCAAATTGTACGCCAACTTTCTTTTTTTTTCAACAACGTGATATATTCAGTGTTCAAAACCTTATTCATAGCCTTAGCAGTGCCACGTAAGATATAATTTGTATGTTAGCTGTCAACATGACTTAACAAAAAAGTCTGGTTTATACTGGAAAGTTTTATTAAGCGGCTAAAATGATATCTATGTAGGACCCACTATGTATCAAAATATTAAAATTAGCTCTCTCTCTCTCTCTCTCTGCCCGTTCATGGCTAGCTAAATGCCCCTTCACATGTAACCCACTTTATAACATGTTACATGTTTAACCCATCAACTAGTATCTCACACCGGCTAACAAACTCTTTTAGCTATCACCATTAGTTATGCTCTTATACTATACAAAATATGATCCACAATCTGTACTCCATTACTATATACTTATGTGAAAATTTGAGTAGTACCTTAGATTTTTAAAAATTTAAGTTGCAATATTGTTATTATTTTATTATGTATAAACATGCTATAACTTATTAACCCCTTTAATTTTTGTTCTGTAAGTAAAATTTATAATCTTTGGGGTTTAAGCATACAATTACAAACTCTAATCTTGCATACATCAGGATTTATCAGTATAAAAATATGGAGAAAATGAGACGTAACAATTTTGGGTCTTTCTTGGTTATCTTATTTTGAGCTTTGTTTTATTGTCAATAAAATTGTGCTTGTGTTTTGCTAACATTCTAGATCTGCCATGGTATAAATATGAAGATAGACAAAAAAATATTGGAGATCAGACTTTGTTTCTTGGAGGGTCTTTAGGGATATAAGCTTGGTGCCAACTACTAAATATCTTTATACATAGGATGGAGAGATTATTTATAAACAAACCACAGAGGAGGCCTTTTTAGTAGGATGATTTTGTTTCTATCCACCAAATCTTGTAGTTAATCCCCGTTAAGTTAATCCGCAATTCATATTAAGTTAATCCGCGAGCGTGGATAAATTGACAAAAATATATTATGAATTTAATTTTATAATATTATTCTTAATAATAATTTAATATTAAAATATCCAGTAAATTAATTAGAATAATCACTTTAAAATTTTAGATTCTACTATTATTAAGGGGTAAATCTTAATTAATTTTGAAGTAAAATAACAATAACAAAATTTAACCCCTTTCCCCATACAGTTTTAATGATGCATTCATTCTCCCACCGTGTCTTCTTATTATTCTTTTTCTTGCTCCCACTATCCCTCTTTCCCCCAACCTCCTTCTTCTTCGTTCTTTCCCCACCGTCTTCTTCTTCCCACTATCTTATTCTTCCTCACAAATTAGGCACCATATCTTTGCCTTTTTTATCCTATCACAGACCTTAGAACTTTAGTTTCATATTCTTTACACCACTAAATCTGTATTCTAACCTTAGAAACCCACACTCACAATTTCGAAAATGAAGTTATCTGTTTTTTGTACTATGTAATATAAGGTAATCTTGTTTAATTTCCCGTTTCACGCATTTGGAAACCAAGGAAATGAATGAAAACTGAAAATGCCAATAATTTTGTTAAACCATAGGGACCAACCGTGGGTAGAACGTCAAAGAAGATGGAGAACTTGAGAATTTTCCCAAAAATAGATGGAGAACATCAAAGAAGCAAGATAATGAACAAAGTTGCAATCACTAATTATCCTCTGTTAAGAATAAACTAGAGAAGTACTAAACCTAGACATGCCCTAGTAACTTGATTTTGAGGATTATTTTAAGCACTAATTGAGTTTATTTGATCTAATTCTCCTATTGGAAATTTGTGATCTAAAACTATACTTAAAGGATCAAAATAATATGCTACCTTATTTATAGAGATCAACTCCATCAAATTTTATGAAAAAGTTTATCCTTTTTCTCGCTAGCTGATAATCCGTAATAAGGGGGCAAATAACATTATTTTTTAACATTAAATAAGGTGGGCTAGTAGTGAAATTTTCTTTGAATAGAGTCAGTAGACATTAAAGGCGGGGATGCTAGGAGGGAAATTTCTTGTACGCGTAATTTGTGATATGAAATATAAACTGATGCATATCAGGTTACAAGTGCTCTTCATGTTGGAGTTTTTAGCTTGCCTGGTTCCCAGGTTATCGTATACCTTACAATTTGTTTCATTATGAAGTAAATATATTCAAAGGTTGTGGCAGCATGTCACTGGTCATCCAAAGCACTTGCTTGTTCTTGATAATTTTCTTTCTTATTTGTTCCTTCTTGTGGAATATTCAGATTTCAGAATAGTGGGTATTTGGCACCAGTATTTTATTTGGACAGCAATATGCATTAATGTTTGTTTGACAGTGTTTAAGTGAGGCCATTGCCTTAAAGCTCAAATAGTGTTTAAAAGTTCTCAATCATTAATTCAACCACATGAAACACAGTTGTGAGAATCCGCAAATGCGACCTCCGGGTCTCGTTCCCGTTCGGTGGGCGTCTGAAATGTCGGAATGGATCCGTCATTCCATTTACTTGGAGTATTTTGATAATTCATATCGAGTGTCTCTCTATCCTATTTCTAGGTGCAAGAGGGTTCATTCAGAATCGCTAGTACGTTTTACGAGAAAACGGACAAAAATGGTTGGGTAAAGGGAAAGGCTACATATAAGCCTTTTCTTTACACGTTTGTCTGCAAAACCAGGATTCTGTAGGGTTCGGAAACTATGTTACGGACTGAGAAGGTGTTAAGCACCCATTCCGCCCTTTCGGTCTCTAGTGGACTTATATGTTTGTTTTATGTTGAAGAACTTAGATGCTTTTACTGATAGTCTAATACTTTTTGAATAAAAACCCTAATTTTTAGGAAAAATGGGAAAGGGTATGAAAAGCCTTTGTGTTCTGAGATCCAATGTTTTGTTTTTAGAAAAACATTATACAAATGACAAATATTGTAGTATTTTTTAGAGAGGGAGTTTCTCGTGTTATTTCTCAGATAAAGACGGTTTCCCCGGGGTTTGACTTCTTTTTGGAAAAGTTCGGATCTGGTATTGGAACTAATTTAATATGGAATCAGAACTCTTGAGTGGAATTCTTCCCGACATACCGCAGTCTATTGTGGAGACAGGACGTACCAGGTTTTGAATTCCTAAGTAGGTTACATCAATCCGGGTTTTTTGAAAACAGAATTTTATCCGGATGATAATATACTTACTCTTTTGATTTTTTGCAAATGATTTTATCAGGGTCTTTTGTTTTGAAAACAGTAAACTACTTGTAACTTGGCAATAAGTTTATTCAAATAAAATGTGGACAAAATAACAGAAGTAAAACGAGTACACAGATATATAATGTTTAATGCTAGAAGGGACTTTATTTACCTTCCCGACGAGAATAATAATAAGAAAGAAAATATAATACGGCAGAGAGATCTCCGGCGATAATAATATTCTCCTTCTTCAGATATTTTCGAGAATTCGATTCCAGAAACGAGACACGTCAGGTGTCGAGAATAGATTTGATAATTCTTCAGAAATAAGACAATAATCGGGAATGCTTATTGCTGTTTTCTGCTCTGCTGTTGTTGTGATGTTGGTGTCTTTAATCCTTGGGAGGTGTTGGCCTATTTATAGTGATGGAAAGTAGTATGTCGCGCGACATGTTCCACATAAAGGGTGATTGTCGTGCGACAATGTCAGTATGTCGCGCGACATATTTGTTTGTCGTGCGACATTTCACTTTAATGATGATTCTGACCCGCTGATGAGTCAGAAAGTGGAGTTTTGGGGTTGTTTGTCACGCGACATGTCCCCATAAAGGGTGATTGTCGTGCGACACACTTGATTGTCGTACGACATTTCACCTCAAAAATATGTTTGTTTGGTCAACAAACCCTTTCGGGGCAGTTCCGGGTGTTCGGGTGAGTTTCAGACTCTAAAAACAGTACTTTTGAAGGTCGTTAGGGTTCTTGCGGGGGTCACAGATCGGGGTGTCTACAACAGTTTAATCTTAAAACAATTTAAACTTTTCAAACTTCAAAACAAATCAAACTATTTTCTCCCCTAATACATGCACTACTACTCCCCCTTATTGTGAGAAATAGCCAAAAAAACAAGCATAAGAATAAGCATGAGAAGAACAAATAGAAGCAAAAGGTGATGTAAAGCTTTAACAAGCATAGTCAATATCCACAACCTAGATTTGATGAATAATATATATATATATACAAACCAAAAATTTCATCAACCATCAAGGTTTAAAAAAAAAAAACAAAGAAGTAAATATCCAACAAGTTTAAGAAGTTTAACAGTTAAAGAACATCTAAAATTTCTGGCTATCGCTGGAGGACACGTCTTCTTCTTCTTGGACAATGGGTGTGGTTGATGGGGGAATGGAAGCCTTAATATCATCATCTGAATCGAAGTGATGAATGTTTGGATGTCTGCCGATCTTGTCAACCTTCTTCATAAATGCGAACATGCCTTGCACATCTTCTGAGGGAGCCAGTGGTGGCGCGGTACGATGAGAAGAGTCTTGGATGATCCTTCATTTACTTTCAGTGAGTTCTCGAGCCTTCATTTGATCATCAGCATCATTTTTATCCCGCACGTATATAGGTGCTTGAGAGAGAGAACGGTGCCAACTTCCAATATTGTACCTTCCTTTGAAGGCTTAACCGCAATTTCTTTCTTCTAATGGGGAACCTTGTAAAAATCGACAAAAATATGTGTGATTAAGTAACCCATGACAAGCGCATTTCATAAATGTAAACATGCCTTGTACATATTCAAATTGTTTACAAGGTCTCCTCGTGATGAACCCAAATACCTTTTCAAACTTGCGTGTTGTGATTCGACCCTATTTGTTGTAACATTACCAAAGTGCAAAATCTTATTTGTCTACGCAGCAATGAACCTCTCTTTGTATTCAACCAAGTACGATCAATATAACTTAGAAAATCTTTGTACTTTTCATATTTCTTCCAGAATTTGTCAACATTCTCATTGTACTCCTCTTCAGTATAATACTTTATCATATTATGAAAATCGTGAATGAATACGTTCTACGATTTTGTAGTTGTAAAGTTTCCTTTCCCTTGTTATTCAACTTTTCTTGAGATATGAAAGGTACATAACATATGAGAAGCATCAGGGAATATGATTTTAATTGCATTCATCAATGCCATGTCATAATTGGTCACAATAACCGTAGGATTACCTAGTGGAAGAATATCTCTTAAGCATTCTAAAGCCCATCTATAATTACTTTCCATTTCCTTGTGAAGGTATGAATGTGCAATAATAAGCGTTTTTGCGGTCGACGTAATACCAACATTCTCTAGTAGAGGTAAGCCGTGCCGGTTTGTCTTATAGGTATAATCCATTATCAGCACATGTGGGAAGCATTTAACAAGTGTCATAGAATATGGATGACTGAAGAAGATATCCATAATCTCATTTGTGTTCTCATCCCTTCTATGAAATTCTACATACTTCTTTTGATCTAAAATATGCATCAACTATTGCATTTGTGTTCTTCCTTGCATTTCGAGCATTCGATGCTTCACTTTGAAATCGTAAATTGTTGTAATAGTAGAAGCATTGTTGGGATTTTATTGTTTTATTACACGAAGTATCTCTCTACGTTTAACTCCATACACGCACATGTCTGTAACAAGCTGCTCTTCACTTTTTGAGAGTCTACTGACATATGACTGCCCTTCAAAGGTTGTTTAATCATCTATGGGGTGGTTATGCCTACCACATATAACTTTTAACTTCCAATTTTCAGCATCTTCAAGTTTTTCCCCTTTCAGCAGGAATGGGCATCCACATTTCTTTGTTCAAGCAATTTTTTGTTGCTTATTACGGTTGCTTGAACCTTTTTTGGATTTTTCTTTATAAGACCCACTTCTTTCTCACCATTAAATGATTCTCCCTCTACGACCAAACCTTGGAAACTCCAATTTTTTTATGCTAATGACCACCCCACAAGTCCTACCAACAACTTTACACCATGATGTTAGATCATCTCGTGAGCAAAAAATTCGCATTAATTACAATATAATAAATCTCAGGCAATCTTATTAAGAATACAAGTTATAATTTAACATTTGATTTGAAAAATAGTTACCTCTTCCGTAACAAAAAATTGAGTACACTCCCATCCCATAGGTCGACTGTTTTCCACTTCTTGCACCGGTACTTCATCGACATTACTTTTAATCGATTGTAACACTGTTAAAGCTTCTGAAATAATCAATTCATTTTAGTTGGAAACCTTAGGATCCCAAAAAAATTATAATATATTTTTATAAGTTTAAAAGAATTTAAAAATAATAATACAATTATTATTTTGAGACAACAAATTAGTTTTGGATTTGACATTAGATATTAACTCAGGTTCTGCAGAAGTGTGTAATACTGTATCCGAAATTAAGTTCTTCTATCATATTTTAGAATATAATCTAAAGTACAAATTCATAAGGAAAAAAACAAAAATAAAAAAAAATCGAACACTCCATTGAACGTGTAGTCTTCGCTGACTGAGATGAAAATAAATCGTCTTCAACACTAATACCTAATTCTTTCTCAACTTCCAATGCCATATGAATCCATACTCTGTAGGCTCTTCTTCGTGTTGCAAAGTATTATTTGATTCTCTCGTTAGAAAAAGATTTTCCATTGTTGTATGCTTAAACTATGTAATGATATTAGGGTTTGTATTTTTCTTTCAAAAAATACATTTTTAGATGTTTTATTTGGTCAATACAAGCGCAGAACTAACCCTAAACCATTGAAACTTTTTACATTGAAGTTAATTAACAAAAATGGAATCTAAATTTATACAATTATAATTGGTGGATATACTAATCAATTTAACAAATGGTAATATTATGAAACTTGGTTCAAAATTTCCATAATTTAAGGGTGGATTAATTGCAAGATTAGGTGGATAGAAACAAAATCACTCTTTTAGTATTGATAAAATTGTATTAGAATTTGTAGGTTTGGGTGGACCCACTTATATTTATAAGCAAATAATTAAGTAGGAGGTATTTTTATGTCTTTGTATGGAAAAACATAAATCTCTAGTGCTATTAGGGGATCAATAAGAGACTTTAGCTCATAATATTTTTTTCTTGAGTAAGAATGCTGTGGCAATTTGTTAAAGGGTAATTTTGTCTTTGGGCACCCTTATCTATAGAGAATTTTTTCTCAAATTACATGAGGAATGGTAAAGTTACCACTAAATGGTAATGTGTCGTATTATGTATAGACTAAATTACAAAAAGAATAATTTTCTTGATTGGAACTTGAAAAAGAAGAAAATAATTTGATAAGTACTTTTTAGGGAACACATTCTTTCCTTTTTTGTGAGAATTCATAATACGTAGGTATGGATAATGTTTTAAGTACTATATTTGAAGAACATACCATATTTTATTGTCATAAATATTGGAGACGATCTTTTTTTGTGCTCAGTAATATGTAAAAGCTAACGTAGGATTTAAATTATTCGATGCAAAAATTGAAAATAAGATCTTTTTATGTATTCACCAACAAAAAAGGATATTAAACAATATATACGCTACATTAATTTAGAGTTAAAGATAATGCTACAACAAGACAACTTTGCAATGTCATACTTTCCAACGTCCAACGTGTAAACTCTAATGAAGGCATTTATTAGGAATGCAATAATGGGCCACAAGAAATGGGAGTAACCCGGATACAATTTGAATTTGCATTTTTATTGCCCTTGAACACTCTCCATGGAATTTATTTACGTCTGAATTTGTCATGTTCTAAGAATTAATCATTTATCAATTACACGTTGAAACTCGCCCTGATCAATTTTGAATCACAAATCTCACTTATGAGAAGGGTTTAGTTACCAATGAATTGTAAGCAAATCATCAAACAGGAATAGGATCGTGCTTTTGAGGCCAGGTCGACCCAATTGGCAAGGTGGTGAAGTGGCCACCTTAGGTCTCAAAATGTTGAAGAAGAAACATTATGGACCAAAGTAATACAATAGGTAAACTATAGGGAGTAAAAGTCAGTTAATTTTCAAATTTTCTGTGTTTTACATGTAGGATTTCTTAACAAAGCTTTTAAAGTTATTCATTTTACTGCACTAAATGATAATTTAAAGCAACTTCTTAATGCATTCAAGTAAACCTCCAAAATTTAGTATCATGCAAGGGCTTATCTATATTATAAAACATCAAGTTTGACTAAATTCATGTTCAAAAAGTATAAAAATCTAATGGTTAAAAATATACATGTTATGGTGTGCATTAACTCTACACCATTGGATGGGTTTTATACACACATCAAGATGTTACATCAAAGTTAAAACACTCACACCAATAATATACACACTATAAATTCTCACACACCAATAATTTTTTTTATACTAAAAATGCCATAACTTAAAATAAAAACTTTTAAATTTAATAAAAATTTAATATTTAAAATCTACTAATCAAGATTAATTAAACAAGATCCATCATGACTATAGAATTATGTTAAAAAAAATAAAAAATTATTGAGTAACATTTAATATCAATCAGATACACAAAGTAAACTCTCACACACTAATAATTTTTTTCATAACCGAAAATAAAAAATTCAAAATTTAAAATTTAATATTTAAACTCTACTAATCAAGAAATTTAATAAAAAATTAATATTTAAATCTACTAATCAAGATCAATTAAATAAGATCCATTATGACTACAAAATTATGAATTTAATATTTAAATCTACTAATCAATATTAAATAAATAAGATCCATCATGACTATAAAATTACGTTAAAAAATAAGAAAAATTATTGAGTAACATTTAACACTAATAATATACACACAATAAACTCTCACACACCAATCATTTTTTCTACATTAAAAATGTCATAACTTAAAATAAAAAATTCAAAATTTAATATTTAAAATCTACTAATCAAGATCAATTAAACGAGATCCATCATGACTATAGAATTATGTAAAAAATTTAATAAAAATTATTGAGTAACATTTAAGGACGTACTTTATGTGTTTGTACATTATTGGTCATCTTAGTGTATCATTTTTAGGAGTATTCACAATATATAATCAAAATTTTGAACTATTTTCAAATCATACCAAGAGGCTTGATTGAATTATTTTCACATATAACATTGAGTTTAGTTTGTTAAAAACGTTTTTTGCCAAGATCAAATTAAGATAAAAAAATATGATTAAAAGATTCTTTTAAAAATTAAAAACAAGTCAATCCAATCCGGTCTGCTTTTAGTTTTTGTGAAATAAAAATATATTGAACCTAAATTTGTCGATTTAAATCCATCACACGTTACTCCTTTTTATCTTATTATCAATTCTTATTTAATATACCGTGCCGAATGGCACAGGTATATCCTAGTCTTTTATATACAATTGGCCCCCGAGCATATTGTATCGGTGTACCAACTGAGATTAGGTGTAAGACCCACATTGTAATTTCATTCTTAAACTCCGTTATCATTCAACTTATGCTAAATCCTACATTCAGGTGGTGAAATTTTATTCGGGTAGTATTTTCATGGTTTAAATCTTTTTACTACTTTGCAATAGGTTAATTACACTTGAATTTTAGTGGTAACATAATTCAGGTGGCCCTAATGAAATTCGGATGATTAGTCACTTAATTACATTTTACTGAAAAACTAGTCTTCCTTGCTTTAGATAATTATAACGCTTCCATATGATATCCAAATGGACCCTGTTTTCTCTGCTGGAAAGGTAATTCGATTATCTAGAGCTTTTGTGTTTTGGCGAAAACCAAATTCCTAGTCCCAGATGTCAAAAAATGGGTGCAAAGTTAAGTATGTGGCCAAATAGCCGAAGAATAAAAGATGCACACTCTAGAAGCACGTAATCAACTACTAGAATGTATGTTAGTCGACTACATGTGAGAGTCAACTACCACAACTTAAGGTAGTCGACGACAGGGCCCAGATTGGTCAAAACCCATATTTTGACCTTTGACCCAACCTTACTTCTCTTATACACTCGAGATGCACCATTTTTACCCATTTTCAACCCAAAATAGAGGAGATACACACTAGAGAGATTGACGGCTTATATAGGGTGATTATTATAACTTTTTTTGGGGGTATGGGGGGGTTGTCAAAAATCAAGGATTTATGCTAGGACTTTATTCTTTTTCATCCTTTTCATTAATATTCCCCCACTAGAGTTAAAGCAAACTTCAACAACTCTTGGTCTAGCCTTCAAACAACACCAAAACGCTTCAAATCTTGATCACAATAAAGTGGGAACACTAATACTAAACCATTTTTATAACTAGTATGTGATGCGTGTGTAGTTTTCACTCAAATTGGGGATTTTTGGGTATTGTGTTGTGTTGTTGCATGCAAGGGGTTTGGGTTAAATTTCTTAACATTAGTTAGTTGATTGTCACTTGTTGTAGTACTAATTTGAAGATCTAACAAGAATCACTCCTTGCATGTGCTTAAAGAATGAAATTCATGAAAAACCCACTTGGATGTATATAGTTCTTGATAGTCTACGAAAAAAAAAATACTTATAAATGGAACTAAATTTGGGGTTTATGCTAGTTTTGGGTATTATACTACATGAGATTAATGTTGTTAATTTATATAATGAATAACTAGTGTGTTCCCATAACAACTGGCTTGAATATACTACACAGTTATTTCATAAACTACATAATATATACTTGTGATGGATAAATTGTGTTGGTTAAAGACCTTGTATTGCATTGGCACTTAGACATCCATATTATCATGAATTGATGGATATATCCTAGCTATATATGCGCTGAGAAATATGGGGAGGCAATATAGTTGTATGGTTGGTAACTCCAAGAAACGTAGAAATATGTTGAAGCTCTACATTTGCGTAGTTTGTAAATCCACGAAACATAGAAATATGGGGGAAGCTCTATGTCTGCTCTACATTTGCGTAGTTTGTAAATCCACAAAACATAGAAATATGGGGGAAGCTCTATGTCTGGGTTATTGGTAAGCCCTCGAAATGTGACTAGATAGTGATAGTGCCAAACTTGTATGTTCACCAACTATTTGATCTATATGTATATGGAATGGGAAGTATGAATGCATGTGGAGCATACCTGAGTTGCGTAAGGACTAGTATTTATTTATATTCCTCACGCATGTGATTTTCGAGTTGTACTTTATTTATCAACTGTATAGTTCCCATTGGGCCCAGTTGGCTCACATTTTTAATTCAACAAGTACATATGTGCCGGGATAGGGGAAAAGGATAAGGGAAGGCCAAGGAATCTTAGATTGCCTCGTATCAGTGTGTCCTAGCGTATTTCCTTAATTTTAGTATTATAGTATGATTGTATAACTAAGACATAAATTTTGGATTTTATTTTTAGAGCCAATTGTACTAAGACTTAAAGCATGTAGAACTCCAAACTGGTATGGGTGTGATTACTAACTCAAATTTTCAATTTACGCGTTTATGAATTAGCATTATTCTTGTTGTGTATTACTTTGATAATTTCATAAATTTTTGACATGATTTTTGTTTATTGGTCTTAATTATTGATTTCTTTACGCCATTAGTGTATGGCACCATGATTAACCAATTTTCGGAGGCATTTAGCCTAATCCGGAATTTGGAGCAGCACAAGTTGGCATAAGAGGCATATGTTTCAATTTCCTTCACCGGAGGAGGTAGATTATGATTTTTCTTTGATTTTCGTATAATGTCTATATTCTTAAATTTTGTTAGGGAGAAGCTTTGAAAGTTGGTTTTGGTTACATGTTTGGCCTTAGGTGGACTAATAGGTTATGATATATGTAATCGCGACACAATAGTTGGGTATTCCATAAACCCTTAGTCAAGTAGGGCAAGGTAGAACTGAGATACAATAGCTAAAACTTTGTCCATATATCATGTGCTGACTCTTTTGACCTGATTTTGTTTCGAATAATTCTGGTACTAGACCCCAACTATCCAAGAATGCCCAAATCGGGAATGACAACCCTGACTATGACGCCACCCCCACTATGGGTACCCAATTAGTGGCTGCCATGGAAAAGGTGATGAGAAAGTGTTTTGATAAACTCACCTGGGCCCTGAAGAACAACCAGGGGTGTAACGCCCCGTATCTCCATTTCTCAAAAATAACGATACAAGTCACGTGTAAAGCAAACGTGGACTTCGGATAGCCATATTTTGCTCCAAAAAGATAGAAATGGCTCAAAGACTTCCAATGAGTTACATTAATATATTTAAGCATGTTAGAATAGTCGTAAGTCATTTCGGGTGGTTGGAATCGAAATTGGGATGTAGATTGCAAGTTTTCAATTTACTCGACTTCATAATTTTGGATAACTTGGAGGAAGTGTAACTTCTTCATTCCTCGCCAGATTGAGTTTCCATCCATGCAAGAGTCTAGAGTTTTAAGCAATCTACAACTTTCATGTTTTGACCGAAAGCCAATTTAGGCTCCTACTTGGTCAAAATTGAGCGCGAAATAGGTTAATCGCTAAAAGTTGTTCATTCGGTAACATTAACACGCTGACTTCGACACATTTCTAGGAACAATCCATCGGGAATTTGGAAAAACTTCCTTTTAAGAAGTTGTAGAGCTTTGAATAAGCTTTCCGTGGAGATAACAATCACCTTAATTGGACTTTCGAGCGGGAAGTTATGGAGAATCAAAGTTCAGTGCTGTAAGTCCCACGCGTGAACAGTAAACCATAAAATTTAAAAGCAGTTTATCTATATACAATCAACTCCATTTCCTTCTCATTTGTTTTTCACCAACACTTGAGAGCTTCTATTTTGATCATAGCGAAATACTATCGGTTAGTCTCGAGGATTAATCCTACGCAAGTAGTGATACCTCGTAAATTTCTGGTGTTGTGTGATTGCTTTTTGTGTGATTTTTTGATATAATTGTTTGATAACACAACACGGATTTCGACAGGAAAATTGATTAAACCTATGGTTTTAATTCCGCTTATCAAATCTTAAATTGTTTTGATAAAAAACCTAAAATCAACCTAGGTAATATGATCCCTTGAATTTCCTTAATTGGCATCAGAGCGGGTTTCCTTAATTTTCTAGGAATTGCATCTAGGTTGATTTGTGTCTATTTATTGCTGCTTGATTTGTTTGATTTGCTTTGCTTTGCTACGTGATTTGATTTGTTTGGTTTTCCATGGCTCCTATGAATAATTCTATGAATTCATTTTCTGATGACGATGAAGATTTTTTGGATCTTCAATCGGCCTATGACGCTCTTTTACTAGAATGTTAAAAACTTTTTGTGAAAAATTTAAAACTTACATCCAAAAATAAATTTCTTGAAAATGAGATTATCGATTTGAAAAAGGATTAAGTAAGTTTTGAAAATTCAAAGGCTGAGTGACCAAATTTTTAAAGAAAATTAGACAACTTGAAAGCGATAACGAAAATTGTCTTGGTCTAATTAGTTCTTTAAAAAAGGCAGATTTGGAGTATAAGGATAAAAATAAACAACTTGAAGAACACATTTGCGATCTAACTCAACAACTTGAAAACCCTTTAACCGTTAAAGTTGGGTCAGAAACTAGTTCTAAGAAGCTTGAATCCATGCTTTCAAATCAAAGGAGTGGAAATAATAAAGAAGGACTTGGATTTTTAAATTTTGATACTAAAAAGCAAACCAAAATAGCCTTTGTGAAGGCCACTTCCCAAAATTAAAGTTTTAAGGGTGATAGTTCTTCAAAGTCAAAAACTTTCATTGATAGAACTCCTCCAACTTCCAAGAAAGCCAACAAGATCCAAACGGGAAAACAAGTTTTTGCTCAAAAATCGGTTTATCCAAAAAAATTCAATTTGAAAGTTCTTGAAGATCAAGTGATACCTTTTGATGTGTACAACCACAAACTCCCACAACCCTTTTAGTGTGAGTATTGCGGGAGGAGAGGTCACTTGAGAGAGGTTTGTCAGCAAGCTTTAAAGAAGATGCCGAAGAGTGTTCAAATTCTTAGATTGAAACCTAAACCGAGAAGGAAAAAGAAGAAAACCAAGAGGGTTAGTGTAACACCCCGTGTTCATATTAATGTTAAATATGTTATATTAGGTTTCTTTACACTCATGTAAGTGATCTTTTAGTGATTCGGGTGGTCCGAATTAATTTCGGTTGGTAAATAGGAAGTTTTAGGTTCTTTGTGATTCGTTAATTTGAGCTAACTTTGGGCTATCGTAATTCCTCCGTTACTTATTCGATTGAAGTTTCGCTCTCTCATGTGTCTAGTATTTGCATCATTCTACAACTTTTTTGTTTTTTCCGAAAGCTAATTCACACTCCTCGTGGGTCAAAACAGGGCGCGAAGTAGGCGCGTCGCTAAATTCTGGTGGTTTGGTAGCGTTCGTCAGAGCGCTGTCTTCGGTGAATTTCTGGGAAACATGAGTCCATAATTTGGGAAAACTTCCTCTTATAAAGTTGTAGACCTTTGAATTATCTTTCTGTGCATATAAAGAATACCTCAATCAGAGTTCCGAGTCAAAAGTTATGGCAAAAACAAAAACAATGCTCCGGAACCAAAAAATCTGCGCGAGCTACTGTAGCAACCGACTTAAAGTCGGTTTTAGCTCGTTTTAAGCCATTTTTCAACCATTTTCGAACCAGCCACTTTCACAAAACTCTAGAGAGTTCTAGAGAGAGAGATATAGGTGTTTTTGAGTGACTCTTACATATTTTCACTTCCGATCGAAGGATTAAGCATCGAAAAGCATCCAAAACACCTCTTAGCTTGCTATTCATCATCTTCTACCTTGAGGACTCTTTGGAGAAGCTTGAAGCATCAAATTTCCTTCTTCTTTCTCACTCATAAACTGAGGTAGGGGTATTTTCTTGGTTTTTGAAACTTAATAAACTTGTTTATATGTTTTCAAATAGGTTTATACACATATGTTGGGTTCTTGCTTGATTATTGTTATCGGTAGTTAAATAACAAATTTTGGCCACTGTCTTGATTAAATTTGGGCAGATTGGTAATGATAAAAGTGAAGTATCAAGTTTGTATTTTAAAAATATAGTTTAATACCTAACTTATGGCTTTGGAATTAACTAAAAAGGATAAGGAATGAATTTTTGGTGAATTTTACAAGATTGGTGTGCGGTATTGATTCCTACATGGGAATCTTGAATACTTTCTTAAATATTCCAAAGTCCACTCCATAATTTGAGTAAATTCATTTGGTTAATGAATGGGGTTACTATGTTAATATTTGATGATTAAGAATACTTGATTCGAGGTGATATATGCCATACATACTTGGTATGAAGTGTTAATTGAACCAAATGAGATATCTCTTGATTGTATGTATGATATTGATTATGAAAGTGGTTTATTGATAAATTCTCCATGCCAGAGGATATATGATTGAATTGGTTAGAGTATATATGGCATATACTACTTCATATGCACTATTATCATGTTATGGACGGTATACATATATACATGTCATCATTGTCTCAACCAAAGGCCCAAAAACTCTTATGGCAAGTTCTTGGATGGACTCGTGGATTCGTGATTTCTGACTTGGCAAGTTATCTCATGAAAGGCCTATATCATATCATATTGATTCGGAGAGCTTGTGTCTCTGGAAAATGACTCTTGGTGTGAATGTATAGTGCTTGCTGGGATGGGAAAATAAGTAGGGCTCAGTGCCCTTGGGTTGAAAATCCCTAAACCCCTGGGGGAGTAACGTTTGGCCGCCTATAAGCCACCGGTGTGGAGCCCGGGAACCTAGGCAAATTGGCAAGGCACTATGGTTTTGCGATTATCTGTAATTATATGGGATCGGGGTGAATGATCCCAGGGCTATTATTATCTATACTTGTATGGGATCGGGACAATTGATCCCAGGTTATGATATCTTGGCAGCAGTGGAATCTATTCATCAGTCAGGCTTTCTATTATACGGTAATCGGTTGACACGGGAGGTAACCTGCATTAGCACGTTCATGCATGATCGTTTGACAAATTTTGGATTTTCTGTTCATATTATTGATATTACTATGGTCTAAAAGATATGTTTACTGTTGACCTTGAAGGTCTTAATCTTATTTTGATAATAACAATAAATCAATCATGTGTAATTTAAAATGTTCTTGATTTAAGATTATAGATTTCTTATTTGGAAAATCAAGAATAACATGATTGCTTAAAGGAAGTTTGACAAGGATCGGTCAACCAATATCCGATCAAGTCAACTACGCATTGGACTAGCAAGAAGATCAATCTCATCACAATGCAAATCCACGAAGATGAAGATCAAGAATCACATGCAAAAGCTTCAAGGGAAAAGCCTCAAGTGAAGAATCAAGTTGAAGAAACTATTCAAAGCATTCAAAGACTCACATATTCGGTAATTGAGTGTATGCTTAGGATTGATGTAAAGTTTCTTCATTGATTGATTATATAGCTCATATATATTGATATATCATTCTTAGATTGATCAAAATCAGTTTGAATCAAAAATCATTTTAAAACATCTTTCTTGCATAAACCGGTTTTGAAATATATTCATATTAAATTCAAATGATCATATTTTGAGTTTTCCCGAAAGTAGGTGTCTTAGGAACTTATTTTTAAGGTCCCGAAAGCATTAGAATTTATTTTGGAGCTTATATGCATAAGTGCAAAAATTGGGATTTTTGGCCTTTTGGCCTGATGGACAGCAGAGTCCATCAGTCGACTGATGGCTTGTGCTCAGTCGACTGAGGCTTAGTCAGTCGACTAAGGAGCTTTGCTCAGTCGACTGATGGCCCAGAATATAGCCGTTAGATTTCTGATTTTTAACCATTTTTTGTACCAAACTTCTACCAAACCTCTCAAACGGCTATATCACTTTTGGGACTATATATATGACATCTAAGACTCATTCTACATACCTTGAATCACTCTTATACTCTCTACTTCATCTATCTTCATTATTCAAAGATTCAAGAAATTGTTTTTGATCAATCATTCTTATTGAGCTATAAACTTGATCAAACAAGTAACTCTAGTGTGAGCTTAAATTGTATTCTACAAACACTTGAGAGTTATTGTAAATTTTTGTGAATCACCAAACTTTTAGTATTCAATTGTGAGAGGTCAATCTCATAGGAAAATAAGAAGGTTAATTCTTGTTTAGAAATTGTGAGAGGTAAATCTCACAAGGTTAGCAAGAGAGAGAATCTTGTGTGAATATTGTGGTCAAGCAATATTTGTAAAGAGTGTAGTGAGACAACAACACTTGTAGTGGTTTGATCTTCACCTGGAAGGAGATTGGAATTAGTGGAAATTCTCGGGGAACTAACCGAGCGCGGATTATGGTTTGGTAAACCAAAACCGTGTGGACAAAACGTCTTGGACTTCAAATCGGTTCAATCTTTCTAACTCAATCTCATTATTTACTTGCTACATTATTGTTTGCTTGAGATTGTTTATTTGCTTGTTTGCTTATTTGATTGCATTCCTTGATAAATTGGTTTAGTAAATTTGTTTTACTTAAACATTGTTAGAAAAGTTTTTAATTCCGCATTAAACTTTTTAAACCCTATTCACCCCCCCTCTAGGGTTGAAATCCGACCAACATTTACAAACCTATTTTTTTAAACATATGCCTAGTACCCCCCTACTAGCAAATGACTCACCCCGATTTTTCTTTAAAAATATTTCAGGTACTCACGAGTCCCACGAGGACAAGGACACATCTGGGTCAGGGACGATATAGAGGCTATGATACTACGTGTATATTTTGGTTTACTGTGATGTATGTATATTTTTTCGGGAGGCCTCGGCTAGCCCGAGGAGTTTATATACTTTGGTTATTCGTATGGTTTGGATTATGTGTACTTGATACATGCTGGAATGTATAATATATTTGATACCCTATGCAGTGTGATACTTACTATATCTGTTGTTGTTGACTTATTTCTTTCTATATACCTATCTTAGTCCTACTAAGGTAGGTTAGTAACACTCCAGGCCTTAATTACAGGCGTTATCCTGTACATTAAGGCGGGGGTGTTACAGTTAGGATTTTGGGTAATGAAGAACACAAGAAGGATAAGACTCTGCGAATTAGAAAAGTTTGGATCATAAAAGGGATCATTGCACCTACTTAGGTGATAGGGAGTCCGCCTAGCATGGAATTGGTTGGATAGATGGCTATGCTAGGTGATTTTGCTGCTTCGGTCAGTTTTAGCTCCTCCCATAAGTACAGAAGCAAAGTTGCTTTTGGTTTTGAATTTTCGACTACGATATTGCCTGAATTTCTTGGAAAATTCATTACTTGCATGCATGTGGTTTTAACCGTTTTCTATTTTAGATATCTCAAGATTTTCATATTTAAATGCTTAATTTGGAGATATATGTTCTTAATGCTTTGACAATTCGATAACCGGTAACATGTTATTTCAATCACATAAGAGTTTTTCTATATATTCCACACACTACACTGCACTATCTATATTGATGCATGTTGAATAATCACTTGGGTTAGGCTCTTGCTTTTAATTTGAAACTTCAGAAGCTCCCATATATTGTTTATTTTGGGAGAGAGAGTTTAAGAAAACCAGTGTGATTAATGCAGTGAGATTTTGGTGATGTAGTTTTGAGCGAAAAATTAAAAGACAAGCATGTGAGGAAAAAATATAGCAGGGATGGAAAAGGGAAACCATAATGGAAAAAGAAATGAAAGCTACCAAAATGAAAATAGTTGGCCTATACTAGGGGTGAAAGCCTCCATCAAAAAAGAAAAAGATGCTTGCACAAAAATATCACCATTTTGATGCATAATTGCGTATTCTTTAGAAAAGAGAGAGAGAGAGAGAGAGAGAGAAAGAAAAAATATTGCTTTCGAGGGAGAAAAGAAATTATTTAAAAAATAAAAGCATAGAGACTTTCTAAATTGTTTTATATATGGATGCGCGAGTGTTTCAAAACTCATAATTATTCGATAGCGCTTTTTATGATCCATATTTATAGCACAATGGGATATATACTTGTACTCTATGTTGCTTGGCGTCTATATGCTGAATTGTTGATGAATTATTATATGAATACTACATGTATCATGTTAATGAAAATCACGTGTTTTGAAAATTGTTGTATTCCGGATTTGATACATGTTACATAGCAATGTATGTTGAGTATTTGTGCTAATTTTTTTTTTTGGGCAATTCAGCTCTTGAAACTCCAAACCAAATCCAAGGAAAGTTGAGAATTAGTGATGAAGGGTTTCTTAAGGTTTAGCTAGAAGGTTTTGAGATTAGTGAATATCTTTGCTAGCTAGAATCTATTTGCTTGAACAACATTTGCAATATCCGTCAATTGATATTATTTGCTTTGCATAAATCTTGTTTTTCTCTATGCTTTGCTACTTTCATGCTCATTACTTTGTTTATTCCTATAACAAAAAGGGAGAGAGATGAAGGGGAAAATGTGTATGTGAGGGGGAGTAGCAAAGTAGGAATATGTTGAGGGAGAGAGATATATAATTTTTTACTTATTTGATTATTGTATCTCTTTACGCCCATGCTTCACTAGGTTTTTGTTGAGCTTTAGTGTTCTAGGATTAACAGGTTGATTTTCCAGCTTGCTTTTCTGCCTTGTGAAATGATGCAGCCGATATCGAGACTTAGAGTTATGCATGTCTTTGAATCTTATTGTTGTGGACTAATTTGACTTAGAATCTGTAATGAGATGTTATAGACATCACGTTGAAAGCATCTGTATTAGTTCTATGTGTTTTATCATCGGAATAGCCAAAGGAGGAGATTATTAGGTTTATAATTTTAGTTGGCTTAATTTCGATGGCAAAAACATTTTTCCTTTGTAATTGGTTGAGTCGAATTAAAGATTTAAAAATCCAACAATCAACGGAAGTTCGCCGAACTTACCAAATTCATCGCACATAATTCTGAACCTAAAGTAAGTTCGTTTTATGGTTTGATTCAAAATATAAGTGGTGGTCGAGTTTAAAATTTGAAATCAAAATATTCAAACGCTAGAATCAATTTTTGAGAGTTTTGAAACACAACTTAAGTTTTGTTTACATCCCATAGGAGATCCTATTGTTCTTCAATTTTAAGAACTAGGGTTCCAAATATTCACGGTCCTGCGGGAGTGTCTTCGGTTGCGATTAGAGACGGGGTGAGTGAAATGGATAACGCGCGATAATAGAGATTGCACATATGGGTGAAGGATTGTGATCAAGTGCGTAGAAGGAGGCAACATATAGGTAAGCTGAAAAAGCGGGAAGCGCTAAGCTAAGCCAGCTGCGGATGGATTCTATGTTCAAGGAATTAACGGGACTGTTGCGTAAATTGTGGGAAAGCAATTTTTGTAAGTCATCGAGTCTGTAATTCCGTTTTGATCATAGTGAAATACTGTCGGTCAGTCCCGGTGATTAGTCCTACACAAATAGGGATACCTGATATATTTTTGGTGTTGTGTGATTGCTTTTTGTATGATTTCTTGATATAACTGCTAGACAACACAACACGGGTTTCGATAGTAAAATTGATTAGACCTAAGATTTTAATTTCGCTTATCAAATCTCAAATTATTTTTGATAAAAACCCTAAAATCGACCTAGGTAATATGATCCCCTGAATTTCTTCAAGAACACAGTATAAACACACCATTCAGATGCTTCAGAGTGATAATGGAGGTGAATACATAAGTACAAAATTGCAAAAGTATTTGAAGAATCATAGAATTGTTCATCAAACAACATGCCCATATACACCTCAACAAGTTAGTGTTGCATCAAGGAATAATAGACATTTACTAAAAGTAGTATGTGCTTCACTACTTGGGGCCAAGTACTTGCCTCTACAATCTATTTGACCAACCATGTTCTATTAGTTGTCCTTGATTTTCAAAGACCATTTGATGTCTTCCACAATGCTGTATTGGCTCCTACAATGCCAAATTTGCTCCCACATGTGTTTGGATGCGTTACATTTGTTCAGGTGCCAAAAGAACAACAAAACAAATTAAAATCCTGTACTCTGAAATGCGTTTTTGTGGGTTACTCATCATCTCATAAAGGATATGGGTGTTATCATCATCACACTCGAAAATTATTCGTGATCATGGATGTTGTTTTTCAGGATGAAAATATGTATTTTCATTAGGCTGAAGTTAAGGGAAAGCATTATAGTGAAGTTCAAGTTTTTGATTTTCTTAGTGGGGATAAGGAAAAGATAATTTAACTCCAAATATCCCCTCAGTCAACCTCAGAACTACCAAATCCACCAAGTTCACCGTCGAATTCGCCACAATCAAGCTTACCGAGTGTATTGTTAAATTCTCTACAGTCCTCAAGCTTACCGTCACCTGGTACGTATAACCAATTGTCTCTCTCTGACATGTTTGAATCTGAATACCATGTACTTGCTCCTGATCCTTAGGTATCTTTTCTTGAGCCTCCTAGAAAATAACTCCCTAACCAAATTAATAGAAGCGTGCCTAAATCAACATATGAACATGATTTATCTAGTAAGGCCAAATAACCAATGAGCAACTACGTGTCTGACGATGGGTTGTCTGTATTGAATAAGTCATTATAAATTAGTTATCTTCTATATTTATTCCTAATTATGTGCATCAAGCCTTGGGAAGAATGGTACATGGAATATAGTTGAATTGCCAGTAGAAAACAAGCATGTTGGTTGCATAAACGGGTAAACACGGTGACATATAAGGTAAACGAAACCATCGAAAGATTCAAAGAAAAACTTGTAGCAAAAGGCTACACCCATACATATGGGATTGATTATTTGGAGACATTTGTACCAGTAGAAAAAATTAATATTGTGCATGTCTAGTTCTCTTTAGCAGCAAATCTGGATTAGCCACTACAAAAATTTGATGTGAATAATGCGTTCTTGCATGGGGATTTAGAATAGGAGGCATACATGGAGCTCCCACCAGGGTAAGATGTTCATGTGGAGCATAAAAACAATGCAAATTGAGAAAGTCTTTGTATGGCTTAAAACAGTCTCTGAGAGCTTGGTTATGAAGATTCACCAAATCAATAAGGAAGTTCGGTTACAAAGAGAGCAATTTTGATCATACGTTGTTCTTGAAGAAGTGCCATATGAAGATCACTCCACTTATTGTTTATGTTGATAACATGGTTATCACCTTCAACATGATAAAACAAAGCATGTGGAAATGGATAGATTTTTCATTAAATAGAAATTGAAGGAAAACATAGTTGTAGTGCCTCATATATGATCAGAAGATTAGTTGATTAGTTTATGTACTTAGTAAGGTTGTTCCCGACAGGATATTTTCAAAGGTGATCAGCAAGTAGGGCAAGCTCGATATCTATGCACCAACATAAGGGAGATTGTTAGAATATATTATAATTAATTAGGAGGGAAGAAGAAAAAGAAGGCAAATAGAAAAGAAAAGAAAAATAAAATAATGAGAGAAAAAATACAAAAGTTTTGCAAGCGCGATTTACTTTCGCTGTTAATTTTGAGGTAGGGGGGATATACCTTGTTGAGTTTCTACTATATTTTAATTTTTTTATTCCAATAATGTTTGTGTGAATGATTTTTTTTATGTGCTTGTAATCTAATATGGCTTTATGAATTGTTAATTTTTCGTTTTTCATGGCCAGTATTATTATATGCCTGTTATATATGATTTTGAGTATAGCTTATGTTTTATTGAGGAACCTATTGAGCTATGTAGCTCAACCCAACTCCCCCCCCCCCAAAAAAAAAGCCATTTTTTTGCGATTTTGATAGCATTCGATCTTGAGCAGTGAAATGGTGGAATTGTAGCAGTGTTATTTATTATATATCTTTTGAATATCTGTGTATCGTTACTTGTAATTATTCTATGATTATACTCGGGACATGGGAAGCATAGATATCCTCTGACTAATGTACTGTTAGAATCTTATGTATCTCTCTTTTGTTCTTATGAATAAATTTTTAATATTATAATTTGGATGTTGATAATTCCATATTTTATATTAAAATTTCTCCCATTTTATTAGAATACATTAATTCACATCTCAAAATTTGGGGCATAATGTGGGTGTTTTTGGTTTATAGACCCCCTCCTAACGCACACACGGAATTTTTTTTTACTTCTCCATGTTGGGTATTGTTTTCTTATACGCTATATTAAACTAATATATCTAGAGCTTGATCAGAGATTCTTTAATCGTTTTTTTACAACTCTAAAAAAACACACGTATATTTTCAGAGAGAAAGAAATAACCCACCTAGGGTTTTGAGTTTATGTCATAAATTGTTATTCTTTTTAAGAACAACACAGAAATCTCAATTGCATTCCTCAAGCGTAATCAAAGAAAAGAGAAGTGGTCAACATAATTGAAGGTGTCCGTGGCATGTGATTTGTTGTGTAACCAGTTAGGCATTTCAGCTAGAGCTGTGGACAAGATCGTCGAGGTGAACATTAGAGGAATATAGCTCACCCTAGGCATTTCGAAAGGTTTTCGAGTCGTCAGTACTTTTTCATGGAAAAAGGACAAAAGTGTGTTTTTTTTACCCTTTTGGGGTACAACGTGGTCTGCACAACCAGAGTGGGTTCGGGGACTATGTTATGACATGGGAAGGTGTTAGGCACCTGGGACACCCTTTCGACTTCTAAATGGGCATGCTTAATATCAGTTTTTAACATGTTTCCTATTGTTTTTGGCCTAAATGTACATGTGTATCAATTTTATTAGCATGCAAGAGAGATGGCACGAATTACAAGGAAAACTGAAATAGAAAAAGAAGAAGACTGATCAGGTCCCATTGAAGACCAATCAGTCACCTATAGAAGGTTGATCAACCATCCGTGTTAGTGTACTAATTTTCCATTTTTCGGTGCAAGGGAGCATGCTAAGACAGATTAAAGCCAAATTATGGATGTAAAAATGTATTTACAGATCAATCATAATCCAGAAATAGTTTATGTGTCATACAAGCATTCCTGATCCAATTTCGGATTTATTCAATGTATACATGCATCATGCAATATTTACAGCAATTTATACACATACATAGGAGGCAATTAATGGATTAAAGACTGATTCGAAAGAGATTAATAGAATATCTTTATTTCGAAGACAAAGCTATTGTTTCGATTGATATAAAAAGAGTATTACAAGATATAACTAGTATATGAATTTCAAATACATCGCTTTTACAACGTGCTTTTATCTTTAGTTCTAGTTCCTATTTATCTAGATGTGATTTCGAGCATTTGTTCTTTTCTTTCTCTTCCGGACTCTCTCCGAGCTCTCTTCCTCACTTTGGAGGCTCCCCTCTCTTTTGCCTTCAGCTCTGCTGATATAGTGTAGGATTATGCCTTTTCCATCGAAGATCAATCTGTATGTACTGTAGACCAATTCTTGTCTTTTGAAGACCGATTCGAGAGGGCCTAATACCGATCGGCCATTGAGAAGCCCGATCGGTCATTGATGATAAGACTGATCTATGGCTGCAAATAACCGATCAGTGCCTTCATTAAACCAACTGGTCACTGATAAAAACTCGAGATACTGACTTATTTGGAGAAGACTGATTAAACTGTCGTAAAGACTGATCTATGTCCATGAAGGACTGATCAACCTATTATGAAAGTTGATCATTAACCCTAAAAGACCGATCCAGGCAACGTAAAAACCGATTCACCATTGCTTAAGACTGATCGGTCTTTTATTGAAGATGTGAGAGACCGGTCGGCATTTTGACCAATAAATGAAGACCAATCGGTCTTTTATATTCCCACCCTCTTCAATTTCCTTTTCTCTTAGATTTTGATATTTCATTTAAGCTGTTACTTCTTGATGTTATTGGACTCCAAGTACACCCCTTTTTGGTGCCGTCCGAGGCCTGTATTTTACTTCAAATGTCTTATAAGTCCAATTCTATTTGGATCGGATGGTGAACGATCTCTTTCTCCAAGGGTCATAAAATGGAGTGTTTACACCGAAAATACTGACGCGCCGCTTGCCTAGTCGTATGTCCCATGACAACAATCACACTGACCCTTTCTGTAGCCAAACGTCTAATCAAGACGGCGCGGGAATTAATATCACTTGGACCCCCTCGCTTCGGGACCCACCCAAAAGTACAAAGTGTACCCTCAGGGGTAAGGCGTAATGGAACAATGATTTGGATGGAAACATTGCCCGAAGGTACCCCCATCAAAGCGAAAACATCTAGAGGTGTCATCTTCACCTCCCCCCAACTCTAGTGGAACGTAAGCATCGTGTTCCACCAATGCGAAACTATCGCCGTCACCAAAACAACTACCCAGAATACCTGCTCAGTCAAGGTATCAAAAAAGGAACCAAAAGGAGTTGCGAAGAGCAACTCCTGTACGAGCACTGGATCTTGTCTCCACTCAGTAAATATACTGTTAGGAGAACCCCAAACTCGGCCAGGCCACTATAGTGGCAAAACAAATATACTTTTATATAAGATTATGAGAGTTATAAGGTTTACGAGGGTAAATTATGTAATTTTCAAAACCTAAGGGTAATTTGGTATAATTTTATGAGTCATAGGATTTATAGGGGTAAATTATGTAAATTGCAAAATCTGAGGGTACTTTGGTATAATTATAAGAGTTATAGGGTTTGTGAGGGTAAATTATGTAATTTTTAGAACCTGAGGGTACTTTGGTGTAATTATGAGAGTTATAGGGTTGACGAGGGTAAATTATGTCATTTTTAAAACTTGAGGGTACTTTGGTGTAATTATGAGAGTTATATGGTTTTTTAGGGTAAAATATATAATTTTCAAACCTGAGGGTACTTTGGGTACAATTATGAGAGTTATAAGGTTTATGATGGTAAAATATATAATTTTCAAAACCTGAGGGTACTTTGGTGTAATTATGAGAGTTATAGGGTTTACGAGGGTAAATTATGTAATTTGCAAAACCTGAGGGTATTTTGGTGTAATTATGAGAGTTATAGTGTTTATAAGGGTAAATTATGTAATTTTCAAAATCTGAGGGTATTTTTGGGTAATTATGAGAATTTTGAGATAACGTATTTTATATACATTTTGTTTGAGAGTTCTAAAAGGTTCTAAAGGTGAAAGTATGTAACTCCTAAATCATATATTACTATCAGTAAACTATGTAAATTAACGTAAGCCTATTTTTATAGGAAACGGCAAATTAGGAATACAGGGAATCAACAAACATAAAGAATATTCTCGAAAGCATATATCATGGTACTCATACATGCGTAAAAGCATTAAACTAGCAATACACAGATATCTATAGATGCGCATGAGGAAAGATTTTAAAAGACCATATCCAGGTAGAGGCTCCAGTGACGGATCTCATGAGTAGCCCGAGTAATATCCCAGGTGAAAGGCTCTAACAGTAGCAATCGATACAGACGAAGAACGTCAAGAACATGAGTAGCCCGAGTAATATCCCAGTAGACCACTGCCGGCCCGCGATCCACACCATCCTAACAGTAGCAATCGATACAGACGAAGAATTCATAGAGAAGATGCAGCGCAAAATGCCGTGGGCACCAGTAAATTTGACCTTCTCTTGGTCACCCTCCAAATAATCAAGATGTCCTCCATGAGCTGGGTCCATAGCAGTATAAGAATAGTTGTAAGGAAAAAGCAGAAAAGGGCCTAAAAGGGCAGGGCTTTTGCGCTAGAAAAGTGAGAGAAAAGAGAGCAAGAGAGAGAAAGAGAAAGAGAAATTAGAGAATGAGGTGGAATGAGTTCAGTAAGGGATTATATAATAGGCTTGTTTGTCGCGTGACAAAGGTGTGAATACATCATTTTGCGACCCTCACAAGAATTCTGATCTCTAAGAAAATGAACACGCATACATGCACGAGCATTCATACATGCATACATACTACATACATGTGATACAGGTAAAAAAAGAAAGTAAAAACGGATACTCGGGTTGAATCAACTTCACTACGAAAACCCTCAAATACACCAAGAACACACACCTATACATGTATGTTCTGCTCTTCTAATCCAGCTTTTCAATATGTAAATCATAAAAGCATATAAAATAAATTAAGAAAACAAAAAGAACATAATTTAGTAACCAATTCTTGATTTTCTATGATTTTTCTTCAATTTTCTCTTATCTTTTTTTCTTCGTTTTTGTCTCCTCTCTATTTTCTCTATTTTTGGTAAATAATTAGAATTTTGGGAAGAAAATAGTGTATAATATCTATTATTGCTAAGCCAAGCACCTCAATTTGTCTTGTTATGTTCAAATGAAAATGAAGGAGAATGAGACGCCTATCACTTGCTTGCAAATTTACACATAAGCACCACTAGCACTTTGTTTTCAAGTTTCACTCCATTTCTTCTACTTCTTTACACATGTAAGCACCTCATACTTTCTTAAGTGAAATTCAAGATGGCACTACAACTTGTACATAACACTCAACATATGAAATGCACACATAAAGCTTGAATACAACTCTCCAATTCAAATATATTTACACTTAGCATTAAACACCCGCTAAATGCAATGATGTATGATGCATACTAATCATGTTTAATTATGTAAATAAAATATGTTTAAGGTTTGGGGTCTCACAAATTTCTTGTGCTGTGGATTATTTTTGTGTGATTACTTCCTTAATATAAATTGTTAGAAAACACAACACATGATTTCGATAGTACTAAAAGTTGATTAGACTTAGGGCTTTAAATCCGCTTATCAAATCTCTAATTCTTTTCGATAAACCCCCTAAAATCAACATAGGCAATACGATCCCTAATTTGGTTTCTTCATATTGAATTAGGACTTCGATTGAATAGAAATAGACATCTTGTAACGACCCCAATATTATTTAATATTTTATTTTTGAAGATTATGACATTTTGATTAATCTTTTATAGCATCACTGTGTTAATAATTTTATTTTAATGCATTAAATATCAATTATTTATGGTATTTTAAATTCTATAATTTATTAATGTCTTTAATTGACTTTTATCATATTAAAGATTGGAGTAGTAAATTAGTTTGTCCGTAATTTTATTAAAGTTTGATAATTAATTAATTTTGAAAAAAAAGTTTAATTGTATTTCCTTATTTTTATAGAAAATGACACTACAAAAAGTTGGTTGTTTAAGGAGAAAAGTGTTTTGGCATCTAGAATTTCACGCGTCGATAACTAACCAACTTTACACTTTACATCTTTTTCTATCGCATTGGTTACGAAGACCATTTCAGCATTATTATATACCCATTTCGGCTGATAGAGGTGTCATGTCTCCATTGGTGAAGATGACCATATCAACACTTTCAGCAATCTAGTTGATCTGATTATATTCGGCAATTTTGGCTCTGCTCTGGACCTTTTCCTTTTTCTGCAATTCTTAATGGCTTTGCCCGATTGCTTAGGCCCAAATCAAATTGATATTTTGAGCTCCCTCAAAAATCCTATCACGAATATATTATTTTATTTGTTTATACATTGAATTAAAATGACAATGGAAGCGTGTTGATTTATGGAAAGGAGTATATGTTTCGTTTTATAACTAAGATTATACATACTTGTATATATATAGATATAGATATTCTCTAAGTTATAATATACATTATGCTTGTATCCACCATTGATCCAATTTCGTTTATTAATAGTATTGTTGTCTCGTCTTGAAAAATTATTAATTATGTAAGTACGTGCACTTACATATATTGCACCCATATGCACATATCAATTTGTTATTCCCTTTGCTTTATTTGAGATTGGTTTAGAATAACACTTTAATGAAAAAGTGTATTATTTTGGAGAAAAATGATAAAACCTATTTTTTTTGGTGTACTAATTAATTATAGTACTTTTTATATTCTCTCTTAAAGATTGAGAATTTGATTTATTCCAAGAAAAAGTGTTTGATGCTTTAAATTGTGAGTAGATTTCATGGCAATTTGAGAACTTCACTATATTTTTATTGGAATAATGGAAGTTGGAGAATTATTTGAGATACAAATATTGTATCCACGCTTTGATAATTGAAAGGCATTATAAATTTTTAGAAATCCAAGTCACTACCATAATCCTTTTGTGTAAAATTTTGTATCACCCACATCATAAAGAGAAACTACTTTTGGTCTTGCAAATTAGGTTGATTTGATCGTTATATCGAATAGTTGTATTTTTCCTCCATTAGATATATAATGAGAGGTTTGCGCAATATAGCCGAATAATGGCTTCCTAGACTTATATGCTTAATTAGCTATCTGCCGTGGAGAACACTCCATATGCAATACCTCGTTTAGATTGGGGTGCTCCTAGAAATGTGGCTAGTGTATGACATAGTTATACAGGTATGTATGTTTAGCATATGGAGGTGCAATTGTGGTAGTAAGAGTGGACTTGATACAAATTAATAATTTACTTCCTCGATTTTCGAGTTTTATTAATTACATAATTGTTCCAACACTTTAAAGATAGTAAACATGTTCATAAAATTATGAAACTTTGCAATTGCATGTAAAACTACATCCCGGACATTTTTAGTTCTTTTGAGTTTTTCGATATCAGGCCATTTAGGCCTTCAAAATTGTTAATTATAATTCTTTAATTTTGTTATTTTTTGTGCTATGTGTTAAGCATTGCTTTAGACTGCTTCAGTTGCCAATTCTTGCAAGAGTGATGTGAAAAACGCTATTTCGCCCTTTTTTCTGTTTTGAGTTTTTCCCAAAAATGTCATTTTATTGCTTTTTCGTACCGTTTTCTACTGGTGCATTTTTATGGTTATTTTGAGTGTGATCACTAATCGTTCATTTATAGGGTTGTAGGCTTTACTAACGTTTTTATAGATTGAGCCTACTACAACTAAGGGTTCAGTACATAGGTGATATCTCATTCTTAGTTCATGTTTAAGAAACTATTCGCCAATATGATTTAAGGTTTTCAAAAGGAAAACAAATATAGTTTTCCGTAAAAAGTAATAAAACCTAATAGCGAGACAAGAAACTATTTTCCACTACTAAACCATGAAACTACCCTTTTGTCCAGGGAGAGTACGGAACTACTCTTCTTGTCACATGGCTATGATAACTATTTAAACACTCAACCACCACATAAACTTTGAATAAAACCATATAACCTACTTACCTGATATATTGAACTTGGTACGATGTACCCGGTAGGTTCTGCTAGCTTTCACTGACGTTGGATCTTTAAATATTCGATCGACACACAAATGATTACAAGGGAAAACATGCTTTTTGGCATCAAAATTAAGCCAACACTAAAATATAAACATAATAAGAAGCTCCAAACCAAAAACATAAATTGTCAATAAAAGCTTCCCCAATGAGGGAGAAATAAGGACATTGAAAAATAGTAAATGAAGAAGGCATACAATTTTCCCAATAATCCAATAACTATATATGATCAAAGACTTTTAATAATTAGATTTTCTCCTCAGATGATAAAAAGAAATGGTTCAGAAACGAGCAAACAACCGGATCCCTTGCCTCTTTTTAAAGAATAAAATGACTTAACCAAAACAAGTTTTTGAAATTCCCATGAACAGAAGAATATTTATATGAATATAACTCTCTTTCTCTACGGCTTCTTGCTAGAAGAACAATTGCTATCGATGATGGAGACATAAATACAGGATCATTTGATATTGCGTATAGATTGAACAAAATTTTTTTGTTAAAACCCTATAAAAATAAAAGGATTTCACCTTTGTGGATCATGTAGAGGATCCATATGAGGAGACTAGGGTTTGAAAGCATCAGATTGTGATTTGGTCAAATTTTTTAATTCTAGCTGGGCTGCGAAAATTAATTTTTTTCGCCACCGAAACAACTTATGATCGTCCTGATTTTTTGTGCTAAATCGGTAACTTTGCGTTCCGAACACATATCCAAAAATCAGCCGGATCCAACGGTGCAATCAAAAGTTACGATTAATTTACGACTGCTGTGCCGAAGAACCTAAAGATCTTCTATCGTATTTCTTCCGCCATCAAATCTTGCACCGAGTGTGGGCGGTATCACCAAGACTTTCTCCTCTCTCAATAGAACAAACCCTAACTCATGAGAATTATTATTATCTTGAGAAGAGACAAGGCCGGCGTATATATAAGGTTACGATAGGGACCTTAAGGAGAAATAAGTGTTTGGGCTTCCTGGAAAGTTGGAATCCTAATTCCACTATGAATTAGTTCCTTCCATAAATTATAATTCACACTACTAAAGAATTATAATTGCACTACCGTCCTTATCTAAAAATTATATTTCGAGCTCTTTGTTATTAAATACTTATTATTCTCCCCACGTTAAGATTACATATAACCGTCATTTAAATTAAATTACTGACAATTATATTTAAATGACTTCTTAATCCTTGAGCCTACAACTTAACTTATTTGACGTGTCGGATTAACATAATCCACCTGCAGGGTTTGACATGATCAAAACTTATAAGCTTCTCAAGGGGCTATCATCAATCCCTATACCGGGACGTGGATTCCTTCAATAATTAATATTCATCACACATATAGTGTCGTCATGCAATTCACGAAGATTATTGATCTATAAATGAATCTCACTCTTAATGATTCAAAACAACAAACACTACATATATATATATATATGTATATTAATTATTTCAAGATTAAGAGTATAAGTAATCATAATAACCACAGGATTTAAATTGTTTTATATAGTCAGTATAAAAACAATTAACCCAAACTGGCCCTATTCAATACACACAAAGTGTACTAGCACAACGAGTTAAAACTATATCGTTTCCCGTAGTTAAGATAAACTACTAAAACTTGTGCTACAATCCAACCGATAGGTGTCAAATTCCATCTAAGATTGTGAATCATTAAACTTATATTCCACAAGAACTGATGATATGATCTTCTGTGTGTAAGCTATACTCTACACACCAAATCATCTACTATATAGAATAACAGACACACATGCATAATATTTAAATAAATAATATAATGCAACCATTGCCCATAAAGATTCTCATTAAAATAGCGAAACCAAGTTTATAACATATCCAAACCAATAAGAAAATTATGGCTTTTAGTATATCACTCTAACAATCAAAGAGAACATAATCAATTGAATAGTTTGCAAAAATCCTAACTTGAGACCGACGTCACTTAGGAACATCTAATACACATTGCACTGAGGGAATGAGGACGATTAGAAACCACCACATCACAAGCATTTTCTAGACAAACAATCACACACAAGCCCTTTTTATCGGTGTGATACAAATCACAATCCCTTTCTACAGGCAATCACGCAGAACTCCTCCCTATAGACACAATTTAATCGTAAGCCCTTTCCATAGGCAATTAAATCACAAGTCCTTTCTACAGGAATGACAAGAATCACATGCCCTTTCTATGGGCACAAAAAAACACACAAAGTCCTTCCTACAAGCATGATAAAAAGTACAAGCCCTTTCTATAAGTAACCAAAAGCTCTTTCCAAGGCATATAAGAACATTCTGCGCCTAGAAGACACATGCACAAGTCTTCCCCTATACCCATAATGTGAAACCCTAGTGATGTCCAGTTAAAGCGGCAACATAACAAGGTTAACATAATCGATTATCTGAATTAAGGTTCTCAGAACCAAGGATAATAGGGTAGTGATCATGATAATAACAACTAGTTATCGGGTGGATAAAATCCTACATTCGGCCTTATGAGAACAGTTTCAGTCAATAAGGATTCGAAATCCTACACTAGCTATCTCATGGCAATCAATTCTCATGATTTTTACTCGTGGAGTATGTTTTCAAAAAGCCCTAAGCTTTTCGGTAAAAACATTGAATCTTCATGCATTCCTTAGTGTTCTTGCTAAAACCGCAAATCAGAGTATATCCGAGTTGTCTCAATTCCTCGTGGATAAGGAATTTTTTAGTCCAATCTCGACACCTAGGGTGTTATATTGACCAGAAATATTCCAAGAGGAAAAGCAAGTATATGCCGGGGATTTACTTTTCCACCATTCATTTCTCTCTTATTATATGTTTTATAGTGGGAAGGTAATAATCTAAAACCTCTCTTTAAATTAAGTTATATATTTACATCGGTTTTTAAATTATTAGCAGTGTAGACTTATTATAGTTGTTGCTCCATCCACTTCTAATTGGATAAACTTACTGTTAAATTATCAGTAGTTCAATATTTTCAATATTGTCTTTTCAAAACGCTGATAAAAACCCTTTTAGAAAACCAAAAGGAATAAAAATGTATTGTTGCCTAGACAAAACACAACTTTCAAAACCTAGACCGATAAAGTTTTATGTAAGAGTACTATCAGGGTATATCATGTCTTCCACATAAATTAAGATATTATTGGTACACTATCCTCAAGAGTACAATTCCATATTAAATCAATTCCGATAAGACCCAATCTTTTCTAAAGGTTCCAAACCAACAAAATGAGGTATTTAATATCTTTGTCTGAGGAAATAATATAGAATCATCTCCCTCTTTTAAAACTAACAAACGATTTGTCACAAATAAATAAACTTTGAGAAAACAAAAAACATTGGCTCTAGAAATACACAATTTTTATCCCTTCCCATGATTTCCCAGAAAATCAGGTTTTCAATAAGATATATTAAGAAAGTGGTAAAATATCGATAAAGGCATCCAAGTTTTCCATCATAGAATAAACATATAAGACTACTAGAGATAGAAAGAGCAGGCCTAACACCTTACCAATCTGTAATATAGTTCATGAACCCTATAAAATCCTAGTTTCGTAAACAATGTGTAAGGAAAATGCCATCCATAGGCTTTTCTCTTTATACAAATCTTTCATTCATTTTATCATAAAATATACTGGCAAGTTTGAACGAACCACCTTGCATCTAGAATAGGATAAAGGGACACATCATATGATTTATCATCATATATAAGCAAATAAGCTATCTGAATAACTCTGCTGCTTCCCAATTGAAGGTTGGGACCTAGGCCGTATTCACGGATTATTACACATGCTACACTTTGATCGAATTTTCTAGTCATTCACACTTGCAGCGAATGCTCAAGAAAATAGACAATGATAAATTAATATATGTTGGGCCCTTGATTTAGATTTGCACCGATATGGCACCCAACTTGATTATAGATAGGCTATAGGCCACGTTTACCTAAAAAGACCTAGGTACAATTTAAGGGATTCCATCCCTATTAATTCTTTGTTGAACCATTATAGTTCCAATGTGGGAGTATCGGTTTAAGCTAACCATTTTCAACAATTTCCATCTTGAATAAAATTTACCAAATTCGTGTAGTCTACCATCAAAATCCTCTACAGGACATCATCCACTAATTCACCTTTGGACTCGATAACTAGGTCTTCTACTAGGGGACCAGTGCGGCATGGAGCTTTAGCCACTCCTTTGATACCAATTGTTGGGTTGCAGCTCCAGTCACATATCGATATTGTGTCCAACTTAACTACATTTCGGCTACAGGTGTAGGTTTTAACTCAAAAGTTCTCAGTACAATTTAAGTGATCTACCTTTATTATTAATCTCATATACAATACTACATTTGTAATGTGAGATTGTTGATTTAAGCTAACCATTTACAACAATATATGCATACATATACGCATAAAAACTCAATTTCAAACTTTGAAAGCATACACAATTCATTGCATTGGAATTGTGTAGGCTAATTTTTCTTCCCATTAAATTTCAAAACTTAAAATTAAGTTTCCAACACATTTTAAATGTCTTCCAAAGGAAATAATGGTTTGGTAAACTCTTAATAGTCTGTCCGATGAAATTAGAGAACAAAAAAAATGATGATTTTGGTTATTATGATAATTGAATTCATGGATTGAAAAATTCTGGAGCTGGGTTTTGATGGCCAGGTTTCTTAAATGGTTGTTTGGTATTTGACAACAACATGGAGTTTACAACTTTATAAATATACAATACAACTTCTTAAAATAGTTCATACTACGTCAAAGAGATAATTGCTCCGGCAATATGGGTAAACTTGTTTATAATTCCCCTACCAAAGTTTGACTTTTTTTTCATTTTCATTTATGAAGTTCATTTTGCATCATGTTAGTCTTTACTGTCTGTTCTCGTTTAGACTTTAGTCCAAAACTCAACCCGCTATTAGGTTTTTAGATGAAAAGTCACGTCAATTGCACATGGAATTTTCGATCCAAGAAGCAAAATGCTCAATTTTTGACATTGTCTTTTATTTAAATGAGTCATATCCAAAAAAAATATTACTTGTTAAATATGAAGCATCTATTTTTCTACCTAATGGTACAAATTACTACTCTCCTTTAAAATCCATTGAAAACCTTTCAAATTAGAAATAAGTAAATATATGTTTATATATTTCTGAGATCGGGAAGGATTTTCTTATAGTGTAACACCCATATCTATTCTTCCTTACTCATTTACCCATTAGAGAAGACTATGTTGTGCTAAGATACCGTTAGAACAAGCTTAGCATAAGCCTAGAATTGGCTAAGCAATTATGGATACAATAATTAAATAAACAAGCACCATCAATATTCAAGAAATACGAAAAACAAGAGATTAAAGAAGAAAACAACTAACCAAGCACGCAAGCAATTAGGTGGTATTGGCAAAACCACCACTAATCGTCTAATCCACTAAGTGATAGATATTATTAAAAAAGATCAATTCTGAGTACAACCGCAAAGCAAACCATAGCCGCCAATTAGAGCACTCAATATTATTTCTCAAATGTACTCTCTAACCTAGCTAGAAAATTATACAATTAAAAATACCTATGAAAAGGGTTCTATTTTTAGGGAATAAATCCAATCATTCTAGGTTGCACAAAGCTAAAACCAAATTGGAATTGTACAATACAAAGCCAACTAAGAATTGGACAATACATTGCCAACTAGAAATTGGATAATACAAAACCAACTAGGAGTTTGACAATATAAAACCAACTTGCAATATGATTCTCATACAGAGCAAAATCTTCAGACCCTATGGGTGAATAGATGTCAAAGACGAAAAAAGAAAATTACAAGTAGATATAGCATTTAATTTTTATTTTTTTCTACAACGGGTGTCCAAATCGGCTTTCATGCACCATGATAATTCCGGTTCTTAGAACATTGGCCAATCTAACTACTAAATTTTTTTTAATCTACCGAAACTTGATCAAAAATGCTTTTAATCAAACTTAAAATATCTTAAACTTAACGCATTACCACTAAATCACTTTAAGTAATTATGTCATAAGGTATTTAGTTCACCTAAAAATACAATGTTGAAGGAACAAAATAAATCTTGACCAATGGATGTCTTAGAGATGGCTTGGATTTTAATTACTAAGGCCACTATTATGAATAGTACAAATCCCAGCCAAATTAATTACTTATCCTAATCTTCTCAATAAAGTAACCGAGAGACTGTTAATATAAGACAACATTTAAAGCCAAATTAAACGTGACCAATGCATGACTTACTATTTTATTTTATTTTTAAATTAAAGGAGGTCTAAGTCAATCCCTTACTCCTACAAATAAGAAAACTTCCCTTCCACCCCCATAAGTCGAACCCTTGACCTCAAGGTAAAGATTGAGGTTGCCTACCACGCTTTACTATTCAAGCAGTAATAAGATAGATATCTAGAGGTCGTTTGATAATATATAAAATGAAAATAAATATAGTTAGCGTTTGTGAGAAGTTAAAAAATATGGTGTGGTATGTGGTGAGATACTTTCTTAGTTTTTCAAGAAAGGAAGTATTTTTGTATTAGATAAATTCATCTGGTAGCGATCATACTATTTTGGCAGTATGTCCTGCTTTAGTGTGTTTACTAGCTTAGGTTGGGTCGGTCGGCGTGTGGGGTTAACCACACCATCTAAGTCCTCAGGTACCCAATAGCCAAACTTTTCCTTATAAAACCCATAAAAAGTTTCACATCTTCTTATGTGCACTACCTAAGGAGGGGATTTAGGCGATGTACATCATCCGTCACCTAAGAGATGTTTTTAGGTCGCCTTACATTATGCGACATAAATTACGTCGCTTTACATTATGCGACATAAATTACGTCGCCTTAGATACATCCCCTAATTTTGGTCACCCAAGGTCTTAGATGACGAATGATATTATGACGTCGTCTTAGTTGTACACTTAGGCCACGTAGCTAATATCCTCGGTCAGTTAAGGTGGTACACCTAAGCCAAGTAGGTGTTATATTAGGTCACTTACGAGGTACATTATGCCACGTTGGTTTTATCCTATGTCTGCTAAGAGGGAAACCTAAGCCATGCAGATATTATCGTTCATCATCTAAGGTGGTACACCTAGGCTACGTTGGTATTATCTTACGTCTGCTAAGAGGTAAACCTAAGCCACACAAATGTTATGCTATGTCCTCTAAGGTTATATATCTAGGCCACCTTGGTATTTGTACTATGTCTCCTAAGAGGTACACCTAGGCCACCCATCTATTATCCTACGTCATCTAAGGTGCAATACCTACGCCACGTTGGTTTTACATTACCTCTCTTAAGAGGTACATTTAGGCCACGTTGGTTTTCCACTACCTCGCTTAAGAGGTACATTTAAGCGACGTAGATATTATCCTATGACTCTTAAGAGGTAAACCTAGGCCACGAAGGTTAATTCCTTTGTCTCTTAAGAGGTACACCTAGGCCACATAGGTATTATAGTACGTCTCCTAAGTGTACGTCTAAGCCACGCACCTACGTCGCCTAAAAGCTAGTCACAATAATTAAAAAAGCTTTATAGGCACTAAACTTGATTATTGGGGCCAGTAATCTGGATTACTGGGGGCAGTAATCCATATTACTTGGGGTTGCCGGTGTCAATAATCCTAGTTTTTGTGTGAAGCCGCACCTGCACATATACAACCTGCTCGCAATATTTAATTGCAAGTACAACCTGCCCAATTTATCATTCATGCATTCATTTTCATTCAATAAATATATGTCAAATAAACTATCAAAATTTGTTCAATTCCATTCAACAATAAAAAATAGTTCAAATTTTCAAAATATTTTACAATTAATGTTAAACTAAGGAAGAGGAGCCATCCGGGGGAGGATTTGGCGGTTGAATCCCTGTCGCTATAAAGATATACTCGATGTGAGCTTGCATCTTGCGCTCAAAATTGAGTCTCTCCCTCTTTTGCTCGACCCTCTCCCTCAAAAGCTGCACTTCTATCTCAGATTGATGTGCCCTTAGCTGGGCGACCTCAGCCTTCAGCTCCGAAGATCTGCTGCTATTCGTCTATGATGATGGGCCTCTCTTTTGTGGCAGCTTCGCAGAGGCACTCCCTAAGCCCCTCACCCTCGTCCCTCTCGAAGGACTCATCCCTATCTCAAGGATAGAGACCTGGGTCTCGTAAGAGAGGACCAAGGCCAGGGCGCTGGCCGGCGACATACCGTCCGACGCTTTATCGATCCAAGGCAGATCGACCATCATCTTCTCCACCTTGGCAATCCTCACAGACTGAACGGCCTCCTGCAAATAACAATAAGTGTTATATAAGTTATTAGAATTAAATACTAACTAAATAATAATAATATAAGAAATAATAATTAAAGTGTTGTATAAAAAAGATTTACCACGCAGTCAGGGTCATACTTCTTGTACGCCTTGACATAAGTAGTGAGGTGAGGCACCTAGTCTCCCATCTCCTTCAGCTCATTAGCTCGGAGGACAAAGGCCTTGGCCCCCCCACTGTGGGCCTTCTTATTCTTGGAGTCCCGGATTTGGGCCATTTGCGTGCCCAATTCCTGCAATATACAAATAGTTGTATTTATTTAAGCATCTATAAACATATAAATTAAATGAAATAAAATAAAAAGAAAATAAGTAAAATAAATAAAAAATTACCTAAAAATCCTCAGCCTTGAAGTGGTCGCATAACCACTCCCACTAGTCCGGGCGATGTATGAACTCCACTAGAATGGGATCATTGCCTTGCGTCTGCCAGTTCTTGTGGATCTTGTACTTCCAATATTTGAAGTGATTCGCATCCTTCTTATGTATCCACGTGAAGATCACCTTATTAGCAGGATCGATGTCATAACTCTCCTACAAACCAAACAAGAAGAAACATTAGTACAAATAAAAATAAAATTTAGTAAGGGAAAAAAGTTAACTAGAATAACAAACAAGTACTTACTGACAGGTAGTCGAAGAGCATCATCCGCTCTGATAAAGGCATTTCCCCAAACGTTGGGTTCAACATCGGCGCTCGGTCTTTTATGAATTCCGACACGTCATTGACGAGTTGGGAACGAACTTCCTTTGGAGGCCTAAAAAACGTAGGGTCGAATGTCACACGAGACTTCCTAGACATACGGAGGATTGCCGCCGCCTTCTTCACGGTGACGGCTCCTATCTTGTTACTAGAGGAGGCCTGCGTACCTATAGATAAAAGCATATAACTTAATCAGTCAATCAGAAAGAATAAATAAGAATTGCAATATATAATTAAAGAGATCTAAGGTTATTACCCAATATGGTGGCCTCCGCTATAGCATGCCTGGAGCAAATGTTGCTTATAGGGAGGCCGGCACTGGTGGTGGGGGTCATGGTGTTGCCACTGGTCGAATGTGTAGACGGGCTAGGGAGTACCAGTGGTAATGCCGGTCACTGAAATTGCTGGGTAGCAGGGGGCTGGGCTGGGAGGCCACGCGTAACAAGGCCGGTTGCAGCTCATTGTACTGCACCTCTAGGCGCGACTTCTTCCTGGTCATAAAAGGGTTTGGATAATAGGAAACTTAAAACAAAACAAACACACATACATTACTGGGGCCAGTACTCCATTACGAAGTCATTATTGCTTTTTGCATTTGGGGGAAAATGGAGCACAATTAACAAGTTTGGATTAGTGTTTGGACCAATTCATACAGTTGATAACATAATTATGCCACAAAGGAACAATTATTCGAATACAAGCCACACTATCTAATTTCACGCAATAACACCTATTCAAGCCCCATAATTGCAAACCAATAGAAATGGGGAATGGGAAGCTTACCAAATGAAATAGGCTGTGTAGGAGAGAGAGAGAGAGAGAGAGAGAGAGAGATGGAGACAGGGATTGTGTAGGCTATATAGGAGAGAAGAGAGAGAATATCTTGTGTGTGGGGAAGAGTGAAGGGTGGGGGACAGAGAAGGAAAAGAAAGGAGGGTGCCGGAGGTGGTGGTGTTTGAGAGAAAGAGAGAGAGAGAGAGAGAGAGAGAGAGAGAGCGAAAAGAGATTATAAGGGTTTGTAAATAATGGAAAGGGGGAGGAAAGATTCAAATTATAAGTGATTATAAGGGTTTGTAAATAATTGAAATTTTCAAATTATGTAAAATTTTCGTGAAAATTTATGGGGAGAATGACTTTTGAGCAACGTAATATGTCTGTTCATCTCCTAGGAGAAACTTGAAAGACCTATTTATAATTCGTACATCACCTAAGTTTTTTTTTTAAAATTAAATAATTACTCAATAATTTTTTCTTCATTTTTTTACAAAATTCTATAGTCTTGATGGATCTTGTTTAATTGATCTTGATCAGTAGATTTTAAATATTAAATTTTAAATTTTTTTTATTTTAAGTTATAGCTTTTTTAATGTAAAAAAAATTTGGGAAAATGACCCATACATACAATCTCTAGCCTCCCTAACACATAGTCTACCCCGCTTTTTCAAAATAATACATCTTTAATAGTTGGATTAGCGTTGAGCAATTGATGCCAGTATATTGTCTTCTGGAACATACGAGGGTAAAACAAATGGAGATGATCCGTAAGAGAGGAGAGCCGAGTCTGTGTTGTAGACAACCAAACTCACACCGAAAATGGAGGAAAATCTCGAAATAGAGATGAAGAAGTCATACAGTTTCCCTATTCACCCAATAAGCAATGTGGATGAGTCTACCTCAGAGGTTTCAGGCGGCGACATCTTTCCTCCCGATGCAAAGAGGCCATCAGGTAAGCATAGGATTAAGAGGATGAAGTTAAGCAGAGAGTATAAGAAGATGTCGATTACTTGCGACCGGTGTCATAAGGAGGGCAGCCACAACAGGCTTAGTTGTACTTTTAAAATTGGGAAATTAGATTCTTATAGTGTTTAGAGAAATTTTTTGGTCAAATATGGTGTTTTATAATTGATTGTGTAAATTAATAATATAATTTGTCCAACCAACCACGAGATGACACGTGGCCGTCCACGTCAACTACCTGCCCTTATGTGGTGAGAGGAGCTCTGAGGAGCTCCATCCGAGCTTAACAAGGAAGGCCAAGCTCATTAGCAATTGAATACATCCTGTGGAGTTATTATTGCACTACAAATTGTGAGACCCAGAGCTTAGAGCTCTTTGGACCAGCTCTGGAGCATCCTCGCTTAACCGTTATGACAGAAGACATAGACGACTACCACCTACCATGCAGAAAGCACAAAACATCCCTCACTTTTTACAAATTATTTACCAACTTCATTTAATGTACTAGAGTTCATGGAGAAGCAAGGTCAGAGTTAGTGATGATCAAGGCATGGTTTTAGACATGCCCTCAGAGCTCTGCCATGCATGTATCTTCTCTCAGTCATATATATAGAAGGAGAATCTAGTATTTACTCCAAGGTTAATGAACTGATCAATACATCAGAGAATGTACACGAATAACTATTTCATCTACCTAAGTCAAGCAATTACTCGAAGAACAAGAGAGATAAGAGCTCGGAGCATTCAATAGCTTAGCATTAGTATAGCCCAAGCACACTCCCATTGTAATGTTGTGAAGATAGTTCAGTTAGAGAGATTTTTGTGTGGTTGTATTAACTGATTGTTAAAACATCAAGACAAGGCAAACTGAGCTCCTAATTAAGGGTATACCTGTGCCTTCTGGCATAGTAAAATAAATAAAATTTGATAATAAAATAAAAAGGAGTAATGTGCGATCAATTAGTATGTGAAAATAATTCAATCACGTCTGTTATTATGATTTGAAAATAATCCAAAAAATTGATTGATGTACCGTTAACATTACTAAAAACGACAGACTGAAATGACCAACAATATACGAACAGATAAAATACGTCCTTCAATGTTACTCATTAATTTATTTTTTTAAAAATAATTTTGTATTGATGATGGATCTTGTATAATTGATCTTGATTAGTAGATTTTAAATATTAATTTTTAATTAATTTTGGGGGAATGACCCATAACTAAAACCCAACCCAATTTATGCCCGCTAACTCATACACGGCTAAAAATTTACCACTAACTCTTTTTCACCCATCTCTTATGAAATATTCCTAAATATTCCTCTTATTTACACCTGGTGCTACTCTACAACAAATAATCGCTTTTAAAAAAAACTCTTCACTCTCCCTAGTCCCCACTTAACCAGTACCACCATTTCTTGTGCTCTGTTTCACACATTTTTTGGACGACCATAATGTCAATCAAAAACTGTTTTTAATTAGTAAGAAGATTTTATTTGATGAATGCATGTCGCGATTATGATCAAATTTTGAAATTTAGGGTTTAGAAAAAATAAATGAACCCTATATATTTGTTTATGTTCATTGAAATTTAGTATCTAACTCGACATGCGGTTGCTATTCATTTTTGATTGGTACAACGTTAATAAAAACTAGGTTGGATTACTAGTGGGGCCAGTAACCCTCATAACTATATAATCTTATCTCCTAGGTAAACACAATTGTTTTGCTACAGTTCTGGTGTAAATGATTGTGAATAACAGTGTAAATGATTGTGAATAATTTTGATTACTTGGGCCAGTAATCAAGATTACTAGGACCGGTAATCTCCGGACACAATTGTGTCAATCGTTCCCTCTAATACCAATTAAGAGATAAAAGTCACTACGGACGACCTTCTATCCAATAACTAAAAGAACAAGACGGAAAATATGAACAAGGATCTTTTTAAGCAAACACATAAGTCTTATTTCACAAATAGAAATTACAACAGTAGCAAACCAAACAGCTTACAAGCTAGATTTTTCTCACAAAACACCCTCCCTAAAATGAAACTAAGAGGCTCCTTTTATAGATGGAAGGGCCAATACAACTTTGAAAAAGAAGATGCTTCACGAAATAAAAAAAAAAGAGAAAAGAATATAGTACTATTACACAAATCTTATCCAAACTGATGTTAGAGTGATATACTAAAAGCCATAATTTTCTTGTTGGTCTGGATATGTTATAAACTTGATTTTTCTATTTTAATGAGAATCTTTATAGGCAATGGTTACATTATATTATTTATTTAAATATTGTGCATGTGTGTCTGTTATTCCATATAGTAGATGATTTGGTGTGTAGAGTCTAGCTTACACACATAAGATCATATCATCGGTTCTTGTGGAATATAAGTTTAATGGTTCACAGTATTAGATAGAATTGGACATCCATCGGTAGGATTGTAGCACAAGTTTTACTAGTTTATCTTAACTACAGCAAACAGTATAGTTTTAACTCGTTGTGCTAGTACACTTTGTGTGTATTGAATAGGACCAGTTTGGGTTAATTTTTTTATACTGACTATATAAAACATTTTAAAATCCCATGGTTATTATGATTACTTATACTCTTAATCTTAAAATAATTAATAGACATATATATGTAGTGTTTGTTGTTTTGACTCATTATGAGTGAGATTCATCTATGGATCAATAATCTTCGTGAATTAGATGACGACATTATATGTATGATGAATATTAATTATTGACAGAATCCGCGTCCAGGTATGGGGATTGATGATAGCCCCTTGAGAAGCTTATAAGTTTTGATCATGTCAAACCCTGCTGGTGGATTATGTTAATCCGATATATCAAATAAGTTAAGTGGTAGGCTCAAGGATTAAGAAGTCATTTAAATATAATTGTCAGTAATTTAATTTAAATGATGGTTATCTATAATCTTAACGTGGGGAGAATAATTAGTATTTAATAATAAGGAGCTCGAAATATAATTTTGAGATATGGACGGGAGTGAAATTATAATTCTTTAGTGGTGTGAATTATAATTTATGAAATGAACTAATTCATAGTGGAATTAGGATTCCAAGTTTCCATAGGAAGCCCAAATACTTATTTCTCCTTAAGGTCCTTATTGTAGCCTTATATATATATATATATATACCGGCCTTATCTCTTCTCATAATAACAATAATTTTCATGAGTTAAAGTTTGTTCTATTGAGAGTGGAGAAAATCTTGGTGATACCATAGCCCACACTCGGAGCAAGATTTGATGGCGGAAGGAATATGATAGAAGATCTTTAGGTTTTTCGGTACAGCAGTCGTAAATCGATCGTAACTTTTGATCGCAACGTTGGATCGGGCTGATTTTTGGATATATCGTTCGGAAAGCAAATTTACATTTTGTGCGTGAAAAATCAGGATGATCAGAAGTCTTTTCGGTGGCAAAAACAATTAATTTTCGCAGCCCAGCGAGAATTAAAAAAATCTGGCCAGATCGCAATTTGATGCTTTCAAACCCTAGTCTCCTCATATGGATCCTCTACATGATCCACAAAGGTGAAATCTCTTTATTCTTATAAGGTTTTAGCAAAAGGTTTTTGTTCAATCTATACGCAATATCAAACGATCCTGTATTTATGTCTCCATCAAATTGGTATCAGAGGGATTGGTTTTCTTTGATACTGCGTATGGATTGAACTAGCCATGTTGTCCAGTTAAATCTATTCATGCATGTTGTTGTTGGATAGAACGTAGAACTCGCTAACCCTTGTTTTGCAGTGTTCTTGTCCCGCTATTATGGTCACATAATTATGTTTTATGTGATTGGATCCCACGATATTTTTATTCGTGGTTAATTTTAATGTGTATGATGATTTGGGTTTTATTCATGGTTGTAAATTAAATTTAGATCAGATTTGTGAACTCCTTAAAAGGAGGCATAAGATCTATGTAATTTCATTTACAGTTTAGATATAATAGTTTATGTGTGAACTCCTTAAATGGAGGCACAGGACCTTTGTATCGAAGATTGCAGTTTCTTTAATGAAGAACGTTGAAGAAGGCGTTTTCACCAAGGTTGATTCCCGACATAGTAAGTGAAGTGGCGATGTAGGTCATGACAGGTTTTTCAAACGATCTAGGGATGATGAAGCTTGGACCATAATAGCATGGATTTAATTATTCTTATTATTGAATGGTTTAATACTTTGTGTGATTGTGTGTTGGTCATATGTGTTTAATTATTAGGTTTCCTTATAATTTTGGACAACATGAATACATGACCATACCTAGAGTACCTTTTATTTTATGTTTAGTTCTTGTCAAATTAAAAAAAGGTATATAAATATAAATTTTGCGTAATTGAAAAATATAAGGTTTTTTATTTTTTAAAAAAAAGCAGCAAAAAATTTTTACTACACATGTCTTTTATATTTCATACCCTTGTATTTTAATTGACTAGAATTTAATATAAAATTTTCTTAACCCTCAGAAAATAATGCTTTAAATACTAAGTGAGTGAGGGATTTTTTCACATAAAAATCCCACGGTCTCCATCATTGGTTTGTAAATGATGTAATTTATTCTTCGTGTGAGTTATGGTGCTCACCTCCATATCGGAAAGAATAGATTGGGAATCATTGTACAAATTTCACTAACTGATAATTTTAAATGATGTGATTTATTTTTCGTGTGGGTTTTAGTGCTCACCTCCATATAGGAAAGACTAAATTGCAGAATCATTGGACTAAATTAAATGATGGTATACACTTAGATATAAATAATAGTATGCCCTCCAACTAAGTCTCTACTTTTATTTGTAGGACCAAAGGAATTCGGCTATTTAAATTTTACTTGACAATAAAGGATTGTCTAGATAGTATGTATTGCTTGACGATAAAGGATTGTCTAGATAGTAAAATTTAATAGGTTTACATCTGTCTAAAAAATAATGAATAATAGACGACCTCATTCACGGGGCATATTGTTCAAAGTCTTAGGCTACTGGCGAACACTTTTTGAAATGGTAGAGGGTACCATATTTAAAATATGTGTTCAAAGTTATTATTGTCCATCATAATTTGTATGTGATTCTCAAGTTTTAAAATGACAAACTCTTTCAATCCACTTTTAATTATTCGCAACTGAAACAAATTGATCGGACATAATTATATTGACTAAAAAAATGGAACTTGAACATTGTGCTTACTGTTAAAGAGTACAAGTTTGTGCTCACTGAGTCTTTTTCAGCAGAAACTGGTAAGGGGGCGACCGATGAGGAAACCCAGGCTTGCCGGAGGTGAAAAAAGGCTGATGAGATGGCGTGGTTTTACATTTTGGCATTTTTGTCAAATGTCCTACAATATTAGCATTAGTCTTTTGCCACCGCCTACGACATAATGCTGAACCTCAAAGATATTTTTGGGGATCAGGATCATGCCGTAAGGTAGGTTTCGATGAAAGGCCTCATGAACACGACTATTGCTGAAGGAACCCGAGTTAAGGATCTTGTTTTGAAGATGATTGGTCTTCTGATTGAACTAAGAGATCTTTGGAGCTGAAATCGATGGGGAATTATCAGGTCGATATCGTTCTCCAGTCGCTGCTGGATTTATTTAAGGGATTCCGACAGAATTACAACATGAATAAGCTTTATTCATTGTTGGAACTTCTTAAAGAATTCCAAGCAGTTGAGGAACTTCTTGGTAAGCTGGCTAGTATTCTAGTGGCTAAGAAAGCTTCAACTTCTATGCCCAAAAGCAAGAAAGGAAGAAGAAGAATGCATAAGCTGTAATCCCACAAGGAGCAGTGCGTGCAGTAGTCGCTGAACCTCTAGGAAGAGTGAAAAAGCCTATGGGTCAGTGTTTTCACTGTCAGTAGAAAGTGCATTTGAAGAAAGATTGTCCCAGTTTCCTAAACCGTTATAACAACTTATGTAAATTTCATCTATTTATTATTGTATCTAGTTTAGTGGTCCGATCTACCAGTACCTGGTGTGTAGATTCGGGAGCCACTAATCATGTCTGCAATACTTTGCAGGGGTTCCAGGAAATCAGACAACTTAAAAATAGAGAAAATTTACATATGGGCATCTACGAATGTGGCAACAATTGCAGTAGAAGATATTTATCTGCAGTCTAGTCAGAATAGGATATTAATGATTAAGGAATGTCTATATGTATCTTCCATTAGAAGGAATTTGATTTCTATTTCTAGATTGGTTGAGGACAAATATTTTGTTTAGTTTAATGATAAATCAGTTATCATTAGAAAAAAATAAATAGTTTGTTTGTTCTAGTACATTAGTGATTGATCTTTACATTATTAATCATGACTTGTCAGTACTACAACTGAGTGAATTGAATAGCATTAATAGTTTACCAATTAAGAGAAAGGAACCTTCAAAATGAACCAAATGTATCTTTGGCACTTACACCTTGGTCATATTAATCTAAAAATAATTCAAAAAATGGTCGAAAATGGGCCATTAGGTTCATTGGAAGTGGAGGCACTTCCCGTTTATGAATCCTGTTTAGAAGGTAAAATGACTAAGAGATCATCCTCGGCAAAAGGCTATAGCGCTAAAGAACAGTTAAAACTGGTTCACTCTGATTTGTATGGTCACATGAATGTCCAGACTAAAGGAGGCTTTTAGTATTCATGACATTTGTAGACGATTATTTAAAGTATAGATACATTTACTTAATGTGACATAAGTCTGAAGTCTTTGAAAAGTTCAAAGAATTCAAGACAGAAACGGAGAAGCGTCTAGGAAAATGTATCAAGTCAGTACAATCAGATCGCGGTGGTGAATACCTCTTGGGAGAGTTCAAGGAATACTTATTAAAGAATGGGATTACATCCCAGTTGTCTGTACCGGGGATGCCACAGCATGATGGTGTAGAAGAAAGAAGGAATAAGACTCTTATAGAAATGGTAAGATCTATGATGAGTTATTCAGACCTACCTTATTCTTTTCGGTGATATACTTTAGAAATAGCTGCATATATTTAGAACTTGGTACCATCAAAGTTAGTACTTACTACACCCATAGAATTGCGAACTGGGCGTAAGCCTAATCTGCGGCATATTCGGATATGGAGTAGTCCAGCACATGTGCTCAAAGGTAATGCGGATTTGTTGGAATCAAGAATAAAAGTGTATTTCTTTGTTACGTATCCAAAAGGAACCAAGGGTGGTTTATTTTATAATCCTCGAGAATGTAAGGTGGTTGTTATCAATACCAGATTCTTAGAAGAGGATTATATCATAGACCATATGCCTAGGAGTAGTGTTTTTGTAGTGGAAATAAGAGGGGAAAAATAGGGCACAATTAGTCTATACCTTTAGTACAAGAGGAAACACCACAGTAAATGGATATCGACATTCCATTACCTCGTCGTAGTGGGAGGATTGCCGATACTTGTGCACAACTTGAACAAATCTCTAATACGTAGGTTCTTGAACCAGCACAATGTGTTGATAGTGAGTTAGTATGTTCAATATTTGCACAATGTACACAAACACAAGTAGCGCCTCGCCGTAGTGGGAGGGTTGTTCGTTAACATGGTTGTTTTGTGTTCTTGGGAGAGTCTTATGACAAGGTCTCTGATGAACAAAAAATGAACCCTTTTTAACTACAATGAAGTACTTTAAGATAAAGATACAGAAAATGGCAAAGGGTTATGAAATCTGAAATGGAGTCCATGTACTCTAACAAAGTGTAGGATCTTGTAAAACCACCCGAAGGGATAAAACCTATCGGATGTAAGTGGGTATATAAGAGATGGAAAGGAGTAAATAGACTTAAATCAAGGTTTGTTGCTAAAAGGGATCACTCAAAAAGAAGGGGATCGATTATGATGAAACCTTTTTGCCGGTAGCCATTCCAAAGTCTATTCGGATTCTCTTATCCATTGAGGCTCATCTTGATTACAAGATTTGGCAAGTGGATGTCAAGACATGTTTCCTTAATGGAAGTCTTGATAAAAGTATCTATATGATGTAACCAAAAGGATTCATAGCAAAGGGCCAATACCACATGTTATGCAAGCTCAAGAAGCCCATTTGTGGGCTTAAGCAAGTGTCTAGATCTTGGAACATCTGTTTTGACCATGCAATCAAATCTTTTAATTTTGATCAATATTCGGATGAGTCTTGTGTGTACAAAAGGCGCAACGGAAGCGCGGTGGTATTCCAGGTATTGTATGTGGATAATATCTTACTTGTTGGAAGCGATATGTGAATATTATCTTCAGTGAGGGTATGGTTATCTAGTCAGTTCGATATGAAGGATTTGGGAAAAGTCAGTCACATCCTTGGTATTAAGCTTATGCGAGATCGGAAAAATAAGATGTTGGGCTTATTGCAAAGTACTTATATCGATACAATTCTTGCCAAATTTAACATACAGGATTCCAAGAAAGTGTTTCTCTTAGGCATGGAATCATTCTATCCAAGATCAGAGTCATAAGACACATGATGAGATAGAGATGATGAGGGTAGTTCCTTATGCTTCGGCAGTAAGAAGCCTCATGTATACTATATTGTGTACTAGACCAAGCATCTACTTTACCATTGATATGGTTAGCAGATATCAGTCTAATTTAGGGAAAGAACACTGAACTGCGGTAAAAACATAAAATTAAGTACCTTAAAAGGACTCAAGATCTTATGTTCGTTTACCAGGCAAACAGTAAAGTACCTGTTGGATACACATTTAAGGATTTTTAGTCAGAAGTTAGGATTCCAGAAAGTCAACTTCAGGTTATGTGTTTACTCTAAGAGGTGGAGTCATTGGTTTGAGGAGTATCAAGCAGTCATGCATTGCTGACTCCACCATGAATGCTAAATATATGGCTGTTTTAGAAGCAGCTAAGGTAGCGGTTTGGCTCAGGAACTTCCATATGAATCTAGATGTGGCACCTTCAGTGTTATAAGCTATTTCACTTTATTTTGATAATAGTGAAACGGTTGCGAACTCGAAAGAGCCGATGATTCATAAGAAGGAAAAACACATGTTCACGTTGAGGGATTGGGAGTGAGACTCATAGCTGCATGACTTTGAGTCTAAGTGGGAGATTGTTAGAGTGATATACTAAAAGCCATAAATTTTTTGTTGGTCTAGATATGTTATAAACTTGGTTTTGCTATTTTAATGAGAATCTTTATGGGCAATGGTTGCATTATATTATTTATTTAAATATTGTGCATGTGTGTCTGTTATTCCATATAGTAGATGATTTGGTGTGTAGAGTCTAGCTTACACACAGAAGATCGTATCATCGGTTCTTGTGGAATATAAGTTTAATAGTTCACAGTCTTAGATAGAATTGGACATCAATCGGTAGGATTATAGCACGAGTTTTAGTAGTTTATCTTAACTACAAGAAACGGTATAGTTTTAACTCATTGAGCTAGTACACTTTATGTGTATTGAATAGGACCAGTTTGGGTTAATTGTTTTTATACTGACTATATAAAACAATTTAAAATCCCATGGTTATTATAATTACTTATACTCTTAATCTTAAAATAATTAATAGACATATATATGTAGTGTTTGTTGTTTTGACTCATTATGAGTGAGATTCATTTATGGATCAATAATCTTCGTGAATTGGATGACGACACTATATGTATGATGAATATTAATTATTGACGGAATCCACGTCCAGGTATAGGGATTGATGATAGCCGCTTGAGAAGCTTATGAGGTTTGATCATGTCAAACCCTGCAGGTGGATTATGTTAATCCGACATATTAAATAAGTTAAGTGGTTGGGTCAAGGATTAAGAAGTCATTTAAATATAATTGTCAGTAATTTAATTTAAATGATGGTTATCTATAATCTTAGTGTAGGGAGAATAATAAGTATTTAATAATATGGAGCTCGAAATATAATTTTAAGATAAAGACGAGAGTGCAATTATAATTCTTTAGTGGTGAATTATAATTTATGGAAGAAACTAATTCATAGTGGAATTAGGATTCCAAGTTTCCATAGGAAGCCCAAATACTTATTTTTCCTTAAGGTCCCTATCGTAGCCTTATATATATACCGGCCTTATCTCTTCTCATAATTACAGTAATTCTCATGAGTTAGAGTTTGTTCTATGGGGAGAGGAGAAAATCTTGGTGATACCGTAGCCCACACTCGGAGCAAGATTTGATGGCGGAAGGAATACGATAGAAGATCTTTAGGTTTTTTGGCACAGCAGTCGTAAATCAATCGTAACTTTGATCGCACCATTGGATCGGGTTGATTTTTGGATATATTGTTCGGAATGCAAAATTACAGTTATCGCGCGAAAAATCAGGACGATCAGAAGTCTTTTCGGTGACGAAAACAATTAATTTTAGCAGCCCAGCGAGAATTAAAAAAATCTGACCATATCGCAATTTGATGCTTTCAAACCCTAGTCTCCTCATATGGATCCTCTACATGATCCACAAAGGTGAAATCCCTTTATTCTTATAGGATTTTAGCAAAAGTTTTTTGTTCAATCTATACGCAATATCAAACGATCCTGTATTTATGTCTCTATCAACTGAGTCACTAAGTTACCAACACTGAGTTACTGAGTTGCTGACACTGAGTCTAGTCATCTAAATCATATCCCCATCCAACAAAATCATCTGTGTCAGAGCTCTGTTCACTTGTATCCCAATTAAGGTTACCTTCTGCATAATCAAATAAGAGCTCAGAGAGTTTTTGACATTAAGAATGATCATTCCAAGTATTACCAAAAAGAACTGCATCTGTAATTTGGAATATCTACATTGTTAAATTCACACATGGACATTAGAAACTGGACCCAAACTGCATTGTGGAGGGATTTATTTGACCTTTAGAGATTGAATGAGAACTGTCCAATAATCTGGGCATTCGTGCATCCACCAACATCAAAAGGACGATGGAAAGGATTCTCTAGTAGATGCCTTAGAGGATGACTAAATTTGATTAGAACATACTGAGAATAGTGAGTTCGGAGGTCATACTGCCATTGGTGCAAATGCTTAAACCATAAGAGAAAGGTGGCAACATTCATTGCAAATCGAAATCTGTGGTAAGGAGCATCAGGATCACGAAGAATATTGTTGATATATCCAAGGAGTTGTGGAGCATCAAACAAGAAAGCAACAACAAAATTCGGGGTAAGATACCACAAGAAAAACAAGACTAGGGTAGAAAGCCTACAAAGGTAATGAATGTGATGGAGATAACAATATGGGTAGAGAGGAGATCAATAGCACATCATGATACATCGCTCACTGCAATGCCCCCTCTGCCCCTAGTGGCCCCTCCCATGCCATACCGTCCCAGTCGTCATGATGTGGCGCACAGATCAGATGCCCATCCATAGTCGTAGTAATCGCCTCTAACTCGTCCCCTGGAAGGTGCTCCGACGCCTCTCTACCCTCCGGTGGGCCCCCCATCATCATGTACACGAATATCGCCAACAGCCTCGCAAATGCCATCCCTAATGCTACTAGAGAACACTCGGCTAAATTTTTTAAAAACCAAAGAATATATGATAGAGAGAGAAACTGCAAGTGGAAGTGAAAAGAAATGAACAAAACAAGCCTCTCTTTATTGGAATCTGGAGCCAGCCACAGACTAGCCAACCATACAGCTAGCCCCCAACCGTGTGGTTGGCTGCCAACTGTCTGGCTGGGGGGTATATGCCCTGCAGCTACCCCCTCAATTTTGACCAGTTTTGACAAAAAAGAAGAAGAAGAAGAAGAAGTATGAAGGAATGACAGACTATGAATTAACTTCTCCTGATACAAATGGACCAAGACTCACACACATGCATGAGATAGCTGACCAGACCCAAAGTTTGGCACTCTAAAGTTTGTGGAGGAACCGAAGTTCAAAAGGATGGATCAATTTTCCAAAAGGCTCGAATCCGATAGATAAACAGGGAAAATGTAAAAGAGGAATCGGGTATAAGAAAACAATGAAAGAGTAGAAAAGGGGAAAATCCCATTGGTCCAAGTGAGGAAATAGAGGAAAAACATAAATGAATGAAAAATCGACAAGGAGAGCCACACTAAGAGTGACAGCTGTGCCAAAAGGCAGAGGGCTACATCTTAGGTGAGTAAGGCTCCTGTTTTGGAAAAAAGCAAAGAAAAAATCAAGAAAAATCTGAAAGCTCAAAATAAAAGGCCGGATAATCAAATGAGGGAGCAATAAAGGTATCAAAAACAGAAAACGATACAGGACCAGCATCTTCCCTATGAAAAATCAGAGGGTGGCTTAAGGATGATTGACAATTCCAAGCGAAATGCTATCCCCATGACCAAAGAGAGAAAAACTGAGGGTAGAGATATGCCTAATCCCGAAATCCATGCACAACGTTCCGCAAGCTTCTAGGAAAAATTGATTCAAAAAAGTCTGATTCCCGATAACGCCAAAGGTCAAAATTGAGGGTGAAAAGAAATGGAAAAGAAAAAGCACTTCAACTTGCAAGCAATTTTCTCTGGCACATCAAATTTTAAAAAAATAATAAAGCAGTGTTCAGTATCATGGGAATTTTTCGAATTCCTTAAGGTAGGAATTCTTCGCATTCCCCACGATGGGAATTTTTTCGAAATCACTTTCCCCACGATGGGAAATAACAACTCCATGTGTTTTCCATGATAGAATTTTTTTTGGATTCCTCAATGTAGGAATTCTTCGCATTCCCCACAACGGGAATTTTTCCAAAATCACTTTTCCCACGATGGGAAATAACGACTCCACGTGTTCCCCACGATGTAAATTTTTTTGATTCCTTAAGGTAGGAATTCTTTGCATTCCCCACAATGGGAATTTTTTTTGGATTCCTCAAAGCATGATTTCTTCGCATTCCCCGCGATGAGAATTTTCTTCAATCCCCTTTCCCCATGATGGAAAATAACCTTTACCACACATTCCCCACGATGGGCATAACTTTGTCCACATATTCCCCACATTGGAAATCTTTTTCACATTCCCCAAAATGGGAATTTCTTCTTTCATAGCACCAATCCCCACGAAAGGATGTATTAAAAGACATGAATCACTCTTTCACATCTCCCCAAAAGGTGAGAAAACTTCTTTAAAACACTTTTCTTGCAATAATCACATGGACTTGATAAAATGTCAAGATTCCCGGCATGAATGGCTAAAAGTCCAGTAGGCCGAGGGAAATATTCCACTGAGGGTAGATGGAAGAAAAGACTGATGTATCATGTTGCCTAAACAAAAGGAAAGGGGCGGTCGTAGATTGCATCGCTTATGACACAACGAGATTCATGAAGGCAGAGGGTATATTTTGATTCAGGTATCAATACATTGAGATTCATGCGAGAGTCATGAATCATTATCTCCTCATCGTCCCAGAATTCTTGCGAGCAAGAATCCCAGGACGAGCAGGTCTGTGAACACCCCAATCCACGAATCTCGCGTGAACACTGATTTTCTCATAAAACGAGCATCTTGCATTTAGTCCTAAGTCATCATACATATAGAAGATTGATAGGAAACACTTCAAGGTCGGATTCGTCAAGAGTCTGATACGATAGGTGTTGCCTTAACCGCACGCCCTAGCTGCAAGCCCCAGCCGCAAGCCCCAACCGTACACCCTAGCCGCATAGTCACCCCAACCGTACAGCTACCCCCTGCAGCTAGCCTCTTTTCGAGCATTTTTTGGGCAAAAATTTCCCTATAAATAGGACCCTTTGGTTCTCATTTGGAATTAACACTCAATAGTGTTTTTAGTAAGGGAAAGCTCTGTCAAGGTTATTAGAAAGTATTATTTAGAATTTTTAGAGAGAGAAAAAGTTAGAAAGAGAAAATTAGTGAGAGAGAAGGTTAGAGAGAGAAGGAAGAAATCAAGGAAATCAAGGCAAGGTTCTTATTTCTTCTTCAAGTGCATCAGGTACGTCTTTCTACAACTTTCTTGAATTTCAATACTACATTTAAATATCATTTTTAATGTTAAAAATTAGATAACTTGCAAAGAAGTACGTTCACTGCTTTCAAAACAAGTCCTTTTTAAATTTTACAAGAAATCTAAAATCCTTCTTGACACGTTTTCAAAACAAAAAAAATACAAAACCAGTTTCCAAACAAGTGAAACTACAAAACTCTGATTTCATTATACGAATGAATACGTAGGCGCTCGTAAAGCTCGAGAATGGTTTCAAAATACTGTTTTAAATTGAATTTATCTAGAAAGGACTATTCTGAAAACAATTCAAACTACTTCCCAGATATCTAAAATTGAAATTAAATACATGATCCATTAAGAGACCGAAAGGGCGAATTGGGTGCCTAACACCTTCCCAATCCATAACGTAGTTCTCGAACCCTAGCAAAGCATATTTTAAACTATGGTTTCAAACGTATGAAAGATAATTCAATTTCAAATTATCCTTTGTACGATCTTTTGTTTTTTTTCTTGTAAAACAAATTGGCGACTCTACAAAACACGTTTTCCTTCAAAACAAAAGAAACCGAGGATGAGGATTTCTCTCTAGAGTCAGATGTCCGGATTCTCACAGAAATCAAATTAATGGCACCAGTAATCCTTTGATGTTATACATGGTGTGAGAATTCGGACCCCCGACTCGAGAGGTCCTCGTTCTCGGCCTCTTTTGTTTCGAAGGAAAAAATGTATTTTGAAGAGTCGCCAGTTTGTTTTACGAGAAAACAAACAAAAGATCGTATGAAGGATAATTCGAAAATGAACTATCTTTTATACATTTGAAACCAGAGTTTTTTTTTAATATACATTGCTAGGGTTCGAGAACTACGTTACGAATTGGGAAGGTGTTAGGCACCTAATTCTCCCTTTCTGTCTCTTAATGGATAATGTATTTAACTCCTATTTTAGATATCTTGCAAGTAGTTTGAATAGTTTTTAGAATAGTCCTTTCCGGATAATTTTAGCTTAAAATTGTATTTTTAAATCAGACTCGAGCTTTGCGAGCGCCTACGTATTCATTCGTAGAATGAAATCAGAATCTTGTAGTTCTGTTTGTTTGGAAACTATTTTTATATTTTAGTTTGTTTTGAAAACGTGTCAAAACGGATTTTAGATTTCTTGTAAAACTTAGAAAGGACTTATTTTGAAAGTATTGAACTTCTTTGCAAGTTATCTAATTTCTATATTAAAACAGATATTGAAATGCAGTATTGAAATTCAGAAAGGTTGTAGAAAGACGTACCTGAAGCGCTTGAAGAAGAAAGAAGAGCCTTGCCTTGATTTTCTTCTTTGCCTCCTTCTCTCTCTAGGACTTTCTCTCTCCAAAACATTCTCTTAATAACTTTCTCTCACTAGACTCCCTCTCTCTCTAAGAATTCATTCAAAGAAAAGAACTCTCTCATAATTTTTGCAGAATTTCTCCTTACTAAAACACTATTGATTGTTGATGCCCCATAATGGGATCCCAAGGGTCCAATTTATAGCAAAATTTCTGCCAAAAATGCTCCAAAGGGGCCAGCCGCAGGGGGTAGCCGCATGGGGTGCGGCTGGGGTGTGCGGTTGGGATGTGCAGCTAGGGCATGTGGCTGGGTGCCAACTGCACGGCTGGCAGGTAGCCGTACTGTTGGGGCTTGCGGTTAGGGCATGCGGCTAGGTGCCAGCTGCGCGGCTGGCCGGTAGCCGTACGGTTGGTGCGTGGGGCTGGGGGCTGCAGCTGGCTCACAAAAATGCACAGGAACACTCGAAAAAAACTCAATTTTTTGAAATGCGCCGTAGTAAGAAAAGAGGCAACAAAGGTTATATAAGACTCCTAATGCGTCCGGAATTGGAGTCTTTCCTAACGGTCTTCTATATGCATGATGACTCGGGACTTGATGCAAGATGCTCATTTTATGAAAAGCAGTGTTCGCGCGATAGTCGTTGATTGGGGTGTTCACAATCCCTCTCGTCCCGGGATTCTTACTTGCAGAATTCAGGGACGATAAGAAGACAATGATTCACGACTCTCAGGTGAATCTCAATGCGCTGGTACTTGAATCAGGATGTACCCTTTCTGGCATGTGGATTTCGTCGTGTTCCAGGCGATGCAATCCACGACCGCCCCTTTCCTTTCGGCCAGGCGACACGATACATCCATCTTTTCTTCCGTCTACCCTCAGTGGTGCGCTACCCTCAGCGGCACACCACTCTCAGTGTATAGGACTTCGCTTGAGGAGTTTAGGAATTTTATTGAGTCCAAATGATCGTAACAGAAAAGTGCTTCAAGGGTTTCCCAATTCTCAGGGAAAAGTGAAAGATTGTTTTGGGTTTTGTGATGTGTCCCCTCATGGGGATTGGTGTTTTAAGAAGAAATCGCTGTCTTTAAGAAAATAGAAAATTCCCATCGTGGGGAGTGTGGGGCCAAAGTTATTCCCTTCGTGAGGAATACACGGTAAAGGTTATTTCCCTTTGTGGGGAAAGGGGATCGGAGAAAATTCCCATCGTGGGAAATGCGAAGAATTCCTTTCTTGAGGAATCCAGGAAAAATTCCCTTCTTAGGGAATAGGTGGTAAAGGTTATTTCCCTTCGTGGGGAAAGGGGATCGGAAGAAATTCCCATCGTGGAGAATGCGAAGAATTCCTTTCTTGAGGAATCCATGAAAAATTCCCTTCTTGGAGAATAAGCGGTAAAGGTTATTTCCCTTCGTGGGAAAAGGGGATCGGAAGAAATTCCCATCGTGGGGAACGCGAAGAATTCCTAACTCTGAGGAATTCGAAAATTTCCTTTCATGGGGAACACGTGGAGTCGTTATTTCCCTTCATGGGGAAAGGGGATCGGAAGAAATTCCCATCGTGGGGAATGCGAAGAATTCCTTTCTTGAGGAATCCAGGAAAATTCCCTTCGTGGGGAACACGTGGAGTCGTTATTTCCCTTCGTGGAGAAAGTGGTTTCGGAGAAATTCCCATCGTGGGGAATGCAAAGAATTCCTAACTCTGAGGAATTCGAAAAATTCCCTTCGTGGAGAACACGTGGAGTTGTTATTTCCCTTCGTGGGGAAAGTGGTTTCGGAGAAATTCCCATCGTGGGGAATGCGAAGAATTCCTAACTCTGAAGAATTTGGAAAATTCCCTTTGTGGGGAACACGTGGAGTTGTTATTTCCCTTCGTGGGGAAAGTGGTTTCGGAGAAATTCTCATTGTGGGGAATGCGAAGAATTCTTAACTCTGAGGAATTCAAAAAATTTCCTACTAATACTGTTTCAATGCCATGGTTCTGCTACTCAGACACTGCTTTGTTGATTTCCAAAAATGATATGCTAGAGAGAACTGCTTGCAAGTTGAAGTGCCCTTTCTTTTCCATTCCTTTCTACCCTCAGTTTTGAACTTTGGCGTTATTGGGAATCAGACTTTGAATCAACGTTTCCTCAAACTTGCGGGCCGTTGTGCATGGACTTTGGGAATTTGTATCTCTCTACCTTCAGTTTTCCTCTCTTCGGTCATGGGGATAGAATTTCGCTTGGATTTCTCAATCATCCTTATGCTACCCTCTGATTTTTATTTATTTTTTCTACAGGGAAGATGCTGGTCCTGTAGTGTTTTCTGTTTTTCGATACCATTATTACTCCTTCTTTTGTTTATCCGGCCTTTTATTTTGGGCTTTCGAATTTTTCTTTCTTTTTCCAAAACAGGAGCCTTACTCACCTAAGATGTAGCCCTCTGCTTTTTGGCACAGCTGTCACTCTTAGTGTGGCTCTCCCTGTCGATTTCCCTCATTTATGTTTTTCCTTACTATTTTCCTCTCCCGGACCAACGGGATTTTCCCCTTTTCTACTCTTTCAATTTTTTCTGGTACCCGATTCCTCTTTTACACCTTCCCTGTTTATTAATCAGATTCGAGCCTTTAGGACAATAGATCCATCCTTTTGAATTTCGGTTCCTCCACGGACTTTAGGGAGTCACACTTTGGGTTTTGATCTGCCATCTCGTGCATGTGTGTGGGTCTTGGTCCTTTTGAATAGGAAAAAAGCTTATTCATAGTCTGTCATTTTCGCATCTCTCTTTTTTTTTTGGTCAAACTGGTCAAAAAAGAGGATAGCCGCAAGCGGTAGCCGCAGGGTCTGACCCCCCAGTCGTACGGCTGGCAACCAACCGCACAGCTGGGGGCTAGCCGTACGGTTGGCAAGCCTGCGGCTGGCCCCTATTTTCTATAAATAGCGGCCTATTTGAATCATTCTCGTCACTGCTTCTTGCAATTTCTCTCTAGCATACAAATTGCCAATTTTCAAAAAAACTTTTAGCGAGTGTTTTTAAATAGTGTGAGCGCTGGCATTTGCGAAACTATTGTCAATCTTCGTGTTTATGATGATGGGGGGCCCACCGAAGGGTGGGGAGGCGCCGGAGCTACTCCCGGGTGATGAGTTGGAGTCTATTACTACGATAATGGATGGGCGACTAATATGCGCGAGACATCACGATGACTGGGAGGGTGTGGCCTGGGAGGGACCACTGGGGGCAGACGGCTCATTGCAGAGAGCGATGTACCGCGACGTTCCCTTGATCTCGCCGGGCAAGGGGCAAGAGTGGCTACTGATGGAGCCTGCGGCACACGAGATCCTCCACCGCACTCGGGTATACTCTGATTTCTACACTAAATGATATCTTATAAAAAATGCAATGCCATAAGATGCATGAAATGTGATAAATTTAATAATTACTTGCCATAATAAACATACTTAACATAGTTTATTTTCTAAAAATATGTATTATCCAGTATTAATTTAAATAGTGAGTTATAAATTTATTACCATATAATGTGACAAAGGATTGGACGTTGCCGTGGTATCACACGTGCCGCTCCCGAGCTACAAGATCAGTTACCCCTGTTGGTGAGGGCTTACTTGAGTGCGACCCCATTCGGTCTATTTATCGAGGTGCTGCCAGGAAGGGAGTTCCAGCGATCAGTGAGTCTGCCGACGGTATTAGGAGAGAGGTGGTGGGACACGACACACACATTCGTGCTGACGGGGCTGCCATTTGGAGGGGAGGCTCTGGTACCCAACCCTCGAGTACGCTTTACACTAGATAGGATTGGAGAGGCACTAGGGTGGAGGCCTAGCCGGATTGTTGCGGATGGGATACCCCACACGGCGATGGTACATCACATCGTGGCAGAGAGTGAGAGGTTTGGGGATGGACCGATGACACGGCAGGAGGTTCGGTAGTTGTCACGGTGTTTTCTACTGCTGGTGCTACACGACTTTTTCTACGCACCGGGCGGCGACAACTTGCAGTTGTGGTGGCTGCCTTATTTACGATTTTTTGACCAGCTGTACGCATTCGCATGGGGAGGATACATGTTGGCAGTGCTGTACGAGTCGATGGACTTGGTGTGCCGGCATATGGAGCTCAACCATCGCGGACTAGTCATGCTTTGGGAGGTAATTACTTAAATTAAAGTCTTAATTTATCTTTTTACGAAAAAATCATGTGACTGTTAAAAAAAAAGTGACGGTTTGATAAGTTTAACAAAAAGTGTGATACTTTGCGATAGATGTGGTTTATTGCGCATACCCATTAGGGTATTGGTCAGATCCACCTGCACCCGACTTTCGCAGATGAGTTCCCGCTCTTCAGACGTTATTATAGCAGGAATATAGTTAGGGTGTACCGCTATCTGACCCCAGACATTAATGCAAGCGATGTCTCTGGTGTTCAGCTAGATCAGGTATGCAATTGAATTAAATGAAATTTAAAGTATTTTTGAAAAAGAATAGTTAAGTTATTCATGGCGTATGTTCAATGTGGTAGGTTCAGTGGAGCTCATGGCCTGCATACGTGACGCAGCAGTGGGGGTATGCGGATGCGCTGGCGGCTTCACGTTCGAGACGGTTATTTGCGCACGAGTACGGCGTGACATTCTACCTGGGGGAGCGTGTAGTGTGGCAGCATACTCCCGGGTTAGGTTTCAGGGTTCTGGCCTGGTGTCCAGCGGCGATGAGGCGACCGGTTATACTATCTGCAGAGGAGCGGGCTTTATTCTTGGCTGGCGTTCCGATTGAGGGTTTATTGATGGAGGGAGAGTACGGTACGTTCGCGCACCGCTACCTGATGAGGGAGATAAAGGGAGTGCGCAGTAGGGTGATATATGTGAGGTATACTACTATCAGGGGTGATCCGATGTTCATCCGGGGGCAGTTATACATTTCACAGTTGGTCCCACATCAGCCCATCCCTGTGCCGAATTGGAGGGCCAAGGGGATTGAGGATTCGGATGACGAGGATCCGCATGGCGAGAGGGACATGGAGCCACAGCAGGTGGAGGAGGAGGATGACGAGGGATCAGAGGAGGTGCCTTTGGGAAGCAATAGTGGGGCACCACCGGTTGGGCCAGGCGGGGGAGCAGGTGAGGAGCCGACTGTAGCGGCTTTGCCTGGATAAGGTAGGGCGGGAGGAGTCCAGTCGGAGGGAGGAGTCCGATATCGAGGCCGCCCATTCCACCAGCCATGGCGGGGAGGACACCTCAGTTGTCGTCGGAGGGCATTAGGCAGATGTTGGACTCGACGCAGACACCCGAGGGACGCGGATCGATGTCAGGATCATCACCCGTGTATGGGTTCAGAGACATGGATTGGGTCCATCACGTTTCGTTCTCACCGTTGCTGCGCACACCTGTTAGGTTGCCAGGTACCGAGTCGGTGGGGCTGAGGCCGTACTCTCTGTCTACCCCTTCATCAGGCGCTACTCGTGGCATAAGTTTTTGGGAGTTAGGAGAGAGGGAAGTTCAACTGGGAGTAGAGGCGCGTATAGGTCAGGCTTCGGCAGGTGAGGGTGGCGACAAAGGGAAGGGGAAAGTGGTGGCGCCCGAGTCGGAGACGGGAGAGGATACCGGGGAGGACATTCCTCCGGTGGGTGGCGTTGGCGGAGATGGTCCATCCCAGGCTGGTGGGGCGTCGATGTCCTACTCGATCTCGGATTACCCTCAGGGTATCCTCTACTTGGATCTCGGTCTACCCAAGCGATACCAAATCCCTGATGTACCTGTGGACAATGAGCGGATGGGGGCCCTAGCGCACGTCTCGGATGAGGAGGTATGTTGTTCTTTGAAAAAAAGTTTGGTACATGTGTTATTATTGTGCTTAACTCTTTAAGTGGTGTGAGAATCCGGACCCCTGACTAGAGAAGTCCTCGTTCTCGGCCTCTTTTGTTTTGAAAGAAAAAATGTATTTTGAAGAATCGCCAGTTTGTTTTACGAGAAAACAAACAAAAGATCGTACGAAAGATAATTCGAAAATGAACTATCTTTCATACGTTTGAAACCAGAGTTTTTTTTTTAATATACTTTGCTAGGGTTCGGGAACTACGTTACGAATTGAGAAGGTGTTAGGCACCCAATTCGCCCTTTCGGTCTCTTAATGGATCATGTATTTAACTCCTATTTTAGATATCTTGCAAGTAGTTTGAATAGTTTTTAGAATAGTCCTTTCCGGATAATTTTAGCTTAAAATTGTATTTTTAAATCAGACTCGAGCTTTGCGAGCACCTACGTATTCATTCGTAGAATGAAATCAGAGTCTCGTAGTTCCGTTTGTTTGGAAACTATTTTTATATTTTAGTTTGTTTTGAAAATGTGTCAAAACGGATTTTAGATTTCTTGTAAAACTTAGAAAGGACTTATTTTGAAGGTATTGAACTTCTTTGCAAGTTATCTAATTTCTATATTAAAACAGATATTAAAATGCAGTATTGAAATTCAGAAAGGTTGTAGAAAGACGTACCTGAAGCGCTTGAAGAAGAAAGAAGAGCCTTGCCTTGATTTTCTTCTTTGCCTCCTTCTCTCTCTAGGACTTTCTCTTTCCAAAACTTTCTCTTACTAACTTTCTCTCACTAGACTCCCTCTCTCTCTAAGAATTCACTCAAAGAAAAGAACTCTCTCACAATTTTTGCAGAACTTCTCCTTACTTAAACACTATTGATTGTTGATGCCCCATAATGGGATCCCAAGGGTCCTATTTATAGCAAAATTTTCGCCAAAAATGCTCCAAAAGGGCCAACCGCAGGGGGTAGCCGCATGGGGTGCGGCTGGGGCGTGCGGTTGGGATGTGCGGCTAGGGCATGCGGCTGGGTACCAACCGCACGGCTGGCAGGTAGCCGTACGGTTGGGGCTTGCGGCTGGGAGCTGCAGTTAGGGCATGCGGCTAAGTGCCAACCGCACGGCTGGCCGGTAGCCTTACAGTTGGTGCGTGCGGCTGGGGGCTACGGCTTGCTCACAAAAATGCACAGGAACAAAGGTTATATAAGACTCCCAATGCGTCCGGAATTGGAGTCTTTCCTAATGGTCTTCTATATGCATGATGACTCGGGACTTGATGCAAGATGCTCATTTTAAGAAAAGCAGTGTTCGCGAGAGAGTCGTGGATTGGGGTGTTCACACATAGGCTAGTGATTCTCATTATATGTTATGTTTTATCTGTGATGCCAGGTCCTAAAAATAACAAAAGCAACGAGATGGCAAGAAAGGTGGTGCAAATAGTTGATAATGTTGTTGCCGAATTGTCTCAACTTATCGACAATAACGTCAATGTGGGACTACAAATGGCGGCTTTAATGGAATATAAACAAACTGTCCGTACCCTCACAAAAAATGGTAGAAACTTTAACAACGTCGAATAAAAGAATTAGTCAGCTAGAGCACCAAATTAAAATGAGGCAGTTATTAGAGCCATGTACTAAAAGCCACGATTTTATTATTATTGGTTTTGATATGTTATATAGACTCAATTTTGCTATTTTAATGAGAATCTTTATGAGCAATGGTTGTATTATATTATTTGTTTAAATATTGTGCATGTGTGTGTCTTTTATTCCATATAGTAGATGATTTGGTGTGTAGAGTATAACTTACACACAGAGGATCATATCATCGGTTCTTGTGGAATATAAGTTTATTGGTTCACGGTCTTTGGATGGAATTGGACAACCATTCGTACGATTGTATCACAAGTTTTAGTAGTTTATCTTGACTACAGGAAACGGTACAGTTTTAACTCGTTATGCTAATACACTTTGTGTGTATTGAACAGAACCAGTTTAGGTTAATTGTTTTTATATTGACTATATAAAATAATTTAAAATCTCATGGTTATTATAATTACTTATGCTCTTAATCTTGAAATAATTAATAGACGTATATATGTAGTGTTTGTTGTTTTGACTCATTAAGAGTGAGATTCATTTATGGATCAATAATCTTCTTGAATTGGATGGTGACACTATATGTATGATGAATATTAATTATTGACGGAATTCACGTCCCGGTATAGGGATTGATGATAACCCCTTGAGAAGCTTATAAGTATTGATCATGTCAAACCCTACAGGTGGATTATGTTAATCCGACATGTCAAATAAGTTAAGTGGTACGCTGAAGGATTAAGAAGTCATTTAAATATAATTTTCAGTAATATAATTTTAAATGACGGTTATCTGAAATCTTAATGTGGGGAGAATAATAAGTATTTAATAACAAGGACCTCGAAATATAATTTTGAGATAAGGACTAGAGTGCAATTATAATTCGATAGTGGTGTGAATTATAATTTATGAAAGGAATCAATTCTTAATCGAATTAGGATTCCAGTTTTTCATAGTAAGTCCAAACACTTATTTCTCCTTAGGGTCTCTATCATAGCCTTATATATATGCTAGCCTTGCCTCTTATTTCGACAAAATAATTCTCACAAATTTAGGGTTTGTGTCGTAGAGAGTAGAGAATGAGATATTCGTGATACCGCAGCCCACACTCGGTGCAGGATTGCACAGCAAAAGGAATATGATAGAAGATCTTGAGGTTCTATCGAGCCCGTGTTCTCAATTCGTCTCCACCAACCTCTGTTTGTACTGGGACGAGATCAAACCAGAAAGATCTCGAAGTTAAAATCTAATTATGCACTAGGGTTTTACATAAAAAAATTTGTTCGGTCTATATGCAATATTAAACGATTCTGGAATTAAGTTTCCTTCAATTAGTATCAGCGAGATTGGTTTTTATTTAATAATGCGTACAGAATCGATTCATGCATATTGATAATGGGTATAACGTAGAACTCACTGACCCTTGTTTTGCAGTGTTCTTGTCCCGCTATTATGGTCACGTAATTTTGTTTTATGTGATTGGATCCCACGATGGTTTTATTCGTGGTTACTTTAATGTGCGTGATGATTTGGTTTTATTCATGGTTGTAATCATAAATTTAATTTAGATCAGTTATGTGAAGTCTTTGAACAGAGGCATAGGATCTATGTAATTAATTCAATTTTGATTTCAATATGTTAGATTAGTTATGTGAACTCCTTAAATAGAGGCATAGGATCTACGTATATTAGTTAGTGAAGTGGCAACATTGGTCGTGGCAGTTTCCTAACGGACTGGGGAGAAGCTTAGACCATAATAGCAGGGATTTGTTTTTTCTTATTATTGATTGGTTTGACGCTTTGTGTGATTGTGTTTTTGGTAGTATATGTTTAATTATTAGGTTTCCTTATAATTTTGGACAACATAGATTCATGACCACACCTAGATCACGTTTTGTTTAAACTTATCAATTATTAATTGGGTATATAAATATAAGTATGCAATTGTAGACATCCCGATCCGTGACCCCCGCAAGAACCCTAACAACCTTCGAGAAACTACTGTTTTTGGGTCCAGGACCCACCCGAGCACCCGAAACTACCCTAGGAGGTTTGTTGGCCAACAAACATGTTTTTTAGAGAGATTGTCGCACGACATATCACATTGTCGCGCGACAATCACTCCTATGTCGCGCGACAAACCCCTCTGCACCCGACCAACCACTTTCTGACACATCATAGTGTCAGAACACATCACTTTAGCCGTTTGTCGCGCGACAAGGATATATGTCGCGCGACAAACAGGTACAGTAAATGGAGATGTCGCGCGACACTTCCCCTTTTTTGGGGAATGTCGCGCGACAATCTATCCCGAGCACTATATATAGGCCAACACCCCCAAGGGTTCTGGACGGCAGTTGGAATCTGAGAATTCTGAGCTTTAAATCTGATTTTATCAAGCATTTTCTTTTATCGTCTTATTTCTAAAGAATTATCGAATCTATTCTCGACACTCGACGTGTCCCGTCTCTGGAATCAATTTCTCGGAAATATCTGAAGAAAGAGAAGATTATTATCGCCGGAGATCTCTCTGCCGTATTATATTCTCCTTCTTATTATTATTCTTGTCGGGAAGGTAAAGAAAGTCCCTTCTAGTATTTAAAATTAGATATCTGTGTACTTGTTTTACTTCTGTTGTTCTGTCCACGTTTTATTTGCATAAACTTATTTCCAAGTTATAAATAGTCTACCGTTCTCAAAACAAAAGACCCTGATAAAACCATTTTTAAAACCAGAAGAGTAAGTACATTATCGTCCAAATAAAACCTGCTTTCAAAACCCGGACTGATAAGACTTATCTAGGAATTAAAATTGACATATCCTTTCTTTTTCATAGACTACGACGTGTCTGATAAAACTATCCTCAAAGAGTTCAAATTCCATATTGAATTAGTCCCGACATAAAGATCCGAACTTTTCCACAATAAACAACTCGAGAAAACCGTCATTATCTGAGGAAATAATATGGGATACTCTTTTCAAAATAAAAAAGGGTTTTTTGTCATTTGTATTCACATCTTTCAAATATAAAAACATCGGATCTCGGAACACAAAGGTTTTTACCCCTTTTCCCGTTTTCCCAAATTAGGGTTTTTTATTTTGGAAAGAAGTAGACTGTCGGTAAAAGCATATAAGTTTTTCAACATAAAATAAACATATAAAAGACCACTAGAGACCGAAAGTGCGGAATGGGTGCTTAACACCTTCCCAAACCGTAATATAGTTTCCGAACCCTATAGAATCCCGGTTTCGCAGACAAACGTGTAAAGAAAAGGCTTGTCTATAGCCTTTTCTCTTACACAACCCCTTTTGTCCGTTTTCTCGTAAACGTACTGGTGACTCTGAACGAACCCTCTTGTATCTAGAAAATAGAAACATAGGGACACTTGATATGAATCAACAAAGAAAACAACTCTTAGCAAATGGGACGACGGAACCCGTTTCCGACGTCTCAGATGCCCATCCAAACGGGGACGAGACCCGGGGGTCGCATTTGCGGATTCTCACAGTGGCGACTCTGCTGGGGACTATTAGAAAACTAGACTCTTATATGTGGACTTTTTGTTTATCTGTTGAATACTTGCTTTTACCGCTTTCCTTACTTATGTAAATTGTTTTGAGAAGAAACCTTTTTTTAGAAAATGGGAGTTTTTCAAAAATACGTAATAAAGATAAATGATATTTGTGAAACCAACCTTTTCGAACTTTACACGCACTATCACAAATCCTGCATTGGTTCTACGAGTGTGAAATTACCCCAAACCCTCGGAAGTACTATAAGTGAGTAGGGAGTTGGCTTGCTTGGGCCAACATAAACCGAAAGCATTTACTTCCACTCTCCTTGGCCAAGTACGCCCCCGAGGTATATCGAGTGACGAGAACACTCACGTACCCGGGAAGTATATGAAAAGGCTCTTGCACGTACTCGCCCTTGGGGTATATCGCAACGTCTTGCCAAATAGGAGGGAGCCTGAAGCCTTAACCGTTCATACACCTGCGCTGCATATAAGATTGAGTCGGTTAAAACACTTGTCAAACAGCCATAGGGGATGTACCACCTTACGGCTTACTTTACAACACCTTTTTAAAATCCGAGGCTTTTCTCGGCAATTTTTAGCGATTCTTTTGGCAAAAATCGAGTCGCATCGTAGTTTCCTTCATCTTCGCCACGTGGTTTCATCTACAGCCGTAAAGCGACGTTAGTCTGGAAGGTTGGGCCGGTCGAGATCATACCGGAAGACTAGTGAGACCAAGCACACCCGAAATGGCCGATGGACGAGAGAATCAGGAGACAAATCAGAGCCTAGCCGAGGCATCTGCAGTTCAACCGACTTTAGCCGAGATGCACCGTTTGCTGATGACCGTCATCATGAATTTAGCAAGCCTCACAAGCGAGCAACAGAACACCCGGATCCGAATGGAAGAGTTGTCAGCCGGACGGGCCGCACCACCAGGGTTTGAGCAACTACCACCGAATCGAGATCAGAACCAAGGGCAGTCTTCACAAGTACTTCCCCCAGTCCAAGGAACCAATCCACCCCAAACAGGCCCTATCGTAGCCGATCCCGTTCAAACGGACCCCAATAATCAGAACCAATGGGCCCCGGATTCAGGCCCCACTTACCAACAACAAGAGCCACCCATAGTTTGGCCGCAACCCCAAGTACAACCCGGCTTTGACCCCCAATACCAACCATGGCCACAAGTTCCCGCAAGGCCCATTCCACCACCGGCCCCAGTGGCCCTCCCTAATGAGTACCCAGACATCAACCGACTCCGGGCAGTGTATGCAGAATCGGTTATAGCACGGGAACAGCCCGACGAGGTGTCAAGAGAGAGCGAAGAAATGAGAAAGGTGAAAGAGCAGATGAGGGTCTTGCAGAAGGGGGTATCCCTAATAAAGGGAGCAGACGAAATCACAGATATGAATGCCTTCTCCCTCTACCCAGAAGCAAGATTACCCCAGGGATTCAAACTCCCTTCCATCACCAAATTCACAGGAACCACGCCCCCTAAAACCCATCTATAATCCTACATCAGATCCATGCAAGTGTCCGGTTGTGGAGTGCCGGAATTAGCACAGGCATTTCACATGACTCTCACGGGGGCCGCCCTGAGATGTTTTTTAGTTTGGAAAGGCATCACACACAGACGTGGGGAGATATCATCAAGGAATTCATGACGAAATACGGGTCCAACGAGGATTTGGAAATAACCCGTAAACACCTGAAAATGGCCAAGCAGGGCGAGAAGGAGAGCTTCAGCGACTTTTTCACCCGCTGGAGAGAGATGGCCTCCCAAATGACCCGACGAAGAAGAGCAATTGGAAATCATACAGAGAAATTTCACTCCAGCTGTAATGAGTTGCATGGGAAAGCGTGTATTCCCACACTTCAGAGCCCTGTTGAGTATGGGGTCACAAGTAGAGGAAGAATTGGCTAAGAAAGTAGAGGCCGATATCAGGAAAGCTTCATATATCGGGAAGAAGACAGCCACCCCAGCCGTGAACCAACTAAGCTCATACCCCTATCAACAAAACCCATTTCAACAGTCGCAACAAGCCCCTCCGATAGGTTGGCCTGCACAAGGGGACTCTTCGAGCGCCGAGGCTAAGAAAAGAAGGAACTTCTGCACCCTCCCCACTACTTGGTCAAAAGTCTGGAACTGCTCCGAAATGCCGGACTAATCACTCCACTCAACCCGCGCCCCCCACCAAACCCCATTCCCGGCACCTGGAGAATGAATGAGAATTGTGCGTACCATCAAGCTGCAGGCCATGACACGGAGCGTTGTTGGGCCCTTCGCCATCGTATTCAAGACTTGATTGAAGCCAGAACCATCCCCGCACCTGGTGGGCCCAATATTACCAACAATCCCCTTCCTAACCACTCTCCACCAGCGGGGATTAACGCCTTGACCACCGATGAGGAAAGCTTTGATCCTGTGGGACTCATTCGAGATGACCCGGCCTACAGGGCACCCGTTGTACTACCAGCAAAGGCTCAAGTTGCCCCAGGCCTCAATCCAATAATTGATCAATGGATGACTAAAATGAACTTCCTACCCGGGCAGGGTTTAGGAAAGGCAAATCAGGGGATCTCACAGCCACTTACAATCAAAACCAATCCCGGGAAATCTGGGATAGGATGGACCCAGGAGAAGAAGAAACATCCATGGAAACCCCAAGGCCCCCCTAAGGAGACAATCTGTATGACAGAAACCTCCCCCGGGACTTTCAGTTGGTTGGCAGAGCCAGAGTCGTCAGAAACTTCAGAGGGATCAGACCCAGCATCCCTTTGGATCCAACAAATCACCCGTTCAGGAAGGGTATACCAGCCACCACCGACGGATACCGAGAAATCACCACCTCCTAAGGAAATAGGAGAAGATCGAGTACTTGAGCAGTTGAAGAAAACCCAAGCACACATCACCATTTGGGGCCTCTTGGTTGCCTCCAAACCCCACAGGACCGCCTTCATCAGGCTGCTAGACGAGGCCGTCGTATCACCAGACTCCACACCCGAACAACTGCCGAACATGATCGGGTCACTGACAGTCCAAACAAGTCTGTCATTTTCAGATGAAGACTTATCTCCATTGGGGAGGAAACACAGCCTAGCCCTCCATATCACCGTCCGGACCGGAGGGAAAATCCTGCCACAAGTTCTCATCGATAACGGGTCACCCATAAACGTCTGCCCCCTGAAGACCGCCAGATGTCTGGGTATTTTGGATTCAGAGCTTTCCCCGTCAGCTGTGACTGTCAGGGCCTATGACAATACCAGAAGGGCCGTTCTGGGTTCTCTGAAGCTTGATCTCATGGTCGGTCCCGGAAGCTTTCCGGCCGACTTTCAAATCATAGACATTCCCTCCAGTTTTAACCTCCTGTTGGGAAGAGCATGGCTACACGACATAGGAGCACTCCCCTCCTCCTTACACCAGAAGATCAAGATACCATTCGAGGGGAATATAATCACCATCCAAGGAGATCCTGAAAGGACCTTGGCGGATCTGGAGTTACCTGTATTAGGCTTCGGGAGCCAGAGCATACAGTTGGGAGGCTTTTCTTACGAGCCTCAAGTACAAGCTCTCACCACTCAGAGAATCGAGTATCTACCCCCTGACAACATCCCCGGTCTCAGCCCCAAGATCACAAATATGCTGAGAAAGATGAAATATTTACCTGGAGCCGGTCTAGGAATGGGGCAGCCAGGTTTACTTCAAGCTTTGGAACCAGTAACGAGGTACGAAAGAGAAGGATTGGGGTACCAGCACACCAAAGAGGACGACCAAGAGAAAAGAAGCCGAGGGCATCAGTATCCAAGTTTTAGCTCTCTGAATGGTTTTTTCATCAAAGAAGGAGAGGATTTCCCCTTTTGCGGCTTTCAGGAGCCATGGAGAAACAGCGACGGAGAGAACCTTCCAGGATGGGAAATCTTCTATGAAGAGGACCTCTATATCAAGGAAAACGTCACACACAGCTTCTCTACCAAGTTGACGATCGGGCCGAGGGAAGAGAATGAAGACAAAGAAGAGGAAGAAATGATCAGAGATCTCTTCGACATCATGGCCCTAGGGGATGAGGAACCAAGAGACGACCCTGTACACTTGATACGCACTGATCCAGATTACAAAGGGGGAAAGAGCGAAATTGTAAGGGTGAGAGATAAGAGTGAGGGTAAGGCTAAGGAGGAGTCACTCCTATATTTACTTTTTAAACTTGTACCTGTAAACACTATTATCAATAAAGAAGAATCTGTTTTGCGTTATCCTGTTGATTTTAAATCTGTAATTGCTTATATGGAGTTAGAGAAACTAAATGAACACCCCGAACAGGAGGAGAAGCGTATACAGAGCGAAGAGGGAGGCACTCTTACGATTAACCTCGGGACAGAAGAGGAAAGAAAAGAAGTCCGTATCGGGGCAAGTCTAAGTGAGTGTGAGAATCCGGACCCATACCCCCGAGAAGGAGAAAAGAGTAGTCCTTTCTCAGTTTTCTTTGAAAACGTGTTTTGTAGAGTCGCCAGTTTGTTTTACGAGAAAACAAACAAAAGGTCGTACGAAGGATGATTCGAAAACGAACTATCTTTCATACGTTTGAAACCAGAGATTTATTTTGAAAATTGACTTTGCTAGGGTTCGGGAACTACATTACGAATTGGGAAGGTGTTAGGCACCCAATTCGCCCTTTCGGTCTCTTAATGGATCATGTATTTAATTCCTATTTTAGATATCTTGCAAGTAGTTCGAATGGTTTTTTAGAATAGTCCTTTCCGGATAAATTTAGTTTAAAACAATATTTTGAAATCAGACTCGAGCTTTTCGAGCGCCTACGTATTCATTCGAAGAATGAAATCAGAGTCTCGTAGTTCCTTTCTTTTGGAAACTGTTTTTGTATTTTTGTTTGTTTTGAAAACGTGTCAAAACGAATTTTAGTTTTTCTTGTAAAACTTAGAAAGGATTTATTTGAAAGCAGTGAACTTCTTTGCAAGTTATCTAATTTTCTGTATTAAAACGAATTTAAATGCAGTATTGAAATTAAGGAGGGTTGTAGAAAGACGTACCTGATGCGCTTGAAGAAGAAATAAGAACCTTGCCTTGATTGCTCCTTTCTCTCTCTAGAACTTTCTCTCTCTAGATTTTCTCTCTCTAAAACTTTTCTCTCTCAAAAACTTTCTCTCTCCAGAACTCTCTCTCAGAATTTCCCTAAAATGACTCTCTGATAATTTTGACAGAGTTTCTACTTGCTAAAAACACTATTGAGTGTTGATGTCCCCAAATGAGACCCCAAGGGTCCTATTTATAGGGAAAAAATTCGCCAAAAACGCTCCAAAAGAGGCCAACCGCAGGGGGTAGCCGCATGGGGTGCGGCTAGGGCGTGCGACAGGGGTGTGCCAACCGTACGGTTGGCAGGTAGCCGTACGGTTGGGCGTGCGACAGGCGGCGGCGGTGCGGGCCAACCGTACGGTTGGGAGCCAACCGTGCGGTTGGGGGGCGTGCGGCTGGCGGCGGCGGCAGGTGCCAACCGTACGGTTGGGAGCCAACCGTGCGGTTAGGGGGCGTGCGGCTGGCAATCAAAAAACCCAAGGTTGCGGTAGATTCCTAACGCGCCCGAAAATCAAGGTTTTTCCTAACGGTCTCTCGTATGCATGATTACTCAAGACTTGATGCATAAATGCTTGTTAGGTTCACACGAGGGTCGTGGATTGGGGTGTTCACAGTGAGATAGAAAGAGAAGAATTCACACAAACTTTGAATGAGTACGTGGATATCTTCGCCTGGTCCTATGCAGATATGCCAGGTTTGAACATCCAGATTGTCATGCATGAGATACATACCAAACCAGATTTTAGGCTCGTCAAGCAAAAGTTGAGGAAACTTACGCCAGAATGGTCCCTGAAAGTAAAGGAGGAAGTGATGAAACAACTGAGCGTGGGGTTCTTACGGGTGATCGAGTACCCTTCATGGTTAGCTAACATCGTGCCTGTTCCAAAGGCAAATGGGAGAGTACGCATGTGTGTGGATTATCGGGATCTTAACAAGACTTGTCCGAAAGACAATTTCCCGTTACCCAACATCGATTTGATAATGGATAATACTGCCAACCATGCCTTAAAGTCATTTGTAGATGGTTTCGCCGAGTATAATCAGATTAAGATGCACCCAGACCACCAAGAGAAAACAGCATTCATCACACCGTGGGGAACATACTGCTACACCGTTATGCCATTTGGGCTGAAGAATGCTGGGGCAACATATCAGAGGGCAGCTACAGTTATCTTCCACGACATGATTCACAAAGAGGTAGAGGTGTATGTGGACGACATGATAATCTAGTCAAAGGAGAGGGAAGGCCATGTACCAGCCTTGCGAACCTTTTTTGATCGGCTCCGCCAGTTTCAGATGAGACTCAATCCGCAAAAATGTGTGTTCAGGGTAACCAAAGGAAAACTCCTGGGATATGTCGTCAGTAAGAAGGGAATCGAGGTAGACCCTGCCAAAGTTCAAGCTATCCGAGACATGCCCGAGCCTCGTACTGAGAAAGAAGTCCAGGGATTTTTGGGAAATCTGCAGTACATCAGCAGGTTCATCTCTCAGCTCACCCAAACTTGCGAACCCATCTTCAAACTCCTGAGGAAGTCTTCACCGGGAGAATGGGACGATCAATGCCAAGAGGCTTTTGACAAGATAAAAGACTACCTCTCCAAACCCCCAGTGTTAGCCCCGCCACAGATCGGACTGCCACTAATTCTGTACCTAACCGTCATTGATTCAGCTACAGGGGCCATGCTGGCCCAACACCTGACCGATACACGAAAAGAGTAAGCCATCTACTACGTTAGTAAGAAATTATCCCCGTTTGAGGTAAACTACACCCAGTTGGAGAAATCGTGCACCGCCCTCGTCTGGGTGACACAGAAATTATGGCATTACATGCTGGCTTTCCCAGTCATCCTGGCATCACGAATTGATCCATTGAAATATCTCTTCGAGAAACCAGCTCTCTCGAACCGCATGGCAAAATGGCTATTCCTACTCTCCCAATTCGACATCACCTACATGACCCATAAGGCAGTCAAAGGCAAGTTCATAGCTGATTATCTGGCCCATAACCCGATATTGGGGGATATGCTAGAGGAAGCCGATTTCCCGAACGAAACTATCATGAATGTCGAGATCGATGAAGACTGGAAATTATACTTTGACGGGGCAGCCAACCGAAATGGAAACGGGATAGGCATCCTGTTAGTCTCTCCAGACCAAACTCACTCCCCGGTATCATATCGTCTAGACTTCTGCTGCACCAACAACATGGCCGAGTATGAGGCCTGTATAATCGGACTAGAGATCGCGCTCCAAAGGGGTATAAAGAGAATACAAGTATATGGAGATTCGGCATTAGTGGTTCACCAGGTTTTGAAGGAATGGAAGATTAGAGATGAGAAGTTAGTCCATTACCTTGCCCGGTTAGAAGATGTAGCAGGAATATTTGAACATTCGGAGTTTTACTATGTCCCCAGGTCACAAAATAGTTTTGCTGACGCCCTAGCAACTCTAGCATCCATGATCGATATCCCGGAGGGGATGGAAGAAATTACTCTTACAGTACAAAAAAGATCTAGACCTGCACACTGCACGGCCCTTGAGGTAGAGAATGAAGAGAATGGGGACTCAACCACTTGGTTTTATGACATCTGGAACCTGCTGAGAAATCATCGGTATCCCGAACAAACATATAAGATAACGCGGGTCACGCTCAGGAGGTTAGCATCGAGGTTCATACTTTGTGCCGGAAAGCTGTATCAAAGGAACTATGACGGTACTCATCTCCAATGTCTCAACGAGGAAGAATCTGTCAAGGTGATGGATCAGATACATGGGGGTGATTGTGGACCTCATATGAGCGGTCATACCTTTGCCCGCAAGATCATCAGACAAGGTTATTACTGGTTTACCTTGCAGAACGACTGTGTTTATCATGTATGCCGTTATCACAAGTGCCAAATCTATGCCAAATCTCAAAAACTTCCTCCGAAAGAGTTGTACAACATGACCGCTCCCTGGCCTTTCGCGACCTGGGGAATCGACATCATCGGAAAAATCTCACCCAAAGCCAGCAACGGCCATGAATTCATATTAGTGGCCATCGACTACTTCACCAAATGGGTAGAAGCTGAGTCTTTCCAAACCCTTGATGCCAGAAAAGTTACCCGGTTCATCCGACGGAACATCATCTGCCGGTATGGGGTCCCACACGAGATTATCTCAGACAACGGTACTCACTTCGAAGGAGAGGCTAATTCTGTCATGGAGGAATATGGTATTACCCGACACAGATCATCGCCGTATAGACCGAAAACCAATAGGGCAGTCGAGGCCGCCAACAAGAATCTGAAGAATATCCTAAGCAAAATGACCGACACCTGTCGGGACTGGCCAGAGAAATTACCTTATGCATTATGGGGATACCGCACCATCGAGAGGGTCTCCAACGGGGCAACCCCGTTTTCTCTTACATATAGGATGGAAGCAATCCTCCCTGTCGAGTTAGAGGTCCCCTCTCTCAGAGTAATGCTAGAGAATCAAGTCAATGAACTGGAGTGGGTCCAGGCACGTTATAACGAGTTGGCCTTGATAGATGAGAAGAGATTGAAAGCCGCATACCACCACCAAGGGTATCAGAAGAGAATCGCTCGAGCATTTAACTAGAAAGTAAAGACTCGGGGTATCAACAAGAACGACATCGTGTTGAAGGAAATTCGAGAGCCAGCCAGAGACCCTAGAGGGAAGTTCGGGCAGAAGTGGACAGGGCCATACATCGTCAAAGAGATTGACACTTGGGGAGCCGTCATACTCACAGACTTAGACGGACAATTACTGCATTCACCGGTCAACATGGATCGTTTGAAGAAGTATTATCAATAGGCATAACATGTATAGATAAGAACTACGTAAACCTAAGCCCCAACTCAAAATTTGTGTTTTTTTGGAAAATCAAAAGGGGAACGTAGGCAACCTGAGAAGTGACTTCAGGTCCGGTTTAAACATTGTAAAGAAATTTATTTTCCACAAAGCAGTCCTTCGTATATTATTAAAAGGTGGTTCAGAACAACCGAAAGTTACAAAGGAAATACAGCATACAAGAAGAAACTAATCCCTAGGGGTTGGCCACACTTGGTCCTCAGCAGCCAAATCAATTCGAGCCTCATCCAGAATCTGGTACGCAAAGACAATGCTATCCTCTGTAGGCTCAGAATCCATGAATCGGAACCACTCTATTTGAAAGGGGTCATCAATCAGCTCTCCTTCTAGAGATTGCCAGCAAGAGCGGATAATGTCAGCCCGGAGGGGCCTGGGAATACCGAAACGAGCATAGTTGAACTGCCGAGTCAGCAGAGCACGCCACATCCTCTCTACTGATAGGGAAACATGCTGGGTCACAAATTTGGACTCGGAGGAGAAGTTGTTCAGGCCGAAAGGAATATCCTGAGGAAAATTGAACTGCCAAAGAAGATGTCCTGGGAGATAAAAGGAGGTGAACCAGAGCCCACAGAGCCGAACATAATTCTGTCCCCCGGTACAAAGCACCATCGCCCTTAGCTTCCACCAAGGAATGTTCCACCGTATGGCAAGAAAGTTCTCCGAAAACCACACCGTTCAATCAGAGGAAGACATGGTCAAGGCACCAAAGAGAGGACGATGGAAGAAATGAGTCGGATTGTCGAGCCGAACCCCGTTGAAGCCCACCGATCGGAAACGCTCCAATAGCCACATGTATAGCAAGCGCGGACTACCCCTGAAGAAGAGTGAAGCCCCCCTTTGAATATCGTCCAAGCCATTCAAAGTCTCTGCAAGAACGATAGGCACTACAGACTCTCCATTTATAGCATGATAGATCAAACTCAGAATAGTCGGATCAACACGGGAGGAACCCGTCACCAGTAACATATCAGAGACAAGGCAGATCAAGGCCGCCATAGTACGCCCCATGCCGTAAGAGGCCCTATCTTCGTAACGATGAAAGAACCTCACCATTTTATGGAGGTCAAGGAGTTCGTCGGAAATAAAACCATCATAGGCTGCTTGGGGAATGGCTAACAGAGCAATCAGCATATCTCGAGGACCAATTTCTTCTATGGGAACTGCCATCGGGAGATGAACGTCAGAACGTAACAGCCAGGAAAACTCCTCATAAGTCGGGCAGAGCTCGTCAAGCCCAAAGCGGAAAAGATGATCCGCAGGGCTCCAAAAATGCAAAGCGCCTAACAAAAAGGAAAAATCTACAGGACGACGATGACACCAGCCCGCTAAAGGACTGAATGCACCAAAGTTCAAACCATTTTCAGAAGATATCAGAGCATCTCGAGCTTCAACATAAGAAAAATCAGAGTTTGTGCGATAAGAAGACATTTTGGAGAGGTGTGGAGATGAATGAAGATGGGTGTATTTATAGCAAAAAGAGGGTCTTGTGCCTGTTTGTCGCGCGACAAACCCATTTCAGGGGGAAGTGTCGCGCGACAAACCCATGCCCAGAAGGGATTGTCGCGCGACAAACCCAATCAGGGTCACCCTATTTTTTGTTTTCTTCTCACGTAAGAGTCATTCTTGCCAAAAGAATCATTTCTGGATGCATTCTTGTTCTCACTTTGTTCTTTTACAGGAAACATGAGTGTCATTACGCTACAAGGTATGGCTCCTAAAAATATTTTGCTCATACATATATGTGTATATATATATTTGTCTTACACAAAACAGAGCATAAAGGTGTAATCAGACACAAGTAAAGATATTTCATAAATCCAATAAAAGAATGGTTTTCAAAATTAAATTTCTGTCTAAGCATGTCTAAATAAATACATATTTGTCCGGACTAACAAAAGTGCAGAAAATAAAAGCTAATCTACTCGAGCTCGTTTTGACACGCTCCCACTATCACCCGAGCCCTCCTCGGGAGTGAGGTCAACCCCTGGGACGCCTTGAGCAGGAGGAACTGCAGCCTGAGAGGGCCCCGTCGACTGGATAGGAGCTGTGGGACGGATCACCGAGGATCGAGAACGCCTGGAGGTTCTACTACTACTCCTCCGAGACTCCGATCGGGCATGAGAAGAAGTCAGGGGGTCGTCCGGCCGCAACGAAACGTCAATAGCCCTCTGATAGTCGCGCATATATGCTGGAGGGTCTCGACCAACATACTGGAGCAGGTTCCAGCTATAGAGATACTGGGCATGCCAAGCCCGCAGGTCCGCCACCCGTACACTCACCCGCTGTGAAAGACATAAGATAAGAGAATCAGCACAGTCAGAATAGATAGATATAGATATAAAGGTATCAAGAGAAGTTGAAGAAGGTACCTCGACATCAGGGTGACCACCCAAGTAATCAAAAGCGTGCTCAGGAAGAGGATACTCAGGGACAGTGTATCGACGTAATCTGGCGCCGACATAAGAGATATCCCTGGGAAGTGGGGGTAGATCTACCCAAGGAATGGACAACCCCTCCGGAACGTCAGCAGAAGTGGACCCGCCCTCCTCACGGATCAGAAACAGGGGAGGCAGAGATGAAGAACCCCCAAAACCTAGAGATCGGGCCGGAGGGCCCATAGCAGCCGACGGAAGCGGAGTCAGTGTGGCGAAGGTACGAACACCTGGGGGATCCACCATAGTCGTCGCCCTCAAAGGCGGGACCCCACTAAATGGAGTAGTCGCCGCAGCAGGAGGGGTCCGCCCGAACTGCTCGTAATCCGCCCCAAGGTTCGCAGGCTCCCAGGACCTCTCAAAAAATCCCGCTCTCCCCTCGGCATCCTCGGTAGCATCAAAAAGGACCCTCGGAGACACGGAAGGACCGGTAGGGAACTCAAAACCCTCAGTAGGCTGCTCCTCTCTAGGCGTCGTCTGAGGAGGCTGCTCTGGAACAGTCGCCGCTCCACCTCCCTCACCTCCCTCGGGTCTACCATCACCACCCTCGGGCCTATAGTTGCCTCCTTCAGCGCCAGCAGGGACGTCCCTCTCTCCCTCAGGATCATCATCGTCAGAGTCCAAAATATTGTCCCTCTGATCGGGGACAGGTGGCAGGTGACCCTGAACCATCCTAGCTAGGTGGGTCTGTCCTCGTATATAGTTGGGATCACCTCCCAACGCCCGGTATCTCTCGTAGAAGACCCGTCCCTGAGTCCCCTTCGGCTCCCTCATTAAGTAATGAGCAGCGAAAGCGGCATAGCCTCCCTCCTCGGTGAATGTCTGAAAACCAAGGCCGTCCACCAACGCCTGCACCATCACCGGATCAATCTCGCCCATCCTCATCAAAACCGGGGGAAATAGTGGAACTTGAGGCCACTGGGCCGGTGTGTGCTGGCGAATAACCCTCTCGCCCAAATAGAAGTGAAGGCCGTACTCGTCCTGAATAAGCCGCCTAGTCCTCGAAGCGGTCAGAGCATGACCATACCCAAACCCAGATCACCCCAGGGGGGCCACTTAATCTACAAAGAGAACAAAATCTTTATTTCAGTTATTTATATTCTATTTTACAGTTTATTTATTAAAAGCAAAGAGTACTAAAATATTTACCTGCTCTTCCAGCAGGTCATGGACGGCAGCAGCACCGGTCTCTCGAGTCCGGTATACATAAGGAGCCCTGTAGTTCCCCGCGATGAATCGGCGGAGAAAGGATAACTGATCCTCGTTCTCGACGAGGAGATCCACCTGGGCGCGCCCCAAACGGGTATACGCCACAAACCAACTCTGAAGAAGAAACATAAAAGAATGTCAGCAATAATCAAACAGGAAAGACGTAAAGAACTGAAGCAGAAGTAAAAGGATAAAAGTATGTACCTCCCACAACAATGAGAAGCCCTTGAGGTTCAGGGCTAAATGGCGAGAAACCTGGTCCATGGCATCATATAGGACTGCGAGAATGAAGCCTCCCCAGTCATAATCGAACATGATGCTGAAATCCCGGAGATAGGGCAGCCACCAGAGATGGGCCGTGTCCCCCCCACGGACCTCGAACAGATCATGGAGCGTCAGTAGAAGAAGGACACGGGCATACTGACGCGCCTCCTGACGAGTCATCAAAGCTCCTGAAGCAACCAAGCGAGCTCTCTCTGTGGCCAGGCGCGTGACCAGGACCGCCCAGGGGATTGTATCGCCTGAACTCCGTCGCTCCGGAAACCATCCTAAAGCGCCGACGATGCCCTCTGCCGTCAGACGCAAGGGAACGTCAATCTGTATAGGGACCCCCCTGAAGGAATCCCGGTCAAAGCAAAAAGATCGAGGGGGTCATCGTCATCTCCCCCCAGCGCCAGTGGAAGGTATGGGTGGTGTCCCACCAGTGGCAGGCCAGAGCCGACACCAACGCAGCTGCCCTAGATACCCGCTCCGGGAGGGCATCGAAGAGAGAGCCAGAAGGAGTCGCAAGAAGCAACTCCTGGACAGGAGCCGGTGCCTGTCATCACTCTAAAGAAATGGCGTTGGGAGAACCCCAACCACGGGCAACCCACTGCAAACGAAAAGAGAACGAGTTCAAGAAACCTGAGGGTACTTTGGTGTAATTATGAGAGTTATAGGGTTATAAGGGTAAATAATGTAATTTTCCAAACCTGAGGGTACGTTGGTGTAATTATGAGAGTTATAGGGTTATAGGGGTAAATTATGTAATTTTCCAAACCTGAGGGTACTTTGGTGTAATTATGAGAGTTATAGGGTTATAGGGGTAAATTATGTAATTTTCCAAACCTGAGGGTACTTTGGTGTAATTATGAGAGTTATAGGGTTATAGGGGTAAATTATGTAATTTTCCAAACTTGAGGGTACTTTGGTGTAATTATGAGAGTTATAGGGTTATAGGGGTAAATTATGTAATTTTCCAAACCTGAGGGTACTTTGGTGTAATTATGAGAGTTATAGGGTTATAGGGATAAATTATGTAATTTTCCAAACCTGAGGGTACTTTGGTGTAATTATGAGAGTTATAGGGTTATAGGGGTAAATTATGTAATTTTCCAAACCTAAGGGTACTTTGGGGTAATTATGAGAGATTATAGAGTTACGAGGGTACATTATGTAAATTTTCTAAAAAACCTAAGAGGTATCACAGGTAAAAGTATGTGTTCGCTAAAATCGGACGTTATTTCTAGGCAGACATGCATACTAACATTGTTTAAAATAAATACAGGAAACGACAAGTAACGGAACAGATAATAAACACGAAAAGAAGACATACCAGAGATCGGCGACGAATCTCGTGAGAAACAGGCTCCATCAAGAGCCACGGAATGTCCGGGACCGGAGCAGCTCGGATAGCATCTCGATAGACCACCGCCCGACCGCGGTCTATCCCATCCTCACCATACCAATTGAGGTCCGCCCAGTCGTCATGGTGAGGGCTGCAACGAAGAACGCCCTGAGCGTCAGTGAAGGTGACCTCCTCCTGGTCACCCTCCAGCCTATCAGGATGTGCAGGGTCCATCGGTGTAGGTAGAATATATGAAAAAGTCAAAAATGTCGAAAAACTGGCAGGGCTTCCACGCTTGAGAGAGGGGAGAAGGAAAGCTAGAGAGAGAAAGAGAAAGGAGAGAATGAGGTGGAATGAGCTCAGCAAGGGCTTATATAAGGAAGAGGATTGTCGCGCGACAAATGGCCACATTGTCGCGCGACAAAGAGCCAGACACCGAAGTGTCGCGCGACAAACCCCCCCTTCCCCTGATTTTTTTGACCTTTTCTCATTTTATCTCTTGCAAGGGTACTTCGGAGAAGCAGTTTTTGGAAAAATTGCTAAAAACCGCACACCCAAGATAAAAATCTAAAGGATAAGACTTCCAAATCATCTCTCCGAAAAATGCGAGAACAAAATACCACGGCTAAAAGTAATCTCTGATCTCCCAAGAGGACCGAGACCATCAATAAGAAAAAGCAAAATACCAAAATAAGACGGGAATAGAAAAAATTGAAAGAGTAGAGAATCCGTATGAGCGCCCGGAGCGAGCGAGAGAAACAGAAATGTAGAGTGACAGGGAGAGCCACACCAAAAGTGACAGTTAGGCCAAAACCGGCTCAGGGCTTCGTTTTGGGTGAGTAAGGCTCCTGATCACAACAAAGGGATAAAAAACTCCTGGTCAAAAACAGAGAAGGCCAGAAAAAGTCTTTCCCAAAAGAGGGAGAAATAAGGGCATTGAAAAATAGAATATGATGTGGGCCCACTAAAAGAGAAAACTAAGAAGAGAACAAAGATCAGAGATTGAACTTTCAAACAAATTTTCTTTTCAGCACGATAAAGAAGAGATGGTTTGGAAAAAACTCGAATCATCAAGCTGCGGAAAGCAAGGAAAAATCGAAAACTGCCTTCTGAGAGAAGTATCCTCACTCGAGGAAAACATGAGAATAACGTTCAAGAAAGATACAGGAAAACGGACATCCGAATAAGATTAGACCTCGAGGAGCTCTTTTCACCCTCACGAGGATTTCTTTCTCTCACTCTAGCAGTCTAAGAGAGACAATAATTAATTTCACCAGAAAACAACACAAGCCCTCTTCGGAGGCAAATCACAACACAAGCCCTCTTCAGAGGCAAAAATACTCATGAAAGCCCTCTTCAGAGGCAATTTTTCTTTCTTACAAATTAAAAGCCCTCCCAGAGGCAATTTTCTTTCTTACAGATCAAAAGCCCTCCTAGAGAGGCACACGGTAGTCCTCCCACCTGAGGTTAAGCCCTCCCAGAGAGGCAATGGTAGTCCTCCCACCTGAGGTTAAGCCATCCCAGAGAGGCACACGGTAGTCTCCCACCTGAGGTTAAGCCCTCCCAGAGAGGCACACGGTAGTCTCCCACCTGAGGTTAAGCCCTCCCAGAGAGGCAATGGTAGTCCTCCCACCTGAGGTTAAGCCCTCCCAGAGAGGCACACGGTAGTCCTCCCACCTGAGGTTAAGCCCTCCCAAAGAGGCACACGGTAGTCCTCCCACCTGAGGTTAAGCCCTCCCAGAGAGGCAATGGTAGTCCTCCAACCTGAGGTTAAGCCCTCCCAGAGAGGCACATGGTAGTCCTCCCACCTGAGGCGTGAAGAGGAGCAAATGGAAGTCCTCGAAAGAGGCAATGAGGCAAATCAAGCCCTCTTCGGAGGCATTTTACGACTTCTGCATACATACACTTTCTTAGAGTTCATGCGGGAGCCAGGGATCATGGTCTCTTCCAGTCGCCTCAAGTCCTTGCAAGCAAGGAGCTTGAGTCGAGAGGGTCTGTAGACACCCCGATCCGTGACCCCCACAAGAAGCCTAACAACCTTTGAGAAACTACTGTTTTTGGGTCCGGGACCTACCCGAGCACCCAAAACTACCTTAGGAGGTTTGTTGGCCAACAAACATGTTTTTTAGAGAGATTGTCGCACGACATATCACATTGTCGCGCGACAATCCCTGATATGTCGCGCGACAATCACTCCTATGTCGCGCGACAAACCCCTCTGCACCCGACCAACCACTTTCTGACACATCACAGTGTCAGAACACATCACTTCAGCCGTTTGTCGCGCGACAAGGAGATATGTCGCGCGACAAACAGGTACAGTAAATGGAGATGTCGCGCGACATTCCCCATTAATACCAATTGGGGGGGATGTATCCGTAGTTAAGAGACTACGCAATACAGGGGGAGTTCTAACCTAAGAACAACATACACTCTTAGAATAAAGCAAACTAATAAATTAAAAGAGAGGGAGGATTATCAAACTTGAAAGACTTTCATTAAAAGATTAAAAGCTTACAAACTTAGAAGAACTTTCTCACACTAGAAACATACACACTTAAGCCAACTCGAGATCTCTAAAACAAACCAATGCTTGCTCCTTTTATAGGCTAAGGGCTAAGCAACAAAGCAAAAAGCAAAAGGACAGCTGTCCAGAAAACAAACAAAAGCAAACCCACTACAAACAACTTTTACAAAAGCAAGATAAGAAATAAACATAAAGAAAAGCAGGCACCGAAAGCTGAGATTCCTGGAGCTGCTGCTTTTGAGATAATGGGAAAATACGTCATCAGTGACATTTGCTAATCTGTCTCATTGCCATCTTCATCAAAATCATATCCGCCGTAGATTGGAGTGCTAGGGGAATCTGGACTGTGATTATGAAAGGGGCTGCCTTCATCAAAGAAGGGAATATCTTCTTCATCATTACTTGTGTCCGCAAGTAATCATTTGAGAAAGGTGACGAGATTGTAAGAACTGGGAATTCTGTGTGCAGTTTGGATCTCTGGATCGGAAGTAGCTATTTGTAGGTATAACAACAGATCTGGGGCATTGAACAGGAATCCGACATGGTAGGAGGTGGTAAGATACCATAGAAAGACTAGGGAAATCTTTGGGACACGGTAGCAATAGTGGATGTGAAAAAGAGAGCAAAATGGGTATGTGGGATGGAGGCGGAGACCTCTAAACACGAGACCATGTTTCTCAAGTAATAATTCTAGGTACTTGATCACTTGATCTTTTGCTCTGAGATGTATGGCATGGGTAGCAACAACTTCTTGAATTTCTTCAGGGAGAAGGGCTATGGCTGTGATAGGGTCAAGGGCTTTTTCAAAGTCAGAGAATTGGAACGGATGAGGGAAAGACTTTGAGGAGCTGGAGCTAGCTTTGGAGGAACTCATGACTTGAGTAAGAGAATATATGACTGGGAGACAGTGTGGTAAGTTGGGTGCCAAATGCTTTGGGGAGTCATTGAATTTAAATGGTTTACAAAAGGGCTCTTTGATATCTGGAGCGATGTGGGACGAGAGAGCACTTTGCTTTGCAATATCTTTGCGGGAGAAGAAGTCAGCAATCACATTATTTTTTCCTGAAATGTGTTTTACTTCATAATCCCATTTCGAAAACCATTCATTCCAACGTAGTAATTGGGAATTAGGGATCTGTTTATTTTTGAATTGGATCATTGCGGGGAAAGAGGACATGTCCATCTCAATCTTGAAATGATATCCAATCAAATGAAACTAGAATTTTTCAATCCCTCTTCTGACTGCAAGTATCTCTTTGAATGTGGAGTGGTAGTGAAGTTCACCTTGCTTAAATCTGCCTGATTTATATCCGCATGGTGTTCTTATACCATTCTTTTCTTCTAAAAGTATGGCCGCCCAGAATTCATCATTGGCGTCAGTTTGTAAAATTCTTTGGCCATCAGATGGAATCTGCAAGTCAGGTCACCTTGCACTGAGGTTCTTCAAAATTTTTACAGCTGAGGTTTGAGCTTCTGACCATGGAGAAGGAGCTTTCTTGAGTAAAGCTGTAAGAGGAGCAGTGTGTTTTGACACTTTTGGAATGAATTGGGACATGTAGTTTACAAGCCCAAGGAACTGCTAGATCTGAGTTTTGTTGGTGAGAATATCAGGGAATTTCTGCAAGTCTTTGGAGATATGTGGTTGGAGTTGAAATTTCCCATTTTTAATAGTCATACCAAGAAACTCGATTTCTGTTTTTCCAATGACCATTTTCTTTTCTGATAGCATAATCCCATGAGTAAGGATTATATGGTGGAAGTGATGGAGCAACTTCAGATGATCAGCTTCATTCTGACTGTAAAGCAAGATGTCGTCAATATAAATTAACGCATTTGCCGCAATGGGTTCAAATATGGTCATCATGGCCTTTTGGAAAACTGATGGGGCATTTTTTAAACCGAATGGCATAACAGTCCATTGGTAGTGATAGCCTGGGATACAGAACGCGGTTTTTGGTCTGTCTGTGGGAGTGACACCAAGTTGCCAGAATCCTGCCTTAAGATCAAATTTTGAAAATACATTGGCATGGGATAGGTGGCTAAACAATGAATGTTTCTGTGGTAACGGGAACTTGTCACTTGCCAAGAAATAGTTCAAAGGCTGGTAGTTGATGACTAGCCTTAACTTGCCTCGAACTTGTTCTGCTCTTTTATTCACGTAGAATGCTTCACATGCCCACGGGGAATTGGTTTCCTCAATAAGTTGCTGCTGCTTGAGGGTAGCTAATTCTTGAAGAGCTAACGCCTGGTGTTCTGGATTCATTCCAGAATGGGATGCTCTTGTAGGATTGGCGTCTTCATTCAACTTGAAGGGGAGAGTTACGAAGAACTTACTATTGCGCCATAAAGGATTTTGACACTTAGTAAGAAACTCTGTATGAGACTCTGCACATGACATTGTCGTGATATTCTGCTGAAGAATGGCTAACGTGATGCCTGGGTCAATCGGATAAGCTGGTGTTGCTTGATACATGGCAAAAGCATTGTCTGGGTCATGCCATGGGAGGAAATGCCTTTTGTAACGGAGACCCTCATCACTAAAATGTGCATGCAGCTTTTTGATCAAATCCCATCCAACCATTAATTCCTTCTGAGTTTCACTGCTAGCATAGATAGCATGTTTGACTCAAATTCCTGGGAAAAGTTGGATTAAAACCGATTTGCTTATTTTGTCCACATAAAGAATATTGCCATTGGCAACTCTGAATGCTATTCTGGGACACGGCTTCCAAATATTGGTTGGAAGTAAGCTGGGATTAATCAAAGTTTTTGTTGATCCAGTGTCAAAAAGAGCAAGGACTGTAATTGGCTTTGCATATGGCTCTGAGAATATCTTGATTTTTGCATGAGGAGAGTTTATTACACAAATCTCTTCTTGGGATAGAGCTAACTGCAACAAAGAATTGCTTTCTTCACTGGCTTCATTTTCGGAAATGGGAGCATCACTGTCATTTGGATTTTCAGACTCGATATCTGAGGCTTCTGTTTCAGTGAAAGCTAACTGCATCAAGCTTCCTGGGGTAGCCTCATCTTGTGCTGAAAGAACAGACTCAACATCTGATTCTGCAATATCTGGAGCTAATTGATGAAGGAGCTGCATAAACTAAGTTCGCTTGGAGGAGTCGGGACAATTCATTGCAAAATGACCTGGCTTCTTGCATAAGAAACACTTGTCAGACTTCTTGCCTCGAAAATTCCTTTTTTGAACGAACTTGAACTTCTTTTTCCTGTACTTCTATTTTTTGAATGGTTTAACAAAAGTATCAGACTTCTGGTATTTGGAAGAAGTTCTGTTCTTGTGCTTTTTCTTATAAGCCTTCTTGTGCTGAGAACAATCACAGCCTTCTTTGTTCTTGCACTTGATCTTCCAGTGATCTTTATTACACGCAGATTTGAGCATCTTCTGCGTTCTTTCCATATCTTCCATGAGCTTCTTGTGATTACAGATTCGTTCAACAGAATCCATAAGGTGTTCATAAATACGGCCAATGGAGAGATTTTTAACTTCTAGTTTCTGCATTTTTAGGGTCTTTTCTAGTGTGAGAAAGTTCTTCTAAGTTTATAAGCTTTTAATCTTCTAATGAAAGTCTTTCAAGTTTGATAATCCTCCCTCTCTTTTAATTTATTAGTTTGGTTTATTCTAAGAGTGTATGTTGTTCTTAGGTTAGAACTCCCCCTGTATTGCATAGTCTCTTAACTACGGATACATCCCCCCCAATTGGTATCAGAGGCAGTTATGTCTATTAGTGAGTAGCTATCTTGGATAACTTATAACTTCAAGGTTTTGAGAGATAAGTAATTCTTTAATCTTATTTTCATAAATGTTTTCTGATTAAAACAGAGTAAATGAGTTTTCAGTGATATTTGTACTTTGATTAGTATGAAATTTCTGAAGGATGTTTAGTATGCTCTACAGCTGCCACTTTACATTTTTTATCTGAAATTAGTATGCTTTGTGACTGCCATTTTATATGGATCTCTCACATCAGAACACTCAGAAATTAGTGTGTGGATCTCCTGTATCAGAACCCATTCGTTCTAAATTTCAGAACACTAGTATGAATCTTTTGGTTACACAAAATGTTATAATCTCATATATGGACAGGTGCTGAGCGCCAGGCTTTTAGGCGATGGATGGCCGTGTGTTTGTCGATATGCTCCTGATTGTGGTCAAATATGAGATTGATAAATTTTGTTTGTAGCAAAAGGTAGTCGAGGATCTTTAGGTCTATTGATAAAGTAATTTACTCTACAATAATTCAGATAATCTTTATTTAAAATACTTTTAAAGCAGAACTTCTCTCTGAAATACCTTGTTGTTATAAGTTTTCATTCTACAAATATGTTTTCAAAATCTAAGTCTACTTCAGCGACTACATCAGCTACTATTACTCCTAATACTTCTTTTAGGTCTAGTAAGTGTTTTAGGTCTCATTCAGGAAAAGAAAAAATAGAGTCTTTGTATGAAATTACGCATTTACCTGTTGAACAAATTCCAGAAACAAAATTAGCCATCACCAACCCTTATCATGTTTTCCAGAAACCCACATCGGAAACCTTCACAAAATGAATCAGGCAATTGGTCTCATCTGACAAATCCAAACTTCCAGTTCGTGAGTTTGTCCAGTGTACCCCTTTTGATGCCTTGTTTGTTAAATCAGGACATGAAGAACAGTTCTTTACTGTCCCGATCTCCCCAGATGTTGCAAATATAGCCTTATCACAAGGTTATACTCACATGCACTTTGGTGCAATCAGATTTGCTGTTACCTTTCATGGATGAAAAGGTTTAGAGGCTGTAGCAAGAATTGCTCTTATTGACTCTCATTTGACGAATTATCAACAGGCAATCCTTGGCAATGTTCAGGCAACGTTAAATGCAGGAACAATTTTTTTCACTCTGTATCCTAATTTTAACATCCCACTCTCAGATCCCTTTGTTTGCTCAGCTTTGAAGATTCAGGTCCAGATCACAGGTGTCTCAATGGTCCCTGGCACTTCAGCAGCAACAATCCACCAACAGTTGGTTTATAGAGTTCAAAATCATTCATATGATCTCTGTATTCCAGGATCGTCCACATCAGAAGCTCTCATGGTTACTACTGATCAGAATGCTGGTCACACTGCTTCCTACGTCCCTAGACAGCTCTCTCGAGCAGAGCTTATTACTCTTTTGCCAGAAGTATGGGTAACGTGTTATGAAAAACTCCAAGAACAATCCAATACGGAGTCTCTTCAACAGACCAATCCATCCTACATCAGACGTGCAGACAAGCAGATTGAAATGAGGTTCAATAATCAGAGCCCTGTTTCTCCACCAAGGAATCCTTTTCATGCAGAATTGAATATGATGCAAGAAATCAGAAGGAAACCTTCGGATCCCCTTTATGAGAATGGTTCAGAACCAATCTTGTTTTTCAACCGTGACGGAAAACCGATCTACCCTCTCAAAAAGTCAAATGTTCACATCCCATGTGATATTTGTACTTGTGACAGTTGTGAGGAATTGGCTTATGAAGCTGATCTCACCCCTCAGGAACTCAGGTTGTACAGAAAAAAGAAGTCTGGTAAAGCTTTATCCTCTCAAGAACTTCTTGAAGAACGCTATCAGGCAGGTGATCGTACAGTTGATTTACTTGGAGAACCCACAGGAAAATTCAATTTCTATGTTACCTATGGTGACAAACCCTTACCCACTCCTTCTCCAGAAGTACCAAGCTGTCAACCTCCACCTCCTCCAGCTCAACCTCAACCACCAAAGCGAAGTCCTCAGCACCTTTCTCCTTATGCCCAAAAAGCATATAAGGCTCTTGGCAGACCATGTAAACCTCAGTATGCTCCAGTTACCACACCGGTATCTCAGTCCTAACCACTCTCTTGTTATATGTTGAGTGAAGAAGACCCTTTTCCCAAGTTAGAAGATTTTGACAATCTTTCAACCCAAACAAGTTACAAATGGAAGATTAAGAACCCAACTTCCATTGGCTCAGATGGTCAACCCAGAAAACTTTCAGCCGCAGAACAAGCGTTAAACTGGCAGGCAGAAAATGCGGTGGCACAGAACAAAGTTCTCAAGCAAATAGCACAGCAAACTCAACAGCTTAATTCCAGAGTTTCAACTATCTCTACAATGAGTGAAGCTATTGTAGATCTCAAAATGAGAATCCAAGTTCTCAATGACCAGATGAAGACTGTTGCTATGACAGTTCGAATCCATTGAAAGAGCTGAATCTCTCAAGCAACAACAGTACCACTCACCCTCACCTCCGGTCATTCACCGATCATCTAATATACCCAATTATTCTATCTTTTATCCACCAGAAACCCCTTCACTTCCCCAACCTGACACGGCAGAATATACCCTCTCAGGTAAACCAAATAACCCAACTATCAATCTTTGGGATGAACCCCCAAGAAGAAGATTACCACCATGGTCTACTTCTCCTCCCAAACCAAAACCTAAACCCAAGTATGTTCCACCTAAATCAAATTACCCTTATCAAGCCAAACACCCAAGTCAAGTTGATTGGAACCAAGCCCGAAGTGCTTTTCGAGCAGTTTCTCCTCCACCAACAGCCAGAGAAACCAGAGGCATTGTTTTCAAGGAACCCCAACCTCAACCTCTCTAGTCAAAGGCTCCAAGCCATATCACCTCTCATACAACCCCTACTAAAACACCATCAGCCTATACCCCAGCTGAACCTAATGTAACTCATGGTGCTTCAACGAAGCCACAAGACATGTTCATGTTAGAAGCCTTTCAAGAAAGTTCAGTCAATCAAATTGGCTCTTTCCTCAAAGCATTGGCTTTTTCAAACCATGAACCTGTTAAAACAAGTTCAGATGATGTATTCACAGCTTTTGAAGAGCTGTACTCAGCCCAACCAACCGAGCCAACGCAAGAACCCATGGTTGAAGACCTTCCAGAGCAGGTCCCTCTTAATCAACCACCTCCGGCACCGCCTACAACAAACCATGCTCATGATAATCATGTTAGATTTACTCTGGATGATATCAGGCCACCTAAATGGCGAGGATGATTCTTTGAATTTAAAGCATGGATGATAGCAGATAATGAGCTCTATGATCTCAAATCTGTTTTCAAACGTTTCTTAGCCCGTATTGTTGGACGTCTTCATGATTGGTATGAATCTCTTCGTGAGTATAGACAACTCCAACTCCAGCAATGCACTACCATTGATATATTTCTTGGATCCATCTACAATGAGTTTGTTGGAACTCCTGATAAGTTTGCAGACATATCCCGAGCAGAATTTATGGGATTCAAATGTTGCTCTCTCCAAGAAAAAGATCTAGAACGTCATTATGATAGAATGTCAAAAAGATTCTATATAATTGGCGGAATAGATGATGCGAACCTCAAGCAGGTTTTCTTCCAGTCATTTCCAGATGCTCTAGTCTCTGAAGCAGAAAAGACCCTAAAAATGCAGAAACTAGAAGTTAAAGATCTCTCCATTGGTCGTATTTATGAACACCTTATGGATTCTATTGAACGAATCTGTAATCACAAGAAGCTCATGGAAGATATGGAAAGAACGCAGAAGATGCTCAAATCTGCGTGTAATAAATATCACTGGAAGATCAAGTGCAAGAACAAAGAAGGCTTATAAGAAAAAGCACAAGAATAGAACTTCTTCCAAATACCAGAAGTCTGATACTTTTGTTAAAGCATTCAAAAAATAGAAGTACAAGAAAAAGAAGTTCAAGTTGATCAATGATCAGATGTGTCTTGTGTGTACAAAAGGCGCAGCCGAAGCGCGGTGGTATTCTAGGTATTGTGTGTGGATAATATCTTACTTATTGGAAGCGATACGTGAATATTATCTTCAGTGAGGGTATGGTTAACAAGTCAGTTCGATAAGAAGGGCTTAGGAGAAGCCAGTCACATCCATGGTATTAAGCTTATGCGAGATTGGAAAAATAGGATGTTAGGCTTATCCAAAGTACTTACGTCGATACAATTCTTGGCAGAGTTAGTATACAAGATTCCAAGAAAGGGTTTCTCCCTTTTTAGGTATGGAATCACTCTATCCAAGATCAATGTCATAAGACACATGATGATATAGAGAGGATAAGGGGAGTTCCTTATGCTTCGGTAGTGGGAAGCCTCATGTATGCTATATTGTGTACTAGACCAGACATCTTCTTTACCGTTGGTATGCAAATATCAGTCTAATCCAGGGAAAGAGCACTGAACTGCGGTAAAACATATACTTAAGTAACTTAAAAGGACTCGAGTTTTTATGTTGGTTTACCAGGCAAACAGTCGTACCTGTTGGATACACAGACCAGAATTTTTAGTCAAATGTTAGTTTTTCAGAAAGTCAACTTTAGGTTATGTGTTTACTCTAGGAGGTGGAGTCATTAGTTGGAGGAGTATCAAGCAGTCAGGCATTGCTGACTCCACCATGAAAGCTGAATATGTGGCTGCTTTAAAAGCAGCTAAGGCAGCGGTTTGGCTCAGGAACTTCCATATGAATCTAGATGTGGCACCTTCAGCGTTATAAGCTATTTCACTTTATTTTGATAATAGTGAAATGGTTGCGAACTCAAAAGAGCCGATGATTCATTAGAAGGGAAAACACATAGAGTGTTCACGTTGAGGTAATGAGAGTGAGATGCATAGCTGCATGGCTTTGAGTCTAAGTGGGAGATTGTTAGAGTGATATACTAAAAGCCATAATTTTCTTGTTGGTTTGGATATGTTATAAACTTGGTTTTTCTATTTAAATAAATAATATAATGCAATGCCTAACATCCTATTTTTCCAATCTCGCATAAGCTTAATACCATGGATGTGACTGGCTTCTCCTAAGCCCTTCTTATCGAACTGACTTGTTAACCATACCCTCACTGAAGATAATATTCACGTATCGCTTCCAATAAGTAAGATATTATCCACACACAATACCTAGAATACCACCGCGCTTCGGCTGCGCCTTTTGTACACACAAGACTCATCTGATCATTGATCAAAACCAAAAGATTTGATTTCATGGTCAAAACAGATGTTCCAAGATCCAGACACTTACTTAAGCCCATAAATGGGCTTCTTCAACTTGCACAACATGTGCTCTTGGCCCTTTGCTATGAATCCTTCTGGTTGCATAATAGATGCTTTTATCAAGACTTCCATTAAGGAAATCTGTCTTGACATCCGCTTGCCAAATCTCGTAATTAAGATGAGCCGCAATGGATAAGAGAATCTGAATAGACTTTGGCATGGCTACCGGCAAAAAGGTTTCATCATAATCGATCCCATTCTTTCTGAATGATCCCTTTTAGCAACAAGCCTTGATTTAAGCCTGTCTAATCCTCTCTATCTCTTATATATCCACTTGCATCCGATAGGTTTTATCCCTTCGGGTGGTTTTATAAGATCCCAGACTTTGTTAGAGTACACGGACTCCATTTTAGATTTCATAACCCTTTGCCATTTTCTGTATCTTTATCTTGAAGTACTTCATTGTAGTTAAAAATGGTTTGTTTCTTATTCATCAGGGACCTTGTCACAAGACTCTCCCAAGAACATAAAACGATCAGGTTGACGAACAACCCTCCCACTATGACGAGGCACTACTTGTGTTTGTGTACATTGTGCAAATATTGAACATACTATTTCACTATCCACACGTTGTGCTGGTTCAAGAACCTACGTATTAGTGATTTGTTCAAGATGTGCACAAGTATCGGCAATCCTCCCACTACGACTAGGTAATGGAATGTCAATATCCATTTACTGTAGTATTTCCTCTTGTAATAAAGGTATAGACGAATTGTGCCCTGTCTTTCTCTCCTCTTATTTCCACTACAACAACATTACTTCTGGGCTTATGGTCTATGATATAATCATCTTCTAAGAATCTGGCATTGATAACAATAACCTTAAATTCTCAAGGATTATAAAATAAACCACCATTGATTCATTTTGGATACGTAACAAAGAAATACATTTCTATTCTTGATTCCAACAAATCCGCATTACCTTTCAGCACATGTGCTGGACTACCCCATACCTGAATATACCGCAGACTAGGCTTACGCCCAGTCCGCAATTCTATGGGTATAGTAGGTACTGACTTTGATGGTACAAAGTTCAGAATATATACAGCTATTTCTAAAGCATATCCCCAAAAAGAATCAGGTAGGTCTGAATAACTCGTCATAGATCTTACCATTTCTATAAGAGTCTTATTCCTTCTTTCTGCTACACCATCATGCTGTCGCATCCTCGGTGCAGACAACTGGGATGCAATCCCATTCTCTAATAAGTATTCCTTGAACTATCCCAAGAGGTATTCACCACCACGAGCTGATCGTAGTGACTTGATACATTTTCCTAGACGCTTCTCCGTTTCTGTCTTGAATTCTTCGAATTTCTCAAAGATTTCAGACTTACGTCGCATTAAGTAAATGTATCTATACTTTAAATAATCATCTATAAATGTGATGAAATACTCAAAGCCTCCTCTAGTCTGGACATTCATGTGACCATACAAATTAGAGTCAACCATTTTTAACTATTCTTTAGCGCTATAGCCTTTTGCCGAGAATGATCTCTTAGTCATTTTACTATCTAAACAGGATTCACAAACTGGAAGTGCCTCCACTTCCAATGAACCTAATGGCCCATTTTCGACCAGTTTTTGAATTCTTTTTAGATTAATATGACCGAGGCGTAAATGCCAAAAAATACATTTGGTTCATTTTGAAGGTTCCTTTCTCTTAATTGGTAAACTATTAATGCTATTCAATTCACTCAGTTGTAGTACTGACAAGTCAGGATTTAATAATATAAAGATCAATCACTAATGTACCAGAACAAACAAACTATTTATTTTTTTCTAATGATAACTGATTTATCATTAAAATAAATAAAATATTTGTCCTCAACCAATCTAGAAATAGAAATCAAATTCTTTCTATTGGAAGATACATATAGACATTACTTAATCATTAATATCCTATTCTGACTAAACTGAAGATAAAATATCTTCTACTACAACTGTTGTCACATTCGTAACTGCCCATATGTAAATTTTCTCTATTTTTAAGTTGTCTGGTTTCCTGGAACCCTTGCAAAGTATTGCAGACATGATTAGTGGCTCCCGAATCTACACACCAGGTACTGGTAGATCGGACCACTAAACAAGATACAACAACAAATAGATGAAATTTACATATGTTGTTATAACGGTTTAGGAAACAAGGACAATCTTTCTTCAAATGCACTTTCTACTGACAGTGAAAACACTGGCCCATAGGCTTTTTCACTCCTCCTAGAGGTTCAGCGACTGCTGCACGCACTGCTCCTTGTGGGACTGTAGCTTATGCATTCTTCTTCTTCCTTTCTTGCTTTTGGGCATAGAAGTTGAAGCTTTCTCAGCCACTAGAGTACTAGCCAGCTTTCCAAGGAGTTCCTCAACTGCTTGGAATTCTTTAAGAAGTTCCAACAATGAATAAAGCTTATTCATGTTGTAATTCTGTCGGAATCCCTTAAATAAATCCAGCAGCGACTGGAGAACGATATCGACCTGAGTTTCCCCATCGATTTCAGCCCCAAAGATCTCTTAGTTCATTCAAAAGACCGATCATCTTCAAAACAAGATCTTTAACTCGGGTTCCTTCAGCTATAGTCGTGTTCATGAGGTCTTTCATCGAAACCTACCTTACGGCATGATCCTGATCCCCAAAAATATCTTTGAGGTTCAACATTATGTCGTAGGCGGTGGCAAAAGACTAATACTAATGTTGTAGCACATTTGACAAAAATGCCAGAATGTAAAACCACACCATCTCATCAGCCTTTTTTCACCTCCGGCAAGCTTGAGTTTCCTAATCGGTCGCCCCCTTACCAGGTTCTGCTGGAAAAAACTCAGTGAGCACAAACTTGTACTCTTTAACAGTAAGCACAATGTTCAAGTTCCCTTTTTTTAGCCAATATAATTAGGTCCAATCAATTTGTTTTAGTTGAGAATAATTAAAAGTGGATTGAAAGAGTTTGCCATTTTAAAACTTGAGAATCAAATACAAATTATGATGGACAATAATAACTTTGAACACATATTTTAAATATGGTACCCTCTACCATTTCAAAAAGCGTTCGCCAGCAACCTAAGACTTTAAACAATATGCCCCGTTAATGAGGTCGTCTATTATTTCATTATTTCTTAGACAGATGTAAACCTATTAAATTTTACTATCTAGACAATCCTTTATCGTCAAGCAATAAATACTATCTTAGACAATCCTTTATTGTCAAGTAAAATTTAAATAGCCGACTTCCTTTGGTCCTACAAATAATAGTAGAGACTCAGTTGGAGAGCATACTATTATTTATATCTAAGTGTATACCATCATTTAATTTAGTCCAATGATTCTGAAATTTATTCTCTCCGATATGGAGGTGAGCACTAAAACCCACACGAAAAATAAATCACATCATTTAAAATTATCAGTCAGTGAAATTTGTACAATGATTCCGCAATCTATTCTTTCCGATATGGAGGTGAGCACTATAACACACACGAAGAATAAATTACATCATCTACAAACCAATGATGGAGACCGTGGGATTTTTATGTGAAAAAATCCCTCACCCACTTAGTATTTAAAACATTATTTTCTGAGGGTTAAGAAAATTTTATATTAAATTCTAGTCAACTAAAATACAAGGGTATGAAATATAAAAGACATGTGTAGTAAAATTATTTTGCTGCTTTTTTTAAAAAAAAACTTATATTTTTCAATTACGCAAAATTTATATTTATATACCCTTTTTTTAATTTGACAAGAACTAAACATAAAATAAAAGGTGATCTAGGTATGGTCATGTATCCATGTTGTCCAAAATTATAAGGAAACCTAATAATTAAACACATATGACCAACACACAATCACACAAGCATTAAACCATTCAATAATAAGAATAATTAAATCCCTGCTATTATGGTCCAAGCTTCATCATCCCTAGTCTGTTGAAAAACCTGTCACGACCTACGTCGCCACTTCATTGACTATGTCGAGAATCAACCTTGGTGGAAACGCCTTCTTCAACGTTCTTCGTTAAAGAAATTGCAATCTTAGATACAAAGGTCCTATGCCTCCATTTAAGGAGTTCACACATAAACTATTATATCTAAACTGTAAATAAAATTACATAGATCCTATGCCTCCTTTTAAGGAGTTCACAAATCTGATCTAAATTTAATTTACAACCATGAATAAAACCCAAATCATCATGCACATTAAAATTAACCACGAATAAAATTATCGTGGGATCCAATCACACAAAACATAATTATGTGACCATAATAGCGGGACAAGAACACTGCAAAACAAGGGTTAGCGAGTTCTACGTTCTATCCAACAACAACATGCATAAATAGATTTAACTGGATAACATGGCTAGTTCAATCCGTACGCAGTATCAAAGAAAACCAATCCCTCTGATACCAATTGATGGAGACATAAATACAGGATCGTTTGATATTGCGTATAGATTGAACAAAAAAAAAACTTATGCTAAAACCCTATAAGAATAAAGGGATTTCACCTTTGTGGATCATGTAGAGGATCCATATGAGGAGACTAGGGTTTGAAAGAATCAGATTGCGATTTGGTCATTGTTGAAGAGTATGATATACATTGTTGGCCCACTACTAAACAGCTTAAGCTTTTGGGTGAGATGGTTACTAACATGGTATCAGAGGTTAGGGTTTTGTTTTGCTAGTTACGGCAGGTTAGGGTTTTGTTTTGCTAGTTACGACAGACTAGGGTTTGCCGAGCTTCCAACTTCGAATTTTGTCAGTGCATATTTGATCTCACCTCCCACATAGGGAGTTGCGCCATACACCGTCTACCACTCGCCCAAAATCCGGCGTCGAACTGCCCAGCGCGTGGCCCTCACGCGCCGCCTTTTGTTTCCGACGCAGTCTCACGCGCCGGCGCGTGGAGGCGCATGGCGACTCCGTTCAATCTCCGGCCACTCTCGTCTGGCTCGTCTCAGTTAGTACAGCACGTCTATGTGCTTGGTTTGGCTCAGTTCGTCTTTCTTCGGTGCAGATCTGAGTTTGGTTCGGTTTAGCCTTCGTGGTAACAATTCGGTGACTTGGTACAATTCGGTTTTGCTTCTATTTGTGGTCAGTACTGCTTATACTTCATATTGTGACCTATTTATTGGTTTGCTCTGAGATTTGTGTGGCTTGATTTCTACGTTCGGCGTGTCCAAAGAATTTCGGTACCGTTTCGTCTCTCGTTTACTATTATTCACTGCCTCGTTTATGGTTAGTACGCTGTTTTGTGACTCATTTTGTTCATAATAATTGTGGTCCTCGCTATAAAATTATTTAAATATGTCAGAGCAGAAGGCGGCAGTTGTTTCTGATGTAGTTTCTGTAATGTCAAAAATTACTGAGCATAAACTTAATGGCTCCAATTATCTTGAATGGAGTAAAACCATTCGAATTTATTTGCGTACTATCGATAAAGATGATCACATGACTAGTGATCCACCTTCAGATAATTTGAGACAGACGTGGCTAAGGGAGGACGCTCGGTTATTCTTACAAATTCGAAATTCGATTGATAGTACTGTGATTAGTTTGATTAACCATTGTGAATTGGTTAAGGAGTTAATGGATTATTTGGATTTTTTATACTCTGGGAAAGGGAATATTTCTCGTATTTATGATGTGTGCAAAGCCTTTTACCGTACAGAAAAACAGGACAGGTCCATTATGAGTTACTTTATGGATTTTAAGAAAACGTATGAAGAACTTAATATGCTATTGCCGTATAGCTCTGATGTCAAAGTTCAGCAGAGTCAGAGAGTAGATGGCTACCATGAGTTTTTTAGCTGGTCTTCCGGCCGAATTTGAAACTGCTAAGAACCAGATTCTCTCTAGTCCTGAGATTTCTTCCTTACAGGAAGTGTATAGCAGAGTTCTTCGCACCGAGGGGGTTTCTCCAGTTCAGAATCCACTTGTTCCGTTCAATAGTGCTCTGGTTAGTAAAAATAATGAGTCTGAACTTGGGCGGTTACAATATCGGGGAGGCAATCAAGGAGGAGGATCGAACAGTAACAATTTTAATACTCGCGCACATGATTCGGGAGCGAGTGTGACTCGGGGACAAGGCTCCGGAGGGATTGTATGTCATTACTGTCATAATCCAGGGCATTTAAAGCAGGATTGTAGGAAGCTTCGGTACAGGACTCAGAGAGCTCACTCAGCCCACATGGCATCTACCACTGATATAGCTGAAAACTCAGTCCTTATCCCTGCAGATGAGTTTGCCAAGTACTCTAAGTATCAAGACTCTCTAAAGTCTTCATCCACTCCAGTCACCTCTGTCACTGCAATTGCTAATTCAGGTAAACCAAATACATGCCTTGTTTCCTCATCATCCAAATGGGTCATTGATTCTGGTGCTACAGATCATATGACAGGTAATTCTAGCCTCTTTTCTACCTTTCAGTCACATATATCCCCTTCTAGTGTTACTTTAGCAGATGGAACATCTTCTTCCGTTCTGGGATCTGGAACAATCACCCCAACCCCTGTGCTTCCCTTATCATCTGTTCTCTATTTACCTCAATTGTCCTTTAATCTAATTTCTGTAAGCCAGCTTACTCGTAAACTTAATTGTTGCATCTCATTCCTTCCTGATTATTGCTTGTTTCAGGATCTTATGACGAAGAAGATTATTGGTAAAGGACATGAATCGGGCGGCCTCTACATCCTTGACACATCGATACCTAAATCCGTTGCATGTTCGGGTGTCACATCTGCTTTCAAGGCTCATTGTAGGCTCGGTCACCCTTCTCTTCCTCTGCTTAAGGAGTTGTGTCCTCAGTTTAATAAGGTGTCCTCATTAGATTGTGAGTCGTGTCAATTTGCCAAACATCACCGTAGTAGTCTTAGTCCGAGAGTCAATAAGAGAGCGAGTGCTCTGTTTGAATTAGTTCACTCTGATGTTTGGGGTCCATGTCCTGTTATGTCAAAAACTGGGTTCAAGTATTTTGTTACTTTTGTTGATGATTATTCTCGTACAACTTGGTTATATTTAATGAAAAGTCATTCTGAATTGTTTTCTCATTTTTGTGCGTTTTGTGCTGAAATTAAAACTCAATTTGCTACTTCTGTCCATATATTGCGCAGTGATAATGCCAAAGAATATTTATCTTCATCTTTTCAGACTTACATGATTCAGAACGGTATCCTCCATCAAACTTCTTGTGTTGATACTCCATCCCAAAATGGAGTGGCAGAACGGAAGAACAGACATCTTCTTGAAACTGCAAGAGCCCTATTATTCCAAATGAATGTTCCAAAACCATTTTGGGCTGATGCAGTTTCCACAGCATGCTTTCTCATTAATCGAATGCCCTCATCTGTTCTTCATGGTGAGACTCCTTACAGTGTTCTCTTTCCAAATAAATCATTGTTTCCTATTGAACCCAGAATATTTGGTAGTATTTGCTTTGTTCGAGATGTCCGTCCACAGGTTACTAAGTTAGATCCCAAGTCATTGAAGTGTGTTTTTCTTGGGTATTCTCGTCTTCAGAAAGGATACAGATGTTATTGCCCTAGTTTGAACAAGTACCTTGTTTCAGCTGATGTTACCTTCATGGAAGAAACACCATATTTTCCTTCTTCCACTTCCAACAGTCAGGGGGAGGATGATGATTTGTTAGTATATACGATCACGTTCCCTGAACCCGTTGCTGAACCAGCGCCAGTCAGACCTCCCATCCATCAAGTCTACTCCAGACGCCGGCCTGCTGATTCATGTCCTCCACCAGCTTCTTCTTCATCATCAGATTCCGTGACGAGTAATGATCTTCCTATTGCTTTACACAAAGGTAAACGCCAGTGTACTTATCCTGTTTCGTCTTGTGTCTCTTATGATCACCTATCCCATTCGTCTTATTCATTCATTGCATCTCTTGATTCTATATCTGTTCCTAAAACTGTTAATGAGGCTATATCACATCCTGGATGGCGTAATGCAATGATAGAGGAAATGGATGCTTTAGACAAGAATGGTACATGGGACTTGGTCACTTTACCTGCAGGGAAACAGGCTATCGGATGCAAATGGGTGTTTACCGTCAAGGTTAATCCTGATGGGTCTGTTGCTCGTTTAAAAGCCCGCCTCGTTGCTAAGGGTTATGCTCAGACATATGGCGTTGATTATTCTGATACTTTTTCTCCTGTTGCTAAATTAACATCTGTCAGGCTGTTTATATCTTTGGTAGCTACTCATCATTGGCCTCTGCATCAGCTAGACATAAAGAATGCTTTTCTTCATGGTGATCTTCAGGAGGAGGTCTATATGGAGCAACCTCCTGGGTTTGTTGCTCAGGGGGAGTATGGGAAAGTCTGTCATCTTCGTAAATCTTTGTATGGCTTGAAACAAAGTCCTCGTGCTTGGTTTGGAAAATTTAGTCAGGCTATTGAGACGTTTGGCATGGCGAAAAGTAAGTCTGACCACTCTGTGTTCTACAAACAATCTGAAGCAGGCATCATTTTGTTGGTTGTGTACGTAGATGACATTGTCATTACTGGGAGTGATACGATGGGAATCTCTTCTCTTAAGTCCTTCCTTCATGCTCAGTTTCATACAAAGGACTTAGGGATGCTAAAATATTTTTTGGGTGTCGAAGTCACAAGGAGTAAAAAGGGTATTTTTCTATCTCAGAGGAAATATGTTCTTGACTTATTAGCTGAGACAGGGAAATTGGGGGCAAAGCCGTGTAGTACTCCGATGATTCCTAATGTACAGTTGACAAAAGATGGTCCACTATTTGAGGATCCTGAGAAATATAGAAGATTGGTGGGGAAGTTGAACTATCTTACAGTGACTCGCCCGGATATTGCGTATTCTGTCAGTGTGATGAGCCAGTTTATGTCATCCCCAACAATTCATCATTGGGAAGTGTTAGAACAAATTTTGTGTTACCTAAAAGGAGCACCTGGACGTGGTATCTTATACGCCAATCATGGACACACTCGTATTGAAGGTTTTTCAGATGCAGATTGGGCAGGTTCCAAGGTGGATAGAAAGTCCACATCAGGCTATTGTATCTTTGTTGGCGGAAATTTGGTCTCATGGAAAAGTAAGAAGCAAAATGTTGTGGCACGATCCAGTGCAGAATCAGAATATAGAGCTATGGCCCAGTCTGTGTGTGAAATAATGTGGATATGTCAGCTCTTAAATGAAGTAGGGATTAAGACTTCGGTACCGGCTAAATTGTGGTGTGATAATCAAGCTGCCATACATATTGCGTCTAATCCCGTGTTTCATGAACGAACGAAACATATTGAACTCGATTGCCATTTTGTCCGCGAAAAGATCCAGCAAGGCTTAATTTCCACAGGATATGTGAAGACTGGAGAGCAATTGGGTGATCTCTTCACGAAAGCCTTAAACGGGGTTCGGGTTGATTATCTTTGTAACAAGCTGGGCATGATCAATATCTATGCTCCAGCTTGAGGGGGAGTGTTATAAGTTGTAAATATTGTATTAGGAAAGTAGATAATTTAGGAATCCTAATTAGTAGTAGTTTCCTTATCTGTGTAGGAGTCTCATGTATATAAGTGGGTAATCTTCTCTTTAATAATATGAATATAATTTCTCTTCTTCTCATAGACAACATGGTAATTTTTTTTTTATTCTCGCTGGGCTGCGAAAATTAATTGTTTTCACCACCGAAACGACTTCTGATCGTCCTGATTTTTCGCGCTTTAATTGTAACTTTGCGTTCCGAACCACATATCCAAAAATCAGCCCGATCCAACGGTGGAATGAAAAGTTACGATTGATTTACGACTGCTGTGCCGAAAAACCTAAAGATCTTCTATCGTATTCCTTCCGCCATCAAATCTTGCACCGAGTGTGAGCTACGGTATCACCAAGATTTTCTCCTCTCTCCATAGAACAAATCCTAACTCATGAGAATTATTGTTGTTATGAGAAGAGACTAGGTCGGCGTATATATAAGGCTACGATAGGGACCTTAAGGAGAAATAAGTGTTTGGGCTTCCTATGGAAAGTTGGAATCCTAATTCCACTCTGAATTAGTTCCTTCCATAAATTATAATTCACACCACTAAAAAATTATAATTGCACTCCCATCCTTATCTCAAAATTATATTTCGAGCTCCTTATTATTAAATACTTATTATTCTCCCCACGTTAAGATTACAGACAACCGTCATTTAAATTAAATTACTGACAATTATATTTAAATGACTTCTTAATCCTTGAGCCTACCACTTAACTTATTTGACATGTCGGATTAACATAATCCACCTGCAGGGTTTGACATGATCAAAACTTATAAGCTTCTCAAGGGGTTATCATCAATCCCTATACCGGGACGTGGATTCCGTCAATAATTAATATTCATCATACATATAGTGTCGTCATCCAATTCACGAAGATTATTGATCCATAAATGAATCTCACTCATAATGAGTCAAAACAACAAACACTACATATATATGCCTATTAATTATTTCAAGATTAAGAGCATAAGTAATCATAATAACCATGGGATTTTAAATTTGTTTTATATAGTCAGTATAAAAACAATTAACCCAAACTGGTCCTATTCAATACACACAAAGTGTACTAGCACAACAACGAGTTAAAACTATACCGTTTTCTGTAGTCAAGATAAACTACTAAAACTTGTGCTACAATCCTACCGATGGGTGTCCAATTCCATCTAAGATTGTGAACCATTAAACTTATATTCCACAAGAACCAATGATATGATCTTCTGTGTGTAAGCTATACTCTACACACCAAATCATCTACTATATGGAATAAAAGACACACATGCACAATATTTAAATAAATAATATAATGCAACCATTGCCCATATAGATTCTCATTAAAATAGCAAAACCAAGTTTATAACATATCCAAACCAACAAGAAAATTATGGCTTTTAGTATATCACTCTAACACAAGTTCGTTCCAAAAAGGAATTTTCGAGGCAAGAAGTCTGACAAGTGTTTTTTATGCAAGAAGCCAGGTCATTTTGCAAAGAATTGTCCCGACTCCTCCAAGCGAACTCAGTTTATGAAGCTCCTTCATCAATTAGCTCCAGATATTGCAGAATCAAATGTTGAGTCTGTTCTTTCAGCACAGGATGAGGCTACCCCAGGAAGCTTGATGCAGTTAGCTTTCACTGAAACAGAAGCCTCAGATATCGAGTCTGAAAATCCAAATGACAGTGATGCTCCCATTTCCGAAAATGAAGCCAGTGAAGAAAGCAATTCTTTGTTGCAGTTAGCTCTATCCCAAGAAGAGATTTGTGTAATAAACTCTCCTCATGCAAAAATCAAGATATTCTCAGAGCCATATGCAAAGCCAATTACAGTCCTTGCTCTCTTTGACACTGGATCAACAAAAACTTTGATTAATCCCAGCTTACTTCCAACCAATATTTGGAAGCCGTGTCCCAGAATAGCATTCAGAGTTGCCAATGGCAATATTCTTTATGTGGACAAAATAAGCAAATCGGTTTTAATCCAACTTTTCCCAGGAATTCGAGTCAAACATGTTATCTACGCTAGCAGTGAAACTCAGAAGGAATTAATGGTTGGATGGGATTTGATCAAAAAGCTGCATGCACATTTTAGTGATGAGGGTCTCCGTTACAAAAGGCATTTCCTCCCATGGCATGACCTAGACAATGCTTTTGCCATGTATCAAGCAACACCAGCTTATCCGATTGACCCAGGCATCACGTTAGCCATTCTTCAGCAGAATATCACGACAATGTCATGTGCAGAGTCTCATACAGAGTTTCTTACTAAGTGTCAAAATCCTTTATGGCGCAATAGTAAGTTCTTCGTAACTCTCCCCTTCAAGTTGAATGAAGACACCAATCCTACAAGAGCATCCCATTCTGGAATGAATCCAGAACACCAGGCGTTAGCTCTTCAAGAATTAGCTACCCTCAAGCAGCAGCAACTTATTGAGGAAACCAATTCCCCGTGGGCATATGAAGCATTCTACGTGAATAAAAGAGCAGAACAAGTTCGAGGCAAGTTAAGGCTAGTCATCAACTACCAGCCTTTGAACTATTTCTTGGCAAGTGACAAGTTCCCGTTACCACAGAAACATTCATTGTTTAGCCACCTATCCCATGCCAATGTATTTTCAAAATTTGATCTTAAGGCAGGATTCTGGCAACTTGGTGTCACTCCCACAGACAGACCAAAAACCGCGTTCTGTATCCCAGGCTATCACTACCAATGGACTGTTATACCATTCGGTTTAAAAAATGCCCCATCAGTTTTCCAAAAGGCCATGATGACCATATTTGAACCCATTGCGGCAAATGGGTTAATTTATATTGACGACATCTTGGTTCACAGTCAGAATGAAGCTGATCATCTGAAGTTGCTCCATCACTTCCACCATATAATCCTTACTCATGGGATTATGCTATCAGAAAAGAAAATGGTCATTGGAAAAACAGAAATCGAGTTTCTTGGTATGACTATTAAAAATGGGAAATTTCAACTCCAACCACATATCTCCAAAGACTTGCAGAAATTCCCTGATATTCTCACCAACAAAACTCAGATCCAGCAGTTCCTTGGGCTTGTAAACTACATGTCCCAATTCATTCCAAAAGTGTCAAAACACACTGCTCCTCTTACAGCTTTACTCAAGAGAGCTCCTTCTCCATGGTCAGAAGCTCAAACCTCAGCTGTAAAAATTTTGAAGAACCTCAGTGCAAGGTTACCTGACTTGCAGATTCCATCTGATGGCCAAAGAATTTTATAAACTGACGCCAGTGATGAATTCTGGGCGGCCATACTTTTAGAAGAAAAGAATGGTATAAGAACACCATGCGGATATAAATCAGGCAGATTTAAGCAAGGTGAACTTCACTACCACTCCACATTCAAAGAGATACTTGCAGTCAGAAGAGGGATTGAAAAATTGCAGTTTCATTTGATTGGATATCATTTCAAGATCGAGATGGACATGTCCTCTTTCCCCGCAATGATCCAATTCAAAAATAAACAGATCCCTAATTCCCAATTACTACGTTGGAATGAATGGTTTTCGCAATGGGATTATGAAGTAAAACACATTTCAGGAAAAAATAATGTGATTGCTGACTTCTTCTCCCGCAAAGATATTGCAAAGCAAAGTGCTCTCTCGTCCCACATTGCTCCAGATATCAAAGAGCCCTTTTGTAAACCATTTAAATTCAATGACTCCCCAAAGCATTTGGCACCCAACTTACCACACTGTCTCCCAGTCATATATTCTCTTACTCAAGTCATGAGTTCCTCCAAAGCTAGCTCCAGCTCCTCAAAGTCTTTCCCACACCCGTTCTAATTCTCTGACTTTGAAAAAGCCCTTGACCCTATCACAGCCATAGCCTTTCTCCCTGAAGAAATTCAAGAAGGTGTTGCTACCCATGCCATACATCTCAGAGCAAAAGATCAAGTGATCAAGTACCTAGAATTATTACTTGAGAAACATGGTCTCATGTTTAGAGGTCTCCGCCTCCATCCCACATACCCATTTTGCTCTCTTTTTCACATCCACTATTGCTACCGTGTCCCAAAGATTGCCCTAGTCTTTCTATGGTATCTTACCACCTCCTACCATGTCGGATTCCTGTTCAATGCCCCAGATATGTTGTTATACCTACAAATAGCTACTTCCGATCCAGAGATCCAAACTGCACACAGAATTCCCAGTTCTTACAATCTCGTCACCTTTCTCAAATGGTTTAAGTCAGTCCAGCAATGGAAAGAAGCCTTGAAGACTCATCCTCATACTTATTGCTTAATACATTTCCATAAACCTCTTCGAGTTCCAGCACCAGAAGGTTTAAACGCATCCATTGAAGCATGGTTCACTGAGAATCTTGCTAAATCAATAAAAGAGCCATATAACATAAATTATGTGACTTTTTTAAGAAACATGTGTGCTCTCAATAATGTTAATTATGATTTTGTCCCAGAACATGTAAAGTTTGATCAAGATCCATGGCAGAAAACTCCTTGGGGGAATTTGTGGATCATTATTTGAGCATTTGTTTAATTATGCGGTATCCCACCGTATGAGTTATGGTGAACTTAGCTCAGATTCTAAAGCCTATGTTGGTATGGATAGTGACACAGATGAAGATGATCCAAATGAAGGTAATTTTGGACAAGAACTTGCAGAACTTGCGGACACAAGTAATGATGAAGAAGATATTCCCTTCTTTGATGAAGGCAGTCCCTTTCATAATCACAGTCCAGATTCCCCTAGCACTCCAATCTACGGCGGATATGATTTTGATGAAGATGGCAATGAGACAGATTAGCAAACGTCACTGATGACGTATTTTCCCATTATCTCAAAAGCAGCAGCTCCAGGAATCTCAGCTTTCGGCGCCTACTTTTCTTTATGTTTATTTCTTATCTTGCTTTTGTAAAAGTTGTTTGTAGTGGGTTTGCTTTTGTTTGTTTTCTGGACAGCTGTCCTTTTGCTTTTTGCTTTGTTGCTTAGCCCTTAGCCTATAAAAGGAGCAAGCATTGGTTTGTTTTAGAGATCTCGAGTTGGCTTAAGTGTGTATGTTTCTAGTGTGAGAAAGTTCTTCTAAGTTTGTAAGCTTTTAATCTTTTAATGAAAGTCTTTCAAGTTTGATAATCCTCCCTCTCTTTTAATTTATTAGTTTTCTTTATTATAAGAGTGTATGTTGTTCTTAGGTTAGAACTCCCCCTGTATTGCGTAGTCTCTTAACTACGGAATTGGGGGAGGGGATGTATCCGTAGTTAAGAGACTACGCAATACAGGGGGAGTTCTAACCTAAGAACAACATACACTCTTAGAATAAAGCAAACTAATAAATTAAAAGAGAGGGAGGATTATGAAACTTGAAAGACTTTCATTAAAAGATTAAAAGCTTACAAACTTAGAAGAACTTTCTCACACTAGAAACATAACTCCTAATAGACATAACTCCTCTGATACCAATTGTGGGGGGGGGGATGTATCCGTAGTTAAGAGACTACGCAATACAGGGGGAGTTCTAACCTAAGAACAACATAAGGGGAGAGTTACGAAGAACTTACTATTGCGCCATAAAGGATTTTGACACTTAGTAAGAAACTCTGTATGAGACTCTGCACATGACATTGTTGTGATATTCTGCTGAAGAATGGCTAACGTGATGCCTAGGTCAATCGGATAAGCTGGTGTTGCTTGATACATGGCAAAAGCATTGTCTGGGTCATGCCATGGGAGGAAATGCCTTTTGTAACGGAGACCCTCATCACTAAAATGTGCATGCAGCTTTTTGATCAAATCCCATCCAACCATTAATTCCTTCTGAGTTTCACTGCTAGCATAGATAGCATGTTTGACTCGAATTCCTGGGAAAAGTTGGATTAAAACCGATTTGCTTATTTTGTCCACATAAAGAATATTTCCATTGGCAACTCTGAATGCTATTCTGGGACACGGCTTCCAAATATTGGTTGGAAGTAAGCTGGGATTAATCAAAGTTTTTGTTGATACAGTGTCAAAGAGAGCAAGGACTGTAATTGGCTTTGCATATGGCTCTGAGAATATCTTGATTTTTGCATGAGGAGAGTTTATTACACAAATCTCTTCTTGGGATAGAGCTAACTGCAACAAAGAATTGCTTTCTTCACTGGCTTCATTTTCGGAAATGGGAGCATCACTGTCATTTGGATTTTCAGACTCGATATCTGAGGCTTCTGTTTCAGTGAAAGCTAACTGCATCAAGCTTCCTGGGGTAGCCTCATCCTGTGCTGAAAGAACAGACTCAACATTTGATTCTGCAATATCTGGAGCTAATTGATGAAGGAGCTTCATAAACTGAGTTCGCTTGGAGGAGTCGGGACAATTCTTTGCAAAATGACCTGGCTTCTTGCATAAGAAACACTTGTCAGACTTCTTGCCTCGAAAATTCCTTTTTTGAACGAACTTGAACTTCTTTTTCTTGTACTTCTGTTTTTTGAATGCTTTAACAAAAGTATCAGACTTCTGGTATTTGGAAGAAGTTCTGTTCTTGTGCTTTTTCTTATAAGCCTTCTTGGGCTGAGAACAATCACAGCCTTCTTTGTTCTTGCACTTGATCTTCCAGTGATCTTTATTACACGCAGATTTGAGCATCTTCTGCGTTCTTTCCATATCTTCCATGAGCTTCTTGTGATTACAGATTCGTTCAACAGAATCCATAAGGTGTTCATAAATACGGCCAATGGAGAGATTTTTAACTTCTAGTTTTTGCATTTTTAGGGTCTTTTCTGCTTCAGAGACTCGAGCATCTGGAAATGACTAGAAGAAAACCTGCTTGAGGTTCGCATTATCTATTCCGCCAATTATATAGAATTTTTTTGACATTCTATCATAATGACGTTCTAGATCTTTTTCTTGGAGAGAGCAACATTTGAATCCCATAAATTCTGCTCGAGATATGTCTGCAAACTTATCAGGAGTTCCAACAAACTCATTGTAGATGGATCCAAGAAATATATCAATGGTAGTGCATTGCTGGAGTTGGAGTTGTCTATACTCACGAAGAGATTCATACCAATCATGAAGACGTCCAACAATACGGGCTAAGAAACGTTTGAAAACAGATTTGAGATCATAGAGCTCATTATCTGCTATCATCCATGCTTTAAATTCAAAGAATCGTTCTCGCCATTTAGGTGGCCTGATATCATCCAGAGTAAATCTGACATGATTATCATGAGCATGGTTTGTTGTAGGCGGTGCCGGAGGTGGTTGATTAAGAGGGACCTGCTCTGGAGGGTCTTCAACCATGGGTTCTTGCGTTGGCTCGGTTGGTTGGGCTGAGTACAGCTCTTCAAAAGCTTTGAATACATCATCTGAACTTGTTTTAACAGGTTCACGGTTTGAAAAAGCCAATGCTTAGAGGAAAGAGCCATTTTGATTGACTGAACTTTCTTGAAAGGCTTCTAACATGAACATGTCTTGTGGCTTCGTTGAAGCACCATGAGTTACATCAGGTTCAGCTGGGGTATAGGCTGATGGTGTTTTAGTAGGGGTTGTATGAGAGGTGATATGTCTGGGAGCCATTGACTGGAGAGGTTGAGGTTAGGGTTCCTTGAAAACAATGCCTCTGGTTTCTCTGGCTGTTGGTGGAGGAGAAATTGCTCGAAAAGAACTTCGTGCTTGGTTCCAATCAACTTGACATGGGTGTTTGGCTTGATAAGGGTAATTTGATTTAGGTGGAACATACTTGGGTTTAGGTTTTGGTTTGGGAGGAGAAGTAGACCATGCTGGTAATCTTCTTCTTGGGGGTTCATCCCAAAGATTGATAGTTGGGTTATTTGGTTTACCTAAGAGGGTATATTCTGCCGGGTCAGGTTGGGGAAGTGAAGGGGTTTCTGGTGGATAAAAGATAGAATAATTGGGTATATCAGATGATCGGTGAATGACCGGAGGTGAGGGTGAGTGGTACTGTTGTTGCTTGAGAGATTCAGCTCTTTCAGTGGATTCTAACTGGGCTTGTAATGACCTTTTTTCAGTTTCCATGTCACGAAAGAATTCTGCTATAGAGGCAAAATCTCGAACTGTCATAGTAGCAGTCTTCATCTGGTCATTGAGAACTTGGATTCTCATTTTGAGATCTGCAATAGCTTCACTCATTGTAGAGATAGTTGAAACTCTGGAATTAAGCTGTTGAGTTTGCTGTGCTATCTGCTTGAGAACTTTGTTATGTGCCACCGCATTTTCTGCCTGCCAGTTTAACGCTTGTTCTGCGGCTGAATGTTTTCTGGGTTGACCATCTGAGCCAATGGAAGTTGGGTTCTTAATCTTCCATTTGTAACTTGTTTGGGTTGAAAGATTGTCAAAATCTTCTGACTTGGGAAAAGGGTCTTCTTCACTCAACATATAACAAGAGAGTGGTTGGGACTGAGATACCGGTGTGGTAACTGGAGCATACTGAGGTTTACATGGTCTGCCAAGAGCCTTATATGCCTTTTTGGCATAAGGAGAAAGGCGCTGAGGACTTCGCTTTGGTGGTTGAGGTTGAGCTGGAGGAGGTGGAGGTTGACAGCTTGGTACTTCTGGAGAAGGAGTGGGTAAGGGTTTGTCACCATATGTAACATAGAAATTGAATTTTCCTGTGGGTTCTCCAAGTAAATCAACTGTACGATCACCTGCCTGATAGCGTTCTTCAAGAAGTTCTTGAGAGGATAAAGCTTTACCAGCCTTCTTTTTTCTGTACAACCTGAGTTCCTGAGGGGTGAGATCAGCTTCATAAGCCAATTCCTCACAACTGTCACAAGTACAAATATCACATGGGATGTGAACATTTGACTTTTTGAGAGGGTAGATCGGTTTTCCGTCACGGTTGGAAAACAAGATTGGTTCTGAACCATTCTCATAAAGGGGATCCGAAGGTTTCCTTCTGATTTCTTGCATCATATTCAATTCTGCATGAAAAGGATTCCTTGGTGGAGAAACAGGGCTCTGATTATTGAACCTCATTTCAATCTGCTTGTCTGCACGTCTGATGTACGATGGATTGGTCTGTTGAAGAGATTGCGTATTGGATTGTTCTTGGAGTTTTTCATAAGACGTTACCCATACTTCTGGCAAAAGAGTAATAAGCTCTGCTTGAGAGAGCTGTCTAGGGACGTAGGAAGCAGTGTGACCAGCATTCTGATCAATAGTAAGCATGAGAGCTTATGATGTGGACGATCCTGGAATACAGAGATCATATGAATGATTTTGAACTCTATAAACCAACTGTTGGTGGATTGTTGCTGCTGAAGTGCCAGGGACCATTGAGACACCTGTGATCTGGACCTGAATCTTCAAAGCTGAGCAAACAAAGGGATCTGAGAGTGGGATGTTAAAATTAGGATACATAGTGAAAAACACTGTTCCTGCATTTAACGTTGCCTGAACATTGCCAAGGATTGCCTGTTGATAATTCGTCAAACGAGAGTCAACAAGAGCAATTCTTGCTACAGCCTCTAAACCTTTTCGTCCATGAAAGGTAACAGCAAATCTGATTGCACCAAAGTGCATGTGAGTATAATCTTGTGATAAGGCTATATTTGCAACATCTGGGGAGATCGGGACAGTAAAGAACTGTTCTTCATGTCCTGATTTAACAAACAAGGCATCAAAAGGGGTACACTGGACAAACTCACGAACTGGAAGTTTGGATTTGTCAGATGAGACCAATTGCCTGATTCGTTTTGTGAAGGTTTCCGATGTGGGTTTCTGGAAAACATGATAAGGGTTGGTGATGGCTAATTTTGTTTCTGGAATTTGTTCAACAGGTAAATGCGTAATTTCATACAAAGACTCTATTTTTTCTTTTCCTGAACGAGACCTAAAAGACTCACTAAACCTAAAAGAAGTATTAGGAGTAATAGTAGCTGATGTAGTCGCTGAAGTAGACTTAGATTTTGAAAACATATTTGTAGAATGAAAACTTATAACAACAAGGTATTTCAGAGAGAAGTTCTGCTTTAAAAGTATTTTAAATAAAGATTATCTGAATTCTTGTAAAGTAAATTACTTTATTAATAGACCTAAAGATCCTCGACTACCTTTTGCTACAAACAAAATTTATCAATCTCATATTTGACCACAATCAGGAGCATATCGGCGAACACACGGCCATCCATTGCCTAAAAGCCTGGCGCTCAACACCTGTCCATATATGAGATTATAACATTTTATGTAACCAAAAGATTCATACTAGTGTTCTGAAATTTAGAACGAATGGGTTCTGATACAGGAGATCCACACACTAATTTCTGAGTTTTCTGATGTGAGAGATCCATATAAAATGGCAGTCACAGAGCATACTAATTTCAGATAAAAAATGTAAAGTGGCAGTTGTAGAGCATACTAAACATCCTTCAGAAATTTCATACTAATCAAAGTACAAATATCACTGAAAACTCATTTACTCTGTTTTAATCAGAAAACATTTATGAAAATAAGATTAAAGAATTACTTATCTCTCAAAACCTTGAAGCTATAAGTTATCCAAGATAGCTACTCACTAATAGACATAACTGCCTCTTATACCAATTGGGGGGGGGGGGATGTTTCCGTAGTTAAGAGACTACGCAATACAGGGGGAGTTCTAACCTAAGAACAACATACACTCTTAGAATAAAGCAAACTAATAAATTAAAAGAGAGGGAGGATTATCAAACTTGAAAGACTTTCATTAAAAGATTAAAAGCTTACAAACTTAGAAGAACTTTCTCACACTAGAAACATACACACTTAAGCCAACTCGAGATCTCTAAAACAAACCTTGGGGAATGTCGCGCGACAATCTATCCCGAGCACTATATATAGGCCAACACCCCCAAGGGTTCTGGACGGCAGTTGGAATTTGAGAATTCTGAGCTTTAAATCTGATTTTATCAAGCATTTTCTATTATCGTCTTATTTCTGAAGAATTATCGAATCTATTCTCGACACTCGACGTGTCCCGTCTCTGGAATCGATTTCTCGGAAATATCTGAAGAAAGAGAAGATTATTATCGCCGGAGATCTCTCTGCCGTATTATATTCTCCTTCTTATTATTATTCTCGTCGGGAAGGTAAAGAAAGTCCCTTCTAATATTTAAAATTAGATATCTGTGTACTTGTTTTACTTCTGTTGTTCTGTCCACGTTTTATTTGAATAAACTTATTTCCAAGTTATAAATAGTCTACCGTTGTCAAAACAAAAGACCCTGATAAAACCATTTTTAAAACCAGAAGAGTAAGTACATTATCGTCCGGATAAAACCTACTTTCAAAACCCGGACTGATAAGACTTATCTAGGAATTAAAATCGACATATCCTGTCTTTTTCATAGACTACGACGTGTCTGATAAAACTCTCCTCAAAGAGTTCAAATTCCATATTGAATTAGTCCCGACATAAAGATCCGAACTTTTCCACAATAAACAACTCGAGAAAACCGTCATTATCTGAGGAAATAATACGGGATACTCTTTTCAAAATAAAAAGGGTTTTTTGTCATTTGTATTCACATATTTCAAATATAAAAACATCGGATCTCGGAACACAAACGTTTTTACCCCTTTTTCCGTTTTCCCAAATTAGGGTTTTTATTTTGGAAAGAAGTAGACTGTCGGTAAAAGTATCTAAGTTTTTCAACATAAAATAAACATATAAAAGACCACTCGAGACCGAAAGGGCGGAATGGGTGCTTAACACCTTCCCAAACCGTAATATAGTTTCCGAACCCTATAGAATCCCGGTTTCCCAGATAAACGTGTAAAGAAAACGCTTGTCTATAGCCTTTTCTCTTACACAACCCCTTTTGTCCGTTTTCTCGTAAAACGTACTGGTGACTCTGAACGAACCCTCTTGTATCTAGAAAATAGAAACATAGGGACACTTGATATGAATCAACAAAGAAAACAACTCTTAGCAAATGGGACGACGGAACCCGTTTCCGACGTCTCAGACGCCCATCCAAATGGGGACGAGACCCGGGGGTCGCATTTGCGGATTTTCACAGCAATTGCAAAATTTAAGGTTTTTTTTTTAAAAAAAGCTGTAAAATAATTTTATTGCTCATAGGTCTTACGTTTTATACCCTTGTATTCTAATTGACTAGAATTAAAAATATTTTTTTATAACCCTCAGATAATAATGTTTTAAATACTAAGTAGGTGAGGGATTTTTTCACATAAAAATCCCACGATCTCTATCATTGATTTGTAGATGATATAGTTTATTCTTCATGCGAGTTATAATGCTCACCTCCATATCGGCAAGAATATATTGTGAAATCATTGTACAAATTTCTTTGAAAGATAATTTAAATGATGTGATTTATTTTTCGTGTTGCTTTTAGTACCCACCTCCATATCAGAAAGAATAAATTACATAATCATTGGATTAAATTAAATGATGGTATACACTTAGATATAAATAATAGCATGCTCTCCAACTAAGTTTCTACTATTATTTATAGGACTGAATGAAGTCAGCTATTTGAATTTTATTTGACAATAAAGAATTGTCTAGATAATATGTGTTACTTGACAACAAAGGATTGTCTAGGTAATAAAATTTAATGGGTTTAGACCTGTCTAAAAATAATGAATAATAGACGTCCTCACTAACGAGGCATATTATTCAAGGTTTAGGCTGCTGGCGAATACTTTTTAAAATGGTAGAGGGTACCATAGTTAATTATAGTATTCAAAGTTGTTATTGCCCATTATAATTTGTATTATTATTATTATGTGATTCTCAAGATTTAAAATGGCAAACTCTTTCAACCCACTTTCTATTATACTTAACCAACATAAATTGACTATACCTAATTATATTGACTGGAAAAGGAATTGAACATTGTACTTTCTGCTGAAGAGTACAAGTTTTGCTCACTGAGGTTTGTCCAGAAGAACCTGGTGACGGGGCAACCGAAGAGGAAACCTAGGCTTACCAAAAGTGGAAAAAGGCTGATGAGATGGCGCGGTGTTGCATTTTGGCTTCTATGTCAAATGTGCTGCAACATCTGCATGAGTCTTTAACCACCACCTACGACATAACGCTAAACCTCAAAGATATGTTTGGGGATCAGGATCGTGCCGCAAGTCAGGTTGCGATGAAGGACCTCATGAACACAATATTAGCTGAAGGAACCCGAGTTAAGGATCATGTTCTGAAGATGGTTGGTCTTCTGAATGAACTCAAGATCCTTGGAGCTGAAATCAATGGGGAAACTCAGGTGATATCATTCTCCAGTCGTTGTCGAATTCATTTAAGGGATTTCGACTGAATTACAACATGAATAAGTTTAAATATTCATTGTTGAAACTTCTTAAAGAATTCCAAGTAGCTAGGGGACTCCTTGCTAAGTCAGCTAGTGCTCTAGTGGCTGAGAAAGCTTCTACTTCTAAGACTAAAAGCAATAAAAAGAAGATGAAGAAGAAGAATAGCGCACAAGCTGCAGTCCCACAATGAGCAGCACGAGCAGCAGTCGCTGGAGCCACTAATCATGTATGCAATACTTTGCAAGGGTTCCAGGAAACAAGACAACTTAGGAATGGATAAATTTATCTACACATGGGTAATGCTACAAAGGTGGCAGCAGTTGCAGTAGGAGATGTTTATCTTCAGTTTAGTCAGGATAGGATTTTAGTTATTAAGGATTGTCTATATGTACCTTCCACTAGAAGGAATTTAATTTATGTTTCTAGATTGGTTAAGGACAAATATTTTGTTCATTTTAATGATAAATTAATTATTATTAGAAAAAATAAATAGTTTATTTGTTCTGGTACATTGGTGAATGTTCTTTATATAATAAATCCTGACTTGTCTACATTGCAACTATACGAATTGAATAACACTAATAGTTTACCAATTAAGAGAAATGAACCTTCAAAGATGAATCAAACATATCTTTGGCACTTATGCTTTAGTCATATTAATCTAAAAAGAATTCAAAGACTAGTCGAAAATGGGCCATTAGGTTCATTGGAAGTGGAGGTACTTTCAGACTATGAATCTTGTTTAGAAGGTAAAATGACTAAGAGAGCATTCTCGGCAAAAGGCTATAGGGCTAAAGAACAGTTAGAACTGGTTCATTCTGATTTGTGTGGTCCCATAACTGTACAGGCTAGAGGTGGCTTTGATTACTTCATCACATTCACTGATGATTACTTAAGGTATGGATACATTTACTTAATGCGACGAAAATTTGAAGCCTTTGAGAAATTCAAAGTATTCAAGGCAAAAACGGAGAAGCAACTAGGAAAATGTATCAAAACACTATGATCAGATCGTGGTGGTGAATATCTCTTAGGAGAGTTTAGGGAATATTTGTCAGAGAATGGGATTACATCCCAGTTGTCTGCACCAGGTATGCCACAGTAGAATGGTGTAGTAGAACGAATGAATATGACTCTTATGGAAATGGTAAGATCTATAATGAGTTATTCAGACCTACCTGATTCCTTTTGGGGATATGCTTTAGAAACAGCAGCATATATTCTTAACTTGGTGCCATTAAAGTCAATACCTACTACACCCATAGAATATTGGACTGGGCATAAGCCTAGTCTACGGCATATTCAGATATGGGGTAGTCCAGCACACATGCTGAAAGGTAATGTGGATAAATTGGAGTCAAGAACAGAAGTGTGTGTTCTTTGTTGAATTTCCTAAAGGTTATCCAATAAAGGTTATTGTTAGCACCAATGCCAAATTCATATAAGAGAATTATATCATGAACCACAAGCCCAGAAGTAGTATTGTTCTAGAGGAAATAAGAGGAGAAAAAGTAGGGCACAATTTATCTGTACCTTAAATACAAGAGGAAGTACCACAAGAGATAAATATTATCCTATTACCTCGTCGTAGTGGGAGAATGGCTGATGCTCGTGCACATCATGAACGAACCACTAACACGCAGGTTTCGGAACCAGCACAGGTTCCTAAACCAACACAGATTTCTGAACCAGTACAGTGTGTGGATAGTGAGTTGGGAAGTTCAGTACTTGCACAAGGTACACAAACACAAGTAGTTCTTCATCGTAGTGGGAGGGTTGTACATAAACCCGACCGTTTTATGTTCTTGAGAGAGTCTTATGACAAGGTCCTTGATGAACACGAAATAGATCCCTTTAACTACAATGAAGCATTTCAAGATAAAGATGCAGAAAAATGGCAAACGGCTATGATATCTGAAATGGAGTCCATGTACTCTAACAAAGTCTGGGATCTTGTAGAACCACCAGAAGGGATAAAACCCATCGGATGCAAGTAGGTATATAAAAGCAAAAGAGGAGCAAACGGGAAGGTGGAAACCTTTAAAGCAAAGCTTATTGCAAAAGGGTTCACTCAGAAAGAAGGAATCGATTATGATGAAACATTTTCACTGGTTTCCATGCTAAAGTTTATTCGGATTATCTTATCCATTGCGGCTCATCTTGATTACGAGATTTGGCAAATGCATGTGAAGACAATTTTCCTTAATGGAAGTCTTAATGAAAACATCTATATGATACAGCCAAATGGATTCATAGCAAAGGGCCAAGAGCACATGTTGTGCAAGCTTAAGAAGTCTATTTATATTGGTTTATCAGGCAGATAGTCTAGTGCCCATTAGGTACACAGACTCAGATTTTCAGTCAGATAGAGATTCTAGAAAGTCAACTTCGGAATATGTGTTTACTCTAGGAGGTGGGGCCATTAGTTGGAGGAGTATTAAGGAGTCTTGTATTACTGACTCCACCATGGAAGCTGAATATGTGGCTGCTTCAGAAGCGACTAAGGAGGCAGTATGGCTCAGGAACTTTCTTATGGATCCAGATGTGGTACCTTCAGTGCATTCAGCTATTACACTTTATTGTGATAATAGTGGAGCAGTTGTAAATTCGAAGGAGCCAAGGACTTATAAGAAGGGAAAACACATAGAGCGCAAGTATCATCTAATTAGAGAGATTGTGCAGAGAGGATGTCATAGTGACTAAGATCGCATCAAGGGACAACCTAGCTAATCCTTTTATGAAGAGCTTACCGGCCAAGACTTTTGGTAGTCACGTTGAGGGAATGGGGGTGAGGTGCATAGCAGCATGGCTTTGAATCTAAGTGGGAGATTGTTAGAGGGATATACTAAAAGCCATGATTTTATTATTATTGGTTTTGATATGTTATATAAACTCAGTTTTGCTATTTTAATGAGAATCTTTATGGGCAATGGTTGCATTATATTATTTATTTAAATATTGTGCATGTGTGTGTCCTTTATCCATATAATAGATGATTTGGTGTGTATAGTATCACTTACACCCAGAGGATCATATCATTGATTCTTGTGTAATGTAATTTTATTAGTTCGTGGTCTTAGATGGAATTAGACAACCATCGGTAGGATTGTATCACAAATTTTAGTAATTTATTTTGACTACAGGAAACGGTACAGTTTTAAGTCATTGTGCTAGTACACTTTGTGTGTATTGAATAGGATCAATTTGGGTTAATTATTTTTATACTGACTATATAAAACAATTTCAAATCCCATGGTTATTATGATTATTTAAGCTCTTAATCTTGAAATAATTAATAGACGTATACATGTAGTGTTTGTTGTTTTGACTCATTAAGAGTGAGATTCATTTATGGATCAATAATCATTATGAATTGGATGGTGGCACTATATGTTTGATGAATATTAATTATCGATGGAATCCACGTCCCGGTATAAGGATTGATGATAACCCCTTAAGAAACTTAAAAGTTTTGATCATGTCAAACCCTGTAGGTGAATTATGTTAATCCGACATGTCAAATAAGTTATGTGTTACGCTCAAGGATTAAGAAGTCATTTAAATATAATTGTCAGTAATATAATTTTAAATGACGATTATCTGAAATCTTAACGTGGGAAGAATAATAAGTATTTAATAACAATGAGCTCGAAATATAATTTTGAGATAAGGACTGAAGTGCAATTATAATTCTTTAGTGGTGTGAATTATAATTTATGGAAGGAATCAATTCTTAATCGAATTAGGATTCCGGTTTTCCATAGTAAGCCCAATCACTTATTTCTCCTTAGGGTCCTATCGTAGCCTTATATATATGCTAGCCTTGCCTCTTCTCTCGACACAATAATTTTCACAAATTTAGGGTTTGTGCCATAAAGAGTAGAGAAGGAGATCTTGGTGATACCGCAGCCCACACTCGGTACAGGATTGCATGGCAAAAGGAATACGATAGAAGATCTTGAGGTTCTATCAAGCCCGTGTTCTCGATTCATCTACACCAACCCCTATTTGTGCTGAGACGAGATCAAACCAGAGAGATCTCGAAGGTAAAATCCGATTTCGCACTAGGGTTTTACATTAAAAAAATTTGTTCCATTTATACGCAATATTAAACAATTCTGGAACTAAGTTTCCTTCAACAATCTCAACCGCAGGTCACGACTCCTACAACTCCATGCACTCCAATTCAGGATGATAGGGTTGATGCATGACACATCAGACTTGTAGGAAATGGAAAAAAGTGCTGCCAAGACTGCTCTGGTAGTTTACCACGACGTTGGAACAATTGTACGGCCTGGCCTTGTGGAGAATGAGAATGTACAAAAAGTTGTAACAGAAAAGGTTGGGGTAAGGGAAGAGGACTTGCTCGGAGAAAGAGAGGAAGATGTTATCGAGGAGAGGGACGAAGATTGGGGAGGGACTTTTGATAAATCATTAACATTGGCCCTAGTTGATGACGTCGTTAATCAGATTGCTCAATAGGTGGCCCCTGAAAAAAGGGGCATTACGTTGCCACCCTCTCATTCAACTGAGAAGAATGTGAAAGTACACAATTGGGGTGCATTGAGGATGAGGGATAGTGATTTGGAGTATGAAACTCCTTTTGCAATCTTTAGGCTGCATAAGAAAGCAAAGGCCCATGAACCCAAACAACAAGCATTACAAATCGAAGGGGTTGACTACACAAAGGACACCTGATTTACCCTAGATGTGGAGATTCAAGGGCACTACCATGCTTTCTTCTGCTCGAAAAGGTAAGTACATATTTTTATCCAAATCATATAATTGTAAAGTTAATTAACAAAAGCAAAACTAATTGATTTTAATTTGTTCTCTTAACAGCGATATCTACTACCAGGTTCTTAACGACCCATTAGGGCCTGCTATAGAGACAATTATCATAAAAAACATAATTAAGGAGAGTGTTGCGTCATAAACTTGTTTTATTTACTCGCAAACGCACGAATCGGTATATAATATAGTTTATGCGAGTGCGAGGTCGAACCCAAGGGACTTGATATTTTTACCACTTACTAATCTTGATTAATTCCTAATCTAGTTTAAAAATTGGGAGATTGTGAATTATCAATTAAAAACACTAATAAAATATTTAATTAATAAAATACTAACTAAATAATTAATTAATAAAATATTAGAAAAATAATCAATTTATAAAATACTAGGATGGAGAAATCATATATTTGATATCATATTCCTAATATTCATGCCTAGCAAATTCTACTATTTGTCTCGCATTAATTTGGTCTCTCGACTCTATTAGATGCGGAAAATAAAATCATTTAAGCCCAATTAATTTTTAAAGTCTAATTATTAATTCTTCCACAGCCAAACTTATATATATCAAACCAAAACACTCACTATATCCGTCAAAACACAATTTATATCCGCTTTTAACAAATTATAAAATGAATCCAACAGATTATAATGAGAATCCAATTTTATTTTTATATCAAATAAAATAGGCATTCAATAGGAAGAATTATTTTTTTAACATTAAAGCATTAAATGGGTAGAATTAATTGGCATGAATATGTGGAAGGGAATCAATCAAATATAATCATCCTCTACCCTAGATAATAATCTAGCCTAGCATGCTTGCAATTAAAACACAAAACATAATTAAATAATACACAAATAAATAAATTAAATACTTATTTGAGTACGCGCTAATAAATTGAAGAAGAAGAAAATAATTCTGAATTAATTTCAATAGTAAAGCTTAGAATACAACTCACTCTCTCTCTCTATATATATCTATATTAGAATACAACTCACTCTCTACATATATAAATATATCTTAGAATACAACTCACTCTCTACATGTATATGTATCTGCACCCCAACACAAATGAACCCTCCACCTATTTATAGGGGAGGCCTTCCCTAATGGACGGTCGAGATCAAACCAATCCAATGGTCTAGATTTATATTCCAGAACTTTCTATACAAATATCTCTAACTAGAATACTCTAGATAATCTAGCAAGATTATTCACAACTAGGCTATTCTAGAAAGTTCTACATCTAGGTCCTTCTAGAATACTCTAGAAGGTTGGAGGCTCTTCTCCATAATTCCATAAGGTTCTAGAAAATTCCGTAATCCTCCATAACTCCATAAGGTTCTAGAAAATTCCGTAATCCTCCATAACGTTCCGGAAATTTCCGTTTTTCTTGGACAATATTGAGCGGGTCGTGACAGTAGCGTTTTGTTGAGTTGTGGGCTGTAAGTTCTGAGATGAGATGGGCTGGGCCAAAAAAATCACATATTTATTAATTAACACATTCCCGCTAGAATCAATTTTTTAGCGCACTGATCTTATTTTGGCCATAACTTTCTTCGCCGAACTCCAATTGATGCAAGATTTTCGCCCACGCATAGCTAACTCAAAGATCTCAAACTTTTATCTCTAGAGTTTTCTTCAATTTCTATACGGATTAATGCCATAAATTTATTGAATACAAGTGATGTGCGCAGCCAATCTCTTTTTGCTTTGTAATCTTCCAACTTAATTCTAAACACCTAAAAAACACTAAAAATACAACAAATATAAAAATGTATGCTCTCCAAAGTATAAATTAGTGGGTTATAATGTACCAATTTCTTGGCACATCAAATTCCCCCCAACTTATACTTTGCTAGTCCTCGAGCAAAGCTAATAAAAATCTAAGAAATTAAAATAACTAATCCTAGCTCTGTTTCGCGGAGTCGCGATTGCATTTGGCACATGCAACAAGCCTTTTATACCCCTTGGTTCCCCCAAGAGGACGAGTGAAGTCTCGTGATGGTTTGCAGTGAATATACCAACAAAATTCGAATGCAACGGTTCTCATTAAAATTTATTCCCCTTTTTTTTTTACCAAATGTAAATAACTCAACAAAGATATCAAAACACGTGTATGCTAAGCAATGCCTCACACATGCAATATCAAAGTTCTCAAACTAGCAAGATTAATAAGAATATTTCTTTCTCTTCAATCTCATTGTGTGTGTGTGAATTAACAACATAACATCATTGATATCTAAGTAGGCAAAACTTTCAAATCCCATCCAAACTATGCTTTGACTCAACTCCTCACATGGTATACACTCCACAAATGAAACACTCAAGAATATGGTGTATATGCTCTCATTACATGTGGGCTATAAAGAGTAAATGTATTCAAATTCAAATGCCTCTCACATTCATAAATATGAAAAACGCTATAAATGAAAGAACAAGAGTCTCATGAAAGGATAAATCCCACTAGAAAGGTGAAATGCATAATTGGATTCTCTCTACCACTTTCACATCAAAACCATATTCCAAAGGATCTTTAGGACTTTTTCGGGTTGTAATATAAGGCTTAGGGAGATGGCTAATCAAATGAAGTGGTACAAAATGATTCAAAGATCTAAGGAACATATTGAGATGTATAAAATTAAAATTCCAGGCTAAACTTGATTTTATTTGAGCTTATTTTTTTTTATTTTTTTTCATCACTAACTTTTTTTTTTCAAGCTCTCTTTTCACTAATGCCTGTATAAAGAAATATCATCTTAAACATTCTTAGATAAAGGGTTGGCTATATAACTATGGTTTATACTCCTATTTGGAGTATGGTAAGGATATCGGGCTATGAAAGAAAGGCTTATATATAAGGCTCAAAAGGGTGACTAGCGGTATATATTTCAAGGTGGGATTAGGCTAAAATGTAGGTTGTCAAAGATGGCCTAAGTCACTTCCTAAGGTTTATAGTTCTTCAGTTTAAATAATATCAAGAATCCTTAAGAGAAATTGCATTTCATAGACGTACCTTTCTAGTGTTCAATCAAAACAAAGAATAATGAGACTACTCAACGAGATACATTTTTCAAAAATTAAGAGTTGATATAAAAACCCTCAAATAAGAAGATTGGCTCAAATACTCACGGGTTATTTAGTCTCCACATTTATATTTTTCAGGAATTTTTAGTTATGCTCACTCTTCCATCTAGTCATGCATAAGTTGTCATATGTGCTCAAATATAATGATGATTGAAAATCATGAAATTTCTCTTAATAACAATAGTAAGAGAACTAGGCATGCACATGTAAAGTATTAAGACAAATGCGTCATCGTTAGCACACTGGCTAAACAAAGGGAAACTTCAAATCAATCCAAGAACCATTGCATTTTTTATATTATTTTATTTTATTTTTTTTAATTTTTTTAATTTTTTTTGAATTTTTTTGATTTTTTTGAAAAAAGTTTGTTCAATTTCTAACAAAGTGCAACATGTGAAGTGCATGGATTGATAAGTTAAATAAATCCCTCCCCCCAACTTAAATTTTACATTTTCTTCAATGTATAAAGACAAGTAAATAAGAAAAGGAAATATATCACCTGCTGACAATGAAGCGCAATGAGAAAGGTCAACCTGCACTTTTGTTAGAAAGAGAACAAAGAAAAGCATAATATCCAATTTAATTGTAAAATGAATATTTATCAGGTGGAAGGTTAGCAGATATAATAATCACAACATAAACATATTTATGAAACCAACCACTTACCTCTAAGATTTGATGACTCATGTCAGGCTCAAAATCAGGGGATATAAGATGAATTAACTCAGTAGGCTCAACAGATGGAAGCAGAAACTCAATAGGTGAATAGAATTTCTCCAAAGGTGATGAGTCACTAGATTTTAACTCAATTATACCAGGATCAAATTGGATACTCTCGCACAGCTTCACACTATCAAGGGATTCATCTCTCTCGCTATCTAGCTCTAAAAACAAAATGTTATGAACCTCTGTTTCCCACTCTCCATCTTTCATTCTCAACATGCTTCTTGCTTCTTCAACAAATTTTGAATCATTTACTTCATCTCCCAACAAAGTTATGAAATTTTCTTTAAGCTCGTCACCACCTTCATCAAATATCCAACTTCCTATCATGTTCACCCCTCTAACTTCCTCTTCTTGGAGTTGTTTACTTATATCAAATACATTAAGCTCGGCTGTCATATTCCCAAAACTTATTTTCATCAGTCCATTCCTACAGTTGATTAGTGCATTAGCTGTAGCGAGGAACGGTCGACCAAGGATCACAGGAATATGGCCTTTAATGTTCTGAACAGGTTTAGTGTCAAGGACAACAAAGTCCACTGGAAAGTAAAATGTCTCTACCTGTATTAAAACATCTTCAATGACACCTCTAGGAAATTTAACAGATCGATCAGAAAGTTGGATTGTCATTGGTGTAGGCTTCAACTCTCCCAAACCTAATTGTTTAAAAATTGAATATGGCAATAAGTTCACACTAGCCCCTAGATATACCAAAGCTCGCTCAATATGATGATTTCCAATCTTGCATGAGATTGTTGGACAGCCAGGGTCTTTATACTTGATAAGGATCCTGCATTGAATAATGGAGCTTGCTTGTTCAGCTAAGAATGCCTTCTTCGGAACATTTGTTCTCCTCTTTTCAGTGACCAAGTCTTTGAGGAACTTGGCATAAGAAGGTACTTGCTTTATTGCATCAAGTAATGGGATGTTTATCTGGACTTGCTTAAACACCTCCAAAATTTCTTCGAATTGAGTACCCTTCTTATTGTCTTTCAGCCTATGAGGAAATGGAGCTTTAGGAACAAAAGTCCTACTCGAGGTATCTTCAATTATTTGCCTAGCAGGAGGAGCTTGGTTCACAACTTGAGGTGTAGGAGCAACCTTAGCTGGAATTTGCTCTTCTTCTTTCTCTTCCTCCTCGCTATCTGGCAAACTCAATTTATTGTCAACCACCTTTCCCGATCTAAGTGTGGTGATGGCTTGGACTTGCCCATGTGTTTGTGCATTTGGTGGGTTAGAAGCTGACGCACTCGAAGAAGCACCTTTAGGGTTCGGGATTGGTTGACTTGGAAATTTTCCCTTCTCTCTTTCACTGAGTTGACTCGCCATTTGACCCATTTGATTCTCTAGCCTGATGATGGCTTGAGTGTTCATAAGGCCATTATTTTTGACTTCTTGCAAAACCTGGCTTGAAGTCTGATTGCTTTGGGTTGTCACCTGGATAAATTGTTTGAGAGTGTCCTCCAAAGATGAGAATTGTGTTGGAGTGACATAGGATGATGGAGCAGGTGGAGTAGGTTGGAATGGTGGATAGGAATTTCCATGAGGACGAAAACCAGGGGGAGGCTGCTATCGTGGAACATTGGATGATGAGGAACCCATATTGGACATGGGCTGACCTTGTGACCACGAAAAATTTGGATGGTTTCTCCAACTTGGATTGTATGTATCTGTGAATGGACTATTGAATTTCTTCTTGTAGTCATTCATCGCATTTACTTGTTATGGCGTGAATTTAGAGAATCCTACCATAGAGGGGCAAGTTTGCGACGTGTGCATAGGGCTAGCACACACAGAACATCCTTCAGCTTGAACTTGGTTGATAGAATTACCGTCCAGCCGCTTTGTTAGCGTTTCAAGTTTCTTTGAGAGACTATCTAACTGCCTTCTAGTCTCTACACCTTCGGTCAATTCATAAATGCCTTCCCTCTTCTTTTTTTGAGATGAAGAATTTCTTCGAGAAGAGAAATCCCATTGCTGAGAGCTCTCGGAAAGATTCTCGAGAAAATTATAAGCTTGATCTTCAGTGAGACTGAGAAAAGTACCACTGTTCATTGACTCAATCATATTTCGATTAGTTTGAGTCAATCCATTGTAAAAGAATTATACCAATCTCCACGTCTCAAAACCGTGGTGGGGACATCTGAGGAGTAGGTCCTTAAATCTTTCCAAAATTCAAAGAATTTTTCATGATCTTCTTGACAAAATTCCGATATCTGTCTTCGAAGTTCATTCGTTTTTGACATGGGGAAAAATTTAGTAAGAAATTTGGAAACCAAAGTTTTCCAAGTATTGATGGACCTAGAAGGTAATGAATTGAGCCACGCCTTTGCTTTTCCTTTCAGGGAAAAAGGAAATAAACGTAAACGAACTGACTCATCTGAAAAATTTTGAAACTCAAAGGTAGCGCAAATTTCTAGAAAATCCTTAATATGGAGATAAGGATCTTCTTGATCTATTCCATGAAAACTTGGAACAAGTTGCATCACTTGCGGTTTAAGCTCGAAATGATTTGCGGTGGTGGAAGGTAAAACTATACATGAAGGTGGGTTGGTAGTGATAGGAGAGAAAAGCTCCCTTAAAGTCTTCGTCTCTTCCTGTTCATCTGCCATTGTTCCTATCTCAAACAAAGGATTAACTTCTAGGTTTTCTATCCTATTCAATCTCTTAATACTACGCTTCCAAACAATGCTCATACACTACTCTACTCCTAAGTGTTTTTTTTTTTTTTTTTTTTTTTAAATAAAATAAAATAAAAATGAACTAGTAGAAAGAAATAATCTAAATTAGTAAAATGGTTGGACGACTTATCAAGTCCCCGGCAACGGCGCCAAAAACTTGTTGCGTCATAAACTTGTTTTATTTACTCGCAAGCGCACGAATCGGTATATAATATAGTTTATGCAAGTGCAAGGTTGAACCCAAGGGACTTGATATTTTTACCACTTACTAATTTTGATTAATTCCTAATCTAGTTTAAAAATTGGGAGATAGTGAATTATCAATTAAAAACACTAATAAAATATTTAATTAATAAAATACTAACTAAATAATTAATTAATAAAATATTAGAAAAATAATCAATTTATAAAATACTAGGATGGAGAAATCATATATTTGATATCATATTCCTAATATTCATGCCTAGCAAATTCTACTATTTGTCTCGCATTAATTTGGTCTCTCGACTCTATTAGATGCGGAAAATAAAATCATTTAAGCCCAATTAATTTTTAAAGTCTAATTATTAATTCTTCCACAGCCAAACTTATATATATCAAACCAAAACACTCACTATATCTGTCAAAACACAATTTATATCCGCATTTAACAAATTATAAAATGAATCCAACAGATTATAATGAGAATCCAATTTTATTTTTATATCAATTAAAATAGGCATTCAATAGGAAGAATTATTTTTTTAACATTAAAGCATTAAATGGGTAGAATTAATTGGCATGAATATGTGGAAGGGAATCAATCAAATATAATCATCCTCTACCCTAGATAATAATCTAGCCTAGCATGCTTGCAATTAAAACACAAAACATAATTAAATAATACACAAATAAATAAATTAAATACTTATTTGAGTACGCGCTAATAAATTGAAGAAGAAGAAAATAAGTCTGAATTAATTGCAATAGTAAAGCTTAGAATACAACTCACTCTCTCTCTCTCTATATATATCTATATTAGAATACAACTCACTCTCTACATATATAAATATATCTTAGAATACAACTCACTCTCTACATGTATATGTATCTGCACCCCAACACAAATGAACCCTCCACCTATTTATAGGGGAGGCCTTCCCTAATGGACGGTCGAGATCAAACCAATCCAATGGTCTAGATTTATATTCCAGAACTTTCTATACAAATATCTCTAACTAGAATACTCTAGATAATCTAGCAAGATTATTCACAACTAGGCTATTCTAGAAAGTTCTACATCTAGGTCCTTCTAGAATACTCTAGAAGGTTGGAGGCTCTTCTCCATAATTCCATAAGGTTCTAGAAAATTCCGTAATCCTCCATAACGTTCCGGAATTTTCCGTTTTTCTTGGACAATATTGAGCGGGTCGTGACAGTAGCGTTTTGTTGAGTTGTGGGCTGAAAGTTCTGAGATGAGATGGGCTGCAAGTGGGCTGGGCCAAAAAAATCACATATTTATTAATTAACACATTCCCGCTAGAATCAATTTTTTAGCGCACTGATCTTATTTTGGCCATAACTTTCTTCGCCGAACTCCGATTGATACAAGGTTTTCGCCCACGCATAGCTAACTCAAAGATCTCAAACTTTTATATCTGGAGTTTTCTTCAAATTCTGTACGGATTAATGCCAGAAATTTCTTGAATACAAGTGATGTGCGCAGCCAACCTCTTTTTGCTTTGTAATCTTCCAACTTAATTCTAAACACCTCAAAAACACTAAAAATAAAAAAAATATAAAAATATATGCTCTCCAAAGTATAAATTAGTGGGTTATAATGTACCAATTTCTTGGCACATCAGAGAGAGATTTAGATAAAGATGTAAGATTCAATTGAATACTTTGGATTACTGTCTGTGTTAATTTCGATATTGTGAGTAGGTTAATTTGGATTACTGGGGTTGGTAATGGATTAATGGGGCTAGTAATTCAGAATTTGTGGTACCAGATAAAAAATAATTATCTCCATCTTTTTTCTTTCTGTCAGGATAATTTTTAGAAAGTGTCCCTTTTTGTGGCAAATGAAGCATTCGTCAGAACGTGTTTTCCTGAAATTTCTTTTTTTGACAAACTTCCAGGAATTCTTCTTGAAGTTCTGCTTGGAACATTGCTTCTTGAATTTCTTCTTTCTCGATAACTTCTCACCTTTGTCATAATTATTTGATCTCTTGGAACGTCGAGACTTTTTTCCTTTTTGTGGGATCAGCAATCACACTGCTTATTATTCTTGCATTTCATTTTCATCCAATCTTTGTTACAAGAGGAAGATAATTTAGAACTATTCTTTTTAATATTCTGCATCAGCGTCTGCTGGTTGCACATTCTTTCGATGGAATCAACGAACAGTTCATAGATGTCTACAGGGGAAAGATCTTTGAATTCTATTTTTTGAATTTTGATAAGCTTTTTGGCTTCCACAACTAGTAGCTCTGGGAACGAGTGAAAAACAATCTGCTTGAGATTAGCATTGTCTATTCCGCCTAGTATGTAGAATCATTTAGAGATCCGATCATAATGGTTTTTGAGATCTTTAAAATGTAACGAACATCATTTCATGTTAAGCAGTTCATCCCGCATGATATCAAGATGCCGTAAAGGCTTGCCGACAAACTCTATATACATGAGACCTAAGAACTTTTTAACTGTGTCCTGCTTCTGGAAGACAATCTGCCTATATTTACCAAGGAATTCGTACCAATCTTTCAATCGACCATTCAATCGCGCAAGGAATCTCTTAAAAAAATTCGGTTGAGGATAGTTTTCAAGATCTATACTTATCCATGCTATGAAGGTAGCGAATCTTTCACGCCATTGATGTGCTAAAATATCATCAAGCGTAAAGCGTTGATAATTTTCATTAGGTAAACTTTTGGCAAAGCATAATCCTCATCATCACTTGAGCTTTCTGTTAGGGGATCCTCAACTATTGGATCATTCGAATTTTAAGGTGGAGGTGGCTGATTTTGTTTTTGTTGTTGTTGTTGTTACTGCACCATGAACACCTCCTCAAAGCTTTTAAATAAATCAGTTTTAGGTGCTTTGACTTGCGGTCTATCAGTTACTACAAGATTCTTCAAAAAGGAAGAAATTTGATTGCAGGCGCATGCTCTTCTTGTACAGCTAACATGTCCATGTATCTTGTGGACGCACCCTGGATTGTATCATGCTCATTTTCGGAAGCATTGGGATAGGTAACAGCACTTGTCTTTTGAAAACTCCGCTAGATGGGTTGGATTTGGTGAACTGGCTGACGATGAGTATCTAAATAGCGATCATCGTAATTATAACTTCTGGTAGAATAGGCATAGGGGTTTTTGTTTCTGGTTGATTTTGGCTTGGATTCTGGCCAGTCTGATAACTTCCGTCATGGAACATCTGCCCATAAGTCTACACTATCTGGATTAGTAAGACCAGTTTATGGGTTATTGTTTCCAAAACTTAGGCCTGTGAATCTTGGGACCTTTTGTAATGAATCAAGTTGTGCGTGTAGAGATTTTTGCTCTTGATGCATTTTTGAAAAGTAAGCATTTACTAACGAGAAATCAGTAATCGTATTCGCTAGTTGTCGCATTTTATCATCGATATGCTTTAACCTGCTGCGAATCTCCATGATAGATTGGTCAATTACATCAACCTTTGTCATCTTACTTTCAATTTTTCTTGTAAATTTTGTAATCTGGCTTAACACAATGTTTTGAGCAACTGTGTTTTCTGCCTGCTAGTTTAAAGTAGCTTTTGCGGCCGTGACCTTTTTCGTTTCTCCACGAGCATCAACAGTGGATGGATTTCTGACCTTCCCCATATGCGTTGTGTTTTGATACTGGTTAACAAAATCTTTCGATGGGGGGAAATAGTTATCACGCTCTTCCATTAAAAAACATGAAACAAGTTCAGGGGTATAAGTCTGAAACATTGAGGGCTGGAAAGGGGATGGTTGTTGAAGGGCATGTACTGCTTTTTGGGCATAAGATAACAGACGAGAAGTGGATTGTGGTTGAGGTTTTGGAGGTGATGGTTTTTTTGGAGGTTTTGGGGGAGTGCAACTTGGAACTTCTAGTGGCGGTGTTGGTAAAGGAGTATCACCATAGGTGACAATGTAATCAAACTTACCTGAGGGTTCACCCAATAGATCAACCGTTCGATTGCCATTTTCATAGTGTTATTGGAGTTGTTCTTGGGAACCAAGCCCCTTTCCTTCGCTTAACATCTTTTTTCTCCGATACCTTTTTAATTATGTTGGATCAAGCTGTGCTTCATAATTGGCTTCTTCACAAGCCTCGCAAAAACAAGCATCGTACCATATGTGACCGCTGGAGTCTTTTCCTTGATACACAAGATTTACTTCATGATAAAAGTACAAAATCTTCATGGGAAGATTTTTGAATTCAGGATTAGTAGGATAAAGCTCAAGGGGCTAAAACATATTTATCTCTGTGGCAAAAGGATTGTTCTGGAGAGATGAGGGCCTTCTGCAAATAACCTCGATCTGGCGGTTTGGACTTTTGATATAAATCGGATCCGTTGATTGGGTCAACTCATTGGATGATTCTTGTTGTAGAACTTCATAAGATGTGACCCATTTTTTAGGTAACAACTTAATTAGTTCTTCCCTTAGTAACTGCTTTGGAATATAGCTTGCCGTTGGTGCCGACTTTAAATCAATTGTCAGCATCAGTGCCTCTGCAATTTTTGAACCAGGGATACAGAGATCATATGAATGATTCTATAGTCGAGAAATCATCTGGTGGTGGATTGTCACTGCTGAAGTGCTTGCAACCATCAGAACTCCACTAATTTGGAGTTGGATCTTCAACACCGTTGACAGATATTTATCTGAGATGGGGATGTTGAAGTTTGGATACAGTGTCAAGAAAATTGTGCTAGCATTTAACGTTGCCTGGACAGTTCCAAGAACTACCTGTTGGTAAGTTTTCATATGGGAATCTAAGAGAGCAATTTTAACAACCACTAGAAATCCTTTTCTACCATGGAATGTAAGAGCAAAACGAATTGCACCGAAATGCAAATGAGTATAGCCTTGTGATATGGCCATCCTCTGAAAATCTAGGGGTAGAAGAACAGGATAGAACCATTCTTCTGATTTGGAGGGGACAATTAAAGAGTCAAACTTACTAGCTTGAACATACTCTTTAATACCAATTCAGACGACTTCCTCGAAATGAACTATCTTATTTGACGGGTAAAACTTATGGCACTGGGTTTAGCAAAAACATTATATGGATTCACAGTGGGTAAATCCGTGTGAGGGATAATATTTTCATTAGGAATATGAGAAATTTCCTACAGTGACTCTATACTATTTTCACCAAAGATCACAAAACAAATAATCATATGAAATAGAACTTCTTCTGAAGAGATAAATCTTACTTCTCTTGTGTCATACAGACAACCTTAAGAATTTGTAGAGATTTTATTTCCTTATAGACCACATCTGCGAGTCATCGAGCTTAACACATCATCCATTGCCTTCACACACTTTTTCCTCAAGCACCTTGCGTATAAGTGTGAGAATCCGGACCTGCGACCCGAGAGGTCTCGTTCTCGGTTTTATTTAAAAAAAACGTGTTTTGTAGAGTCGCCAGTTTGTTTTACGAGAAAACAAACAAAAGATCATACGAAGGACAATTCGAAAACGAATTATCTTTCATACGTTTGAAACCAGAGATTTATTTTGAAAATTGACTTTGTTAGGGTTCGGGAACTACGTTACGAATTGGGAAGGTGTTAGGCATCCAATTCGCCCTTTCGGTCCCTTAATGGATCATGCATCTAATTCCTATTTTAAATATCTTGCAAGTAGTTTGAATTGTTTTCAGAATAGTCCTTTCCGGATAAATTCAGTTTAAAATAATATTTTGAAATCAGACTCGAGCTTTGCGAGCGCCTACGTATTCATTCGTAGAATGAAATCAGAGTCTCGTAGTTCCATTCTTTTGGAAACTATTTTTGTATTTTTGTTTGTTTTGAAAATGTGTCAAAACGGATTTTAGATTTCTTGTAAAACTTAGAAAGGATTTCTTTGAAAGCAATGAACTTCTTTGCAAGTTATCTAATTTTCTATATAAAAATGAATACTTAAATGCGATATTGAAATTAAGAAAGGTTGTAGATAGACGTACCTGATGCGCTTGCCGAAGAAATGAGAGCCTTGCCTTGTTGCCTTGCTTGCTTCCTTCTCTCTCTAGAACTTTCTCTCTCAAGATTTTCTCTTTCTAAAAACTCTCTCTCAGAAATTCTCTCTCGGAAAGTTTCTCTCAGAATTTCTCTAAAATGACTCTCTAATAATTTTGACAGAGTTCCTACTTACTAAAAACACTATTGAGTGTTGATGCCTAAAATGAGAGCCCAAAGGTCCTATTTATAGAGGAAAAATGCAGAAAAATGACCAGGGTAGCCGCGTGGCTAGGAGCCAGCCGTACGGCTAGGGAGGGAGCGTGCAGCTAGGGCGTGCGGCTCGGGCTTGCGGCTCGTGGCGGCTCGGAGCCAACCGTACGATTGGGAGCCAACCGTGCGGCTAGGGTATGCGCCAACCGTGCGGTTGGAGGCGTGCGGCTGGCAACAAGGTTGTGGTTAATTCCTAACGCGCTCGAAAATCAGGGTTTTTCCTAACAGTCTCTTGTATGCATGATGACTCAAGACTTGATGCAGAATTCTTGTTAGGTTCACACGAGAGTCGCGGATTGGGGTGTTCACAATAAGAACAATAAAATATCGATCTTTCTTAAGAATTATACTCGGTTTCTGATTATGTTAACTCCAATTTTCTGATACGAGAGATCCACTTAACAAAATATAAGTTTTCTGATGTGAGAGATCCACCACTGTGGCAATCACAGAGCATAATTATCATAGATTTGTTAATTATAGTAGTCATAGACCATACTTTACCGAAGTACTGCATCTCATATTGGACATAGTATAATTATTAGACACATATCTTAAAGACATATTTCATCAATCAGAAGTTCTTTTTCATATCAAAATTTATTTTGATCACTTAGATCCGAACTTAAAGGAAGACTACTCACTAGACATATAATCTACCTCTGATACCATGAGGGGTGATATCCATAGCTTCGGACTACGCAATACCATAGCGATACTTAAATCACACTAACTACTTAATGAAGGATCATAGAGTAAGAAAGCAATTAAGTATCTAAGAAGGCAATAGAGAACTGTATCGAGAATAGAGAATAAAATCACTAAACACACAAATAGAACATCTTTCATAATCAGAAAATAGAGCTTAAAAAATGGTTTCTTTAACACCTTATTGACAACTCAGACCACCCTCTTACCCACTCTTAGACTTCAGCTTCTTTATATAGACAGAAGCGACCTTCAGATAACCACATAGTTGTAAAGGAGAAATAATAGAACTTGGAAAAGGAAAGATTCCTTTTCGACAAACGCTTTAATAATAAAATAAAGCTAAACTTAAAGAAAACTTTACACCTCATAAAGCAAACACGTGTTATTACATGACAAACAACATATCATATCAATAGTAAAGTATATGCGAGCTGGGATCGGTCTACCGACAGTGAGTGGAATCGGGATGTGACTGAGTTAATCAGTTTCATTTCCATTGTCGTCAAAACTAAAGTGTCCACCTAGAAGACCGTCATCAGCATCATTCTTGACGTCTACGGGATCTGGCTCTTCATCTTCGTCTGTTTCGTCATCCATGCCAACAAATAGCTCAGAATTGGAGCTCTGTTATCCTTCTCGCCAAAAATGATTATATGCATAGGAGTATAGGCATTCAAATAACGGAGCATAGGAGACATCAATCATATCTGAGTTTATCCACATATCATTACCAAATCTTGCATTTTCTGGAACATCATCGTAACTAACATTGTTGAGAGAACAAATATTCTTGAGAAAGATCACATAATTGACATTATATGGCTCCTTGCTAGATTTTGCTAAATTGGTAGTAAACCATTCAACGATTCTTGCGTTGCTGCCATCTTGATGGGGAATTCGCATCTGACTTCCACTAATCTGGTGTTTTAAACCTTTTAAGGAATGTGAGGAAGTTGTAAGTGCCATGGGTGGATGGATCATACAATTCTCCATACAAGTCTTGCATTTCTGGATCTACTGTTGCGATTCTGATGTACTGCAGTAGTATCGGGGCATCAAAGATGAAATCGACCGTGTAGACCTTGGTAAAGGAATACTAATAAACATATCGGAGCCTAAGGGTATGATTGAGGACAAGGTTTTGAATGTCCTATGGTAGATAGGGTATTGCTTGAAGTGGTTCCAATTGTAGAGAGAAATATGAGAATTGGAAGGGTTTGGAGAGTGATTTAGAGAATTATTCTCTATCTTTTGAAAGAAGGTTGCTGGAATTGGCTTCGAACTTGATGCATTATGAGAGGTGTGATTTGGGTAATAGGGAAAACACAATGTAGGATTTGTGGAATGGGTAATGTCAAGGGCTGGTATTTATAAGGTTTGTTCACTTGGGCGATGTGGGATAGTTTATCTTCATGTTTAGGTCGAGAAAAGTAATCTGCAATTATATTTTATTTTCCTTGAATATGCTTGACTGTGAAAGTCCATTAAGAGAACTATTTAGACCATCTGAGCAATTGAGGATTTGGAATTTGCTTCTGTTTGAATTAAGCATAGCTGGAAATGACTTTATGTCCATCTCAATGATGAAATGGTGTCCAATAAGGTGAAATTGGAACTTTTCAATTCCTCGTCTAGCAGCTAGAATTTCCTTAAAAGTGGAATGGTAGTGACTTTCAGAAGGTTTTACTTTTCGGATTTGTATCCATTCACGTTTCTTGAACCATTGAGTTCTTCGAATAGAATTGCCGCCCAGTACTGATCACTGGCGTTAGTTTGTAGTATTATGGTGCCTGTAGAAGGGATTTATAATGGCGAAAGATCCTGAGTGAGTTGTTTGAGCTTTACAACACAATCAATATGAATCTGGGACCAGGGAGATTTAGACTTTTTGAGTAATTCAGTTAAAGGACCTGTGTACTTTGAGAGATGGGGAATGAACTGGGACATGTAATTAACAAGTCCAAGGAATTGTTGTACATGGGTAAATGAATTGAGTTTATCTGGAAATTTCAACAAATCTTTAGATATATAGGGCTGGAGTCTGAATTTGCCATTAGAAATATGCATTCCTATGAATTCAATTTCCATAACTGCAATCACCATTTTTTTCTCAGATAACATGATTCCATTTTCTAGGACAAGCAGGTAGAAATGTTGGAGGAGGCTGAGGTGTGACTCTATGTCAATGGAATACAACAAGATGCCATCAATATAGATTAGAGCATTTGCCAATAATGGCTGAAACATTTGTGTCATTGTTCATTGGAAAACTGCTGGGGCATTTTTTAGGCCAAAAGGCATGACTGTCCATTGATAATGGTGTCCGGGAATACAAAATGTTGTTTTGTGCCTTTCACTTAGGGCAATGCCGATTTGCCAATATCCTGCTTTCAAGCCAAACTTTGAGAAAACTTTCGCATGGGAGATTTGGCTGATCAATGAGTGCTTTGTGGAAGAGTGTATTTATCACTAAGCAAGAAGTGATTCAGCGGCTGGTAGTTTATAACTAGTCGCATTTTTCCACAAAGTTGCTCTGATCTTTTATTCACGTAGAATGCTTCACACACCCATTGGGAAGTAGTTTCTTCTATCAACTTTTGATTAGCTAGAGTCTGGAGCTTTGCTATAGTGAGGGCTAAATGTTCTGGATTCATTCTAGAGCTCTGGCCCCAATAATCTATTTGTAAGAGTTAAGTAAAATATTGACCTTTGGATGTGATTTTATTTATTCCTCTTTTATGGATTTAAGGTTTCATTTGGGTTATAAAATTTTGAATTTGATTTTCCTAAACAAATTTGTGTTCAGATGCATAAATTTTTGTTTGGGTACAAAATATTGATTCAATGTTTTATTTCTTCACTTTTCAAAAATTTCAAGTGTAATTACTTTTTTGATTTTAAAAATTGTAAATATTTTTCATATATAGAATTTATTTTTCTCATGCTCAACTGGAATTTCAAACAAAAATTATAAAATTGATACTAATAAAATGTTATTGTGCCGTAGGCAGGGCAAACCCTAGCACGTTAAAATAAAAAAAAACAAAAAAAACTCAAAAATCAAATTTTCTTCTGCTTCTTCTCTCTCTCCTCCGCTTCTTCCATCTCTCGGTTTCTCTTATTCACTTCCTCAAGCATCCCTCGCATCCTATTAAAGCTCTCTTCAAGCTTTGTTGATTCAGCAGCCCACTCCTTCTTCAGTTCATTAATAAAAATCAGATTTTCAATGTAATTTACAGTTAAGTTGGATGGAGAGTTTGGAGAAGTTGATGTGGATGGAGGTTTTGGAGAAGTTGACATGTTGAAACAAGAAAGTGAAAGTAGATAAGATATTTGATTGTTGGTTTGATTTGTGAATGGAAATCATGTTTATATAGTAGTCCCTTGGAATATGAAGGATTGTCACTTTGGAAACCGAAGAGATGCGTGCATTTAAATAACTTCACCACCTTTGGAAACCGATGAGATTACTTGGGCCAGTAATCCAGATTATTGGGCATAGTAATCCAAGTTACTGTAGAACTAATGGATAATTACTGGCCCTAGTAATGGATTACTACAGCAGCAACTTGGATTACTGGCCCCAGTAATGATCTGGATTACTGGCCCTAGTAATCCCTAGAACCTTTACCTTACAGAAGCCTTATCAAAACTTGTTGTTGACCCTATTCCCCAATCAGTTCCAAATAACATGTCCATAAAGTCAATCACACAGAACATCATTACATCGTCATGCGCAGAATGTCACAGTGAATTCTTGCAAAAATGTGATCACCCTCTTTGGAAAACCAAACCTTCTTTATTCTTTTGCCATTCAAATATAATGAAGATGTTAATCCTACCCACGCTACTCATTCGGGTATGAAACCAGAACACCTTGCCTTAGCTGTTCAAGAATTGTAATCTCTTCAAAACCAAAATTTCATTGAACCCACAAACTCTCCATGGAAATGTGAAACTTTCTATGTTAATAAACATTATGAGCAAGTTCGAGGAAAGCTTAGGCTAGTAATCAATTACCAACCTCTTAACCAGTTTTTGGCCCGTGATAAATTCCCACTACTGCAGAAACATTCAATGTTTAGCCAAATAACTAATGCTAAAGTGTTTTCAAAGTTCAATCTTAAAGACGAATTTTGGCAGCTTGGTATCCAAAAAGATGATCATCATAAAATAGCATTCTGTATCCCCCATCATCATTTCCAATGGACCGTTATGCCATTTGGACTCAAGAATGCACCATCTTGCTTCTAGAAAGCAATGATTCAAATCTTTTGGCCGTTATTGTCAAATGCCTTTGTTTACATTGATGATATTCTCCTCTTTTTAGCATATTATGATTCTCATCTGCATTTGCTAAACCACATCCGTCAACTTGTTTCCTAGCATGGAATAATGTTATTAGAAAAGAAAATGGTGATAGCTTAAACTGAGATTGATTTTTTAGGAATGACAATCTCATATGGAAAATTTAAGTTACAATCTCATATTGCTAAAGATTTGCTCAAGTTTCCTAATACTTTGGTGTTTGTTCAACAAATTCAGCAATTCTTAGGATTAGTGAATTACATGTCTACCTTTGTCCCAAAAGTCTCTAAATTCATTTCTCCCCTAACCAATTTGCTCCGAAAGTCCCCTCCTCCATGGCCAAAGATTTATATAGATTGTGTCAAAGCCCTTAAGCACCTTACTGTTGATTTACCCCTTTTACAAATACCATCCATTGGCTTACGTATTGTAACACTCTGTGTTTATTTTATTGTTAATTATGTATTGTGAGTAGTTATTGTGTGGAATTTGTATTTTTGAAATGTTTCTATCCATAATTTAGGGAAAATCTCCTCTGGAAGTTGTAGATCTTTTAATTACCTTTTCATGGATATAAAGATTGTCTAAATCGAAGTCCCGAGTAAGAAGTTTTGGCCAAAACAAGAACATGGAAAAGTTAACCAGCAAGCTGGTATTGGGATTTTAGCATACCAGTTTGGCGTATAAATTATTATGAAAAATTTGGTTGCGAACCAGTATTGCGTATTTGGCATACCAGTCTGGCCTTTGGGAAATGACAGGTTTGTGGCCTGCGGACCGGTATTGGGAAATTGGCATACCGGTCCGCCAGTTAAAACTGTGCACCGACTTAAAGTCGGTTAAAAGGCGAAAATCCCTTATTTTCACCCTAACTTCGAGACAAACAAACAAACACACACACACACACACACTTACTTCTAAGGGACGTTCTAGAGAGTTTTAGAGAGAGAAATGAAGAGATTTCTACGCATCTATCCGTCCGAATCAAAGATTCAAGCTTGAAATCATCCAAACCCACCTCTAAGGTACTATTCATCATCTTCTACCTTGGTTATCCTCCATGGGAGCTCAAGTGTGAGCTTTTGCTAAGTGAATCGTTAATAGAAGTTTTTGTGGATACATTATGGAATCGAGGAAAAGATACGGGGGATAGAAACTGAGCTTTAGGGCAAGTACCCAGAATTATTCACCTAACGTACGATATCGAAAATTTCAAGGACGAAATTTTATTTAGTGGGAGAGATCGTAAATCTTTTAATTACCTTTTCGTGGCTATAAAGATCGTCTAAATCAGAGTCCCGAGTAAGAAGTTATGGCCAAAACGAGAACAGGGCAAAGTTGACCCGCGGACCGGTATTAGGAAATTGGCATACCAGTCCACCAGTTAAAACTGTGCACCGACTTAAAGTAGGTTAAAAGGCAAAATCCCTGATTTTCACCCCAACTTCGAGACAAACACACACACACACACTTCTAAGGGAGGTTCTAGAGAGTTCTAGAGAGAGAAAGGATGAGATTTCTACACATCTATCCATCCGAAATGAAGATTCAAGCTTGAAATCATCCAAACCCACCTCTAAAGTACTATTCATCATCTTCTACCTTGGTTATCCTCCATGGGAGCTCAAGTGTGAGCTTCGGCTATGTGAGTTAGGGTTTATTCTCTATTGATTCAAGGATCTTGAAATTCTATGAATGTGGTGGCCCAAAGGCTTTAGGATTTCACTGAACATGTCTTCAATTTCCACTTTTCTTCCTTTCTTTGGTCTACAAACATAAGGTAAGGGATTCTAAACCTTATTTTTATAAAAAGCTCGATAATATGACTCTATTTACCGAGAAATTAATGTTTATATACATATATTTTCAATATGAAGCACATACTTCTTTGTTATTGATTATACTTGAATGATATACACATGTATGATTATTAAGAAAACCATGTTATTTGATATTCATAAATCATGCATGATTGAGCTATGTTTCTATGATATGAAGCGAGATATGCCATATAAACTCGATTCTTTAGTAGTATTTGATAACTATGGGATGTCCTTCGGGTGTATATGTGCTAATTTGATATGAATGAACTAGTAGATGATTCTTGTATACACCAAGGGACAAGAATGATGTTTGACGAGGTTTATATGGCATATGTTGTTTCTAGTTCACATTTAGAGCATGAATTGCACGCTATGCATCACTATTGTGTCAACCCGGCATCTTGATGATCTCGTGGCAAGTTTGGAGCATTCTTACGGCATATGGCATATAAATTTTCTCTTGGGAGAATTAAATCTTGTCTCTATGATGTGGATGGCTTTCTATGCTTGTGTGGTATTCTTAAATAAATGATTTTCTGTCTTTGGGAATTCTTCATTTGTATGTGGATATATTCTCGGCTATGTTATATGGTGGGATGTTGCCCACGATAACTGTATCTGTTTGGCCTTCCGTCGGTGACGGGGAATGATTATGGTTTGTGCTTACCGGGATGGAAAATAGGCATGGCCTGGTGCCCTTGGGTTCAAAAGGCGTAAACATCCGGGGGGCCAGCACATCGTTAGCTGTCTAAAGCCAGCGATGAGAAGTTCGAAAATCTGGACAACAGTAAGACACTAATATTTTGGTTGATATGAAAATGATCTGTGTATTGGATATCGTGGACTGTGGTCCAGTTGTTATTATCTGTTGATATTCACCCGAGATGGAGAGGCCATATTCTAGTTATATATGAACCCATGTTATGATTATGATGATGTTCAGCTTCGATATCTCTTGAGGGCGGCCAGGCCCATTGTTGTTATGATTATGTATCGATTCGATTTCTATATCCCTTGACAAGGATCGGCTATGGTCTCGACCAGACAAACCTATATTATCATCTATCTCAGCTCATCACATATTCTGGTGATTCGACGTTTTTATATCCCTTGACAAAGATTGGCTATGGTCTTCGGCTGGCAGACCTATATTATCATCTATCTCGGCTCATCACATTCTAGTGATTTGACATAACCGTTGACACAAAGGGAAGTAACCTGCATATGCATGAGCATGCATGGTTTTTGTAAAATCATGATATTTACTTGGATTGATGGTTGAAGTATAAACTATTATTAAATTAATGATTATATTTTTCAAATACGTTATCTCTTATATTCTTCCCCCTGCTGAGTTGCGAGCTCACCCCGTTTTTTAACTAATACAGGTACACAAGGGACGAGTAAGTTTGACAAGGCGACGAGTTCGTGATTAAAATAGAAGGCTCTGATACGATAATCATTTTTGTGATGTACATACTTTCACGGAAAGCCATGGCTAGCCCAAAATGTTAAATATTGATATGAACATACTTTGTTTTGTTTTGAATAATGATTAGAAGTTTCTGTAAGAATATTGCTATGGTTTTGGCACTTCTTGCTTGATTGACACGTGACATAAGCATTAGATGCATATGTACATAAAAAGCTCTCATCTTCTATCATTCTGTTTGATTTGACATGTGGTATGTATTCTATTTGGATTCTTTATATTTATATACACATTTTAGTCAATCTAAGATGGGTTAGTAACACTCTAGGTCTTAACTACGGGTGTTGTCCTGTAAGATTAAGGCGGGGGTGTTACACGTATCTTACAAAGGGACACCAGTGAAGAATATTGGGCCACAATCCTTGTTGAAGAAATTGATAAGAAGAGACATGTTTGTGGTTACAAGAGTGGTAAATTCAAACCATCAGAGATGCATTATCATTCAACATTTAAGGAAATTCTAGCTGTTAAACGTGGCATAGAAAATTCCAGTTCCACCTTATTGGTTTTCATTTTTGAGTCGAAATGGATATGACATCTTTTTCGAAGATGTATCAATTCAAGCAAAAAATGATCCCAAATCCGCAATTACTTCGATGGTCAGATTGGTTCTGCCAATGGTCTTTTGAGGTCGTCCATGTCAAAGGCAAGGACAATGTAATTGCCATTTTATTCTCCAGACAACCAGTCTCTACTTTATATCATCACCCATTAGTTTTTGCCATGTGTCTTTCCTGTTTTCCCAGTCGATTTTCAAAATGATGGAATTTCACATCTCCCAGACGGTATTCAAAATGAAATCCTAAACCATTGTCTCCAAGCTAGAGATAGAGATATTTTTCAAAAGTTTCTAGAAATCACAATCTGAATGCATGGTATAGTTTTTCGAGGTCTCAAGTGTCACCCAAAATATCCATTATGTTCCATGTTTCATATTCACTATTTCACATGAATTCCGAATCCAGCAATATGTTTCTTATGGTATCTTACCATGAGTTATACTGTTGCTTTTCTATTTGATGCCCCAGTTCTTTATCCGTACATAAACCAAACACTTGAAGAACCAGAATTTCATAATCTTGAGCTCAAAGCCCCATCCACAATGAATATTGCTACGTTTCTTTCATGGTTCAAGCACCTTCGTCAATGGCAGTCTGATTTACAAACACATCATGCTCGTTATGTTCTAATAAAATTCTTTGATCCTTTAAAGATCTTACCAGAAAATAATGGCAGTCCCAATGCTCAAATTGTTCGTTGGTTCTCATTTAATCCTCCAAAATCAGGAAGAGAAGAATACAATCCAGATTAGGTCCAGTTTTTCCAATTTTTTTTACCGTAATGATGTTGATATTACCCGAGTCCCAGAAGAAGCTAAATTTGGTAATCGGCCTTGGAAATGAACCTCAAAGTGAAAGTTTAGCAATCCAGTTGTTTAGGGCCCGTTCGGTAACGTTTTCGGAGAATGTTTTCTGAGAATATTTTCAGAAAAAAAAACGAGAAAATGAATTTTCCGAGAACGAAAACAGTGAAAACATTTTCCGGGAATGAAAATAGTGAAAACAAAGATTGCAAGAGTGAGAATGGTGAAAACGTCATTTTGGCGTTTTTGTGTTTTATGCTTTAAACTTCAATTCATTTTCCGAAAACGTTTTTCGTGTTTTTGTCAACATCCCACCGAACGCATTTTTTATCCGTTTTTGATCTCAAAAAACAAAAACAAGCCTCCAAAAATGCTACCGAACGCACCCTTAATTATGCTGAAGATCATTATTGGGATAATGGAGAATAGAGCACAAATACTGAAGATTTTGTCGGTGAAGATGACTCTACAGGAGATGACTCAGAAGAACAACTAGGTGAATGAACTCGGGAACCTGTTCACAACACACTGTCAGTAGCAACAAGACAAAAATACTTTAGATCCTCAACAAAAGTTGTTTTTGCTTTTATAAAAGATGTAATAGTGTGTACTACTTACTTTATGTGCTTTTTCTTTGTCTCTGTAATGAGTGGTTATTCCTTTGTATTGCCTATTTAAGGCTTTTCTTTTTATTGTTGAAAGGGGAGCGTTTTGAGTGTTTAAATTTGGAGTTAGTTGCTTTGAGTTTGTTGCTTTGTCTCTGTAATGAGTGGTTATTCCTTTGTTTGGTGCTTCCATGTGTATAAAGTTTGGTTTAAAGTTTTAATCTCTTTTTTCTGAATAATTCTCTCAGTTTCTCGTCTCAATTATTCTCTTAGTCTCTCATCTCAATTGATTAATGGGGCCAGTAATCCGTTACTTCACAAGCAACATGGATTACTGGTCCCAGAAATGGATTATTGTGGCCAGTAATCCATTACTTCACCAACAACATGGATTACTGGGGCAAGTATTCTGGATTACTGGCCCTAGTAATTCTGGAATTGCCTTGTTTCAGATTTCAGATATGAAAAAAACATACAAAAATTCAAAATAATAAAAGAAGCATGGAAACAAATACAAACTGCAAACCAAACTTAATTTTGATTATCATCTTCATCTTATTTATAAGAACACATAGAACATCAATAGGAATCATCATCGTAATCCTCATCCTCATCTTCATCTTCATCCTCATCACCGCTTAATAGATCATCTCCAGCTTGCAGAGAATCATGATAATATCGCTCTGCATCTAGTGGATGTCCAATTTCTTCAACTCCCGGGCACATATCATCTGGAAGAATCTAGACAACTCTACTAGTACGTCGGTGACGTGGCAACTCTATAGTAAATGTCACGTGTTACTTCAATCTTCAAGCTGAATTAGCTGCACGTAGTATTTTTCGTCCAAGAAACAAACTGAATGTTGGATTCTGGACTAAAATGAAAATGTAAACTATACGAATAGGAGTGGCAAAAAATAAACTTTACGAGCAAATGCGAGAAAAGGGTCAAGCTGGTAAAATATAAATAACTCCTGGAATCCCGTTACCAATTTAATTTGATCTAATATCTATGAAATGAGATTGAGTACAGATACTCGTTAATTTTTGACACTCTTGATTTCAATAAAACATTCTAATTTTGTTATATTTGTCATCTTATTTTTGTAGGTGTTGAAGAATCTCCAAATGAACTCATTTGGAGTTCATAGAGTACAGGTGCAATTGGATGCTTTCATTCTAACGAATTGCTATATAAATAAAGTTGTGCCTAGCCTCCTTGTGCGTGGTGTATATATATATTGTATTTTAAAATAAATAAATATTTCTCATTTATATATAAGAGAAATGAGTTGTATTTGTATTAGTGCATGCTACTCATGCACCCACTTGTATTTGTACCAATGTAAATTACCTAAGTCAAATTAATGTGCTCTAAAGTCTAAATGATGATGACATGCAAAACTAAATGATGAGTTGAATATATTTTGCTCTATTTTCTTTAGTAATTCTACTCGATAAAAAAAGAAAATCACAAGAGATGGTTAAATGACTTATTTACTACTGAACTGAAGGAACACTTATCTAAATAGGTAACTTTGAACATTCTTTTAAAAAGTTTTGAAAAAGAGAAATTCTAAAAAAACATTCTTTAATTACTTGGATAACTTATCTAGATAGTTTTAAAGTAATGCGGATGGACTTACAATTTAATTTGGAGAGGGAATCACACTTATGTTTTGTATGGGGTGTAGTTTCTTCTTAATAAGTACGAAAGGTACAATTTTTTTTATGGGGTGTTCAATTTTTAGGAATGTGTCAAATTAATAATCTCACTTTTTTTTTGAAGATGTCTTAATCAAATAGTCTCATTTCATTTATTTGACATAATCACGGCACCAAATCTCATCGCAGCAACTAAGTTGTATCATTAGCCATTGATTAGGTGTAAATTAGTTTTTTTTTCTTAATAAATAACCAAATGTTCGATTTTGATTGGAATGGTAAATTGATGAAATTTTTCATGATATTTGGTAGAGAAGCTCTCTATGATAGGATGTCGATTTCCACCAAATTTATAAAATAATTATTATATAAATGACTGAGATGATGATCTTTTACAAATTCAACTACTTAAAATGAACATATATATATATATATCAATTTTTTTTACTGCATTCACTTGTAGGTTGAATTTTTCATGAGATCTACTAGATATAATCTACTCATTATGAAAATCGTCTTTACCAAAAAAATTAATCATTTAATTCTCAAAATGGACGGTCCTTTTTATTTTTATTTATATATATAGGACTACCTATGGGTTTAAGACTCACTAGCATTGCGTTTTTTTTTTTAACAATTTCACAACTTTACCTGCTATTTGATGACTACCACGTACACGGTTGATAAAAGTAGAATATTGTCATTCATACGCTCATTTTCGGAGTCATTTGGCGCGTTTAACTCTCTAAAAGTATTTGGTTTGCTAACTTATCTCGCAATTAGCCTCGTAGCATATTTTGTATTTAACATTGCTTAGAAAGGCATTTTTGTGTTTATTTTGTTGCCTTTAGATCTCGAGAAATTCATTGAGTAAAAGAAGAATGATCAACCGAGCAATTTTTGGTCTTTAAAGCAAAAGGTCAACGGGAAGTCAAATAGTTTGATTAATCGAGCTCATTTCTTGATCTATCAAGAGTTGACAACAAGAGTTGGATCTATCTAGCTTTTTACTAAATCAATCAAGGAATTTTCCCCATCACTTGGATCCATCTAGCTCAAGCCAAGATTGATCTAGATGGCTTGGTTTGTCTTTTATGTCACCTCCCCTATTTTGCTCATCTATCTCATAGCTAGCTTGGAGACTAACTAGTGGCTCAAATCTGTATCTCTTAAAATATTGTATTTTATACAAAAGTGGTTATTTTCCAATGGGCAAAAGGGATTGTTTCTCTTGGATCTTTAGTAAAGAGAGGAAAGGGAGACAACACACTTATCTATATATAGTCTCCATTATTGTATTGAGGGGACTCTTGGACTTATTAATATTTTTATTTACTTGTCTTGAATATTGATCTCTCTCTAGAATTTATAATTTATTATCTTCATTGAAAAGAAATGGAATACACTTCTATAATTCTTGTATCTACATTTGTTATGGAGTAAATTTCTTTGCTAAGGCTAAAAGATGAAGTTTACAATGCATTAATTATGTAAGTTCATTTCTCATTTCATTGTTAGTATTGTTAAATACTTGTTGAATACTTCATCTTCTCCATTTAATCAACCATTCATAAGCTAGTAAGATAATTTTCATAAAATGATTTGACTTTGTATGCCTTGTATATATAGATCTTAAGCATTAATGAAGAGATGATACATTTGTGTATTTCTTACTAGCCTATGTTCATTCCTTTTATAAATGAGATACTTTTCATTGCCAAGCATGACTAGTCTTTGATATTCATGGAAACACCATAAATTTGAGATTCCAATCCTTAAATGCCTTAATGATATGTTGGGTGCTTTTTACACTTTATGTGATTTTGAGACTCAATATTTTCTTAGTTAAGGAGTTGCCAAAGCGGTTCTCTTAAGTTTATGTCATAAACAACTCCACTAATCATCCTAAGGATTCAATTTGTATTTATCAAATATGTCTATACCGGATGGTTTATCCTCCACCTAGACCTCCCAATCTTAGGCAAATGAAATGTTATGATTTATTGTGCTTAAGTCTTTAAAATCAACAATTAAAATCAACCAATCCACTTCTTTAAACAAAGCCTTGGACTCGTAATCGCTTCATTGTCTTTCTGACTATCCTTGTAGTTCAACATTTGGACTTACCAAGTATTATAACTTAACAACTTACACTTGGGTTCCTAAGCGCGGACGTATTTTCGGCCAAGTCAAGTTTTTTGCGCCGTTGATGGGGATACGGCGAAAGACAGATTACGAGTTTTGTACAAAAATCCGCTCTGTAAGTATCTCTTCTCCCTTTGTGAATAAGTTTTTCTTGCTTATTATTTTCTTCTTTTATAGGTGGCAATTTTATTTAAGATTGCCCTCCTGGGCTTATGCTCAAGAATTTGTACATTGATCTTCGAATAAGTCCACCAAGAGGCCAATTAGACATTCTACCATACATTTCCAAAAAGGTCTATATGTCTACTTTCTAACCCAGTTTACGTTGCATCAAACATAGTTTTCTACAATTTTTATCGCAATTTTCGCGCAGCAGCACGAATTTGCCAAAATACATGCAATTTCATATTTTCTAACTCTTTTTCTACATATACAACCTAATACTATCAACCAATATCAAGAGGATTTCCTAAATTATACAATCACACAACAATATCTTCAAATCTTGATTGAAATTCAATTATCCAATACTTCAAAACAAACCCCCAAATTCTGAATTACATAAGAAGAAGAAGAATGTAGGTAGATAGGTATTGTACTTCAGATGAACTTTGCATGAAATTTAGAACAAGGTTTGTAATTACGAGAGATGGACAAGATAAAATGAAGAGAACTTACATGGGTAAGATGAACAAACCAACAAGGGTGAAGGCTCATGTCCTTATGATAGGAACCATGAAGTATCTATATTTTCCAAACAAATATGCATTATTAAAATATCCAAACATATCAATTCCAAAATTAAGACCAAAAAAATGAGCTCAAAGTTTTGAAACAATAGCATACTCTGCAATTGCAGGTGTTCATTAACATGAGAACTTAAACCATAATAAATGGATTGTTCTTTACTAATATCAAAATGTAAGGACTTAGAAAATCAAGAAAGGGCTTAGAAAATTAAGAAAGGTCTAGTGATTAGCAGCAACAAATAAAGCACTATACTTTTATAGAATTAAATACTACACGGATATAGCTTTCTCTGTGTCAATATACAAGCTTTGGAACATTAGTATACTCCAACATGGAATAGAAAAAAACCATCAACCATCTAATAGTGCTAATAAAACTGAACTTTTAAGACTTTCCTTGTAGAAGGCAAAAGCTTTAAATAATATGTATAAAATTCATGCATAATATTCTTTTCTTTTAAGTCATCATCAAACAAGTAACATATCCTCTCAAGCAATTTGTCAAACACTTGGCAAACATGAATGTTATACCAATACTCTAATCAATGAAACTAAAAAGTTATGGAATATACCTTTTTCTCAAATCTGAATCCAAACATAGCTAAAAGCAAACATATTGTGTGCCCGAAACCTATTATAACATCCAAAAAAGACAATGTTATCTTACATGTATATTTTACTGCGATGGAACAAAAGAAAAACCCTGATGTTCGACTTCTAACTCCGTCATTCCATTCTACTTCAACAATGAAGCTAGATTTCACATCAAATCTAACAGTTACGTGTTAAAAACCTTTTGTGCAGTTAGGTTACTCAAAAAACATAGGAAAAGCAAAGGAACTTTGAATCTAATTAATAGTATACACCAAATTATCTCACAATAATCAACATTCTTTATAGGGATAAAATTACCTCTAAAAATAGTCAAGCCTAGTATACTGAGATTATGTGACCCAGCTCCCTCCCTCGTTTTTTAGGAGTCTTATTTATTTTTGAGGTTTTCCATAGTAATTTCAGGAAACTTTGGCCTTCAAACTGGGGAGAAAAAAAAACCTAGATTTAACAAAATAGGGGCTTTTCTATTTATTGGAAAAAAAATTAAGCTAGGGTTTATAAAAGGAAGAGGAGGAGAAGGAGAAGGAGAAGGAGGAGGAAGAAGAAGAGTCTTTCAATACATTGAAGAAAAATTAAGCTAGGGTTTATAAAAGGAGGAGGAGGAGGAAGAAGAAGTTACCTGCGAAGACTGCGAGTTGACCAGTGAAGGACTGGCGACCGGCTAGCTAGAGAGGATGTGCCATCAATGGAAAACAACACCGGCGATCTGATGAGCAGGAAGATTTGGGGATTTCTGCGAGAGACACCAACGAGCGGGAGAGGAGAGGAAGTGAATGAAAATTTGGAATGGGTTTAAAGGAATGCAAATTTGCTTCTTTTTTTTCTAATAAAAAAATTATTTATTTTTTATTTTTATCAATAATAAAAATTTATGTGCCACGTCGTTTGACCGTTACTACCCAATCTTCAAACCGTTACTAAATAAAAATATATTTGAATTTAGTTAATTAAATTCAGTAATGGTGTTACCCAATTCTATAATGGACTCTTGTTGCAGGCTAGTAACGAGCTTAGATCATTACAGATTAAAAAAACTGACCGTTACTAATTCCATATTTTAGTGTAGTGATCTATGAGGATTTGATGGACATTGTGATTGCCCACCATAGTTGTTACCACCAGAGGATCATCATATGGGAACTCTACCCCATTCATATCTTCGTTTGTGAAGGTGATCTCTGCGACATCATATTTCACCATTTTTGTAGGTCTGAAGCTAAAGAACTCTACCCCTGAGCTCGAGGACTTGGCCTGTCTGATGTAGGCCTTTTTGGACCTGTTGCTGTTACCCGAGAAAGACGAGCCCCCTCGATCATGTAGATGTCATTCGTGTGTTCCTTTCCTTTAGCCTTTTGGGGAACTGCCTTCTTCTTGTCCACATACTGATGGAGTTGTCCCCTTTAGATTAGTTTTTCGATTTCCTCTTTCAACTTCCAACAGTCATCGGTCTCATGGCCACGATCTTTGTGGTACCGGCATTATTTTGTCGTATCCCTCTTCTTTTCTAAAATCTTTATTTTTCGGAGCTCTGGGAGCTGCCCTGGTTCTAACTGGGTATAGACTTCACCCAAGGGAGCTGTCAAAGGAGTGAACTACTGGCGTGCTTTGCCTTTGTTGGGTTTATACTTGTTCGATTCCTTTTTGCCCATCTTGCCCTCTCTCTTTTAGCCAGGGGGTGGACTATGTCCCCTTTGGTGCTTGGAGGACGGCAGGAAAGCTAATAGACTTGACAGATCACAGCCCTACAAAGCTTCTTCCACTGCAATCTGCTTGTTGACTTCATCCAGGAGCTCGGACATAGTTTTAAGAGCAATTCTTGCCAAAGTCACTAGGAAGTAAGGGGAGGTCATCCCTTCCATGAAGGCTGCCAGTATTACCCTCTCGTTGAGTTTTGTGATTGTAAGGCTCTCCTGATTGAACAGGAAAGCATATTCCTTTAGACTTTCCATCGACCTCTGTTTGATGGTGAAAAGGTATATGGAAGGCTTGGACTATTTTCGGGTTCCAAAGAAATTGGATATTAACCTGGTTTTGAATTCTTGTGAGCTTTGGATAGACCCAGGGAGCAGGCTATTGCACCACATTCAGGCTACCCCCTTAAGAGTTGTGATAAAAGCTCTGGATATGATACCATATGGGACATTATAGAGTCCTATTATATTCCTATACTACTGTTACTGGTCTATAGCGTCAGTGGTTCCGTCGTATGACTCAAGTGTTGGGAGTTTGAACTTTTTTGGGACCTGGCAGCTCTGAATATGCTCTGTGAATAGAGCTGGCAGCCGAGCTCCCTCCTAAATGGCCCATTGTCATATCATTTCATCCATTTGACCTTTTATCTCTGACATTAATCTTTTTTCAACTTCCTCCATAGATCCCTTGTGGGATATCCTGTCGAATACAGACCCTCGAGGTTTGGCATCTGCTTCTCTTTTAGGCTTTTGGGCTAAATGAAGGGGAGGTCGAGCTCTTCTGCTTTGGCTCTGATGTTGTTAAGCTCTCTCCAAGTGTCCCCCACATAGCACATTCACCTTTGGGTTCCTTACTGCTGGGGGAAGAAGTGTAGCTGAAATCTCCTCAAAAGAGGACTCTCTCTTAAAGCTGGATCGACCAGATTCGAACACACTGGTTCTGTTGCGGCTCTCCCTAGATTCTCAGCAATGGTCTCCAATCCTTTGAATAGTTGGGACTCGCCTTGGAACTGGGAGGGCAGATGCAGACACAGAGGCTGAAGCTGACCTGTCTCTCGAGCTGGCTGGGGGGGTCTCTCTTTGGGCCATAAGCTTATCAATTTGGAGTTGGAGGGCAGCTTGCTGTTCTCTCAGTGCCACCATAGGTTCTGGCTGGTTTTGTCCTAAAAAGGACATAATGGGCTCGTATAAGTGCTATGGCATTCGAGCTTCATTATTTGCTGTGCGGAATTAATTATTGGACAGGCACCCAAATCACAAAGAGCTTCATTCTCCTTGTAGTACTTGAATAAAGCTCCTTAGAGCTCCTCTTGCGGCGACAGATCAAGTTGCTAACGTGGACGGCCATGTGTTTGCTTGTGGTTAGCAGAGTAAATTGGGTTACTAATTTGAACCATCAATCGTATTATCATAATCTCCGTATCTTCTCCACTAATATAATCCCTCTATTCTCCCTAATTTGTATATTTATTATTGATAATTTATGAAGAAGAGAGAAAAACTTAAGAAAAATCTAAAATGGCGATTGATCTATCACCGAAATTGGCGAAGAAAGTGTATGGAGGCAATGGAGGAGCATACTATATTTTACAAACAAAACAATATTTTATGCTTTTGTAAATCAATGTGGATGCTTATGTGGATTGCCACGCTAGGATAAATTATATAGTGACTCAATTGAAACCCTCCTTTAACATTTGTTTAAAACAGCTAATGGTGATCCTACATGGCAATCCATGTAGGATCTGACTTGGACCATTAGTGACACAATTGAAACCCTCTGTTTTACCTAAACAACAGGGTTATAGATGAAAATCAAAAATATATTATATGTATATCACCATTGAATATAATAGAGCACAAAACAAAAGCAAGGAAGAGAAGGGTGAGAAACGGGTGCTTTGTACCTATGTTCATAGCAGGTTGCACCACATATAGAATTACTCCTCCACTATAACTATCCCTATCAAAGACAACATTGCCTAACGATAAATTACTCTTCCAACTATGAGAGAGAAATTATGTATGATAAACTGCAAAGTTTTGTTTTAAATCACAAGTAACAAGTCATACTAAAAACCCAACAAGTTGTACATGAAGAACAAAGGTCCTTCGCATAGTGCGAAGCCACCACAACACCACACGGACAAACTAAGCTAATGATAAATCAATACTTATATATAGGTATCGTATTAGGCTATAAAGAGGGGTTCTCTCACTTTAATAAAAGGAAGGGATATCTATTTGGAGGAGTAAATAGTTGAATTCTTTTATGAAAATTTGTAGGAATGATCCATATAATGAGTAGCTCATTTCCACCAAATTTCGTAAAAAGAAAATTCAAACTACAAGCGGTATATTGAAAAAGATAACATATATATATGCATTTTCAGCCGTTGAATTTTTTTTACAAACATCTCACCCACTTCTAGGTTGATTTTTTTTATAAAATTTGGTGGAAGTGATATATTCGTCATGTAGATCGTCTTTACAAATCTTCATTAAAAAATGATCTATTTACCTCTCTAAGTGGACATCCCTTCTATTTGATAAAGTGAGTGGATTCCTTTTTATTGCCTAACTCTACATATAGGATATAGCGTGAACAAACAGAATAATTAGAAAATAAAAAAAAAAAAAAAAAAGAAAAGCAGAAGCCATGGGTTTGTACAAATCCCTCCAGCAGTTTAAAGGGCAACTATCCTCTTGACCTAAGCCTAAATTTTGCTTTAGTTATATACCAAGACCTCTGCACCTCTTTAATAAGTGGCCACATCCCCATCACTCCATAATGAAGCTAACCAAATTCATGCATAAATAAAGTTATAAAGTACAATACCAAGAACTTCACATATATGTTGAATTCCTTTTAAGACTTGAATAAAGTACGTTCTATAATCCTATTGTTTGGGTGACAAAAGAGAGGGACAAATTGGCCTTAAAATGGCTACCTATCTCTCTGATTCACCACCTCCAGATGTATGGAGTCCTTGCATCTAGGGAAAAACTGCTAAATTAGGTTGAAGACGAGTGTCAAGCTAGCATGTCCAGGTCAGATCCCATGTGGATTGCGATTAGTGGTTTTAAACATATATTAAAATGAAAATTACTTAATACAATGTATCAAACATTTTACTTAAAGCAGTTTTTAAAATGAAAATTATTATTTTCGCATGGGATAAATTGTTCGTAATATAAATATGGGGTAAAATTGGAAAATTAAAGAAACATAACCGGTTGAATGAATGTATGGCCTAGAATTGTCCATAAGTTTAGATTAGGATAGTCCTTAAATAAAGTATTTATTTCAAAAGAAAGTCACCTCTTTTGGAATTTCAATTGGGATAGGAATTCTTAAATTGTTCCTTATTTATATGGAATTGTTTTTCAAACCAGTTTTTTAAAAAATAAAATACAAAAAATTAATTAACAAGTGCATTTAATTTTTGTAAATGTTTTGTTCTTTATGTTTTATATGTTTAATTTTATTTTTACATTTACGTTGTCTAGAATTTCTTTATATTATTTATGCTTAATTTTCATAAACTTAAAATAAAATCATAATTTAGTGTGTGTATGATCTACACATAGTTGATTTTTTCTTAATGTTTTTGGACCTTATATTAATTATATTTTATTTTTTATCATTTATCATTTCCTGATATCTTTTATTATCATCACAATTTCTCCATGTATTATATGTTATCCATGTTTAACAAGTTTGGTATGTTAATATTTGTCATTAAATTACACCATGATTTTATTATAACATAATATTTTAGTACTAATACACGTAGTATACTATTTACTATCTTACAATATATTTATATTTAGTTTACTTTCTCCATCCTGCAATTATCATATCTTTATTAATCTCTAAATGAATTTATTGCAATAATAGCACAAGTGTATATCATGGATTATGGATTATTCCTCCTAATGCCAAAAAGTCCAGCATGGCTTTGCGTTTGCGCGAATGCATACATATACATTTTTAATAAGATTAGTTTATTAAATTATAATTATGAATAGCAAAGAAATTTTTGTAAAATCCTTATATATCATTCATTAATTTTTATATGATTATCTCCTTTTCACAAAATTTTGAAATTATATTATTTGATTAATCATAAGATTTTGAAATCACATAATTTTCAATTAAGGTGTTCTTTTAAAAAATTTCATAGGTATTTTATGATTTATTTAAATATAGTAATAAAAGTTAAGTTTAAATGATATTCTTATCCATTTACATGTTTTAGTTAGAAAAGGAAAGTTTTAGTAACTAATAATGGAAGAGAGGGATCATTAAAAAGAAATGGATCAAACTCAAACTCTATAACTGTATTATAAAATTATGTAATTTTCAGAATTCCAAAATTTGACTAAATTTTGAATAATCGAGATTTATATATTATTCAATAGAACCCTTTGAATTACGTAAATTTTTAATTTGCTAAATCATATCCCGTGATTTTCTTTGCAGGGAACAAAAAAGCTTAAAGCCCTTTGCCTTGACCTTAGCCATCATGATAGCCACCTTGAAGGAGAAAGGTTTCTTAGGCTACCACATCTAAGGTATCTTACTCTGTATGGTGTGGATACTCTGTGTGGTGATTTTGAGCATTGTCTTCTAAATTTATGATGGCTTCAGTGGAGACATTACTCGAAATTTATGGCAACTAATCTTCACTTGAGGAATCTTGTTATTCTCAATCTAACATCAAGTTATATCACGGAGGACTCAGTCCTCTGGAATCAGATTCAGGTCCATCTCAATTTTCTTTTATTCCAAGGGTCTCATCATCATCATCATCATCATCATATTCTTATTATATATGTGTTCTTTTGAAAATTGAATTTTTTTTATTTTCTTTATATTTTATTTTTTACAGATGTCAAAAAAGTTGAAAGTTCTAGATCTCTCTATGTGCATTCACTTAAGGAGAGTTCCTTTCTTATCCACATTTTCGAATTTAGAGAGGTTAGTAGAACAATATTGTAAGGAGCTCTATAGTCTTAATGGTATCGAGGAATTGGAATCCTTGAGATACTTGGATACATCATTATGTTGTACACTAGAAACACTGCCAAATCTATCCAAGTTAACAAAGTTAAAAGAGCTTCATGTCAAGTACTGTTATTTAATAACAGCTATTCCAGGGCTAGACAAATTAGAGTCCTTAGAACGTTTGTGCATAAGCTATTGCAAGTCCCTAGAAAGATTACCAGTTCTGTCAAACTTAAAAAGATTAAAAGAAGTAGATGCTTTTGGTGTGATACTAACCGAGATTCGAGACCTAGGCACTAGGTGGACTGCAATCTGTAGGGTGTTCGGCATCAATAGCGTCAATGGCGAGTAGTTTGATTTCCTTATCTAATCCCACCTCTTAAGTAGGATTCATTAATCCCTCTCTTAGTGCGATAAGAACCTTTAGTGGGATAAATAATCCGCCCCGATATCCAATCTCGACGAACACCAAACATGGGATAGGATAAAGTTATCCTATCCCACCCTTTTATCCGGCACGTCAAATGTAGCCTAAAGGTTTTGGATATGACATGGTGCATACGCATAGAAAGAGTACTTGGTTTGATGAACACAAAAAGGTTGAGAAGATTGAACATTCGATGTTGTCCCAGACTAATTGAGATTCAAGGACTACAGGGATTGGAATCCTTGGGGTCTTTGGTCATGGATGGTTACAAATCCATAGAAACATTACTGGATCTATCAAAATTAAAAAGCTTGAAAACATTAGATGTCAGCAACTGTGAGAAGCTATCTGAAGAACTAATATCCTTGGAATATTTGAACATTGGTGACTAGCTGCAAGTTGATTGAAACCTTACCTGATTTTTAAAAACTTAGTAAATTAGAATTAATAAATGCTACTAGTTGTGAGAAACTAACTAAGATCCGGGGACTTGAAAATTTGGATTCCTTTGGGGACTTGTAAATTTATGGATGCGAATCACTCAATACTCTCATGTATTTCCATGTTTCAAGGATAAGGATACATGCGGATTTTGACAATGGTATATCTAAACTCTATATTTCATTCAATGTTTTCTATATTCAAGTGATATCTTCCATGATTGCTTTCTAATTGTCTTCTTTTTTCTGATTTTCTCTAGAATTTCTTAATCACCTGAGGTCCCGCTGGTTTTAACTTTAGGAACATGGTAATGTCTTGTTTTTTTCATTTTCTTTTGGTCCAATACTTTAAACTTTATGAATTTCTTATTTAAACTGAGAATATGCATATCATTGTGTAAAAGTAAAGGGAATTTAACTCACACTGGCCTATGACTTAAATGTCTAAAAATGTTAAAGTGTTTTTGGATAGGATATTCATCAAGCTATCATAAAATCTTTGATTTCCGTTCTTGACTGGATATCTTTGTTTACTTCATTGGTTCTTTGTGAAGATGCGCGTTGAGTACTTCACTACAATGGACAATAAAAAACTATCTAAAGAATTTAGATAGTAGTTTACTGGCCGGGTCATATTTTGTCATGGCTGCTTGCTAGAAATTATAATTACTCTCTTTCTTTTTTTTTGTTGGTAATTAATTTCCTTCCTGTAGCTGTAGCCAAAAAAGTTTCCACAAATGGAGATGACGTGAATTATTGTAACACATATAGTCAAGGTGAATTTTCCTCCAACCAAAATTAACTTTGATTTCATGCTACATAGAAATAATTTATCGTGGACGGTAAATTTTTTAGGTGGTAATTTTTTTGGATTTACTCATTGACACTTTATGGAATAACGATATTTGTTCTATTGAAGATGTCTTTGTTTTTCTGTTTTGCTTCTCCTTTATAACCACATTATTTCAATCCAATGTGGAGACTCATCCTGTTTTTATTGGCCTTCATGAATGCTGGTGTTTTTGAGAAGCTTCAAATTGTATGCCAACTTAGCTTCTCTTCATATCCAATGTTCAATACCTTATTCATAGCATTAGCAGTGCCACCTACGACACAATTTGTACGTTACCTGTCAACATGACTTAAGAAAAAAGTGTGGTTTATACCGGAAAGTTTTATTAAGCGGCTAAAATGATATATAATTATATATATATATGTAGGACCCACTATGTATCAAAATATTAAAATTAGCTGTCTTCCTCAAGTAATATGTTCCTCAACTAATATGGCCAAAGTCGGCACAACATACTCTCTCTCTCTCTCTCTCTCTCTCTCTCTCTCTCTCTCCTACATGGCTAGTTAAATGCCTCTGCACATTAACGCACTTTGTAACAATTTACATGTTTAACCCATTAAATAGTATCTCACACTAGCCAAATTTATACTATACAAAATATGATTCACATTCCTCTCTATTTTCATATTATACACATATCTGAAAACTCGAGTAGTACTTCTTAGGTTTTTAGAAAAATTAGTAACAATATTATAATTTTATTATGTATAAACAAGCTTTACTTTTTCTTTTCTTTTTTTAAAATTAAGGGAGGTCTAAGTCTCTCCCTTAATCCTACAAATAAAGGAAAACCCCCCGCCCAACCCCATGAGTCGAACCCTTGACCTCAAGACAAGGGTGGAGGTTGCCTACCACTGGGTCAACCCCTCTCCTCAAAACAAGCTTTACTTTATGTGCCCTTCAGTTTTTTCTCTACAAGTAAAATTTAATACCTTTTTTTGCTCAAACATACAAATACAAACCCTAATCTTGCATGTAGTGGGATTATCAGTTTAAAAATATGGAGAAAACAATACGTAAGAATTGCGGGTCTTTCTCGATTAACTTATTTTTAGCTTTTTTACTTTTATGTCAAAAAAATATTTTGAGATTATTTATAAACAAACCATCGGAAAAGACAGTATTAATATTGCTAGAATTATATTAGAGATTATGGGTTTGGGAGGACCCAATTAAGTCACTGCTATTTATATGGGTTTGTAAAGGGTGGTTTCGTCTCTGGGCACCCTTTTTTATAGAGATTGTTTTTCTCAAATTACAAGAGGAATGGTAAAGTTACTACTAATTGATAATGTGTCGCATTCTGTGTAGACTAAATTACAAAAAGAATAATTTTTTTTATTGGAACTTGAAAAAGAAAAAAATAATAATTTGATAAATACTTTTTGGTGAACACATTCATTCCTTTTTGGGGGAATTCATAATACAAAGGTATGGATAGTGTTTTAAGTACTAATTCTGAAGAACATATATACCTTCTTTTATTGTTATAAATACTGGATAAGATCTTTTTATGTGCTCACTAATATGTAAAGCTAACGTAGGATTTAAATCATTCGATGCAAAAATCGAAAATAAGATTTGTTTATGTATTCATTAACATACGAGGATATTAAACAATATATACGCTAACTTTAATTTAGTATTAAAGATAATGCTACAACATGATAACTTAGCAATGTCATACTTTGCAACGTCCAACTTGTAAACTTTACTGAAGGCATTTATTAGGAATGCAATAATGGGCTAAAAGAAATGAGTAGCCCTGATACAGTTTGAATTTGCATTTCCATTGCCCGTGAACATTCTCCATGGAATTTTTTTGGGTCTAAATCTCTCATGTGTTTTAAGAAATAGTCTTTTATTAATTACGCAGTGAAAATCGCCTAATCTATATTGAATCGCAAATCTCTCACTTATGAGAAGGGGTAGTTACCATTGAATTGTAAGCAAATCTGCAAACATGATTGGGATCGAGCTTTTGAGGCTGGGTCAACCCAATTGGCAAGGCAGTGAAGCTGCTACCTTAGCTCCCAAAATGTAGAAGAAGAAACATTAGGGATCAAAGTAATACAATAAGTAAACTTTAGGGAGTAAAAAATAAGTAATTTTAAAATTTGTTGTATTTTACACGTAGGATTTCTTAATAAAACTTTTAAACTTACATGTTTTACTGCATTAATTGATACTTCTTATTGCATTCAAGCAAACATCCAAAATTTAGAGTCATGCTGGGCTTAGCTTTTGTATATACCTAGATAAGAAAATTTAGTGTCATGTCGGGCTTAGCTTTTATATATACATGAAATTATGGATAGGATTTACACGGTTAATCTAAGATATGCATTGGACTGTGAGTGCATGACCGAATTCCATAACATACTAATACGTAAAGTGGTATACTTTAAAGTGACTTTTTTTATTTTGGTGAAATTTGAAACTATTATTAGATTAGGAGGGAAAACGAATTACAAAAAGGTAAAACCAAGAAAAAAAACTTTAAACTAAAACCAGAAAACAACAGAAAGAAAACTAAACATCCTATCAGACTCTATACAAGTGTAGACCTGAAGATGAGGACTTTCCGTAGGATTCACCGGTCCGGTGCCAGGATAATGTGTTCGTATCATTCCCAATTTTTACACATAAGCCAGTTTTTGTAATTTTGGCATGCTCTCCAATACCAAGTTACTTCCTTGATACAATTGTTGATTCTTGTCATCACAAACTCCCAATTATGAGTTGTGTTCATGAATATTCGATTGTTTCTTTCGAGCCATATGTAGTAAACGCTAGTAGCCAACGACAAGTTCTTAATCCTAACTTCAAATCTGTCATTAGCATTCTCTTTCATGGCAATTTGAATTTCCTCATCCCAAGTGTTCCCAGCTCTTTGGCTATCATTTCTATATCGGAAAAGCTTCCACACATTTTTAGAGAAATCACATTGGAAGAACAAGTGGTCTAAATTTTCGGCACCGGTACCACACAACACACAATGATCTTCATCTATACATCCCCACTATTTCAATCTATCTTTATTAAGGAGCCTTTTCTTAGATCCCAGCATCATTTCAAAACAGATAAAATAAACTTTTCTCAACAGTAAATCAGACTTTGACAAAACCAAATATCAGATCATGTTTCCCCTAAATTAGGTTTTCATGAAACATTTCCAAAAAACAGTAGAATATTAGTAAACGCATTCAAGTTTTTCGACATATAATCTATATTATAAAACACCATCTTTGACTAAAATTTTCACCAAAAAGTATAAGAATCTAATGGTTAAAAATACACATGTTATGGTGTGCATTAGTTATATACCATTGGATGAGTTTTATATACACATCAAGATGTCACATCAAAGTTAAAACACTCACACCAATAATATACATACAATAAACTCTCACATACTAATAATTTTGTCTACATTAAAAATGCCATAATTTAAAATCAAAAAATCAAAATTTAATAAAAATTTAATATTTAAAATCTACTAATCAAGGTCAATTAAACAAGATCCATCATGACTATATAATTATACAAAAACAAATTCAAGAAAAATTATTGTGTAACTTTTATGGACGTACGTTATGTGTTCGTACATTATTGGTCATCTTAATCTATTAGTACATACGTTACGTGGTTGGATTATGATTAAAACACTCTTTAAAAAATTAAAAACAAGTAGGTCTAATCCGATATACTTTTAGTTTTTTCAGCATGAAGATATATTGAACTTACATTTTAGTTGTTCACAATGCTAGACTAGACTAGACAATGGACTCAAAATAGACTGATTCATTTTGTCGTTACGTGGTTGGATTATGATTAAAAGACTCTTTAAAAAATTTAAAATAAGTCGGTTCATTCCGGTATACTTTTAGTTTTTTCAACATGAAGATATATTGAACTTACGTTTCAGTTGTTCACAACGTTAGACTAGACTAGAAGATGGGCTCAAAATAGAATGATTGATTTTGTCGATTTAAATTCGTCACACGTTAATTTTTTTATCCTATTATCTAAAAAAATTTATTTCACCGTGCCGGATGGCACGGGTATACCCTAGTAAACATATAAAAGACCACTAGAGACCGAAAGAGCATAATGGCTGCTTAACACCTTCCTAATTCGTAATGTAGTTCCCTAACTCCATAGAATCCCAATTTATAGACAAACGTGTAAGAAAAAGGTTAACATGTAGCCTTTCCCTTTACACAACTCTTCTGTTCATTTTCTTGTAAGACGTATTGATGACTCTGAATGAACCCCCTTACATGTAGAATAGGATAGAGGGACACACAATAAGAATTATTATCGTATAGAAGCAAATGAATTAACGAAATCTCTTCCAATATTCAGATCTCCAAACTTGAGGTTGGGACCAGGGGTCGCATTCGCGGATTCTCACAATATAGAGTATATTTCATCTTGGTGTATGATTTTAATCATCTCTCCTCAACTTGGATTGATTATCTATTTATATCATTGGATTATTTGATGGGTCTTTATGTCCGATGAATTATGGATCCTTTTGAGTAACTATATTGGGATCGAATTATGATATTCTATTATGATAATACATTTCGTATCTTTGTGGTATAGTTTGTCGATTTTTAAATAAATAGGACTTGATTCCCTTGGGTTGAAAATCCGTAAATCTCTAGAGGGTAGCAATGAGGGCCGTTTAGAGCTCGCGATGAGTAACCCGAAAATCTAGTCTTGGCAAGGCATTGTTTATATTTACTTACTGGAACAATAAAATTATTTTATCCTATCTCCATGTTCAAGTTATGATTACAGTATCTCCGGCTCTATGGATATTATTGGCCGTGATTTTCATATGCTAAGTGATGACTTATTATTCTATTGTATCTCAGAGACTAATTTTTTTTATGTCTGCTATTATGAAATGGAGACTCTTCATAAAGATGGGTTGATGTAATAATAATGCCAGGTGATATTGCACATGTATTGCATGCAATTTATTAGAGTTTTTGCATTATAAGATAAATACATCAGTGTGGCAATGTTTAATGATGTGGTTAAACTAATGTGGAATATTAAGATGACTTTCGTGTATTAGGTCAACAAATATTAATTCAGAAATCCAAATTGTATCTCTGGTTTTATTTGAATTATACCTTTTAACAACCCCCAACCCTCCTAATGAGCATTTGGTTCACCCAGGGTTTAATGAAAACATTTCAGATGATAAGGATTATGTTGAAGACCATAAATCAGGTACGTGAATGTTTTGGAGCACATCGGATACCGATTTACAATTGGTTACACATACATGTAAATATTAAGGCTAACCAAGGGTACTCAAAATTGTGTTATGAGTATATCTAATTTACTAACTAAGAGTGTATAATTAGTAAAAAAAAAAAAAAAAAAATGCTCTTCCTTTTTCTTTATTTTTATATGTAAAAAAATGCTGCTGCTACTACTATGTTTCTTTTGTTATTGTTGAGTAAAAATCCTACTCCTACTTTAGCTCCCCATCGTACTACTATTCTACTACATTTTTTTATTTTTTTTTGTAAAAGTCCTACTATTGCTCCATTTTTTTTTTTTATTTTTGTAAAATAGTTAAATAACTTTAATATTACCATTAGAATCTACTAACAAATTTTGGTATTCTAATATACAATACAATCCACTAAAATCATATTTCACTTACAAGGTATTCAAAAATATAAATACTATAGACGTTTTTCATATTCTTTGAGGAGCAAGTTATTTTTTTTTCTTAGAGTCCCCACATCAAAATTTGTCTTATGCATCTATGGTATGCAAAATTAAACTCTAAAAACAAACAACATTTCTACTATCACAAATTAGACAGTAACTTATTTGTTGAAGCAGTTTTGTCTTCATCCGTTGACAAGTGTTACACGTAAAACATAATATAAAAACACCTAATACATTATTTGCTTTAGCTAAAAGAAGTTTAACAATATTATTTTTATAATTAAATTTTTATGCTAACATGATTAACTCTAAGGGCTAGTTTGGCTCGAGTTTGGAGAATGGAATGGACATCCTAGATTCCTAGAAAACTTTTCTCCTGGCATATAGGCTGTCTTGCCAATGTTTAGTTTGGACATGAATTCTTCTTTCTTGGAATGTTAAATTACCTCTCTATATTTGGTTCAAACGAGAATATGAGTAAAATAAGTTCAAATTATCAAAATGTTCTTCATTTTATAAAATTAAAAGACAACTCCTAACAATTTTACCAATGCAAAATTTATTTTTATTATTAAGAATTGTGAAAAGTCATTCTATGTATTTAATAATAAGAAGAAAAAGTTTTTTTTCTTTTAAAAAAAATATAAATAAATAAATAAAAGTTGTCTTGATAAGTAGAAGGAATATTTTGGTCTTAAGAGATAATCTTAAAATAAATTTTAAATGAGAATACTTAGATTAATTATATATTCCTATTCATTTAAGAGGAAGAGTTTTAAAGGAATATTTTATTCCTAAAATGATGCATTTTTAATCTAAAACTTGAGCCAAATATTAGAATTCATCTGAATGGGATGTAACATTTCAAGAATGATTAAAAACTTGAACCAAACAAGTCTTAAAGCAGGGATTATTGTGACACCCCGCATGTTTTTATAGATTATATATATATATAATATTAGATGTATATATTATATGTGTGTCTCGTGGGGTATGGGGAAATTGTATGCTAGGTGGCAAGTTGTCCGAGAAAAAATTAGTGTCACCATTTTTTTAAGCTAGCGTGGCAAACATTTGTCTAATGGGGCGCATAACTTAAGGTAATTTTTTTTAATTAATATGTCCTCATTGTTATATAATGGAGGTAGTGAGCTATTTGTATTATTTAGTAATTTGTGGACTTTTTAAAATAAGGGGTTGTATATAACATTAATCTAAATATCTAGAATAATTTTTTATTGTCTTATTCCTTGTACTCTTTTTGATATTATAATAATTGTTTGGCTTCTGACACTGGTGTTGATTATTTGTGATAGTTAAATTATCATTTGACTGATTGGTGTATGGTTCAGTTTACTCGCTAAAATGCCTAATAAGTCCATAGTGTATGCCTAGAGAGAGAAGTTTTCATGTAGTGAAAGTGAGATGAATAGTTTTTGACGTGTCACCATAAGATAACGGTATATGAGGCAAAGTATTTGAATTTGTTGAGTTGATTGGTGTTGTGTAAATATTTTATTATTAATAAAATATTTTATTGTGATGCTTTCATTTATTTGTGTTATGTACTGACCTCTTTAATTTACATGGTACATGAGTAAAAGCCGTGTTTGACTGATATAGTGGGTCGAGTGCGGTCTATGAGCACGTTTAATTGGATTATTATTTTTGTTGGCTAGGGAAGGGAGATGTATAATTTTATTAATTATGAAAGTGGAGATATTATAAATTGTACGTTTATAAATTATCTTGATATAAAAACTATATATATAAATTAAGTATATATGTGGATCGAGGTGGACCATGTGAGACGACGCTGATATGTAAATAATGTAAGGTAGGACGAGAAATGTAAGAAAACGAAGGAAAGGCAGCAGGATGTCGTGAGAAAATTAATGGAAGCAGTGAGCTATATGTATTATTTAGTAATTTGTGAACTTTTTTAAATAAGGGACTGTGTATAACATTCATCTAAATATCTAAAGTAATTTTTTATTGTATTATTCGTTATACTCCTTTTGATATCGTGATAATTATTTGGCTTCTGACATTGTTGTTTATTACTTGTGATGGCTAAATTGTCGTTGCACTTAAATTTACTTGCAAAAATGCCTAATAAGCCCATAGTGTGAAACTGAGGCGAGTAGTTTTTGTCGTGTTACCAAGAGTGAACGGTGTATGAGGCAAAGTAGTTAAATTTGTTGAGTTGATTGATGTTGTGTGAATATTTTATTATTAATAAAATATTTTATTGTGATACTTTCATTTATGTGTTATGTAACCCCCCCCCCCCCTCTTTTCCCTTTAATTTACATGGTACATGAGTGAAAGCAGTGTTGAATTAAAATAATGGGTCGGGTGCAGTCTACGAGTGCGTTTAATTGGATTATTAGTTTTGTTGGCTAGAGAGGATAAATGTATAATTTTATTAACTATGAAAGTGGATATATTGTAAATTTTACTTTTATAAATTATCCTGATATAAAAACTATATATATATATATATATATTTGTAATTAAGTATATATATCGAGGTGGACCATGTGAGACGTTGATGTGTAAATTTAGTATAAATGAATGCAAGTTGGCATAAGTTAAAAGAGATAAATAGGAGGAAATTTTTGCCAAACTAAGCCACTTTTTAAACTAAACAGTTAAACTAAGTCACTTTTTAACTTATTAGCTAAAATAACACAGTTTCAAAAGTAGTGATTTAAACTCACTATTTTTATTGATAAATAGTGAGATCAAATTGCTATTTTTCTTTTTTATGAAATTGAGAAAAATAGTTATTTGATCACATTATTTATCAAAAAAATTAGTGATTCTAAATCACGTTTTTACCTTTAAAATAGTAATTTCAAATCACTATTTTAAAAGTGTGCTATTTTGATTAATAACTTAAAAAATAGATTAAAGGGACAAATATATTCAAAAAGTGGTTTATTTGGGAAAAAAAGTCAAATAAGAGGAATTATGCGTGGCAAGCAATATTTGTAGTGCTGCTCCTTTTACTAATAACAATACATTTTCTTACAAAGGTAGGTAGGACCAAAAATGTAAGAAAAAGAAGGAACGGCAATAGGACGTCGTGAGAATTAGTGGAGGTAGTGATTAACTCTGCTATTTAGTAATTTGTGGAAATTTTTAAATAAGGAGATATATATAACATTCATTTAAATATTTGGAGTAATTTTTTATTGTCTTATTCGTTGTACTCCTTTTGATATTATAGTAAATGTTTGGCTTCTGATATTGGTGTCGATTATTTGTGATGGCTAAATTGTCATTGGACTGATTGGCGCAAGATTAAGTTTACTCATCAAAATGCCTGATAAGCCCATATTTTATGCTTAGAGAGAGAAGTTTTAATGTGGTGAAAGTGAGGCGAGTAGTTTTTGACGTGTTACCATAAATTAACGGTATATGAGGCAAAGTAATTGAATTTGTTGAGTTGATCAGTGTTGTGTGTATAATTTATTACTAATAAAATATTTTATTGTGATGCTTTCATTTATCTGTGTTATGTACTGATTTCTTTAATTTACATGGTACATGAGTGAAAGTTGTGTTTGACTGAAATAACGGGTCGAGTGCGGTCTATGAGCACGCTTAATTGGATTATTATTTTTGTTGGCTAGAGAAGAGAGATGTATAATTTTATTAATTATGAAAGTGGAAATGCTGTAAATTGTACTTCTATAAATTATCTTCTATAAATTATCTTGATATAAATACAATATATATTTTTTTTTCTAATTAAGTATATATGTGGAGGTCGACCATTGAAGACGTTGATGTGTAAATTTAGTATAAATTAATGAAAGTTGGCATAAGTTAAAAGAGATAAATCCGAGGAATCATCCTTTATGCCTTCCTTTTATTAATAATACACTTACAAAGGTAGGTAGGACGAGAAATGTAAGAAAAAGACGGAAAGACAGTAGGATGTCGTGAGAAAATTAATGGAGGCAGTGAGCTGCGTGTAATATTTAGTAATTTGTGGACTTTTTTTAAATAAGGGGCTATATACTATATACATTTAAATCTTTAGAGTAATTCTGTCATTTTAAGATAAGATGAATGATTATGCGAGTATGTGTATATATATATACTAACTTAAAATTCTTTTCTGTCAATAGGATTAGTGAAACGTTGGCATGTCAAATATTGCAATAAAAAACAAAGGTACGTCCTTTTTTGGTCCTGGCCATGTGATATCTCGATTTACACAGCATTGCAATAGTACTTATCCCTGCTTGAAAAATTAGTTGTCATTGACAACCAATGCTTCCAGTAATAATCAAACCCTTTCAATATAAGAATAGCTTGCTCAATTGAAACGTAAAGTGGCACTTGTAATAAACCTTTTGATTGATTGGTGAGTCAAAATAGGAGACTCCAGCGAAACAAAATTCTTAATTTGTAAGGTGTCACTGGGGGGGTTGTGGCGTGGGGGTGTCCCTCTTGATTGCAATGTAGTTTCACCGCAGAAAGCAAATTATGCAAGAATAAAGAATCACAAGAACACACACACAAAAAAAATGCAAAAACAAAAAAATATTGTACCCAAATTCATGGGAAATAAGCAAAAATTACCCCTAAAGTTTGATTCGAATCTCTGACTCGTCCCAAAAGTACAATTTTCAATTGAAACATCCTTAAAATTTCTAATTTTCCCTCACTTGTTCAAACTAGTTGCCCCATTAAAAAGATGTATGGAAAGCAGGCATGATTGTCATGGACCACTCTTTTAAGTGACATTTTTTGATGCTTCAACTGAAATTAGAAGTATTAAGGATAGTTCAACCAAAATTAGAAACTTCAATGATACTTAAACCAAAATTAGAAACTTTAAGGATGTTTCAACCAAAATTAAAAACTTTAAGGACGTTTCAACCAAAAATGAAACTTTAGGGACGAGAGAAAGATTTAGTTCAAACTTTAGGGGTAATTTTTTGCTAATTACCCCACATTCATTGACTGTAGGCCTCTCAAACATAACCCCTTTACCCCTATAAATACAATTTAAGCCAAACGCAATGGGTCACAATTCTCCCAAAAGAAAAGTGAAAGAAATTAACTAGAAATCATGAAAATAAATTTTTGGCTACTGATTTCTTACCTTACTTTCTTTATGCTTTCATGGGTTGTACTTTATGCACAACCAGTTGCTTATGATCACATTCAAATGGTTTATACTTGGATCCCTACTTACTGTAAGGATCCAAGAAACTCCTGCAGTAGACGTGTCACTAACTTTAATTTGCATGGTCTTTGGCCAGCAAATGCAAAGGGAAACGTTCTTCGCCCATGTCAGACAACCCCTCCAAATTTGACTGATGTTGTAAGCTCATCTCCTCTTAAACTCGATATATTATGTAGATACAAGGACTAAAATACACACACGTAAATATATATATATATATATATATATATATATATGTGTGTGTGTATTTTATACGTACTAAATTTTCATATTAAGTTTGTGGATTGAGCAATTTAAGGGTATAAAATGATGAATTTTTTTATAAAACTCGGTGAATATGATCTTTATGACTAGTAGATCATCTCTACCAAGTTTCATCAATAAATTTAACTGAGAACTGAATAAACTAGACGTCTAAAATTTCAACCACTAGAAATGTGCATATATATCAATTTTTTAGTTAACTCACTTCACCATGTTTCATCAAAAAATTATCCGTTAACCTCTCAAATGGCTCAATCCGTAAACTTGGTACGTATGGGAAATGTTCCCGATGTATATATACATATATCAACAACACGTACTCGGAATGAAAACTCATCTCTTAAGAAAAATGACCGTCAAGTATGAGTGCTAAACATATGATTTTTCTTCCTTAAATTTATTGGTCGATATGATATTTCATTAGGAAGGCCTCTCCGCCACCAACTTTCATAAAAAAATTCATATACATGTTTACCCCTCGAAATAGACTTCTTCTTTTCCCTTAAACAAAAATTAACTTAATTTTAAACATTAACCAAACTTATAAATTAAAATTAACGAAATAAATAGTAAACTAAAGTTCATTAATTCATTAACAAAATTATAAAATTTATATGTTTATTCTTAATTTCATATACTGCCCGTAATTAAAAAATATATATATAATGTCGATTTAATTGATACGTTTGAAGAATATCATTATAAACGTTATGTCCTTTTAAAAGATTGTAATGGGTTGAGCTTGTAAGTAAAACTTGAAATTTCTTGTACATAAGTTTTATGTTGTAACAAAGAACATCAATATTTCCTTGATCAAGATGGGTTTGCAAATTCAAACACAAACAATATAAAATATGGAGTGCATATTCAAAATACAACCTAAACCATGGAGTTTGTATATGTACAAATTAATACTTTTGGGTGCATGTTTGATGTGGTGCATGCAGTACAAGGCACTCCGACCAGATATTGGAAATTATTGGCCATCTCTTACTACCAGGTGGACCAATGAAAAGTTCTGGGACCATGAATGGACTGATCATGGCAGCTGTTCCAGTAATGTTTTACCTCCTCTTCAATATTTCACTGCCGCCATTGCACAAAGAAAGAAAATCGATATTAAACAATGGCTTAAGGTTGCAAAACCTAGGCCTATTCAACCGTTGGACAGTGCCTTATTCAAGCAATCGGCTATTGAAAACGCCATCAAAGCTGTAATCGGAAATAATCTCAACATTTATGTCTCGTGTAGACAATTCACGGGGGATGTTAGATATTATCTCTACGAAATTTACTTATGTCTTGATAAAACTGCAATGAATTATGTCACATGTCCTGCGAGCAGCAGTTTGAAAGGTTGTCCCGAGAACAAAGATGATGCACTTATCAAGTATATCACTATATCTGGCACGAGTAAGTAATGACATATCGAGTTTCAATTCATTGATATAATTAAGTTAGTCGAGTTACTATTGATTTCATATATAATGATCATCTAAAAATTCAATGCCTGAAAATGAAACACACACACACATATATAATTTTTTCATTAAAACTCATTTGTATATGAATTAATTTATTCATTCACCTCTTGAAATGGATGGTGTTTTTTTTTCCTTCAAGTGGGGACCGTCTTAGCGGTACTACATATAACTCTTTGAGAATTTCTCAACTTTACCTTGTCTCTGCTGACTAGCACACAGTTGAATCATCCTTTAAATAAAACACCCAATTGTCTCTTTGGAGGATGGGAAGGAAACTTATTCGAGTTATTTGTAATTTACCCTCTTAAAATTTGAAAGCTTTTAGACTTTCATTTAGTTCATTTTGCATTATGCACATCCTTAAAGTTTACTCCCATTTTTTCTTTAGTCCAAAACCCAGCCACCATAGTTAGATTTTGGACGAAAAATGCAGTGTGTCACTTTGATCTTTAAGCAGTGTTAACTGCACATGACATTTTTCATCCAAGAAACAAACTGCACGTTGAATTTTAGATTAAAGTGAAAATGAAATCAAACTTTATAAATGAGCATGGAACAAAATGAATTTCATTGACGAAACTAAAAAAAAATTCAAACCTTACGGACGAAACCGAAAAACTGGTCAAACTTCATAAAAGGTAGATCTAGAATATAAATAACACTTGGAATCACTTTGCCGATTTAATTCAACCAGAGATCTCTGAAAGGACATGGAGTACGAATAGTCATACACTTTTTGATACTCTTGATTTCCATAAAACATTCTAATTTTGTTGTGTTTATTATTGTATTTTGTAGGTGTTGATGAAGAATCTCCAAATAAACTCACTCAGAGTCCATAGAGCGCAAGCACATGTTTATGCTATAGAATAAAGCGGGGCCTAGCTTCCTTCTGTGTTTTGTATTAAGTTTTAAAATAAATAAGTACTTCTCTTTTATATATAAGATCAGAAATGATCAGTTGTACGTATTTGTACTAGTGTATGCTACTCATACACCCACTTGTATTTGTATAAATACAAATATAAATTACCTATGTTGACTAACGTACGTGCTCTAAAGTCTAAATGACGATGACATGCAAACTAAATATTGTGTGGAATATATTTCGCTATAATTTTATATTTGTTCATATCTATATATTGCATACATGCAAAACTAAATTTCGATAAATATTTGGAAGCGCCCATTTTATCTTTATCGCCTAGAGCTCTATCTTTTCTTGGACCGCATTTGTTTCCACATTAATGTTGTGAAGAGAAAAAGATTTAATAGTAAGACTTACCTCCTCTGACCAAAGCAAAGCTAAACCCCCAGCTCTATTCACACAATTAACATAGAACCCACATGCAAAACCTAATCTACCCTTAAGCTTCCATCTCTCTAGCGAACAAATTTGTCTCAATAAGAAACAAAGCTTGGCGTCTTTCTCTACATACTAAGTCGCAGGTCGCACGAATTGACATGAGGTTCCCAAGGCCCCGACAGTTCAAGCTTATGGTTTTCATGGCTGTTGGAAGGACTGGAGCCCAGTCTACGCCAATGAAACAGATGAAGCCAATTGTGCATCTACTCTCCTTTGGCTGTACTCATCTCCTTCACGATCCCCCACCTCCTCTTCTGGGTAAGCACCCTTACACTTCCCGCCTACTTCCTCTCCACCCCACTCAGTAGTCAATATGGGCGAATTTCTCTTCCTCTCCCATTATGGGCTTCCTTCAATTGTTACAACAGTCGCTTGATTTTGTCTGCCTGGGTCAATATTCTCATAACAGAGCCCTCTACTTCAACCGGAACATTTTTGCATGGGTCAGCCTTTAAGACATTGGACTTTGGGCTTTGGAAGAAATATGGGTTAATTGGGCCTCTGTCTGATGCTTTATCATAAACATGATTGGGTTTATCAGCCTCCAATTTTGTATTTAAATAAATAATTCTTTCTTTTTGGGAAAAAATCAATTTAAGAAGAAGAAGATGGATAACTGATAGATAACGGCGATGAATCCAAAAATCAACCAATAAAAAATGTATCACAAAACCACGATTAAAAGATGCAAATATTGAATCCCTACCTACATATATAATGACTCACAAAAGTTTGTGATCCTTAAAAATGCCAATAACATTATAATACCGTGATATTATTAGCTAATATTAAGCATTGCGAGCAAAGGATTAGAGGTAATTTGATTCTAAACATTGTTTGGATTAAAGGTCTAATATTGTTTTTTCATGGGATAGTGTGCGTGAATTCAACCCTAACACTTTCTCTTTTAATTATCTTTAATGTCAGCCAACACTATCACTGTATTATATTATTAATAATCATTGTATCCAATTTTAAAAAAAAAAATTCCTGTAACCTAGGGTTCTAAAGCAACCATCCGTCCCGAATAGAGACCATCACAACATTGCTATCCTTGTACTACACAAAATAAAAACCAAACAAAATTACTCATAATGTACTAGAATATATGAATAGCTTTGTACCACCAACCAAATCAACCAAGACCCAATTTCTAAAATCAAATTCCCACTACTCCCAACAACCATGAACGCCACAGCTATGCCTGGTATTCAAGACAACACGACGATGGCCAGAAATATGCACGACCACAAGATGACGATGATGATGATGCACACCACTTTCTATTGGGGCAATGCCGCTGAGTTTCTCTTCTCCGGTTGGCCCAAAACAAACAATTCCAGCATGTACTTGCTATCACTTCTTTTGGTCTTTGTCCTGGCATCGATAGTCAAGTAGCTCTCTCACAGTTCTTACATCAAACAGGTATATATATCTAGCGCAAAAAAATAAAAGAAAAAATTTAAATGCACGGTACAACCGTTCATTTTCTTGAGTGGGATCATTTCAAAAAAATATGTTATCTTTTGCAAATTGCTAAGAAATCCCGGTCATTGCTCCTCAATATCACTTGCGTGCTTAAAATTATTGTACTTTAATTTTGTCTAAAAATTGAGGCCGTTTTAGTAGGGTCTATTATACCTTCTACCTCATAAAATATTATTATGCTCTCTATATATATATATACAAAAATGCTCTTGCAAGGGAATTCCTTACATTAAGAATAATAAGAACCGTTTATTTCGGGAGGTAAATGAATGATTTTTTTCAGTAAATTTTGTGACATCATTTCTATAATAAAACTAAATTTGGAAGTTGCTAATACGACCATATAAACATATATAATATATATTTTAAATTTGAATACTTCTTAAAAGAGAATTTGTATTTATAACGTCTCCATGTTAAGAGTTTTTTCCTTCTTAAAAGAGTATTGTACAAAATCTTACTATAGCAAACAATATTACTTTTGATAAATTTTGTATAGCGAGCGTTGTTGATTTGGTAAGAAGAGTTTGAATACTTCACTTGTAAAACTTATGATCTCATTGTTTTATGTAGCATAATATTAAAAAACAAGTTGTTATTTTTATCATTGATAGATTGAAATTAGTGTTTTGATTAAAAATAAAATAAATACCTCCAAGTTTAATAACAATTTTTTTCTATTAAAATAATATAAATGGAAAAAGAAAAGAATTTGTCTTGATAAGTAAGGGGATATTTTGGTTTTAAGATGAAATTTTAGGAGAAAACCTATAAAAAAAATTATATAGATCCTTGATGCATTCCCATATGTTTAAGAGTGGGAATTTTGAAGGAATATTCGAGTCATTAAAAATTTACCCCCTTAAAGTTTACCCGCTTTTGCACTTCAATCCATGAAATTTAATTTGCATAACTTTCATCCATAAAGTTTGAATCCGATTTCACTTTACTCCAAACCATTAGACTTTTGAATGAAAACAGTGGCAAAAGTCTAACGGTTTACTAGGGATTTGGACTAAAGTGAAATCGGATTCAAACTTTAAGGATGAGAGTTATGCAAATTAAATTTCATGGATTGAAGTGCAAAAACAGGTAAACTTCAAGGGGGTAAATTTTTAATAACTCGGAATATCCTATTCATGGAATAATGAATTTCTTAACACAAAACTCGAACAAAACATTGGCGTTCTTTCAAAATGAAATATAGCATTGCGGGAATGATTTAAAAGTTGAATTAAATGAATACTCAAGATCAAATAACACCGGTGTATCTATAAAAAGTCGGTGTAAAAGAGTTTTAAGTGACTCTGTGTATATTTTCGCGTGAAATCCTCTAGCCTCTCATTTTTGAGCTTGTTTAAGAGAGTGGAATCTTTCTGTACAAATTTAGAATGTGATGTGAGTAAATGATCCACTTTATCAGTTACAAGTAACCGTGAGTACTTGTTGGCATTAAAGGGACGGAGATTTGGCTCAATCGCGCGAAGACCGTTATGTGTACATACAGAGTTGGTCTTGGGACAAAGTTGAAATGGGGAACCATCTTGGACTCAAAAATTAAGAGGGGTACCAATATTATATATATATATATATATTTATATATATATGCATGAAGAAGCAAGCTCCACATTAAAGGCAATGGCATTTTCCAAAAACCTACTAAAAGTATAGGACTCCAAAATAATGACTATTTTATTATAACATTTTCAATGCAATTATAAATTGAATAAAAATAGAGATAATGGGTTATAAGGCCTCGATCCGTAATGTTTTATAACTCTAAGGACGGACTCATGTTTAATAAAAGGAAGTAGTACTAATTTCATAATTTGGTTTTACAATAAGGACACTTTTCATAATATTAATTTATTTTAAGGAAAATGATAAATGTTGATGGACAAAAATACCCCCAACTAAAAAGTTGATGTGTCCACGCCGTTTTCATCGCGCAGCAACATTTCTGTGGGTCAACCAGTTTTTTCCCTTTTTCGTTCTCTCTCCAAACCCGAACGAAGGTCAAAAACTTGAAATTCATGGTCCCCGGCGAGTAAATGAAAAGCGGCTTCGAGCTGAGTGAGAGCATGCATAAGGGTTTCGGGAACGTACTTGCCACCGAACTTGTCGAAGCGGTCGAAGGAGTTGGGGCGGAGGATAAGCGGTTCAGCTTCTTGGTCCATTGTTGACTGAGCCGAATTACCGGTGAGAACACAGGATATAGAAGGGGTTTTGGTGGTGAAAGAAGGGCAAGACATATATCTTTGCAATTTGAACTGAGAAGAAGAAGAGGTTAATGAGGAGAGGGAATAGGGTTTTGGAATAATTGAAGAAGAAGAAGAAGAAGAAGAAGAAGAAGAAGAAGAAGAAGGAGATGGTCTGAGAGTTGTTGGGTTTGTGGAGGAGCATGCCATGTTTGGGGGACTTAATCACTTTTAGGGATTATATTGATTTTTACAAGGACGATTTTGATTTATTCATCATCTGAATCACTGTGATATTTGCTCACCATTGTCAGTCATTCTTCTTCCCAATTACATTATTATATTTATATTATATATATAATATGTCTATGATTACCTAACAATAATTCATCTTACAATTCCTTGTGCAATGCTTGCACTGATAGTTTATTACACTCTTTTATGGAGACATATATATATATATATATATATATATATGTATGTATGTATTTGGCAGAAAATGACTCATACTTATCGAAAGATTGCATGAAATTCATTAGTGCTAAATGCATTTAGCACCTTCTGGTTGTGTATTTAACATTTTTTGGTTATTATTCAGAAGGTGCTAAATGCATTTAGCACCTTCTGCTTCTGGTTGTGCATTTAACATTTTCTGGTTATTATTCAGAAGGTGCTAAATGCATTTAGCACCTTCTGGTTGGTGTCCAGGTGGTGCTAAATGCATTTAGCACCTTCTGGTTGTGCATTTAACATTTTTTTGTTATTATTCAGAAGGTGCTAAATGCATTTAGCACATTCTGATTGTTGTCCAGGTGGTGCTAAATGCATTTAGCACCTTCTGGTTGTGCATTTAGCATTTTTTGGTTATTGTTCAGAAGGTGCTAAATGCATTTAGCACCTTCTGGTTGCTGTCTAGAAGGTGCTAAATGCATTTAGCACCTTCTGGTTGTGCATTTAACATTTTTTTGTTATTATTCAGAAGGTGCTAAATGCATTTAGCACCTTCTGGTTTGTGTCCAGGTGGTGCTAAATGCATTTAGCACCTTCTGGTTGGTGTCTAGGTGGTGCTAAATGCATTTAGCACCTTCTGGTTGCTGTTAGTGTCATAATGAGCGTGAGACATTATAAAGAAGGGGTATTAGTGTCTTTTTTGTATAGTGTCCTTAATTTACATAGCTTATTTTTAAGTGTCCTTGATAATTACATTATTATTAGAATGAGCTCTTATACCTAATTGCCTCATAAAAAAATCATTATTAATTATATAAAATTTTGGGGAAAAAAAATTAACCTTTTAACCAATGTAATCGATCATGAGTAATCACCAGTGATCTGACAAACATAGGTGATGACATTGTGAGCATGGTGCTATATACTCGTAGAACCACAATGTCATAATATCTTATATATTTGCTTACATGTTTTTCTTTTGCAAACTTTAATACATTTGGATTTTTATTAATTTCACAATTTAAATTTTAATAAAATCTATATTTTTAGAAGCATTTCTCAATACCTATCAAAGAAGATCTCTATTCTATATAATTTTGTAAACTAATTTATGTATATATAAACCACATGCCTTTGGATTCTCATATGACATTTTGCCCCTATTATTATTAATGTTAAATATATATATATATATTGATGCTAGGATATAAACTTCAAACTTCTTTGTTTTTAGAAATGATATTACCTATTGAGCTACCTCTTTTTCAGATAATTCTTTTGTTCCAACTTTAGATTTATCCGTGCTTAAAAATCAAGAGTGAACATTGCGTGTATTTTTTTCTAGTGATATTCAAGGAGCTAGAAGCAGTTGGTGATGAGAGTCGAATCTTGACCATTTAGCAAAAAAGGAAAGGAAAAAACTTTCATAAATTTATAAACTGAGTTAAACCACCAAATCCTCATTTATCCTCTTTTACTAAACAACTTTCAGTCAACTAAACGTACCACTTTTCGGATTTTTGGGTTAGTGCTAATCGGAACGCTTGAAATTAAATGTTGTAAATGATATCGCAACACAATTGAGTTGACGAAAATAACTTCCTTCGGCTTTCGGAAAGATTTGACAATTTAAAGTCCACGAAAATTCATTTTCTAACTTAAAGTGATGAAATTGTTAGTTTGAAATATTATCTATCTATGTACTATATTATATATAGCCAGAAGGCAATTTGTTGATTTGAAGCCGTGTCAGATTTTTATGATTTTGAATTTGCCCCTTTGAGTTTCAAGTTCACAATTTTATTTTATTCTACTTAGGCGCAAGCAATGGGATTCTAACCCTTACGTTTGCAAGAGTATTTAGATACATTCAACTACTGGGCTACGTACTACTTTTAAAAAAAAAAATCTTTAAATCACTTCTTACATTGCATTGCTTACGCATCGCGTATGTGCAAAAATCTAGGAGTATTATAAAATGCAAGCAATTATGACACCGATAGGTTTTCTTATTTTACCTCCATTACTTTTATTTTGAGCAAAATATATGCAGTTAAATAAATATGAACCCACTGCTTCAACTTAAAAACAAACTTTTTAACTATTGCATCAATAATAATTTTATCTTAAATTTTACACATGCACAGTCATTAGATGTGTGCTCATATCTAATATGTTAAAAAGACAATTTCGTAGATAAAAATATCATCAACCATTCAACCCGAATTATGTCCCTGCCTCATATCTTCATTTATGTGGACCAGTGTTCTCTCTCGTCTGGATTGGGGGTCCTCTCTGGACCACTACCCTCTCTTTTCAGCATTTTCTTTTGTGATGATATTTGCATGGTGGATAGAAAAGACTAGTTCAGTATGGAAGATTTACCATACATATATTTTGATGCCTCTTCATTGACTATTACATATAACTAGTTTACTAGTACCAATAACGGAGGCATGCAAGCTAGGTTCAGTTGGGGCTTAAGCCCCACTCAAAATTTTCAAACTTTTCCCATATATATATTATTAAGAAGTTATTTAGGAAGAAAAGTGTAGATAAAAAATGCAATTTAAAAAAAGGTGCGGCTAGTGGCATTTTAAAATAAAATAAAATTAGGGACACTGTTTAATTTTTTAAAATTTTAGGGACACCTTTATATTTTTTTAGTGATGTTTTTATGTCCCTGAAAGTTGTTTTGAAGCGCCTAAAAATGCTAAAGAGTGGCAGAAGTGACACCCTTAAAAATATGTAATTTTAACATTTAACAAAACTTTCCTACAAACTAATGGGTTGTCTGAGTGGCAAAAGACCCTCACCAACGTCCGAGATCTCTCTTAACTTTTAGTGAGGATTTGCAAAAATGTCTCATTGTCTGAGTGGCAAAAGACCTCTCTAAATCTAATCTGCTGAAAACTTAAACTATCACTAAATAAATTAAAGTATCATTTCGGTATTTTCTAAACTAAGAGAATATTTCTATGAAAATATTTCATTCTTAATTTCCTTTCAAATTTTGAAAAACTGGCCACTTCATCTTCTTCCAATGAAGAATCTTGTTTATTTCTCATAGATCGTCTATATTATCACTTGGAATTTTTTATCGAGCATTCGACGATGACAAATGAAAGAAATTAGTATTATATACATAGAAAGAAAGTATTAGATAACATGCAAATCAAATATCTAAATATATATGTTTGTTGCCTTCAATATTTGTTTCTTTTATTATTTTATCACCCCCACTTACATTAAATTCTGGCTACGTCCATGTTTAGTACCCTACTACCATTACTATTTGCGAATGCTATTTGTGAACCTAGTCCGAATTGCGTATAAAATGATGAATGGAGAATGACAAGGAGCAGGTGGTCATGCATATATTCCGCTGTCTTTCATATCTAAGGTCTTTCCTTTTCAACCATTTCAACAGAGATACAACATGCTTTTCACAAAAGAGGAATATTGTATAGATGCAAAAGCGCATTTGGCTTATGGACTTATTCAAATTAGCCTAGACCAGGAAATGAAACCCATAATCAGCACTAGGTTCTCAATCCCACGCCACGTGAAGAGTTAACTTTCACAAAATTACTCTGCAAGAAATTAAAGTGGGTGGGACAATGAACCTGGTCGGAATTGTGTATCGGGTGAGAAGGCATGAAGTCTCTCTCCAAGATTCTACAGTATTCTTTCTTCCCCTAGTAAGTGCCACTTCCATCGCCATCAACTTGGCAAAAACTTACTAAGAGAGTATGTAGCTAGCTAACTTTGTCTTTACGAGGAAAGCAGAAAACGAGAGGCCATAATTATGAGCGGAGATAGGCGCACATACATTACTGTTCATCTAACCCAATACTCTGACTAGGTTCAGTCAGCTTCTTCTAATTAAACTCCTCTGCTTTACACTAGCAAGGACAAAATTTGATGGAGACCAACCCAATATAAATAGTTAGCATTGTGCTCCTTACTAATCCAAAAACGTTGCATACACAAGGTATAACGTGAGGCAATAAACCAAAGTCAATACATGAGTCTACCATTCACATGGCTTAGACTTAATTGTAGGATTGAAGAACATATCCATTACTGATCAGGTGTTTCCTAGAGTTCCCTTGAACACTTCATTAGTGGTTTTAGCCTAATATACCAACAGGTAATTATATAGCATGACCTACTGAAGTGTTTGGGGGAACTCCTGGACCCATTTGATAAAAAATTAATGCCAAGTTTAGACGTGCATGATAGAGATATCAAAAATCTCTTTTTTCGCTATGACAAGTGGCTTTTTATAGACTTCGGCATTGTAAGTTTTAGTGCTCTCAGCTTAATTATATGCCTTATAGGTTGCCTTGTTCTTCTCATGTGTAGTTACATTCTCGCGACTCTCGTGTGTGCGCATCTATATATCCACTTCTTTGTTCACAGTTTGAACTCCACACCTCTAGACCTGCTGCTCTTAGGCAAAATAGGGAAATTTCAGATTCACGATACCTTATAATTAGCTAGTTTTATACTTTGTTTCAATTCATATATAACTAGTTGGCTGCGTCTTTCTAATTCATAAGCGCTATGCAGGGTAACGACAGTAGTGACCGGGTGGAATGAAAACGTCGGCCGCTTGGAAGCCTGGATTGTGAGGCTCGGTAGAATTTTGTCTTTGTTCTAATTATACAATTGCATATATTTTGGTACTTTATTCACCAATTTTATGGTAGTTATTTTGTACTTCAATTCATATCATAGATCATGTTATATGTGTTGCAAAGTATGATTTACATTGGTGGTCCATTGCGTAATTGCCTAACATTTTTAACTTTATTAATCTGTAATATAATTGTAATGATCCTAATTTTGTCGGCACACATTTGTACGTGCTCTTAGTAAAATTCTAAATTTTAATCTTGTTCTTAGAGCAATAAATAAAAATCTTGTTTCATTGAATTTTATAACACCAATCAGAAAAGTCTGGCGCCGCATCTCGTCGTGTTATATCATTGTGCCCAACCTGATTGTTTAAGATGTTTGTTTGTTTCACTAGTCGCCATCTCAATAAATTTCTTATTCACAATATCCCAAACTATAAAAACGAAGTTGTGTACATTCCTTCCTCTTTCCTTCACTCAGACCAATTCTCTTTGAATAATAACCAAACCAAACCAACCAGGTGATATTAGTCAAATACCTCCTACATATTTGCATTCATTGATGGCAATAATTAATCACTTATTCATATTTTTTAATCTTATTTTGATCTCTGTAAAATAATTTTTTAATAAATTAAACTCAAGACCAGATGTAAAAATAATCCAACCATATCTATCAGTGTGATTTGAAAATAATCTAAAAATTGGATTGATGTAACGTGAACACTCCCAAAACTGGGAGATTGATATGACAAATAATGTACGAACACTAAATACGTTCATAAATGTTACACAATGATTTTTCTTGATTTTTTTTACTATATTTTATAATCATGATGGATCTTGTGTACTTGATAACGATTAGTAGATTTTAAATATTAAATTTTTATTAAATTTTAAATTTTTTATTTTAAGTTATGGCATTTTTAATGTAAACAAAATTATTAGTGTTTAAGAGTTTATTTTGTGTATATTATTGATGTGAAGATTTTAACTTTGATATGATATCTTGATATGCATATAAAAATCATCTAAGGGTGTAGAACTAATGCATACTATAACCTATGTTTTTTTAACAATTAAAAAATATAATTAATGCATGCTATAATATTTGCCGGATTTTATATATATTCTTATCGGAAACCGTGCATCAATTTATTGTTTATAGGGAGGCTTCAAAGGCTAGGCTTGGGGATGGCTGGAAGCTGGGCTTAGGGAGGACCGGAGGCTGGGCTGGAAGTTGGATGAGCTTGAGTTAGGGCTAGAACTTACAAATAGCAAACATACATAATTTATTTATTTATTTTTTTTTTGGGACCGGATTACTGGGCTAGGCAGGTCTGCCTTTGGAGTTGAGATAACTTATTACACGCTCTATGAATACAATATGATACTTACTAAATTTTTGCATTAAAAATATAATATGATATTTGGTTAAGTAGCTAGTAAATACATGCAATTTTCATGTTTAAGAATTATAATTTTTTAAACGTACGCTTATATATTATAGGAAAGTATGTGTCAAAACGTGAGCAAAAGGCTTCCAAAGATTGTGTTACTAAATTAATGTGGACATATTATAGAAAAATACATGTGGAGGTTTTACTATAGTTGGTAAAGTAAAGAGTGCTCACAATCTCATCTATCAGTAGGTAATGTTATTTTCATCATTAATATCTAACATTATTACTGGTGGTAAGCTTGTATGCTAATGTATTTATTCAATAGTAAAAAGACTACCCTGCAATTTTCAAATACAATCTTGTCTAGGCTGATTACTCCCCGCCTAAATATGTAAGCTCGCGGTAGACTGTTGTTTAATCTAGTTAGAAGGCCACCTAATCTTGCTCAATGACAATTTAGTAGGAATATATGCATCTTTTTCTAGGGATTTTTTTTCCGAATAAATAGGTGGATTTTGGGGGGGGGGGGGGGGGGGGGGGGGGGGGCAAGATGGGTTATAGTCCGCCCTATAGTTTTTTTTCCTAGTGTTAATTAGAATATCGATATCAGTTTAATCCGGGGCCCTAGTGCAAAATATTAAATCATTACTCATGTAAAGGCTAAACTTACATTATGTTCTTATAATTCTGGTGATAAATTATTTGATTTTTAAGCTAGAGGTTGTAAGTTTGATTTTTTCCAAAACCCCCATCCCTCTCTCTCTCTCTCTCTCTCTCTCTCTCTCTCTCTCTCTCTCTCTCTCGTTATGCGGATAACATGGTAAAATTACATAATTTACAAAATTTGAGGCTTTTTTTTATGTAATTATGTGAGTTATATGGATAAGACAGGAAAATTATGTAATTTACAAAACCTAAGGCTATTTTTGTGTAATTATGTGAGTTATATTAATAAGAGGATAAAATTATGCAATTTACAAAACTTGAGGGTGTTTTTGTGTAACTATATGAATTATGTAGCATGAGGATATCTTATGATGTTACAAATGGTGAATGCCTATCTGTTTATTTTGCCAACATAATTAGATAGTTCACACAAGATTATAAACATGGGGTTTCACATATGATGTACCAAGTATGTACTTTTTTTCTTGTACATCTGTAAACTTACTCTCTTATATCACTAGCACGCGAGTGTGTTTTCCTAGCTATATTTTAATATAATACAAACCATAGGGGCGTATAGTTCACGTTGATTCTATTAGACTCACTCCCATTTTCTAACCAATTTCGGAAGTGGGATCATGGGATGGCATGTGTACACATTCCTTAGAAGCCTCTGATCACCTTGACCTCATGAAGAATCCTCCACAATAAAAGGACTTGGTTTATATTATGTCTTTCAGTCTTGAATATTAATATAAAGCTGTCGTCTTATGTAAAATGTAAATCAACTAGACCTCATTGTAAACTTTTTGAGACCTTGTTGGAAGATTTTATTACCTCATTTTACAAACATGTGTTAGATTGTGTATTACTCACAAGGGTCAAAAACATGATTTACTATTCTATGAAGGGATTCATCTACACATACCAGATTTAAAATTTGTATGTCATACAATGGTTTTTGTTAATTATAAAAGTTTAGCACTTTAACCAGTCGTTGGTTTTACGACCTCTGTAATTGACCATTCCTTGACGAGATTAGTCTTCCCATGGAAATGGGACGTCACATTTGCACATTGTACAGGGTGGTACACTTGTTTGATTATGTGATTGATTATATTCCTTCATTGTATCAAATCCCCTGATTAGCTCTTTGTTTAACTTTCACCCTTTCTTTTTCTTACGCCCGTACCAAGCCTATATAAAATCTTTCTCATTATAATGTTCAACACTAAATTCAATATAATATTTTCTCCTTGTCCAAAAAAATATATATAATATTTTCTCTCTTTTCTATTCAATAGTCTAATAAGGTAGGGGACCTAGAATTTTAGTCAAGGAAAAAGGGATGTGAAAATTAGAAATGTTGTATTTTTTTCAAGATAATAAAAAGACCAACAAGCTCAATCATAAAAAAGGAAAAAAAGAAAGAGAGTAAATAGCCCAAATGGCTACTAAACTTTCTATCAAATAACACTCTGTCTATCAAACTTTAAAACAAACCACTTTGGCCATCCAACTTTGGAGTGAGTACCATTTTGGTCATTGCTTCTAATTTGATTGCTAAATTAAATGGAATGAAACCAAGTGCAAAGCACATGACTTTATTTAAGTATATTTCAATCACTTTAATTGTAAAATAGCCCAAGTTGTGCTGTTTTATGAAAATAATAATATGTTTTATATACTATATGTGTTTCATTTTTGCGGAAATAATCAGAGAAAAATGTTGTTTTGTTGCAATATGACCAAAATGAGCTTACACAAAGTCAAGCGCCACGCAAATGTATCAAATTTAGTAACCAAATTGGACGGAATAATCAAAGTGGGATTGTTTACTCAAAAAAAATAAAATAAAAAATAACAGGAGTTGAACCCTATCGAATAAACAAGTTATGGTTTTGCTTTACTCTGAGACCTAATATGCCAAGAAATTGGTATATTACAACCCACTAATATATACTTTAAAGAGTATATATTATTATATTTGTTGTATTTTTAGTGTTTTTCAGGTGCTTAAAATTAATCGGAGAGGATTGATTTTTGAATGAAGTAATTCAGAATTAAGACAAAAATGTTAAAGGTGAAAGAAATTTGGTGGAGAAAATAAAGAATCAGTTTTCTAGTCTTAAATACAAAAAGGAGTAAGATTAATAATAAAAGAATTGTCTAGATCAATTGGTAGTTGCAGCACAAAAAAAGGGCGGCTGTGAAAAAGAGCTTGGAGGAGGCTAGCATCTATATTTATATAATTGCGCATCCAAGCTATAAAGATTCATGTGCACAGCAGCAGCCAGCCCTGAGAAGAATGCATAGCAACCCATTAATTCAGCCCAATTCTTACTCGGCTAAGCCCACAAATGAGCCAAGCCTGTTAGAAGGAGAGAGCCCATTTATTAGAGCCCTAAAGCCATCTAGGGGGTGTGCCTCAAATTGATTTTCTTTCTTTCTTTCTTTCTTTCTTTCTTTTCTGCACGGTTTCAAGACAGAGCCGCAATATTTTCTTTTATTTCTTCTTCTTTTGGGCACGTTTATCGAGAGGACGAGAGCAT